>CM039734.1:52387614-53587614 GCA_022539455.1 Dendrobium nobile
TAAAAGGATCATATGACTGCTGATGAGAAAACAAATTTGAGTCTAAGCCTTGCATCATAAAACAACTAGATGTTGTAGAGAAAATAAGAAATATTTTGAAGAAAACTTCCATGGTACAATCGATTTGCTATTGGATGGAGAAATTATTATGTGCGGACTGTAGATTTAGCTCTACATCCGAACTCCAATTAATAGTACTTATTGGCTTGGAATAACCATGGCATACATGATTGGTTGACTCACTCTGTTGGGTTGATAAAATGCCAAGATTAAAACAATCTTTTTTTAATGCAGTTGACCACTTCTCCTTGATTTTGTAGAGATCATTCAACCATTGATTGTTTTGCAGGTTTCCTTCTGATATCATTTCAGTCCATTTACTCTCAAATTCCTCCACTGAGTCGTAATGTTTGAAACAGTAAAAAAATAAGCATTTAACTCTGTTGTTGTTGTTAAAGCACCATACCTTTGAAGGTGTCTTCTTGTACAAATGCCATTGGCACAGTCGATATAGTGTATTAGGCAATGCAATCTCTATTTCCCTAGCCATGGCTTGGTCCTGATCAGTAAAAATGGTAATGGGATGTTTGTTATCCATGATTCTTATAAATGTTTTAAAAAGCCAGGTAAAAGAAATTATAGTCTCATCAGATAAAAATGCAACTCCTAGTAGAACATTTTGCCAGTGATTGTTCACTCCGACAATTGGGGCACAAGCTAAGTTATATTTATTTAAACGATAACTAGTATCGAATATAATCACATCCCCAAAACAGTCATAATCGATTCTACCGAGACCATCAACCCAAAAGAAATTCAACAAACATCCATCTTCATCTATTTCAACATCCCATGCAAACATGTGGTCATCAAACGCCCGTTCTTTAAATAACTTGATCAGTAAATTAGCATCTCCACTCTTAGACTTCGCTCTTCTTTCTTTTTGGATATGGTTGTACGTATCCCACTTCGTGAATCCAAGATTAGCCACACCTCCAACTTCATCAGATAGGTACGTAAATGCATCGACAGTTCTTATACCGGCTTCTGTCATAGATTTCAAAACAGCTGCATTATCATCACTAATTGACTTAGCCGACCTGAGCAAATGTTGATCATCCAGCCTAGCCAGTTCGTGATTGTGACTCTCTACAGATTTATTCACTGACCAAAGCCCATCTTTACTCACCGAAAATCTAACCATGGCTGGACATCCTATTCTTGTACATAATCTTCGATATTTTAACTTAGTACCGCTTTCATTCTCCTTCTTGAAACCTGCTTTAGAACACATAAAATCCTTTGATTTGATTAACCTTGTATTTGGCCAGAAATGGTGATGTTCTTTCCGAACACTAAATCCAGTTGAATGCGCATACTGGCAATATTTTTCATATGCTTCTTTCTCACAACTGTAAACACCCTAATAAATATTCAAACATCCATATTAGCTTTATATCTAAATATCAATCCAGACATTAAAAACATTTTGATATCGAGGTACCGAGCGGTTTATGCAGTACATCTCGGTACATACCGACCGTATACCGATATATACTACTCAATACCGACCAAATACCGAGGTAAGGAGTTCAACTGTGTATTGCTTGGCATTGCTTAGTATTGCGGGGAATTGCTCGGTACTGCTCGGTACTGCTCGGTATTGCTCGGTATTGCTCGGTACAACTATCTACCGATATTTTACCTATCCATTATAATCAGTACCGAACGTATACCGATCTATAATATATAATAATGACCTAATACCGACCTATAATATAGAATACCGACCTAATACCGATCTACAATATAGGATACCGACCTGTTATTTCTATATTAGTATTGAGTAATAATCAATACTACTACAACCAATGTTTGATACTGTTGTAAATCTATTTTTCATGACTTATGTTTTGATGATTGACAAACACTATGTCTCTTGGACTACTTGTTGCTTCTAACTTTTCAGGAATCAAAGATCGGACGATCAAGAAGGAGCCAAGTTCAGAATTGCGTAGGTTTAGGGTTGAGTCAGTCTGTACTTTTGATTTTCACCTTTTGAGTCTACTTGTAATGGTCAAAGAGACTGATGCTAAGTAACCCTTCACACACACACTTGAGGGTTTAGAATTTCTGTTTTTTCCCACATCGGCCCGGCCGATATTTATATCGTCCGGGATGATCAGCTTAAACAGAAAGTCTAAGTAAGGATTCTTAATTAAGGCAGCCGTCATTAACATATCGGCCTGTACGATACGTGTATCGGTCAGGACGATAAGCTTAAAATAGAAAGAAGTAGCCGCCATAGTCAATTAAGGTATACTGTAATTTTAAATTATCGGCCAGGACGATCCACGTATCGGCCTGGACAAAATTATCAAATTATGTCTTAATTGATCAGGAAATATAGGGAGTAATTAAGGATGATTGATACGATCATATCGTCCTGGACGATCGCAGGATTGGCCAGGACGATCCATTCAAAAAACTTTAAGTTACTTCAGGACGATAAATATCGGCCAGCTCGTATTCAGGGCTATTATCAGGACGATTTTCCTCTGATTTGAACTGATCGGCCAGGACGATCGTGAGATCGGCCTGGACGATCAAGCCAATTTTCAATCGTCTAGTTTTACATCCAGGGCGATGCTCTGGCCGATCTTCTATGATTTGTACTGATCGGCCAGGCCGATGTCCAGATTGGCCTGGACGATATTGTGGGCAACTTGCAATTAATGAGCTCCTTTGAAGCTCTTCTATTTAAGAGCTCTTGTTCAATGTTTTTAAAAACCTTTTGGCTGCTGCCTTGACCTGAGAAGACCTTGAGGAGAGAAAGAGAGAGAGGAGAGAGAGAGGATCTTGTGAGGGGATTCACAAGGGTTGCTTCAAGGATCGCTCTGCTTCGTCTTCGTCTAGAGTTTCTCGTCCGTGGAAGGGTCAGTAGAGGTAAGGAGTTTGCTTTTGGTTTTGGTTCTCTGCCAGCTTCAGGAGGAAGCAAAAGGAGGTAGGTTCTCTGCCTTGCCGGAGTGGCAAAAAGGAGGTTCTTGTAAGGGCTTCTCCGCCTAGCCGTGGGGACTAAAGGAGAGTCACGTTTTGTAGTGCAATACATGGAGGGTGCCTCCAAGGAGTGGACGTAGGTCGAGTCGATCGAACCACTATAAATTTCTGTGTTCTTTTTCTTGCTTCCGCGCTTTTTAATTCCGTATTTATTTCTATGGTGTGATTTGGTTTATGCAATTTTCTTTCTTTGTGAAAAAAGTTTTTAAATACCAATTCACCCCCCCTCCTCTTGGTTAGCTTGGGACTAAGTTCATAGGGCTTAACATCCCTAACAAACTTTCAAGTGGTATCAGAGCGGGATTCAAAAATTAAAGTTTGAAAACTTTTTGAATTTGATCCAATGCTAACATTGGGAATCGTAACACTACGGAAGGGTATTCCATTACCCGACCTCCCCTGTTCGATAACCTACCTTTTGATTTTTGAAAAACTCGCATGTCAACATTTTTACAATCTACTGATTATCGCATGTGGATGCTTATTCAAGAAGGTTATTCTCCACCTTCTCGTGAAATTAATGGTATGAAAACTAAAGTTGCTTTTACTGAATGGACTTTTGATGAACGAGATTTAGCTCAATTAAATGCGAAATGTCTGAACTGTTTTTTCTGTGCTTTGAAATCTGAGGATTACATGCATGTTTCAACTTGCAAAACTGGTAAAGAAATTTGGGATAAATTGTGCATCACCTATGAAGGTACTAATGAAGTTAAACAATCCCGTTTAAACATTCTCTTGCATGACTACGAACTTTTTCGTATAAAACCTCATGAATCGATTTCTGACATGTACACTAGGTTTACTCAGATTGTTACTTCATTGCATGCACTATGAAAAGAACTTTCGAACTACGAAAAAGTTAACAAGGTTTTGAGATGCTTGCCTTCGTCTTATGATGCAAAAATCACTGCAATTACTGAATCTAAGGATTTGAATACCTATTCCATTTTATAACTTACTTGGCTCACTCATTGCTTACGAGAAAGGGGTGAATCAAAGAAATGTTGATGCAGGTGAAAAGAAAAAGGAGAAAACAATTGCACTGAAGGCACACAAATCGGATTCTGAATCTTCCGGGTCTGAAAGCGATGAAATTGCCTTCATCACAAGGCAATTCAAAAGCTTTCTAAGGAAAAAATAAAAGCATCATCAAAGTTGGAGAAAAGGTAATGATCATAAATATATTAAAGGATCTTCTGATGTTGTTTGTTTTGAATGCAGGAAACCTAGACATGTGAGAGTCGATTGCCCTACACTTCAAGATCATTCAAGCAAAGAAAAGGAAAAAGGTGAGGAGAAAGCCAAGTCAAGGAAAGACAAGAAGAAAATCCAAAGAGGTTTTTGGGCAGAATCTGGTACTGATTCCTCTGAGACTGAACCAGAGGAAGAGACTACGAACTTGTGTTTCATGGTAGAAAATCAAAGTGATGAGGAAGAGGTATGTAAACCAACCTATGAAGAATTGTTTGAAATTTGTGAAAATATCCATGCATCATACAAAAAACTTAAGAAGACTCTTGCTAGTCTAAAATTAGAACATTCAAATCTACAAAAAGAGCATGAAATTTTTCTCAAAGATCATGCAACGATTGATTCAAATCACATGGCTCTTCTTGATGAATTTGATGAGTTGAACAAAAAGCATTTGGAATTAGTTGATGAACACAATGCATTAAAAGCTTCACACACCTCACTTAAGGTTGATCTTGAGAAATCTAAAGAGATTGAGAAAAATTTGGGGATGGAGAATGATGCAATAAAAAGAACTAACTTGAGGATTCAAAATGATTTTGATACATATAAGAAAAATTGGATGACTTCCACTTTTGATCTTAAGCCAGAACCTAGGAAGAGGCATTATAACTCAAACTATTTAAGAAACCCTTTTCCTGGAGTTAGATGTTACTCATGTGGCATGCTAGGACACATCTCACACACTTGCACCGTTCATCGTAGTACACATTGGGTGTGGAGACCTAAGATGCATGATTCACAGCATATCATACCTGCATTGTATTCTACTTTTCCTAAGAAGGATCTCAAACCTATTTGGGTTCCTAAATCTGACTGATGTTGAGTTTTGCAGGTGTGCTCTCACCAAAGTCCTCGTGGGAGCATAGGATAACTGGACATAAGGAGGCTTGCAGCTCAAAATTGGTTAAACTCGCTGCTTTATCACGTGCTTGAAATGTTAAGTTTTTGTGTTTCTTTTTATTTTTTTTATTTTTTTTTTTTTTTGCTTACTTGGTGGTAGTCTAGTTTGCGTTATTGTCATTCTTTTTGTTTGTTTTTATGTGTTCTGTTTTCGCGTTGCTCTTTAAATTTGGTCTTTCATATGATGAATCTTTTCAAGCCATTAGATTTTGGAGTTTTAGAAATCGTGTTTAGCTTTTTCTAAATTGGTTAAAGGGAGTAAACGGTTGATATTTTCCCTCCTTCTGACTTTGTTTAGTGGTATAATTTTCTTCTCTAAACAAAAGTCTAAACTCAGTTTAATCAATGGCCTTTCATTTAAGATCTTTTTCTTATCTTGCTACATTAATTTATCTTATGCATAATAGCCAAAATTCTTAGATATCATTCAAAGCTTTTAAAATCTTGCCATTGTATTTATCACATGATTTTGATTTTGTGTTATGGAATGTTCTTTCCTATGTTAGAGAGAGAGCTCCTTTTCTCTAATATTTGGAGGATATACTCACAACTAAGTTTTTTTTAAGGGTATATTAAAGAATTTTTAGCTTGCAAGAGTTAAAAAGGAAAGAGGCCAATGAAGCCAAAATTGAAAAGAAAGCCATATACATAAAAGTGTATTCAAATCAAAAGATGCTCAAAAGAGCTAATCAAAATGACAAGAGGCATAAAATAAGCTCACTAGATCCAAGCTATCCTCTCTTTGGTAAAACTCTTAAAACTTAGAAAATTCATTGATTACGTGATACTTTCAAAAACTTGATTTCAATTTCCATGATTGAAAAAAAAAAATTACTTTGGTTCATTATATATGAGATATTTTATTTATAAACAAGTCTTGAATGGATCTTATTATCCTATTTAGTTATTCTGAGTTGGATTCTTGTTTTCCAAAAGAATTGTGTACCCTGAAGGATGTCCGATCTAGGGTTAACAGAATCAGATGCTCTACCTTCTTCAGATTGGAATTTGATAAACTTTTTGATCTCTTGGAACTCTAAAAGTTTAACTTTTTGAAAAGAATTATCATATGATGCCTCTTTAAATCAAAAAAAAATTAGAAAAATTATAATCCAAAAATATTTGTTTTTCCTTGTGTTGTTGTTTTTATTTTTTTTTTGTGTTTTGACTGTTTTTTTTTTCTTTTGTTCTATTTTTGAGGGTCTTGATCATCACCATCTTTTTCTTGTTTTCAAATCCTTGTCACATCGTCCTGGCCGATATTTTTATCGTCCTAGACGATAGGACAAATTCTCTTCAAAATCCATCTGCTGAACTTTTCTGTGCTTGATGTAACTCATCGTCCTGGACGATACTATATCGTCCTGAACGATTTGATCAAACTCTAGTAATAGTCCTGGCCAATGGAATATTTCGTCTGCCCGATGCATGTTATGTGTATCGTCCTGGCCGATACACTGGATCGTCCTGGACGATCCACGTGTCAGTACGTTTTGATCTTTAAATTCGGCCCCGGACGATCCATTATTGGACAATCGGCCGGGCCGATCCACTGTTCGTCCTAGACGATACACGTGGCAAGCATTTTAAACATTTTAACTTTGGCCAGTACGATCAATTATTGTGCATCGTCCTGGACGATACACCTAATCGGCCCAAACGATCTGCTTTTTCAACGGTCGTCCGGATTGACTCCTCGGCACGATCGCCTGTGTCTAATCGGCCTGGTCGATATCTGATCGGCCCGGACGATCGGACCGCCTTTTTGACCAATCGGCCTGTACGTAATTATTGAACCATATCGGCCTGGACGATTCTGCGATCGACCAGGACGATATGGCCGTTTCTTTAAATTCAGGTCGTTCCAGCCATGATTTTCCACTCTTCATCCTTTCTCCTCTTGTGTTTTTGCTTAGTCCTCTCTATGGCTGGTGGGAAACGCATCCGACAAACTTCTGGGAGCTCTTCGAGGGCAAGGATTGACCCTCGATTCAGGGAAGTGGAAGATGAAGCCGCTTACCATCGTTACAAAGAATGTGGGATTATTGTCTCAAGAATCATCAATCCTGCCCACATCTCTTACCCGGTAATGGATCTTTTTGCCCACACCTCCCTTTGCTTCATTCTGTCTCTTGCTTTCCCTTTCAATTCAGAGTTTCTTCAAAATGTTTTCGCAAACATTTGCATCAACCCTACCTTCACAGCCCTGACCTCCTATGTGAATCGACGCCCTGTCGAAATCACATATCAGGATTGTGTTGATCTGTTACAGCTATCCACCACCGGGGATAAGCTGCACCTAATCGCCACTGACCCTGATCTTGACTGGTCCACGGCAAATCATTTCCTTCGTCAGACCAATGTACCTTACCATGTTGGAGAGACTAGCTCTTTAGTCAAAGATGCTAGGACAATCCAACATGTCCTTCGCACCTCCGTAATTCCAAAAGCCGGCGACCGAATTCACATCACCCCTCTACTTTCACTCACTACTTTCTACATTATGGCTCATAGGGAATTTGATACTGCGGACCTAATTTTCCGATACATTGATCACTTAACCACAATCCGTGATCCAGGCCACAAAAGGAAACCCAATCTAGCCTTAGGACACATCATAGCCTATGTCCTTGAAACCAAATACCAACTTCAGTATCCTATTCCACCAAACCTCCCAACTCCCTTCTACTCAAACAATTCCTTCAGCACCCTTCACAGTACTCGTCTCCACCCTGAAGAACCTCAGGGGCCAAGAGAGGAGGAGGCTCCCGCTCCCGCTCCCGTTCCTGATCTTGTCCCTCTCCACTAGCACTCTCCGGTTGATCAGTTGATTGAGAGATTTTATCGTTGGGAGACTCGGTTTGACGCCTACGTTGCTGCACAGGAGCAGCAACACTTTGAGGATATTACCAGCTACGAACAGCACCGAGTCTCCCATCTGCTGAACTTTTCTGTGCTTGATGTAACTCATCGTCCTGGACGATACTATATCGTCCTGGACGATTTGATCGAACTCTAGTGATAGTCCTGGCCGATGGAATATTTCGTCTGCCCGATGCATGTTATGTGCATCGTTCTGGCCGATACACTGGATCGTCCTGGACGATCTACGTGTCAGTATGTTTTAATCTTTAAATTCGGCCCCGGACGATCCATTTTTGGACAATCGGCCGGGCCGATCCACTGTTCGTCCTGGACGATACACGTGGCAAGCATTTTAAACGTTTCAACTTCGGCCAGTACGATCAATTATTGTGCATCGTCCTGGACGATACACCTAATCGGCCCGGACGATCTGCTTTTTCAACGGTCGTCCGGATTGACTCCTTGGGACGATCGCCTGTGTCTAATCGGCCTGGCCGATATCTGATCGGCCCAGACGATCGGACCGCCTTTTTGACCAATCGGCCTGTACGTAATTATTGAACCATATCGGCCTGGACGATTCTGCAATCGACCAGGACGATATGGCCGTTTCTTTAAATTCAGGCCGTTCCAGCCATGATTTTCCACTCTTCATCCTTTCTCCTCTTGTGTTTTTGCTTAGTCCTCTCTATGGCTGGTGGGAAACGCATCCGACAAACTTCTGGGAGCTCTTCGAGGGCAAGGATTGACCCTCGATTCAAGGAAGCGGAAGATGAAGCCGCTTACCATCGTTACAAAGAATGTGGGATTACTGTCTCAAGAATCATCAATCCTGCCCACATCTCTTACCCAGTAATGGATCTTTTCGCCCACACCTCCCTTTGCTTCATTCTATCTCTTTCTTTCCCTTTCAATTCAGAGTTTCTTCGAGAGTTTTTCGCAAACCTTTGCATCAACCCTACCTTCACAGCCCTGACCTCCTATGTGAATCGACACCCTGTCGAAATCACATATCAGGATTGTGTTGATCTGTTACAGCTATCCACTACCGGGGATAAGCTGCACCTAATCGCCACTAACCCTGATCTTGATTGGTCCACGGCAAATCATTTCCTTCGCCAGACCAATGTACCTTATCATGTTGGAGAGACTAGCTCTTTAGTCAAAGATGCTAGGACAATCCAACATGTCCTTCGCACCTCTGTAATTCCAAAAGCCGGCGAGCGAATCCACATCATCCCTCTACTTTCACTCACTACGTTCTACATCATGGCTCATAGAGAATTTAATACTGCGGACCTAATTTTTCGATACATTAATCACTTAACCACAATCCGTGATCCAGGCCACAAAAGGAAACCCAATCTAGCCTTAGGACACATCATAGCCTATGTCCTTGAAACTAAATACCAACTTCAGTATCCTATTCCACCAAACCTCCCAACTCCCTTCTACTCAAACAATTCCTTCAGCACCCTTCATAGTACTCGTCTCCACCCTGAAGAACCATAGGGGGCAAGAGAGGAGGAGGCTCCCGCTCCCGCTCTCGTTCCTGATCCTGTCCCTCTCCACCAGCACTCTCTGGTTGATCAGTTGATTGAGAGATTTTATCGTTGGGAGACTCGGTTTGACGCCTACGTTACTGCACAGGAGCAGCAACACTTTGAGGATATTACCCGCTACAAACAGCACCGCGCTGAGGATTTAGCCCGATTTGACAGTTTCCTTACTCAGCAGCAGCAGCAGCATGACCAGGACATCGCCTGGTTCAATGCTCAGTTTACCACGCTTGCTAGTTACTTTCAGCAGCCACCTCCTCCACCTCCATCTGATGATCAGGATCCCTCGTTCTTTTAGTCTGTGTTTTCTGTTGTTTGTTTCCTGTTGTTTGCTTTTAGTCGTTATTTGTTTTTGGACCCTCTTTTGTGATGACAAAAGAGGGAGTAGGTGTGGTAGGAAAAGTTGTTTAGGTGTGGTAGGAAAAGTTGTTTGTTACTTTGAAAATCTAATGAATGTTTTTGGATATTTTTCCTACTTGTGTTTGTCATCATCAAAAAGGGGGAGATTGTTGCAAATATATTTTTCATGACTTATGTTTTGATGATTGACAAACACTATGTCTCTTGGACTACTTGTTGCTCCTAACTTTTCAGGAATCAAAGATCGGACGATCAAGAAGGAGCCAAGTTCAGGATTGCATAGGTTTAGGGTTGAGTCAGTCTGTACTTTTGATTTTCACCTTTTGAGTCTACTTGTAATGGTCAAAGAGACTGATGCTAAATAATCCTTCACACACACACTTGAGGGGCTTAAAATTTCTGTTTTTGCTCACATCGGCCCGGCCGATATTTATATCGTCCAGGACAATCAGCTTAAAACAGAAAGTCTAAGTAAGGATTCTTAATTAAGGTAGCTGTCATTAACATATCGGCCTGGACGATACGTGTATCGGTCAGGACGATAAGCTCAAAACAGAAAGAAGTAGCCGCCATAGTCAATTAAGGTATACTGTAATTTTAAATTATCGGTCAGGACGATCCACGTATCGGCCTGGATGAAATTACCAAATTATGCCTTAATTGATCAGGAAATCAAGGGAGTAATTAAGGATGATTGATACAATCATATCGTCCTGGCCGATCCTGCGATCCTAGACGATCGCAGGATCGGCCAGGACGATCCATTCAAAAAACCTTAAGTTACTTCAGGACGATAAATATCGGCCAGCTTGTATTCAGGGCTATTGTCAGGATGATTTTCCTCTGATTTGAACTGATCGGCCAGGACAATCGTGAGATCGGCCTGGACGATCAAGCCAATTTTCAATCGTCCAGTTTTGCATCCAGGGCGATGCTCTGGCCGATCTTCTATGATTTGTACTGATCGGCTAGGCCGATGTCCAGATCGGCCTGAACGATATTGTCGGCAACTTGCAATTAATGAGCTCCTTTGAAGCTCTTCTATTTAAGAGCTCTTGTTCAACGTTTTTAAAAATCTTTTGGCTGCTGCCTTGACCTGAGAAGACCTTGAGGAGAGAAAGAGAGAGAGGATCTTGTGAGGGGATTCACAAGGGTTGCTTCAAGGATCGCTCTGCTTCATCTTCGTCTAGAGTTTCTCGTCCGTGGAAGGGTCGGTAGAGGTAAGGAGTTTGCTTTTGGTTTTGGTTCTCTGCCAGCTTCAGGAGAAAGCAAAAGGAGGTAGGTTCTCTTCCTTGCCGGGGTGGCAAAAAGGAGGTTCTTGTAAGGGCTTCTCCGCCTAGCCATGGGGGCTAAAGGAGAGTCACATTTTGTAGTGCAATACTTGGAGGGTGCCTCCAAGGAGTGGACGTAGGTCGAGTCGACCGAACCACTATAAATTTCTGTGTTCTTTTTCTTGCTTCTACGCTTTTTAATTCCGCATTTATTTCTGTGGTGTGATTTGGTTTATGCAATTTTCTTTCTTTGTGAAAAAAGTTTTTAAATACCAATTCACCCCCCCTCTTGGTTAGCTTGGGACTAAGTTCATAGGGCTTAACATCCCTAACGAACTTTCAGATACGCATTAATGAAACAGCAAAAAGTAGAAAAAAAACAAACAGTATACATAAAAACTTACTATTATCAAATCAGAAAAAGCTTCATCATAGCTTAAAGTCTGACTTTCCTCGCAGAATACGAATTCTTCGAAACCGGAACATTCATTCGATCCTTCCATCTCCTAAAATACTAAACGATTTCTTTACATCAGGTATATGCAAATTATGGGAACCGTAAAGACTGTAGAACATCTTAGGTTTAATACAGAGAAGGTTTTAATACCATAGGTAAAAGCCGTGTACTTTTTTACTTTTCCCGCCCATTTCATATACATTACGACGGGCCAACCCAAATAATTTTAATAAACGTGGAAAAACATATGGGCTAGCGTCGGGTCAAAATGGGTAAAGCTGGCTGCCAGGTGTCGCGTTATCACGGCATACCGAACGTAGAGATGCGTCAGGTGGGAGGAGGCAATAAAAATTCCAAAGAGCGAGCCTAACGACACTAAAATCGGTCCAACACGAGCCCAAATGGGTCCAAATCGGGGGCATGAAACACATTTGGAAGGATCAAATTATTATTTGGATGATAAAATAACATGCTTATGGTCAAATTGAGCGGCTCGGTGAGACAAATCTAACGAGCCCAAGATCATTGGATTTCGACGTCATTAATGTACTTAAACAATTGAAAAACTCTCAATAATCGGAGGAATTAATACGAGCCATCCGATGGTGCACTTTGAACCTACCCCGAATTTTCTCTATATTTATGGGGTGTGCCACTAGGGGATATCTATAAATAGACCCCAACTTTTTACATGAAGGGGACCTTTGGCTGGAGATTGGAGTAAGCTCTGAAGCTTCAAGAGCTCTAGCACCACCGCCCAACTGCCAACAATTGCCAGACTTCAGCCTAACCATCATTGGACCACCGCCCGGTGGCTGACCACCGACGGACCATCACCTGACCATCGAACTTCAGCCTGACCATCGTCAAACCTCCGCCCAGTCGCCGACCACTACCAGACCTTCACCCGGCTGCTGACCGCCACCGGACTTCAGCCCAACCTTCTTCAGACCATCGCCCGGCCGCCGACTGTCGCCAGACTTCTGCCCGGCTATCAACCGTCGTCAAACCTTCGCCCGGCCAACGATCGGCACCGGAATTCAACCTGACCATCATCGAAACACCGCCCGAGCCAGACCTCCCCCCCCCCCCCAAGTCGCGGACCGCTTCCAGACTTTAGCCCTACCACCATCGAGTATTCGCTCAGCCGACAACCACCACCGGACTTTAGCCCGACCTTCGTCAAACCACTGCCCGGTCGCCAACCACTGCCATTCCTTAGCTCGGTCAACGACCACTGCCAGACTTCAACCCGACCATTGTCGGACCACCGCCTGGCCCTGACCGCCGCCGGACTTCCTCCTGACCTTTTTGAGATCATTCCATGTTTGCTGAACTTCTGCACAAACGCCATCAGACTTCTGCCCGATCGTTGCTAGACCTTTACCTAGCTCTCCAAACTACTATAATTTGACCGCCTCTAAATCAAGGGACGGGTGTACCCTTGTAATTCACTCAAGTTTAATGAAATATTTTCACCTTGGCGAGGCTCGTGGTTTTCCCTCTTTGGGCTTTCCATGTAAAAAAGATTAGGTGTTTTACTTCTCTCTTTCTATTTGTGTGATGGATATTCGTGCATCGCTAAGATAAAAAGTTTACTCACTCTACTATCGTGAATCTTCCAGCCTGTAATAGTTTAGCGTCGTCTGTAGGAAAATGATTTTCGATTAGGGGGCTGCTTTCGCTACAGTAGTGGTCAAAAAGATTCCTCCAATACTTCAAATATCCAAGACGATATATTTGGATAATAAAACTTCTAGCAAGTGCAATGAGACTTCCAATAAATTTCAAGTTTTATATAATCTATAACTGGACTTCTACTCCTTTAGTAATATCTTAATCTTGATCTCAAAAAGTTAGTAATGGTATAAAGATAGATCGTTTTTCACCTTTGATTCGGGATACACGTTGCATTCGCCCCCTCCCAATCAAGATAAAATCGATCCCATGGGAATTCAATAAGTCCTCTTCCATGTCGGTTAACGTCATTGAGCAACGCTTTGACATACAATCTCAGATATGTCATACATCATTGGTGGATTCTTTCGTCCTCTTCCACACAGGTTAATGTTATTTAGCAACTCTATGACAAAAAACCTCAGATATGTCACACTTAGTGGATTTTCACGATCTCTTATATACATGTTAATTTCATCGATCTGTGCTTTGACATATAATCTCAAATAGGTCACACATCCTTAGTGGATTCTCTCAATCTCTTTCACACAGGTTAACGTCAACGAGCAACTCTAAGATAAACAACCTTGAATATGTCACACATCTTTAGTGGATTTTCTCGACCTCTTCTATATATATTAATGACGCTAATCAATGTCAATCTCCTACTCTGATCTACCTCCATAATTCGAGAAGCTCTCACCTGCTAAACCACTTCACAGGTAGAAGGAATAACATCTAGCATATCTAGTGGCCTACTGCATGGAGGGGCATACATAAATGAATAAATAATACTTAAAGATTAATGCGACAAGGATAAAAAAAAAAGAGAAGAAGCAAGAAAAAAATATACCTGGTAGATCCTCCGGGTTCTTTGAAACTCGCCTCATGTTAGATGAGCAAGAACCACCTTTTTGGGTACTATTCATAGCACCCTCACTTCTGGCTGATGACATCGCCTTCCAATAGGGGAAAATTTTAGCCATCAGATTTTGATCACCTCCACCACCAGTATTTAAACTCTTGTCGGATAGTTTTTCCTCCAATGGGAGTGAACTGGAGCCTTCATAAGAGTACCGGACCTTGATCGCCGCTTCCAGTATTTAAATTCTTGCCAGACAGTTTTTCCCCCGCCATGAGTGAACTGGAGCTTGCGTAAGAGTACCGAACTTTGATCACAATTGCTGGTATTTAACTTTTGCCGGACAATTTTTTTCCCCAACGAAAGTGAATTGGAGTGAACTGGAGCCTGCATAAAAGTACCAGACCTTGATTGCCTCTTCAAGTATTTAAACTCTTACCGGACAATTTTTCCCCCATTAGGAGTGAACCGAAGCCTACGTAAGAGTACCAAAACTTGATCACTACAGCAAAATACTTTTGAATTTTTGTTTGTCTGATTTCTCTTTAGTTTGTAGAAGTTTTTGGACTAGCAAAGAGAAGTGGCGCCATCTCCCTAACCCTTAAGGGCCTTAAGGGTGTATATTTATAGTTTTTCAAAGGACCTTTGAGGGTCAAATTTTTGAATTTTTAATTAATTTTTGAAAATTTTAATGCCCAAAAAGTAAATAATTTCCTATTATTGAAAAAATGAAATAGATAATAAATTAAGAGCAATTTTATTTAAAAATATGATAAATATATGGGAAATTAATTGTTTCATTTCAAGAAAAATTTCTTGATTTTTTCTAAGATTTTTGATAATTTTTTTTCAGAAATTTTTGAAACCAAAAATAGTATTTTTACTATTAAAGATCTTAATAAATTAAATTAATTTATAATAATAATTTTTTATGCCAATTGAGGCGGATACTATTGCTGGCTTGCCCGCCTACTACATATAATATTTAATATAACTATTATATATAAGTTAATAGTTAATGCCTGTAATAGTTAATATAGATATATAAAGTAATAACGACATGCGTAATAATGACTAATAATAATTATTATTATTATTACTGCTAATTTAGTTTTATTAATTAATCAGCATTAATTAATTATGTAATTAATTATATATTTTCTTATCCCGGAAAATTTGATTTGAACATTTTTTGGGCCCTCGAACCTATTTTTGGTATTCCAGACTCAATGTTGATAATTTTGAAGCTCGAAATAGTCTCTATGATAAGTTTTGAGCTATTTAAAAAGTTTTGGAGTAAACTTTTTTTAACATTTTTTTTCTCAGATTAACGCTTTGATTTAACAGAATGCTAAAATCACAGATATATTTTTTGGACTCTACCAAATTCAACATCTCAACATCCAAAAATAGAGGGACAACTGATAAGTCACTTGACGTTGAAGTCCTGCCAAACCAACGCCAGGCTACCAACTGACGCCCATATTTTCAGGTAGCACCGGACTTCTAACAGTCCACCAAATGTCGTTGTAATTACATCCACATTTGTCACTAAATTTCAACTAAAAGGTTGACATTTTAAATCTAATCGCCCTCAACGACGAGTCAACTCATTGTAATCTATTCAAACACTAGTTGAATTATTTCAGACTGGGCCAGGCCCCGTGGTTTTTCTCTTTTCCAGGATTTCCCACATAAAAACATCTAGTGTTCTCTGTGTGTGAGCTATATATTTGTACAACGTTAAGACGCAAAATTTTAACTCTATCGTCGAATATATTATAGCCCGCAACACATAAAATTAAGAATTAGTTCACTTAACAATTAAAAGAAAATTTTTGCGAGCTTTAGATCAGAAACACCTTTTATTGTGGTACTTTTTAACTCTAGCTATTAGAATTTAGTAGGCTTAGCACCATAACTATGTGTGTTATCCCCTCATCCCATAACTATGTGTGTTATCCCCTCATCCTCATGGACCTACCAAACGGGCAAATTATTGGGTTTGGACACCGGACGTGTTCGGAGCCCAATGAAAATATGTCACATCACCTACTACTCGGTACTGAACAGTACCAAGCAGTATCGAGCTCGGTACTGCTCAGTACTGAGCTCAGTACTGCTCAGTATTCAGTACCAAGCTTTGTACTGCTGAATACTGTGAATACCGAACGTAAGTTGTGTTAGATGTTCGAACCCAATAATCTCTACCTAATGAGAAAGGCATGCAGTAAACCATAATTAACATTCCTCTACATGGTAAGAACCAGAAGATCCTTTTACCCATATTTGAGCGTCGCATACTTTGCAATGTGTCTCATATTTCTAAAATATTCATTTCTTCTGCAGGCGCAATGGAACTCTGATTACCGGAACACGAAGCAAGCAGTCTTCCTTGACTACAGTTTTTTTATTTTAGGATTCCAAGCCAGTGCAACGTTTTATAAGTATGATTGTAAAATTATTATAAATTCCTTCATATTAAAATGGTCACCACTTGCAAATTTTAATGTTATGCACTTATTTTGATGCGTTAGTTGGGAGAAATTATTCTGTGCAGAGACCAAATAGCGAGAACAGTCCGAATGTGCTGTGCTTTAGCTGTCATTTTGGTGAGCCTTTTGTTGTGTTTTTACAAATACTCACCAAAAGGGCAAAGGGCAGCAAATATGCATTCATACTTACACTTTTCCTACCATTTTGCTAAGTAATTGCAAAAGCGCGGAAAATATTCTACTAATTGAATATTTGATGTATTTTTGCTGCACTTTGATAAATACATAACAAAATGGCAGCAAAAATGCAATTATGAATGCGTATTTGCTGTCGTTTTGTTGAGTATTTACCAAATCACAACAAAAGGACAGATAAATGACAGCAAATCCGGACGATTCTAGCCGTTCGGACTCCGTATAGAATAATTTCTCGTTAGTTGGAGACTTTGGCTATTAATTAAGAAGCCATGAATTCGAAATTTACATATGTGATGTATTCATAAATTTGCCTTAAATACTCAAATACACTTCGGTCCCTTGGTTTGAACCCATTTGGGCTCGAATCAGACATATTTCAGTGTCGTTGGGTTGGTTTCCTCGAGATGTTCAATTTGACTATACGTTTGGTGAAATTAGAGTTTGGATGGTCCCCAATTTAATTTTAAAAGTTTTAAATTTAGATATGCCTGAGGATTCATGCTTGATTAAGAGGATTTTGGGTGACATATCAATTAATATGAGTCTTTTGTATTTTAAATTTATATATGCTAGTAAAAATATTCGTGTATTAAATACATGTGCTTAAATATTCTAGTAAAAATATCCGTGTATTAAATACACGTGCTTAAATATTCTAGTAAAAATATCTGTGTATTAAATACACGTAATTAAATATTTAAAAATAAAAATACCTATTATAAGAATTTTAATTATATTATTATAAATAATTATAATCATTATAATAAGTTTTATATGATTAGGTAAATAGCTTTATATGACATGGGTTTTCTATTTTTCATGAATAATCTTGATAGAAAATTATGCTTGTTAGTAAATAATTTTAAAATCAAATTACTAATGATAAAGTTGGTATTAATAAATTTCATTTGTGATTTTTTTTATTTTGATTGTAATCAATATAATACATTATTCTCTTTATTGAGATAAATTTTGAAAATACTTATCTTTTATCCCAACGATTTAAAAATAAAAAAATAGTGCTCTTCTTTTATCGACCTCTGACATAAGCTAAAAATATTGGGCGCAAATCTTGATATTGGAAAAAGCTACTCTCCTAATTTTTTTTTAGTGCTCTTCTTTTTTGGACCTCTGACATACGCTAAAAAAAGGGATATATAATAAAAAAAAATGTTGAAAATATTACATTCACCTTGCAAAAATCCTACTCAAAATCCCTGCCAAAAATCTCCAAACACCAACTGCCCATCTCCTTATCCAGCTGCTCTAACCTGTTGCCAAAACACAACTCTTCTTAGTCTATTGGTTGAGAGCTTAGACTTCCAACTAAGAGGTTTATGATTCGAGTCTATGTGTACGTTGTGTTTGTGAATTTACCTTAAATGACATAAATGTCCCAAAAAAAATTATGTTGCCAAAATGCTTATTCAAATCTTTGTAGCACCTAGGGGTGTAAACAAGTCGAGTTTAGGCCTTATCAAGCTCGGCTCGTTAGTCGAAAAGTGAGCTCGAACTCGAGCTCGAGCTCGAGCTCATCCTTCTGTAGACGAGCTCGAGCCAGCTCGCGATCCGGCTCGATTCAATTTGGCATTTTCCCGCCTATCCTTTTCATTTCTCCCGCTGACACATTTTTTTCCCGCCCGTCCACTTTTCATGTGAGCAGCTGTCATATTGAACTCACATCAAGCATCATAGCAAGTTATTAACGAGCAGCATATTAATATATATTATAATATAATATATATATTATTTTAATAAAATCAACTGTGGTTGTCCCAACTCCCAAGCAATTATATCTTCCCAACATATATTATAATACATTTTAATATATTATTTTAATTAACATATGTATTCATTAACATATATTTTAATTTATTATAACACATATTATATATTATTTTACTTAATCAATAATTAACGAGCCGGCTCGCGAGCTCACGAGCCGATTTGGCTCAAGCTCGAACTCGAGCTCGTTAACCATTCGAGCTCGATTATAGGCTCGAGCTTGAGCTCGAATCCCGATAAGCTCAGCTCGCGAGCTCGTTAACGAGTCGAGTTCGAGCCAGCTCGGCTCACTTACACCCCTGCCAGCACCAGCCCAAAATCTCTGCCAAATCCTTATCTAGCAGCAAATCTGTCTCCATCATTTCAGAACAGAGTTTTTTTTATTCTCCCAAGTCTAAAGCCAGATGAACTCAACTTCTCCTAATCTCTCTTTTATTAAAGCTTCCACTTCCTCCACCTCTTAAAAAAAGCCAAGAGACACGCCTGCAGTTAGCCACATTCCTAATTTGATTCCCTCCACTAGATCTCATTGCTTCACTGTGCCGAGAGCAGCCCTCAATCCACGACGTCAACCAAAGCTCCACTGTCTGCCAAGCCCGCCAGTGACCAATCTTGTGACTCCCTAACGCACTTCCATTCCATCATCCGGATTCAGCTCCTGCAGGAGAATCTCCAAACAGACACTCCATATGCTCCGTTTTTCTCTCTAACTTCCTCATTCTTAATAGCCGAGAGCAACACAGCAGCTGCCATTGCTCTTTTCACACAAAACCTGAACTTCACAACTCATTTCCACTTATTTCTCCTGCTCTAATTCATGTGGCCTGCTCCCATTCACATGAAGACGTACGGTCCTCTTGCTCACACTCACTAGAAGACCTGCAGCTATAATCATTTCAGCAATTCCTTAACAACAACACTTCCAATTCCCTTTCTACTTCAGCCCACATCAACCTGATAGGCCACTTGCAAGAGCACATTTCTCCACTTGAATTCAATCTACAACAAGCCTACAGCAACCCATTTCAAATTAGCCTATAAGTCCACGTAGCCCATTCACTCTAAACCTGATACTATTTGGCCAATATCCAATCTCCAAGAGAAAGAGAAGAGCTTTATTCCTGATTCTATATTATTTATATTTAACTTCTTATTTCTCTGTTGTCTTTAAATAATCATCATTATTTGAAATCAATATTTGATTTAGTTATTTGCCTATGGACTAATGATGTTAAGTGTGTTATCTTTAGAGTTAAGATATATATATACAGAGAAAGAGAGATGTGGAGAGTAAAAAAAAAAAAGAGTAAAAGATTTTAAAAAAAATGCAACCGCGTTGTCATTTAACACCTATCTGAAGCGCTCAAGTAGCGACGAGGGGAAAGTTGCCTCTTGGTTTTTTCCCTAAATGGGGGAGACGCCGGGAAGCTGCCGAAATTTCATTGGAAGTGCAGATGACTTGAACAAAATTTGAACAAATAAAGGACAAAATTTGGACAATGAATTAGATATAAAATTGAACCTAAATCAAACTTGAATTAAACATTGAGTTTGACTTGAACTTGCAAGGTGGACAAGAACTTGAACTCGGACTCAGATTTGAACAACATTTGGACAGCAGGGGACTTAATTTGGCACTAAACTTGAATTCGAATTAGACTCAAACTTGAGTTTGAACTGAATATGAGGACTTGAGGTCAACAGGATTGTAGGGAACTTGCAAATTTTGACTTGAACTTATTGACAACAAACTACACCTAAACTAGAATTTGAAATAAATGACAATAAATTAGGCTCAAACTTGAGCTTAGCTTGGATTGCAGGGAACTGTTTTGAGCTCAAATGAACATTAAATTCAACTTAAACTAGAGCCTAATATTTAATGAAAATCATTAATTATAAGAGTAATGCAACCAATAAAAAATGAATGAGTAATAAAGAACTCCATTTGAGTAATAGCACAATATTTTCAATGGAATATTGAAGAGCTAATATTTTGATCAAGGTTTCTACATATGTATGCAGAATTTGTGGACCAAGGGATTTGCATAGCATCATTCATATTCAATGAGAACACAATGGATAAATGCATATATCCAATGAGAAACATGATTTACTTGCAAATGACAATGAGAAGATCATAGCAATTTTTCTTAATCACATGCTTGAGTAGCATGAGAGGATTATAACATTCACAGAAGAAGATATACGATGAATAAGGAGAGTTAAATGATTCAGAGAATTCGAGCAAGTTAACTGGCGAATGAAAGCAAAATGACGCTTGTATCAAGCATGCAAGCAAATGTTACCCAAAGGATTTAATATGCAATGAAGATAACATTGTGACATTCAAATGAATATCAGTACATTGGAAAGGTGCTACTCCACCAGCACAAGCGAATGACGAATGTCAAACTCATGTGTACATTTGTGAACTGTCCTTGAGGAGAAAGAACTTGCAAGCATGAGCCACTCATAAGCAACAATGTAAGCTCTTGATGAGCATGGTGATTATGTCAATCAATATGAAAATAACAACATACGACAAGTGATCTAATATGCATATAAGTACCTACAAATCACTATAAAAGAGAGCCGCCATATATGCAACACCTAACCTACACGTAGCAAGGAAGGTTGTAGTGATGATAAAGAATATGCAATGAGTATGATGATGCCCCTCTGATCCATGACAAGCTAATTTGTGGATAAATTCAGTAGTTTCCTATAAATATTGAGAGGTTACAACGAGCATGACAGTGAATGCTGTAACACTCATACAACCAATCATATTCAACCTTACCAATAATACAATAGAAGATGATGTATGATTTGACCGTGAATAAATGTACAAAGCCTCTTAAATAAATTGCATATTAACAATGGGATTTAATGTGTAAAGTTCGCACAAGTCATGAAGTAGAATATGAAAGTTCCTATGACCAATGTTGACCTTGATTCTGTCAAACCCTAGGTCCAAGGGGTTGACCTGGTCAAATTGACCAGGCCAGGCCCCAAGACCTCTCCCACTCAGTTCCTTGGGTCGAACTGAGTCTTCTGAGCACAGACTCAGGTCCTGGGTCAACCTGGTTGACCAGGTCAACTAGGGTTGACCAAAATTGACCCAAAACACCTTCTAATTGATTTCAAATCCAATTCAGAGCCTTCTTGGCTCAATTTCTCCCCTCCACTGGACTCAGAGGGTCAGACCAACTTCGTTGAGCTCAGACCTGAGTCGTGAGTCAACCTAGTTGACCAGGTCAACCCAGGTTGACCCAATTGACTCTAATAGGTCTATTTAGCTCCAAATCAATTTTAAATTGATCCCAATCTATTCTTGGCTCAAATCCCCACTCCCTTGGGTCTAGTTGGTTGGGTTGACTAAGTCAACCTTTGACTTGGTCAACCCAAGTCTTAATGGGTCAAAATTGACCTATTAAGGCCCATTGAAAGCCCTTTAATGCATTTAAATCATTAAAAAATGTTCCCTCATTCAAAATCTCGGCTAAATCAATCCCTCTCCCTCTGAATTTGATGGAGATCCAATCCAAGCAGTCGATTGGAAATCCTCGAGCTTTAAATATTCTTTTTAGGGTTCTAAATTGGGGATCATGCATTCTATTCTTTCTAAGCCCGAACCCTTTCGTGTGAGAGCTCCTCTAGGTTCCCTCTCCCCGTCCACAAGTCAAACCCTGTCGGTCAAGGCCGCCGCTGGCAAGATCTCCGGCAATCCGTGACCACGATCCTTCCAAGGTGAATTCCACTCGATTGAAGGCATTTCAAAGCTTGAGTTCAAGAGAAGAATTGTACAAGAACAATCTACAAGCTCAACCGTACAAAGATCTTCTGAATCCACCGTGTGGATTGAGGTATATCGCGAACCCAAGGTAGGAGCACATAAATTTAAATAGCTTTCTATAGAGTCAGTTTCAAGCCTTTCTTTTACTAACCAATGAATGTTCTTCATTCATAGGACCTATGTTTCAATTTTCATGAGATTTGATTCACTAGATCGCGAGAACGATATGATTTTCAATTTTAGACTTTTGGTTTCCACTTGCATTAGTTGTGCGTGTCCTGGACCGTTGATCCGTTGATCAAGGGCTCTAATGGCGTTGTTCAGACCGAACTTTCAACCGCGGATCTGACCCCGCGGTTTGCTCTTCGATCCGACACGATCTACGCCGTTAATTTCTTTCAACACTGGATCAGACGGTGCCACATCTTGGCTAACGTGGTTAAGTCGCACATCCGCCGCCGCCATTACGAGCCAATGATTGGACATTGATTGCCCGTTGTGGCAACCATCAGTCTGGGACCGCGGAGCTAGTCATGGCTTGCCATGTGGCTAACTGGCCAATAACTAGATGCCATGTATGCCACCGCCGATTTTATTTAAAACTAGTTTTGCAATAAAGTATTGTATTTTAACAGGCATCATGAACTCATCAATTAATTTAAGCAAGATTCATAAATGAACTCATAAATATAAAAGCTAAGAGCCCTAACAAAAAAAGGCGAAAGTAAATTGTAGATAAATTCATTACCTAATCTTTGAAGTCAAAAGTAGAGATCTTTTGAAGCCGGAAGAGTAGATATACAAAAACTAAATGCAAATCATGAAAAGAAAACAGGCGTGGAAAGCTTAAGGTATTATATATGATGGAGAGAGATAAAAGTTTCGACCGTGGACCATAACCGATGTTTATCGTTTCCATCTGTTTACCATTTCCAAAGGATGGAGAGGAATAAAAGATTCCACAGTTACCTTAGAGAGATTCGAACCGTTTTAGAAGGGTTCGACACTTTTCGTGCATCGAGAGGCGAAAGCGTAGGAGAGCTAATGGAGAAGATGAAGATATGATAAGTTACATAAAAACGAGAGGAATCGACGGTTACCTAAGGAGATTCAAACAGTTTCCTATGGGTTCCATAGTTTTATTCATCGAGAGAGAAAGCACGGAAAAGAGGCTTGCAGGAGGAAGCTAGGGGGCAGACGAAGCGGCAAGTTAAACAACAAGGCAGGCGAAATAGAGGTTACGGGCGGATGAAATTAAGATAGGAGGGAAGGTAATCGTGAGCAATCGCTTTAAATGAAATATTTTATTTATTAAGGAGATTCGAACAGTATAGTTTTGAAGCATTAAAAAAAAATGAAGTTTTAAATGAAAGAAAACAGTTATTTTTATTGGTTTAATAAATATTTTGTATGCATAAATTAATGGAATGTGTTATAAAAAAGAATTTGAAGAGTCATGAATGGACCTAGAAGATTATTTTAAAATTTACAAATAAACAATCATGATTTAATAAGAGTGATATATATATATATATATATATATATATATATATATATATATATATATATATATATATATACCCTCGCGACAGTATAATTGCTTCCGGAATTAGTGGGCTGTCAACTGTCATATCTCGCCTTCCATTGAAGCTTTTGCACATTAATACAGGCGTGAGCTCAGGCGTTCAATGATTAGGGCGCGAGGAATTTCATAGTCTTTTTTTTTTTTTACGATGAAGTACTGTCTTTAGCCTGTGAAAATCCAGGTCAAATTAGCATGCAACCACACAAATTTACACGGGCCAACACTTAAAGTTTTCACTGCTTGCCAATAGATTTGAACCAGAGACCTAAACTTTGCCCAACCGGCTCTTCATCATCTGAACAAACAGCACAAGGTCATATTTTAGTTGGGTATAAATAAAACTAAAGACTTCCCATGAAAGGCATATGTTTCTATGTATTGATTCAAACGAGGGATGTCACGCTTGCGTAAGCTGTAAGCAAGTTATGAGAACAAAAAAAACACATGGCGAGGTTGATAAACTTTGATATTAATATTTTGTTTCATTTAATATATTAAAATATAATTATTTTAAATTCTACAAAAAAAAAAATCTAGTATGTGTGGAATATGATTGTATCGATCAACTGGATTGTTCTGTTGTCTCGGACCCCATGTTTGTCATGCTTGCTGGGGGCTATCTCTGTTTAGGTTCGGGTGCTTTGCACACTGTTCATGTCCGAGTTAGCTGTTAGAGAATGCAGCCGATGCTAGAGAGAATTTTCATTTTAATGTAGCGCATGACTTCCCTATTTCCCTTCATTGGAATCATTGGCTGGGCAACAAAATGGTAAAAGAGCATAATGTGTATATTCCCATTCTCAATCAATTCACCTCCTATGCTAGGATTAATTCTATTCTTAAAAGAAGTGGATGGGATCCGCCAGCTTGTTTCCCACCGTCTCTTCTTCATATTTTCAATGAGGTTCCTATTGCTGCACAAGTTTCGGTTTGCTTGCATTAATTGAGGTATTGACAAAGTTGGATGTTACAGGAACTATTCTAAATCCTCTTGGCATAACTTTGTCTGCCACAAATTTTATGCTCCCTACGTTTCTCTTTATTTTGCTGGATGTCTCAAATGTCACAAAAAAAAATTAATATTAGAAGAATTTTGAAGAAGCTGGCTTTTATTTTTTAAATTGGGCTCTGTCTCGCTGTCATTTCTCCTTAAAAAAATGAATTTTTTAAATTGTAATAAATATTATATATAAACTTTTAAAAAATAATTAATATTTTTTTTATAAATTAATTATCATATGACTCTTAAAAAAAGCTTCTTAATGTGCCTGTTAAAACAAGCAAAACAAATAGTAGCTAGGCAAATTTATTATATGAAAAAGCAAAAGGTCAGAAAACTATTTCAAATGGGCCCTTAGCTGCTATAAGTTGGGTCGAGTTTCAGTTCATAAGCAAAGGAAAAAAAAAAGGTGATTCACGCGTTTAGGCTACCGTAGGGAGATGAAGATGGAAGTAGGCAGCGGAACCCCACAAGTTCATGTGATCGCTAATAATACCAACAAAAAAAAGCATCATATTGCGATCATGGGCGGATCCCCATAGTAGTGAGGGGAGGCAAATGCCCACCCCTAAAAAAAAAAATTAATTTTAGAGGGTATTTTTTGGAATATTTTGTGTATTTTGGGTATTTTGCCCCTCTCAAAAAAAATTTTTGTCCTAATTTTATCAATCCTAATCATCTTTTGCCCATCCCCTATCAAAAAAAAGTTTTGCCCACCCTGAAAAAAGAAGCAGGATCCGCCCGGATTGCGATATGAAATGACTAATATTTTGAAAAAAATGGTTACCTCGGCTTGGAGAAAAAATTATATTAAAATAATCTAATTAAAAATTGAATGAGATGAATCATAAAAAACACAAATTTATTTTTATTTTAAAATATCAAGATATTACACTCAACTCAGACTCAAAGCAAATCTAATAATTTTAGTTTGAATTTTGTCGATTTCAAGTTAGTAAAACATTGAATATGAGGTAGCAATGCCCCTAACGATCTCTCTAATATTATGTTTTATTTGTTCTCTTGTAATTAAAAAAATGTTCTCTTGTAATTTCTCCTCTATGTATTGCCTCTTAATCTTATTTTTATTTTTTAGTATAAATCATTAAATATTTTCACACCCAATTGAATAACCCAAAAAGATATAACCAAGGAAGTTCTTGTTCATACCCCACGATGCCTCTACTGGTGTAATCAATATATATATATATATATATATATATATATATATATATATATATTAACGTCTTAGCTGTTGACCTCGATTTTGCCCCGACTGGAGCCAGAAGAGTTTGACTTGGTCAAATTGATCAAGTTAGACCTCGAGACCCCCTCCAGTGGGTTCAGTGAGTTGGTTGGAGTCGGTCGAGCCCGGCCCAGGCTGTGGGTCAACCTGGTTGACCAGGTCAACCCGGACCCGGATTGACCCAAATTGACCTAAATAGCCTAAAATTAATTTTAAATCAATTTCATGCATTGAGGCTCAACCCATGGGCTCCCTTGACCATCTTGACTGATTTGACCAAGTCAATCATTGACTTGGTCAAACCATGTCTTAAATAGGTTAAAATCACCTATTTAGAGCCAAATTAATGCCCATTCAATGCCTAATCAATGCCCCTTCGTTTTAGAATTCAAAATCCCGTGGGTTTCATCATATTTCCTTCCTATTTAACTCCCCATCCAATCTTGGCCGTTGATCAAACACATAGGCATATAAATAAGAATTTTTAGGGTTGGATTAAGGACCTTTTGAAAAAACTCTCTCTCTCCAGACCTCCACAAGGGCTGAAATTTCTTGTGAGAGTTCCTGGAGTTCCCCACTATCTTCCTCCATCGAATCCCGACGGCTAAGGCTCATCGGCGGCGAGATTCCGGCAACCTAAGGCCAAATCCGTCCAAGGCTTTGATCTAGTCGATCCAGAGCTCGTTTGATCAAGGATTCAAGAGTAGAAATATACGAGGACAGTCTACAAGCTCAACCGTGTCAAAGATTCGAAGATCCAACGTTAAAATCTCGTGAAATCCCTTAGTATAGTTCACTACACCTTAGCCTAAATAGCTTTTTTATAAGTCAATTTTAAGCCAAAAAGTCTATCCCCCATAATTTATGTTCATGTTTAAATCCTAGGTTTAAAATTTCATTAAATTCCATTGAGTATCGAGCGAGAACGAGGTGAATTTCATTTTAGGGTTTCGGTCCGGCGGGATCAAGCCCCAGGGACGTCCTGGACCGTTGATCCCGCCGATCAACGACCCAGATCGCGTGGTTTCGCGCGGTCAAGCCTGACCGGTGGCCTTCATCCGCGGTTGCGCGGTTTGGTGTGGCACGTGGCAGCATCGTAGCCGTCCGCTCGATACCGCGCCGATCCGACGGCCCGGATCCTCTGCCTACGTGGATAAGGCGTTGAACGCCGCCGCTGATCATGGGCCAATGATTGCGCCGATGGCGTAATCATTGGCCATGATTGGAAAACACATCTCGGAACCGCGCATCCAACCGAGGCTTGCCACGTAGCCCTAGCCGCCACCACGTGTCGTGACCAGAGGAGCCACCGCCTTTTCTTTTTATTTAAAACTATTTTTAAATATATTTTAATTCAGAAAACTTCCAAAAATCACCAAAAATCCAATTTTGGTCCGTTTTTCGCGCACAATACCTCGTTTTGATCGTATTTTCATTCTCTACATGCTAAAAAATTTTTTTTGGAAAATGATATGTATATTTTAAATTATTTTAAAAACGGCAAAAGTACTATTTTAAAAATATTATTTTTTAATTATTTTTATATTATTATATTATAATATTATTGTTTTATTTATAATAGTAATAACTATATTATTTTAATTCATTTTTGTCACTGATTTGTACTTGTTTACTATTATTATTGTTATTATATTGAATTAGATATATAAAAAAAATGTATTTTTAAATAGTTAAGTATTTTTCTAATTAATTTATTAGTTAAATTACTTAAAAATATCATTAATAATTAAAACACTACTATTAGTATATATTTCTAAATTACTTTTAAGTTTTAGAACTATTGAAGTATTATTTCATGCTATGTTTGAAAATTATTTTTAAATATTATTTATTTTTAATTATTTTTTAATCCTCTTTATTAATTTAAACTTCTAAAAATTCATATCTTTCCAGTTTTAAATCCGTTTTCGACGCACAGCACCTTGTTTTGATCGTATTTGAATTCTGTATAGCTTGGTGTCATCCATGTTTCAGGATGTTAGGTATATCTGTAGCTATTTTGAAAACAGCAAAAAACCACCATTTTAAAAATAGCCTATTATCGTATTTAAACTTGTAAAAATCATAACTTCCTCGTTTTGAGTCGGATTTTGGCGTGCGACCCCTCGTTCTCTTCGGAAAATTATGAATTTTAATTTAAAATTATTTGCATGAGCTGATTATGTCTGCTTGGGCAGATATCTGTTTTATGCTATTATTTGAGTATTTTTAGTACTATTTAAATAATTATTATAATAATTATTTTAAATTAAAAATTATTTTCAAGTTATTTTGAAATCTTGCTTGAGTGACCAGTGGTTCTCCCCTATATTTATGTAGATAACAATTGAGCTATTTTTAATCATATTATTTTCCAAAAGCTTATATATGTATCTTTAGGTACTTTTAATTACTTTAAAACTACCTATCTTATTAAATCTTAATTTTGGGAGATCCTCTATTTCATGAAATTTTAGACATGAATTCTATGCATGAAGAGTAATCATGGGGGAGTGGGTTAGTGGATGGTTGAGTCTCAATCATTCACTAATCCCTTCATTAGGTGTCTTTACTTCCTTACTATTCGTAGTTTGCATGTGTAGGTCGCACCACGAACACTTAGCTTAGGCTCTCCTAGATCTAAGTACATGGCATGTTTACTGTTTTTATGTATTTCCCATGCATTATTACCTCAAGGGTTAGTGTGAACCTCCATTTAAACCCATATAACGTAGTGACACCCTAAGGACAACAATTAAGGACCCGTCTAGCAAACTTAGAAATTTTCTAGGGGCTAGGATAGATCACTGATTAACATGAAAACTTCAACACTTAAACTTAGTGACATCTTAAACCTCCCAGAATTTTCTAGGAATTTTTAGGAGTCTTTAGGCCCCTTAATTAACCAACCATAATCAACCTACTAAATAAGGCCCCGAGATCTTCCGAAAATTATAATAAATACATTTTAGGTCAGAAAATTTTTCATAATACCTCAAACTAACCAGAATCTGATCCTTGACCTTAGATAAATATTAATCCCTAGTTTGACTTCAGGTTGACCCCTAATTTGACCATAGATGGAAATTATCTTTTTGCCCCTAATAATTCATTAAAAATTATTTAAAATCCCAAATTTTCTCCAAACACTTGGGAACACTTTCTCTGGTCATTCATGACCTTTGGGAGTGATTCCAATCAGTTTGGAGCTGATTTGGATCAAAACGATAAAAACAGCCCCTTTATTAGGAAATTTGGATAATTTCATAAATACCATGAACTTAGAAAATCCATAACTAATTGTAGAAAATTCCAAATTGGGCAAAGTCACTTGCATTGGACTCCAATTAGGGTCTAGTATTTATTAAAAATCTTAGGTTTTCCGAAAATGGCCTAAATTAGAAAGTCAACTTTTTGGTCAACCCTAGTTCATTTAAGGCCCGAAACTTAGAAAATTCATAACTTTTCCTAGAAAACTCTGATTTCAGTGTACTACCTGGCTAACTACTCCTCTTAAGCTCTAGTAGTTTCCTAAAATATTAGGAGACCCAAACCTAGCCTATTTTCTATAGTGACTTTTTGGACCCTTAGTCTAGTTCCTAGGAGGACCCGGGACTTTCCAAAATTGGCTAATATAATTTGAACTTTAAATATCATTATCATAAGCTCTTAAAACTGATCAACAAATTAAAATAATTAAAATGGACCCTAATCCACTAATATTTGAATTTCAACTAAAGTATCCTTTTCAGACCCCCAACAAACTTGAACTCTAGATAACTTTAACTAACTACCCGCTTAGGACCTATCCAAACCACACCAGCCTTACACACACATAGAATTGTTTGCTAGGGCACCACTTCTAGATCTAGGATAGGCCGCTGGGTTTTACTTTTCTACTGTGTGCCAGAGCTTTCCGTGGTTTTCATTGCATGCTGTTTGAAATTGCTGTTGTGTTTACTTACTTTTTCTGCACTCTGTGGATGATGTGATGAGCGCTAGATTTACCCCTAGGTTAGGAACATCATATATATGTATATATACACTGTTCTTCCGTGCAGGTGGCCATGCTCAAGCTAATAAAATGGGGGTACCATTATATTTTCTAATGTTGTCTTATGCAGGTGCTTACTCAGCCCCCCCCCCTAAATAAAATGAGGGCTAAATTAATAATTATAATTGCACAGGTGGACCTGCTTAGCCCTCATAATTAAGAGCATGGCTTGGCATAGGGTCAATGGTTTGAGCATTTTTATTTCCATATATAACTGCTTGTGATTTTTACTAGGATAACCATGTAGAGAGTCTAGAATTTTCTTTTTAAATGAATGTAATATTTGTAAAATTTATTAAGAGTTGTGAAAATGGTCTTTGAGTGTGGATATTCTTATCCTACTTGAATCCCAAAAGAAGAAGGCATCCTCATAGGGGAGAGTCTTCTTCCATTTGGGAAGTCGAGTGGGATGGCTTTAGATATCCAAAGAGAAAAGGCAATGCTCCCTATCATGGGGGAATTGTTTCTTCGTTTGGATATTCAAGCCACGACGGATCCAAGGAGTCCAAGGAGGAGATTTCCAAGGAGTCCAAGGAGGAGAGTTCCAAGGAGTCCAATGAGAAGAAGACACCCAGAAGACTGAAAACCAATATCCCACTCAAAGTCATTTGCGTCTGTCATAGGCTTAGAAATCCGGGTTGTTGGCAGTGGAGCCTGGCCACTTTACTTTATGCATATCTAGGTTGTAATAAGGGCAATTTGCCTATGGCCATTTAATTGATTATTTTTCTGGATTTATATTGACGTGATTACCTGATTGTGCATTAGAAATTACCTACTTTTTCTAGGTTTCTTTCTTGCATGCCGATTTTGTTTTAGCCTGGATTGCGTTAGGCACTTTTAAGGATTATAAAAAAACTTTTCTACTCATAACTAAATTCTAAAATTTTAAGGTTTAAATAACATAGAAACCTAACGAACCTAGAGAACTATCGGAATCGTCCGGGGTCGCATGCATATTACTGCATTCTTCTTTCCTTCTTATAAGACATCTCCCTGCCCACGGGTAGAGTCCGGATAATATGGCCTATGAGGATGAAGTACCGGACCTAGGGAGACTCAGTCTTTTCTAAAAATTATTTTATATTAAGCCTATTTTTAAAATCCAAAGTATTCATGAGCTGACATTTCAACTAGCATACATTGCATTAGCAACTAATTAATTAAAATTTAATTGCACTAGTTAGGGGCATTCACCCTACATAAGTTCAGGATCAATTAGGAAATTCTCTAGATGTCTGTCATATTTTCAAAGAACTGTACCACCCACCTATCTCTCATAACTGACTTGACAGCATGGTTTTAAAGCGACTAGGTGGTTAGCTGTCTCCTCCAATCCAGGGCGGGATAAGTCCAGGTTTTGCACTGCATTAGCTAGGACACGGGTCTTAGTATTTGGTAGAACACTAAGCCCAACCTAGATTTAGGATTCGAGGTTCAAGCACTCGGTCTCATAGTATGCCTAAAATAGTAGGTAGGTTCCTTCCTCTCAGGGACCATAAATCCTACTTATCTGTGTCACAAGATGACGCCACCTCCATCTCTTCTCTCATACATGTGGTTGAGTGCTTGATTTTCTTTCTCCAGTTTCTGTTTAGTACCCTAGAGCCTCTGAATGCTGGTATGAACCACGCATGTTGATTCAGCCCTTCGGACCTTTCTTCCCTTTGAGTATGATTTCCTAGTCTATACCATCGTGCCTCCCATTTTAGGAGAGGATAATGTATGATCCTTAATCGAGATTTTTCTCAGGCTCCAGCCTAGGATGTAATTAACCACGGGGGCTTGCGCCCGTGGGAAACTCGGTCCTACATATACTAAACCCCAATTAAGCTCTTGTATCGGATGGGGGAAACTCGTGACTAGGTCGTATATATTGCTACCCATCGGGGTGTGTTGGCGACAGCCTCTATCCTCAATGGTTAGTCGTATGCATGATCCAATCTGTCCCTTCCAATTGACCCGTTAACGCGGTGCTCTTTCGGAGGTCCACATTAGCATTGTACGAAGATCCAGCACACAAGCAGATTAAATAGAGAGGGTGTAGTGTTCATAAGAGACACCAGAGCTTTTACGTGGAAACCCCTGAAAAAGGGGAAAAACCACGGGGACTGACCCAGTTTAAATGAATCCACTAGTATTTGCAGTCGATTACAAATGAGGCCCTTCCTTAGGAAAAGGCCTTGGCTTGATGTCACATATATACATCATATAGAGCGCATTACATGGTGGGAGTTACAATAATCAACATAGATGTGTTTGTTTGGTCGGCACGATCATAGTCGATATGATTGAGGTCAGAAATGTCATTGTCTAGTGATGGAGGTCGTAACGACCATAGTAGGCGACGAAGGTCGGAAGGATCGTAGTCTGTAGGAGACCGGGGTCTGAAAGACCGTTGTCTGGTGATGGAGGTCGAAAGGACTACATAGTAGGCGACGAAGGTCGAAAGGACCGAAGTCGGTAGGAGACCTGGGTCTGAAAGATTGTTGTCTGGTGACGGAGGTCGAAACGACCATAGTAGGTGACGGAGGTCGGAAGGACTGTAGTCGGACCGAGGTCGGAAGGACTATAGTCGGCAGGAGATCGGGGTCTGAAAGATCGTTGTCTAGTGATGGAGGTCGGAATGACCAAAGTAGGCAATCGAGGTCGCAAGGACAGTAATCGACAGGAGACCAATGTCTGAAAGACTGTTGTAGTAGGGCGGTACTAAGGGTAGAACTCTGGGGCATCAGATGGTGGCCTAATAGAAGTTTGAGCCTCAGGTTGTGGTCCGGGCGTTAGGTGGTGGTCCGGTGGAAGTCCGTGACCTTAAGTGGTGGTCTGGCCTAGCAACGACGTTAGGCGGTGGTTCGGTAGAGCTCAGAGCCTCAAGTGGTAGTCTGACAGAGCAACGACGTCAGGCGGTTGATCGGCAGAGCTCAGGGCCTCAAGTGGTAGTTTAGCAGAGCAACGATGTCAGACGGTGGTCCGACGGAGGTGAGAGCCTCCAGTGGTGGTCCGGCAGAGCAACGATGTCAGGCAGTGGTCCGGCGGAGGTGAGGGCCTTAAGTGTTGGTCCAGCGGAGGTGAGTACCTCCAGTGGTGGTCCGGCAAAAATGAGAGCCTCAGGTGGTGGTCTGGCAAAGGCAAGGGCCTCAGGTGGTGGTCCGACGAAGGTCTGACGATGGTCGAGGAGGAGCTTCTTCCTTCTCTTCTCTTCTTCTCTTCTTGCTTCGATACCCCCTTAAGAGAAATGAGGGGTCTAATTATAGATTTCTAGAGTGGCATGGCCCGTAAATAGGTGAGAGATCAAGGGAAATTAGCGTGCGGTTGGATGGACGGCCGATATTAAATCACTTGATTGTGGAGCGTTCGTTAGACATTTGAAGGTCTTATTGATGTCGGAATTTGGTAATCATGGGCTCGTTGGATTCAACTATAAGCACGTAATGTTTGAAAATTGTTTAGTAATTCAAATTGTGGTTCGAACCTTCCAACAGCACTTCGGGTCCTTTATTTAGACTCATTTGGGCTCGGATTGAGTCAAATTTGGTGTCGTTGGGTTCGTTTTTTTTTTTTTTTTTTTTTTTTTTTTTTTTTTTTTTTGAGATGCTCAGTTTGACCATAAGTTTGCTGAAATCGGAGTTCTGATGGTCCCAATTTTAATTTTAGAAGTTTCTAACTTGATTTTGCATCAAGATTCATGCCTGATCAAGATAATTTTTCGAGTACATATCATATATAAACAAGTTTTATTCCTAAAGGATAAGAGACATACAATACTGACCCAACAACAGCAAAGCCACAATACATCAAGGAAAGGACATGAAAGTAGACTTGATAAAGAAGATACAGAAAGTTGTATAAAAGGGAAACAAAAGTGGACTCAATGATAGCTCCCTGCAACCACCTCGCAGCTAGACACGAACCATCATTTGGTAACAGACACTTAAAACAACCTAGAAGCCACACAAGCAATCGCTAAGCAAAAAGGGCAAACCACTAAGGTTGCCAACAAGCCCGGGCCAACAAGGAGAAAAGCAACGAACTGCCTCATCATCGTCCAATACATCCAATATGCCAACAAAGCCCACTACAACAAAAGCAAGAGATAAATCCAAAGGCTATTTCTTTTTAGATTTAATTTTACGCCTTTTGCCACCTCCATTGAGCACAGCTTGGTCAACAACATACCGAACCATGAAACTATATATATCATCATTAACATGGTCACCAAAATCCTCTTCCTCCCCACACAAGGCGTGGAAAGGGACTCATCCAAATCCAGCCAATCAGATTGAACCAAGATAGAGGTATTCAAAGACCGGGCCACATAAGCTTTCAATTCAACATTAGACATAACATATATAGGAATATATAAAAAAAAAAAACTCAGCATCTCCCTCCAAGGAATTAGCAATAGAAGATAGTTCAAACTCAACATTACAAGGCAAATTCAAAACCAAATTAACAGACGAATTAGCAACATCCCGGGCCACAAATTCCAAAGGAGAAGAATCATCACAAATAGCCAACGCATGGATAAGCGAATTAGGTAAGCCAGCAAGCTCACCATCCCCAGAAACCACATCCACACATAAATCACTCGAATCAGTCACAGCATCCGCACACGATAGGCTAGATTTAAGGTTAAAACCACAATTTAGTGATATCAATCTCCACCAGCACACAAGCAACGGAAGGCCTAGAGCCAAGAGAAGTGGTAGTGTCAATCTTTAAAGGTCTGTAAAAAATTGAACCAAAACCATGAAAGATATAAGGGGAATAGAGATGAGAACGAAGTTACGGAAAAGAAACCCAAATCAAGATCACCTGAGATTCAACACCAACATCAAATAGAGGAGACCATTTGGTAAGTTTCATGTAACAATTATACACTATGTATGATCAATGACAAAATCCCTACAATAATCAAGATCATTAGCCAGTTTGACCAAGATAAGAGAAGGAGCAAGTAGAGTGACGGACACTTTGCCATTAAGCTTAAGATTGAAGAAGAATCGCCGAATGGATTCAGGAGAGGGATGCTTCGAGGGCAAAATGACAACTAGTGAAAACTAAAATGGAATATCCAAAGCTCGGATTTCCTTCTCTGAAATCCACAAAGAAGGCAAACTATGAAAGGATGACGTCTTAAGTTTAGGAAAATTTACATCAGAGGAAGACCCAGAGAGTGCTTCCAAAAATGAATGCGATTTAACCAGACACTCTTAAAAACTAAGGTTGCTCAAGCGATTCGGCGCCATTCTGGGCAAGCACGGAGATGTCAAAACGAAAACAAAACCAAAAACCAGAGAAACCCACCAGAAGAAGAAGAAGAGGAAACTTCCCTGGAATACCACCGAGAGCGCCAGGGCCACCGAGGGGGGAGCCCTAGCGGGGTGAGGGAAACCCAAGCGGAGCCAGAGGAGAAGAGCGTGAAAAGTATTCCTTTTTCTATAAATTGTATCAAGATATTCTTATACAAATTGTAACTATTAGGTCAACTCTCGTGTTAGGGCATCTCCAACCAATTTCTACTCGATCATTTGCAATTTTTATGAGCCTCCACCTGAACAGCATATGCATATTCATTTTTGCGGCTATGAACACTGAATTGTGCGAAACCATATTTGCATCACCACTACAAGAAAATAGAAAATTAGCTACCAACAAAATTGGTCGCTAAAAAAGATAATTTGGCCGCTAAAGCAAATAGCAACCAAAAATATTTGAGTTGCTGATTTGTCGTAGTAACCTCGTCATTGAGGCTTTTAACGACCTTTTTTTTTGTTGCTAAAATTGGACATATTAACAACCATTTTCTAATGAATATTTATTTGGATGCTATTTAGTAATTTTAATAATTAATTTTATTTATTACAATTTTCTTATAGCGACCAAAATAAAAATTGGTTGCAAAATGTTCAACAAAATAAATCACTTGCCCCTTTAATATATATATATATATATATATATATATATAATTTGGTGATATTTAGTAAAAAAAATTATTATCGAATTATTATGTCTTGGCAATAATAATTAAGATCAATCCATTACTCCTTTATATTGCAATTAGCTAGATAAATTTCATAATAAAGAAATAACACAAATTTTAAAAGCTGAGATATTAATAATAAAAAGAATAGAGTCCAAAAAATATATTCATTCATCAATATCATTATCAAATATTTGCAAGGAGAAAATGAAAATTATATTCATTCATATACTTTTACAAATACATCCATCAATTAACATATAAAATATGATCTTAGAAATCATTAATCATAAAATCTTAATGTTTACAAAATGATAACATCTACTTAACATCAAAATCTCTTTTTAACTTTGATGTAAATAAATATAAAATTACAAAATTATTAATTTTTCTCTAATATCATCTCTATCAAATGCAAATACACAACATCAATCTTTAACCATGCTATCACCAATCAATATCCAGTGTTGTTGCAGTGTGGGATCCAGCTCCATATCCACATCCATACATAATTTCGGATGCAAAGAACTTCAACTTGGCATATAAGCAGGCAACCCCTACATAAAAATTTATAAACAAAATTACCAGGCTATTTCAGCAATTTCGTGATAATTCAAGATAAAAATGCAGGGAACTTGATATGCATAATGCTTGGCACTATGTTGTCGCAAAATGATATCAAGCACTCCCAATGCTTCCTGTGTGTTTTCAGTCTCTTGGCCAATGCAATGCATTGCATTGGGATTTTAGCTGCAAAGCTAAGCTCAACTTTGATAGTCTTTGCATTATAGGAGCACCTAGCACGCTTACGCTCACCTTCAACAGGACTATCGTTTCCACCACGATTGCCATTTCTATATAATCATATGTTGACAGAAAAAAATAGACTGGAAATGGGAAAACACACAATTAGTAAGATGAAACATCATAGATAAATTTACCTCTTCAAAGGCATATCATCAAGTATGACTGTGAACTACACAACTCTCCTTGGCCTATTGGTTGAGAGCTTAGGCTTCCAACTTAGAGGTCTAGGGTTCGAGTCTATGTGTATGCGTTGTGTGTGTGAATTTGCCTTAAATGGCCTAAATGTCCCAAAAAAAGTATGACAATGAACTCATTGTTGACCTAGGGAAGAAGGCCAATTATGAACAAAGTCTTTTCGCCATCATAAGCTCTATAAGGCTGTATAAATCCTTGATAATGAAATAGAATCATAAGAATCGTTTAACATGTCAGCGGTAACTAAAAAAATGGATGATAACAACATTAAGTGACTCAATCCTCATACAACAATACACTATAACAAATCCTAAAATAGTAAAAAAATTAAAACTATTTATTCATCCGTAGACCATTAAATGAATATGCGCAGAAAAAAAAAACTTAAATTTCACATAAAAGTAAATAAACTTCTTATCCCATATTTTGAGCAAGTGGTGTTTAAAAGAAAATAGAAACATTACCTAAAATCACCAAAAAAAAATATTCTTATTATTATCAATATGATAGGAGTTCATCCTAAAAGAATCAACTTGTCATTCTTCAACCAGCTGTAGCATAGTGACCTTTAAAACATTTTGTCTGTTGCAGCCAAAAAACAAAGTTAATATTGAATGCCTAGGAAACTGTAATGTCTGCTACATAGAAATACCATTTGAAGTCCCCTTTGCATAAATGGAATGAAGATATATGACTATGTTACAATTCCATAGAATCCAATAAATAAAACAGAAAATCTACATGGTCGAACCCTTGCAAAAAAACAAATATATAAAATAGTTTTGTTAACTAAGAAATATAGGAATGTAGATTGATGGATGAAAACCCAAAACATTGCCATAAGCAGATAATGTCGCATTGTCATTTAATGAGCTCGAGTGCTTCAGGAAACTTAAGTAATAAATTATTTAAACAAACACCAATGAAGGTATAAACTTAAAACTTCTTTCACTGTTAAGTTGAATATTAACTATTGTCTTTGAATTTTTTTTGTGTTATCTTAACTTGTTAAGATGATAACTTCTGAAAGGATACTTTTAGGGATCCCCTTTGCTCATTACACTATTAAGCCTTATCATAGGACAACTCAATATCATAAATTTATCTCATTAGATATAATTGTCTTTGGCTTCAAATTAGGATCAAACTTAATGAGTTTCTCTTTGATTATATATTTAATGAGCCTATATTATGCTTGTTTGTTGCCTTGTTAACATCGAAAGTGCAAGTGCTCTTATTCAAGGTCCCTATTCTCACATATTTGAGTTTTACACGAGCTCTGTGTATTTCATTGAAATATAATGGATATATTATATTTTTTGCCTAATTCCTTCACCTTTCATTTACGTTCGATCTATCATCTAAAGTGCAAGTGCTCTAATTCAAGGCTCCTACTCTCAAACATATTTGATTTTGATAACTTCTTAGCGTGCAAGTTCAATATATATTTCTCCAAGTTCAATACTAATGGTGATGTGAGAAGTGTTGCTTTTCTTTTTAAACAGTTAGAAGAGCATGATGTAATCATATGTGACATCATTGAACTTGGAGATATGACTGTTGTTAACGAGCCCTTCTCAAGGACGCTGGTGCGAGATGTCAAATCTTGGAATTCTATCTTACTGGGCTATGCCAAAGGGGTAGGTATTGGAGCTTGTGAGAGCTGCTTCACAATCATACCTGATAAGAATGTGTTCTCATGGAATGGATTGATAGGAGGGTATGCTCGACATGGAAGATGGATCCATTTTTATTATGAGAACAATGAATTCAGATGGAACGTCTACATTTTTGAAGGGCTGATTGATATGTATAATAAATGTGAATGTATGCATAGTGCAATCAATGTGTTCACTACAATGAAAAAGAGAGCCTTGGATCTCTCTATTCGAATGGAGGAAGATTTCTTGTCTTATGTACTTTTATATTGGGCTCATCTGAACGAGTTTGTGGACATGCATTAAAGACGCAAAGCTTTCGACACAGGAGTATTAATTATAATTTCTACATTTATCTCCATCTCTATAACGCGCCTCGGCGGAGTAGAGGTCTTTTGACGCAATGCGAGAATGATGTGGAGCATTTTAGCTTAAAACATACCTTAGGCTATCTAATTTAATTTGTTACAAGTTGTTACATGTTTTCTGAAATCTTCTAGGTTTCTCTAGTTTTCTACTTGCTTATTAAATCTCTTCTTTAATGCTTGGAGCTAAAAATAAGGAAATATGTAAATTAACACAACAAATAATTATGCCAGAGTAGAGAATAAAGAATTGATGGTTGCCGAAGCAAGTTAATTTTGGGATTGCAAGGAAAATAGTTTATTGCATTTAAAAATATGCACAAAAAACTACAGAAATCCAACTAAACTTTTTTTTACAGTACTGTATCAGCACCACAAAGCATCTGTTAGATTGTCATAGCCTTATCCCAACCACATGAAGCACCATTTCAGCAATTCCTTGCAATCACTCCTATGAAGTTGCAACTTCATTAACAAAAATTCTAAAATTAATCTTACTTACAGACGATGACTATATAATCATTGCACCAAGACAATGACTAATTTCAAAAGATCTAAAATCAAGTACTGATTACTGATAGGTTTCCAAGCCTTTCAAACCAAAAACTAAATGAGGTTCTAGAAAGACGCTTAGTAATTAATGGAAATGAAAAACTTAAGTGGTAATTGAAGACAAACTCTACAAATTTGTAAAGGTGGTAAAAATATTTAAAAGTTTCATCCTCTAAACCAAAAAATATTGGAAACTTGAATTTATTAAAGAAGGAAGATAATACCTGGAGATATGCCTGTATTGATTTGCTTGGATGCTGAATAAATTAAATGCTTCATTTTCTTGTCAGTTGAGAGAATGTATAGAATGCATTGTTCTTGCTCTATTAACCTTCTGCTATAATTAAAAGCCAAGCAACAAAATATGAAGATTGCCACCGAATAATTACAAACTTTAGCATATTTCCCAGTGAGAGTAGTTCTACTTCTCATGGGATTTTACATTGAACCCACAAACAGAACTTGGTATACATTTAAAATGTTGATATGCTGATATAACAATTTTTAATTTCATGATGCCAAGTAGAGCAGACATAAATTATTCATTCTAAATATTATAATCAGAACGAAATTTATAAATTTATAAATTAGGTCCACCTACAAAGAAATAACAGCTCTATCTGATTTTCGGTTCAAATTGCAAGGAAATACATATTGAAAATGCAAGAAATTGACGTCTGCGAATGAACCCCCTTTTAACTCTTTGATCTTTCCTCAATAAAAATTCTATCAAGTTTTTTCCTCTTATGAACGCATGACGGAATGAACCCTTGTTATCAAATGACTTGGGAGAAAAGTAAGAAAAACTTGATTTAGGAAAGCAACGAAAACTTGCCTGAGAGGAAGCACTCGAGGGCGGAAGGAATCAGAGATATGAGATTGAATCGGTATAGTGTAAAGAAAACTACCTCATCGGACGAACTCGAGGGCGACTCATATTCATGCATGATTGAAGTCGAGGCCGCTAACCAAGGGGGAGTTGCGATTGAAGTCGTGACCGATAACGAAGGGAGTTGCGGAGAGTCGGTCGCTAAAACCATGGAGCACGAAATGCAATCTACGGGCATAGCATTGAGAGAGGTGATAAATGAGTTACATTTGATATATAAATTTTATATTTTTTAAGCATAAATTATTAGATCTCTCATCTCAAAATTTTTCATGATTAATTTTAATTTATCAATTCATAATTTTAAGTTATAAATTATAATTTATATCTATGAAAATAAAATATATGCAAATATGAATAAATATTCGACACATCTGTATTAGTGTTTTGAAATAATTTTTATCATTTAATTATACCCTAATATTTAAATATAAATATTTCAATAAAAAGTGAATTGATTTTTTTTTCTAAACTACAGATAAAATTAGCAACCAATTCTCTTCTTTGGTAGCTAATGCTTTATGTTTACTTAGAGGTCTTTATCATCATTGGTCGTTAAAACATACTTTTAGCGACCATTTTACTTTCGTCTCTAAATTTTTGGTCGTTAATGATCTATTTTCTTGTGGTGCACACTATTCAAAAAACAATTTTTTAAAATTTTTAATTATAAAATTATTAAATTTTAAAATTTTAATTCCAAATAAATACATACATAACACTAAAAACAATTGAAAATAAAAATTTAACATTCAAAATGTTGTAATTACTAATATACCACCTAAAACCTCTCTTTTTCTTAATTCTACCACCCCGTTTACGCCCCGTCGAAAATTCCGCCCAGCATCATCTTCCATTTCGTTCGCAAGAAGGAAATCGTCGAGCAATTGTAGCTTCATAATTCTTCTCTTGTCAAATGGAATGTGCGCAGAAGGCATCGACCCTGCAGTGTTTAAGCGCTTCGTCCCTTCTCATTTCCTCTCTCTATTTTCCCAACCCTCTAGCTTCTCCAGGAAACGCCTACGTCGATACCCTCCAAGTCGTCATCGCCCTTCCACATTGATTCCTTCTCGTTGCCCGATTGTGATGATTAAATTGTGGTCGGAGGAGTGAGATTGGGTATTTTCAACCGCCGCCGACCACTTCCAGCTCCTTTTTTTGTCATCTCCTAAACTTACCATCTCACGCCTTGTCCTCACTGAAGGAAGTGATTCGTTGCCTCCTTCAGGAGCAGAAGGAGCAGATGAAGCAACATGCAAAATCACCTCCCTCTGATCAGATGAATGGCTTCAGCACCAACAAAAACACAGCAATAGACAAATTACTACAAACATTAGGAGGGTCGTTCTTGCCGCAGTATACTTCCAAATGTTCTTGCTTTTGAATGAGCTGGAGCTTGAATTAACTGTTAGCGGATTTAGCTATACATTTACATACCCTAGCAATCAGAACGAAAAAGACAAAAAATTCAACTTTCTTAGCATATCTAGCTGAAGAAGCATGACAAAGGAGAGAAATCTCGTTACCTTGCCGACGAGATCACTTTCAATTCGACAGCAACAACATCATCGTCTAAGGAGAAGCTCGGAGCGAGCGACTCTGTCTGAAGCACTTAGGCCTCAACAATGAAGAAATGGAGAAAATGAAAAAGCAAACCTACAGAACGTGGGAGTGGAAGGCACGAGAAGACCTGCTCGATCAAAGGGAGACTGGGAGTTTTAACTGGAGGTAACGGAATGTTATTTGAGATGAAGAGAAAGGTATATAAATGGTAGATAAGTAAATATAATAGTTTAGGTGTTAGATATATAAATAGAATAGTTTTAGGTGTTATTTATGTAAAAATCCCTTAATTTTTTTATGTAATTAACTTATTTAAATTATGTCCTTTTTCATATTAGAAATGGAATTTATTTGTAGATAAATTTCTGTTTGATATAACTGTTACTGTATATTAAAATATTTTTCAATTGGAGATGCCCCTATTATAAAATACAAAATCTTCATATATATATATATAGTACTAATTTTAAAACAAATCAAATGCTTCTCAAGCCCAAACTAACACAATTTGTACCAGAACACACAACATAAAGTTTTTACTGAACTAACATCAAAGAGAAACCCAAAAATCTAACAACAAAAATTATGGTAAAATGCAAGGCCTGCATTTATCTTTTATAAACATAATAGTACAAATCTCTCTGCCAAGTCCCTTTGTTCAGTCAATAATATGCAATAACAGATCATCTTCCAGCTAGATCATCTGCAGCAACACAACCACAGCACATGGTGGCATGTGCTGCCAGGCCAATGGTTGACAATCCATTAAAAAAATATTTAGAAGAAACTGGCGCTAGTTTTCGGTTCCCTTCCTTAGTAAAGATTAACATGGAAATTTTCAAAAATGCGATTCAGTTGCATAATCTAACGGTACAGGCCACAGCTTGCGCCCAATACTTCAATCTTGCTTTAACTTCATCCGGATTATCTCCTGTTCAAACAAGAAGGGATACAAATCAATTCATTTGTAACAGGAAGAAGTTTTGATTTTTCTAACGATCGAGTGTAATAAGGAGATAATTACTGATTAAATATGTTAGACTCGGTGCTTTGGTAAGAATTTTTGAACTTAACAAACTGAAAATGAATGGAATCGAAAACACAATTTGAAAAAAAAAAATTTTGTTTGGAAGGATATGCGTTATGGACGTATCTTCTTCAGTTTAATTTTGCATAATTTCCGCTTGAAACTGATACTGGGGGCAAATCATTAAATTATTTTGAAAGGCGTTCATAAATTTAGAATAAATGGAGTCAATTAATAGCATCAATTACTGGTTAAATTGATATTATGTTGTAAATATCTCAAACTAAATTTCTTCCCATATGGAAAAATTAAAATAGTAAAATACTTGGCTTTCTTGTTTAAGATTCCGCTTACAATGAGGAGAGAAAGCGGTAGGTCATTTATTCAATAGGGAAATATATATAAAGCTGATTTTTCCGGAAATTACGGGAGAAAGAGGAAAAAATTCAAAGCACGAAGAAATAATTATTAGATCAACCATCAATGTAAAATAGCTATCGAGTAGTTCAGGAAATCCATCCTACAAACAATCAAAAAATTTCTTCCGAAATCCTGCAATCAAATTTCTCCCAAGGAAAAACAAAAATCAACGAAATGTCCATGTACAAGAACGATCTCAAATAGATAATCACAAAAGACGTGCAGTTATCGCCACAAATCAAAGCATTCCTACAATCGGATTCCTAAACGCAACAGATCTTCGAGAAACAGAACTCCCTAAGAACAAAATCATTTAAACCTCTCTTACCTGGGCTGGAAATCTTCCAATTAGCTATGGGCGCCGACGGCGCAGCCGAGCCACAACAAACCCCCACATCGCCATCGAGGGAATGCCTCTGCTGCTCATCAAGGAACTTTTGGCTCATCGAATAACAAAGCTCGAGAGCAGGCAGCGTGTTGCAAAGCTCCGGGATTTCCTCATAGTTGAACCCGAACCCTAGATCCAAACACCCTTTCAAATCCTCAAGATCTTCATCCGTCAAGCTCTTCGTCCTCCCTACCCCTTCTCCTCCACCCTCAGATCCCTTCTCTCCACCATCACCCACTTCTACGTAACCCTCTAGCATCACCGAGCCGCCGCTCCTCCCTTTCGACGGCCACACCCAATCGGTTTCAGCCTTCCCCAGTACTTCTCCTTCCATTATTCTCGACTTTTCGGATTTCTTCTTCTTTACCTTAGATTTTTTCTTTGTGAAGGAGAAGCTAGGGTTACAATTAGGGATTGAAAGAGGGGAAGCAGGGCACTCTCTGTCTAAGGAAGAACTCTCCATTTTGCTTTCACTGTTCTTTTTTCTCAGGTGGCATCGCGCTTTATAATTTACATTCTGAATGGTTTGCCGCAGGGTTAATAATATTACGCAACAGAGGAGTAAGAAAATACTATGCTTAAGAGCCCTTCGATTCGCTTTGATATACGTGCTATTGATTTGAGATTTATCATTAACCATGCAATGCGTATCCTATTGATTTAATTTATTCTTAAAAATTGGAAGTAAATCTAATTATCAGCTAACTTAACTGATAAAATATTTAAAAAATTATGTCAAAAATTTAAAATTGAAGTCATCATACATCATTATTCAATACTCAAATTTTTTCTAATAATTATAATAATCTTCCTAGAAAATTATGGTACTGTTTGAGATAAATTTTTTGATGTAAATTTTTTCGTTTGGCTATTCCTTCGTTGTTGTATTTTAGTGGTTATTAATCAATTTTTTTGGTAGAAAATTGCTTTAGTCGGTGGCCATGCCGAAGTCTGGTGACAGTTAATGACTGGGAGGAAGTTTCACGGTGGTCGAGGAAAAGTCTAGTGGCAAAAGAACTCTAGTTTCTCTTTCTTTCTTCTCTTACTTGATTGTGTCCCTTTTCCATGAGAAATGTGGGGTATATTTATAATTTTCTGATAGTGACATGGCTAATAAATATGATGGAAATAAAGGGTAAGTTGTGAGTGATTTGAATGGATAGCTAATGTTAATTCCATTGATTGTGGATTATTTATTGGGCATTTGAATATCTTAATGATATTAAATTTAGCGATCTTGGACTCGTTGGATTCGTCTCGTCGAGCCACTCGATTCGACTATAAGCATGTCATGTTTGAATATCATCAGTCATCCAATTTGTGGTTTTAGCTTTCCAAATATGTTTCGGGTCTTTGATTTAGACTCATTTGGGCTCGGATTGAGTCTAATTTAGTGTCGTTGGGTTTGTTTTTTCGACACATTCAGTTCTGCTGTAAGTTTGCTTAAATTGGAGTTCATATAGTCCCAGATTTAATTTCGGATGTTTCCAACTTGATTTTGCCTCAAGATTTGTGCCCAACAAGATAATTTTTTGACGATATATCATAAATATATATTTTAAAATAGATATAATTCAAAAGTAGTTAATATTATATTAAAATTAAAGCACTTCAAATAATTTTATGATTCATCTTAATCATTTTTTTACCAAATTTTTTTAATATTAAAATGTTCATTTATTCATGATGCGCTAAATAACCTTTTTTTAATCTATATATTAGACTCAAATTTATATTAGAATAATATTTAATAGACGTCATAAAATTACCATCACAGTCACAACTGAATGCTGATCTGAGTATGGCCAAATAACACATAAGCCCTGAAGAAAAACTTAGTAAAGGCCACTAACTTATGAATGCCATATTTGTAACTCTCAACGCTTTCATTGATTAGGTTTGCCTAATTAAATTCTATAGTTGGTGTTAGGCAGGTGAGCTTTGCATGTTTGTTGAACAAGTTTGAATGATAATAAGTCAATGTGAATAGACTAATAACAATAAATTAATGAAACTCTTACCTTCACAAAAATAAATATTATTGTTTGATATGATCTTAGATTTATGAAGAATAGAGTCATGACTGAGGGGTTGAGAGTTTTTTTCATCTCTTTTTGCTCAAATTCAATTAGTTTAACCTATTAGATTCTAAAAAATTTGTAACAAAAAAATTGAAGCATGTATTCATGTTCTAGAGTTTAAACCCATTTAACAATAAGCTAAATATAGCTTACAGCAAAAACAAAAGATTAAATTTATGAATTTTAATCATTTCCATAGGTATGGTTAGTTTATTATTTAAGGTTATTAGCTCATAAAAATTTTATATGGCCAAACATAGATTTTGACACAACGTATTGATGGAAGCTGTGGAGTGAATTTTTTAATTGTATAAAATCTAGGGTTATATCACCCCTAAATAATGCTTAGGCTTTCTTTGATATAATTAATAATAAACCCCACTTAATCTATTCAAGTATATGTGTTGAATCAAGTAATACAGTGATAGATTAGAGTGTCGAGCCCACGAAAAAGTATGCTTACTTGCAACAAACTATTGTTGTTTACTATAATTACAATAATTATTCTAGTGAAATAAAAATGATATTTTTGGAGATTCTATCACTGAGGAAAACATTAAAATATTTGATACAATATTAAATTAGAGTGTTTTGAATTGATGAGTATAAAATTGCATATCTTTCTTAATGAAACTCTTCATGTAATGTGATTCAGTGCATATACATCTCTACATGCATCTCTATCAAATCTGTAATGTTGGAAAGAATATCTGCTGACCTCCTATAGTTATAATATCTCTTTAAGAATTTATAACATTTTACATCTTTTGTCTAGGCATGCAAAATATTCTATCGATCAATACTCATTATTTTTCTTGCATTCCTCCGTCAAGGCTATAAATCACACTAAATTTTAACTACACATATGTCACTATGTGCATTAAATAAAGAGTGGGATAATATTGAAAACATCTTTTAAAAGTTTATAAAATAAGAGCTTTTATTAGTACTTAACATACATTTTATACCATCAAACCAAAATAAGAGAAATAACAAGACATAGAATAAATAACTAGCAAAATCATTTTTATTAAATTCATAGAGGAATAAAAATACAAGAGACTGATATTACCATAAATCATTAAAGTATCTCCTCTACACTCCTTCCATTAACTTATAGAGTTGCTTCAAAAAACAAATTAAGGCTAAAACACTCCAAATGATTGTATCATGTACTTCATATACTTAGATTTTACTCTAATAGGAAACTAGAGTACTCTCAAAATATTAAAATTACACAAGTGAATGAACTCCTTTATAAACATAACACCACAAGTATTTATAAAAAACTTACAAATTACAAGTGGCGCTACAATGCTTCAAATAATGGTATCGCAACCCACCTGAAATGAACCAGCGTCTCTGCGGTGAAGGTTTTGCATCGTCACAATGCTTGTTGATTTAGATCATTTACATAGTAATCGCATCTCTTCACTGAAAAAACGTGCCCGTTGAAAGTTATAACTACAATGTCGCCGCGTTGTGGACATTGGAGCACTGCAGCGCCCAAATTCAAAAAATGACGCTAAGGCGTGAGCTATTATGGCACCGTGAAATAGAAAATTTGGCGCTGCCGAGCTAACTTTTGACACTTTAATGCTAATAATGTTGCAACGCTGCTTGTGTTGTCATCGCAATGCTTGCAAATAAAGAACTTGGCTCCGCCATGTCAGAATTGGGCCCATTGGTGATATTAAAGGTAGCGATGAGTGTTATTTCATTAGAAGCTGCACCGCTAGAGGCTCATTTATTATTTCTAAAATTTTAAAGTTTTTTTCTGCACAAAGATAACTATAATAATACATTTTCACTAAAAATAATAACATAAAATAATATATAATTTACACTTATCAAATTCTCCCTTGCTTAAACTTTTGCTTGTCCTGATCAAACAAATAAAAAAATATGTAATTCTGATTAATCAAATAACTAAAATAAACATTGATAGTTTAAAATTACTAAAAAAATAGTATAATATATCACAATCTATAAATAGTAGAAATAAACAAGGTTATAAACTTATAATTCGATCTTAAAGGTAGCTAGCACTGTGACATTGTTTTGTCAGACATCTTGGTGTTGAATGCTCCTTTAGTATTTTTTTCAATTTTTGAGTTTTTCTTGCAAAAGAACTAACTAAAATAACATATTTTCTTAGAAAAAATTCATAAAATAATATATAATTTACATTTATCAGGTATGTATATCAAGATGATTTAGATGGTTAGACATATACACTCAACTTTGCTTTAAAAAATAATTCAGATATTATAATGAACTTGATGCATTATAAAATCATTTCCAAATAGATCGTCTCCTCACTACATATCAATGACATCAAAATTTTATAGTTTGCAGCCCAAATAAATCTGACCGGATTGAAATAGGGCGAAAAGATGATTGTGGTTGACCGTCTTCTTCCTCATGTGCAACCAATCACACTAACACACACTCGTTATTGTGTGAATCATAAGACGAGTTTTTAATTTTCAAAGGCTCTATGAACTCCACATATCTTCATTTTATGTTACTGGCTATAATCAAAGATACGTCTATTAAAAACTTTCAATACATAAAAGAAAATATATCATTTACACTAATCAGAAGGCCACTCTATACAAAAGAATAAAAGAATTCACAAAATAGTTCAAGTTAATCAAAAAAAAAGAAAGTGTTGTTCACTAACATAAGTAGAATGAATTATATATAAACCATCGACATAAGCAAATGAATTATATAAAGATGGATTGTTCAAACATGTCGGCTGACTTTCATTAGTGAATGCACATAGACTTTGTTAAATAGTACATTTTGTTGTGCTGGACTTCCTTACTGCTTTTCAAAGCGCGTTCTGGAAAGAGAATTTTAGGCATTTAATTTAATTTAATTTTTTGATGTACTTTTAATTAGTGTTTCATTCCATGGATTTAGTACTGATACGATTACTAAATAGTATTTAGAAATATAAAATAAATTTACAACTTTTAGAGCAAGATTTTTTTTTTTTATTAGGAATTTACAGTATATATATATATATATATAATTTATCGATCAATTTTTTTTTTATTATGATAATCTCATTGTCATTGGATTTATTTTGACTAAATACCCACAAAAATAAATTCAGCTATTTTAAGATCCATTATAATAAAAGTTTTATGAGGATATCCTAACCCAAACTTTTTCTCATAATATTATATTACATCTTATAGTGACTTGTGATGAATAGTCACGAATGACATTAATAGACATGGTGCTAATTGGTATCATTTTGTAACTTTTATTGGGTCACGGGTTGGGTTTGGGTTTAACTTGAAACTGACCTGATACTGGTTGACCCGACTCGAATCAGACACTTTCTCCGACCCGAACCAAGCCCGCTTCGGACCCAGATCAACCCGAAACAACCCGCTAAGTCGCCAACCCTTCTTCGAAGGAGGCTTTAGTCTCGTAACTTCCGACCATAAGGAATGTCATCAAAGGAGGTGTTGAAACTGAATGGCAAGCAAAGGCGCTCATGTATCGTGACTTCTAATCGGAAGGAACGTTGTCCAATGAGGCGTTGGAACTGAACGGCGAAACTGGCTCGGTTCGGGATGGCAGGGCGAGAGCGATCGCTGCCCAGACAGTGCAGACGGCGGATCAATGCGCGGAATGGCGAGGCGAGGCGAGATGAGTGCGGGCCTGTGCGCGGGAGAGGGCGAGAGGCGAATCCGAGTCGAGTTAGGCGAGTGCAGAACTAGCGCGGTTCAAGATGGCATGGCGAGACCCGTGCACAGGAGAGACAGTCCGGATCAATCGGGTCTCTTTCAGTTTTCTGGGTCAACCCGACCTTAAATTTTAAACGAGTAAAATTTATAGACCCAAACCGACCAGTTTCAAAATTGGATTGGGTTTAACCTGAACTTTTCGAGTTGAATTAGAGTTAAATTTTCAAGTCGTGTCAAATATTAACACCCCTACTCTTATCATCACATCATCTATGATGATCGCCTATAAATTGCTCATGTTATGATAATTGCACTTTTGATACAAACATTCCTTGATGTTTTTTATTTAATGGGAAGCATTTCAAGTAAAAATATATAGATGATTGTGACGGTTAAATCTTCTCAACGAGAAAAAATAAAATCATGAAAAATATTTTGTTGCTCAATTCATAACCTAAAATAAACTTTTAAGACTAACAGTACATAAATAATGTAAAAAAAAAAAAGAACAAATAAATAATGTAACGAATATTTAGTTGGTATTAAGTTATCATCAGTTTTTTAAGTTATTAGCGATTCCTTAAACGCTACATATTTGCCACTTTAGGAATAATTAGGGTGCATCAAAACAAATTACGAAAACTTTTAGTTTTAGCTTGTCTAATTTCTACCATAAGTAGGGGTGTCAAAATTGGGTTTCGGGTTGAACCCAAAACTGATCGGGATCAAATGGGTCTACCCTAACCCGATCCGGTTATGTAAACCGGTCAAAAATTCAGACCCGAACCCGACCCATTGTGTTAATGAGTTGACCAAACCTAACATAGCTGGATGGCTAGGCGACAGCGGGACGGCGGACAGCTGGGCGACAGGGCAGTTGACGCAACACGCGAGCAAGCAGCCTCGGGCACGGGCACCGGTGGGCGAGGGTAGCATCAGGAGCGGGCACGAGCAACTCGGACGCGGGCGCTAGCAGGGGCAGTGCTGTCAGCTCGTTTTAAAAGTGTTTATGGGTTGACCCGTTGGGTTTTATGGTTAACCTGAGCCCGACCCGTTTTTACAAACTAGTCAAATCCGAGAACTCGAACCCAACCCTTTTTGAAATTAGTTCGTGTCTAATCTAAAAATTTTTTGGTCGAGTTCGAGTTGGGTTTTCGTGTCGTGTCAAATATTGACACCCTTAACCATAATACCAGTACTTATAAGCACCCTATATTACCTAAAACCTCTGTTCACTCTCTCTCTCTCTCTCTCTCTCTCGTCTTTTTTGGGGACATTTATGTCAATTAAGTCAAACTCAAACACACATCGCATACACAAGCTTCCAATCCGAGACTTCTTGGTTGATAGTCAAAGCTCCCAACTAACATATCAAAATGAATTGCATTTCAATATATTTATTATTTTTTGTATTATTAATTGTATTTTTATTAAAAGTTCTTAATATATAATTGAATAGATAATACATGAAAAGTGCACATCACAATATCTAATAACCTAATAAAACTTCAAAGACTTAATTTGTTGCTATTAGGCTAATGGGGCCATGTGCGCGCTGCTTTGCTTGTGAAAACTTTATTGGCATGTGGCCATGATGATTGGCAGGTGGTATCATTTATAACTTAGAAAATGATATGGCTATGTTTTAAATACAAATTAAATTTAAAAAAGCATTATGATTATGGGTATTTTATTTTTTAGACTGTAATTATAATTTTTATTTTAATATTATTTTTCATTATTTTTAAAAATAATTTGTGCTAGAAAATTATTTTTTTACAATAGCTTTTGAAAAATATTATTTTAGCCACAAAATTTTTACAACAACTTTTGCAAAAGGCTCTGTAGTTGTCATAAATAAACCCTATGATTTCATTTGGAATGGCTTTCTTATTGCTTTTCAAAGCAGTTTTTAGTATCAAATTTCTTAAACAGTTTTTTAGTATAAAATTTTTATAACAGCTTTTGCAAAAAGTTCTGTAGTCGCCACAAATAAACCCTAGCGTTTCGTTTTAGATGGCTTTCATATTGCTTTCTAAAGCAAATTTTTAAAAAATTTTGTATTAAAAAATTGTTTTAGAAAGTAACAAGAAAGCCATCTCAAACAAAGCATAAGTAAATATGAGATGACTCAACTATAATTCTATTTGACTATAAAGTAAATATATTTGCAGTGATATTTTTTTTTAAAAAAAAAACTATTCAATTTAATATTGTACTGTATTTACTTCAAGATAAATAAAAAACTTTAAAACATTGAATAAAATTATTTTTAATCACAGCTAAAATAAAAAAATAAATATAAAATTTGAGAGTCCACGAATTTTCAAGTGAAGGAAAGAACACGTACTTATTAACTCTTCTTTGTGAGACCAAATCAAAGCATGCATCGGATTCTCTGAAGTGAATAAAATTTTGTTTTCTTTGTTTCTTCTGAAAATAACCCTTTGTTTTGATCTTATCATCTTTTTTAAGAGGATAATATTCTTTATCATCGACGTGGCATATGAAAGAGTGAGAACTCTTCACACACGTAATGACCACAGGCTGAGCACCGGCAAGTGGGATGTCGCTTTGCTTATGTTGGGAATTTCGTAATTTACACCTTCCACTTGTTTATTACTATTATAAACTTTGAATCTAAGACTTCTGAAAGTAAGTTTTTCTTTTTAAGGGTGGGCAAAATGATCTTTTCACAGTGGATAATTACCCATTCTGACCTCTTCCTGATTTCAATCATGTACTTAATTGGTAGCATAATCTCCTAACCAATAGTTCAAGATGGGCTACAAATGTATTCATATATCTCTGTTCAATAAAGAAATAAATAAAGCTAAGATATTAAATTTTTAATATGATTTTTCATGTATATATATATAGGTAACATATACTTGTACCATTATCATATCATTATCCACGATGTCTAGGGTTTCCGAGCGCGCTCTTCGCATCTCGTTCTTTCTTCTTCTCTAACCCTCCAGCTCCTTGCGATTTTGGTCGTTATGGATGCAAATCGCTTACGGGATCCTGGATTCTTGAATGGTAAGCCAAAATCTAGGTCTTTTCGGGATGCTTTGGCCGGTGAAGCTCCTCCTTCGGAGTTTCCGACATTGAGGGTTTCTTCCCATCATGGTCTACCTGCTTTGCTTATTTCGGATGAGGAACTCCATACTTTTGCTGTACCTTTTGAGTTTGCTCTGCTAGGGAAATTTTCGGGCCGTCGCCCGCCCCTGGATGTTATTCGGAAACTTTTTTTCAATCTTAAGCTTGGCGGTGCTTTTTCTATTACAGTTTTGAACCCGAAAAATATTTTGATTAAGCTTGTGAATGACCTAGATTACTGTAGGGTTTTTTTCTCATCGGTCTTATTTCATATCAAACTGTTTTATGAAACTTTTTAAATGGACTCCTCATTTTGATGTTAATGTGGAATCGCCTATTGTACCTATTTGGAATTCCTTTCCAAATCTTCGTCCGCATTTGTTCTCCCCCCGCATCCTGCATGGGTTGGGATCTATTTTTGGAAGGCCCTTGAGGACCGATAATGCCACGGTGAATGGTACTCATCCCTCTGTTGCTCGTATTTTGGTCGAGTTGGATGTGACCAAACGATATGCTAAACAAACCTGGCTTGGTTCGGAATCCGTGGGTTATACTCAAGCAATTGAAATGGAGGAATTTCCCTCTTACTGTTTTCATTGTAAATCTCTGGGTCATGCGAGGGATTTTTGCTCGATCTTATTTCCTAATAATGATGTTGATCCTCCTAATCGTAGGAATGATGCTCCTGTTATCCCTGTTTCTTCCTCCGTGGAGGCTCCTATGGCTGATGTACGTGGGGGTGAATTTTAATGTCATTGAATCTTGTGAAGTGCCCTGTGATGTTTCTCCTATGATTAATGGTTTAATCCTTCCGGACATTGATCATGGGGAGGTTATTTTTTAGAAGGAAGGTGGTTTTTTGTTTAATGAGGTTGATAAGGCCGAGGCTTGTGAAAATTTGGCAGCTGGTTTAGATGTCGTGGTGGTGGATGATGGTGTTTTAGTTGCTTATGGTGTTTTAGGTGCTGATGGTGTTTTGGTGGTGCCTAATAGTGATTTGGTGGTGGTCGCTGATCAGGTTGATGAGGCTCAACTTGAGTTAAACATTCTTTCTGGCTCGGTGGTTCTCTTTGTTGGGGTTTCTGCCCCACCTGTTGGCTCAGCTCTTTTTGCTTTGGCTAATTCTGGTATGGGTTTAGTTGAGGTGCCAGTGGGTTTTATGTCATTAAATGATTTCAATGTTTGTGTGGCTTCTAATGTGGGTTCTACTTGTATCTCGCCATTTGCTTGGGGTGATGACTGCCCATCTCCGGGTGAGGGTATCGATGACCTTGGTGAGGACAATATGGATTCTTTTAATGATATGTATGGTATTGATGTTTGTAAGGTGGTGGATAATACTTTCTCGCGTAGTTCTAAACATCGTAGAAGGAAAGCTAGGAAATAGGTTTCTTCTATGTGCTGAAGTTCTTTTTTCCTTTTTTTTTGGGGTCTTGTGGCCTTTCTCTTATGCTTTTGCAGGTGATTTTCGGCTTACTCCCCTGGGGTGGTTGTCGGTGCTTACGGAGCTAGGATGGCTCGTCTTCTTGATGCATTTCTTGTTGCTGTTGGGGCCTTTTTTTCCTCTTGCTGCTGCTTTCTTTTGACTAGGCTGTTTTTTCCTTTTTGGTGTTGTCTTTGTATTTTAGTGCGAACTAAGGCTCGTAGGTTTTCTTTAATTGATGTATTTTTTAGCGAGCTTTGGTTTCCTTAAGGACTTGTATCTTTACCTTTATTGAACGCATAAGCCTCTTTCATGGGGATATATATATATATATATATATATATATAACACACGAAATGCACATATATGATAAAAGGTTGGAGTAGTGTTAGTGGAAGATAAGATTAGAGAGAGTCGCCTTAAATGGTTTGGTCACATAAAATGACAGCTTTCTGATGACCCAGTTATGAAAGTAGAGGTATAGAGGTATTAGATTTGACTTATGTTAATAAAGATAGGGGCAGACCTAAAAAAACTTGATTAGAAAATATTAGAAATGAACTTTCATCATTAGATTTAAGTTAGAATTTGATTTTTAATATAACACAATGGAGAAAAAGGATTCATGTAGCCGACCCTGCGTAGTGAGATAAAGGCTTGATGTTGTTGTTGTTGTTGTTTTCATGTTGTTGGTGTTGTTGTTGTTGTGTGTGTGTATATATATATATATATATATATATATATATATATAATTTTTTTTGTTTTTAGTATTCTAAATTGTTAAAAATTCATTGAACCGTCCAATTAATAAAATTAATATATGAGCTTATTATTTGTTTTAAATGAATGTAATATTAATTTTAATTGATTATTAAAAATATTACAGTAATTCAAAGCAAATATAACGTTTTTTTGGAATTTCTTTGATTAAATTTTTTTTATAACATTCTCAACCATTTTCTTTTTAATTTCTAAGAGATATTCAAAATTACTTTAAACTCACAAAATTACTATAAACTCACAAAAACTTGAAATAAATGGCCATTTTGGGCCAAAAATTACTTTAAGATGATAATAATTTATGAATAATCAATTAATTTTTATATTACATTCATATGAATCAAACTATTTCACAATTTTAAAAAAAAAAATCAAATAAATTTTGAGCAATTGAGATAAAAAATTGAACTACACATAAATCTGATCTAAAAATATTATAAAATTATACTAATCTTAATGCAAATCTAAGCAGTATAACTTCCATCCAAGAGACCAGAGTCCAGCGGCAACAAGTTTACAGGTACATAACTCTCAGACGCCAGCTTAAAAAATTACAGAGAGAAAAGACCAATTTGAATTCTGACTGTACAAATTGTGTGCGTGACGGCATTGCAAGCTTTTCCCTTCAAGGATTCTATCCCACACACACTAACTTCTTCTACTAAGCTGTGATGAAACTTCCTGTAAAATACAAGTTATTATAAACTATATAGTATAGTATTATATCATTTCAAAATTTGAAGCATCCTGACATATGATAATATTTCTTTAATTATAATTTGTCATATTTTATTTAAAATTGTATTATTAGTGTGGAGAAACATTTAAATTTGAAGCATCTTGACATATGATAATATTTTTTTTAATTATAATTTGTCATATTGTATTTAAAATTGTATTATTAATGTGGAGAAACATTTTTTATTTCTAATATATTGTGTAAAAAAAAAAACATTGGAAATTGTGTAAAGAAAAATCTTGAAAATAATGAGGCTTATATTAGCATAATGTTTGGGTGTTTTGGCTCCAATCATATAGTCTTGAATTCAAGGTTTAAAGCATATGGGTATGTGTAAATTTACAATTAAGGTTTAGTTTGGGACGGTTTTTTTATTGTTTCTTAAAGAAGCTTTTTAATATCAAAATTAAAATTTTGTATTAGAAAGTTGCTTTAAGAAGCAATAAAAAAATTGTCCCAAACGAAGCTTAAATCCGCTAAGGATTTGTTTGGGATGATTGCAGTATTTTATAAAATTGGTTGTGAAATTGTTGTGAGAAAAGTAACTTAGATTTCGTTTGGGACGGCTTTTTTGTTACTTTTTAAAACGGAGTTGTAGTACAAATTTTTTAATTTTTGTACTAAAACTCCGTTTTCAGAAGCAATAAAAAAACAGTCACAAACGAAGCCTTAGGCATCGTTTGAGATCATTTTCTTATTTATTTTTACAATAGTTTTTTAGTATAAAAATTCTTAAAAGTAACAAAGAAGAAGTAGCCAAAAGTTGTCCCAAACGAAGCCTTAGTTACTCTGGTTGCAAAACACAGCTTTCCACCACAAAAATTTTTGAAAAATAGTTAGAAAGTAAGAAAAACAAAGTAGCCAAATAAAATTGTGATTGCTATTTTAAAAACAAAGCAACTAGAAAGCTGTCTCAAATAGTTCATAAGTCTAAAATAAATCTTTAAAATGTTATGGTTTGAATTTGCTAGTAAGAGATGCTATCTATATCAACAAAAAAAATTTAGAAATCTTCTCTGATTGTTTTGAACGTCAAAATCCATCAATGACAAACACGTTGCAATTTCAAAACAGATCATTCAAAAATCAAAATTCTCACAAAAAACTTAAATTTTTGCAACGAAAATTTTTTAGAGAAAGATACCGAACTCATAATTATTCAAAAAATTGAAACTCTTTTGCAAAACAAGCATGGTACATATTCATTAGAATGAGGAAAAGGAAACTAGCATAGATACTTCACAAAATGATTCTTTTGCAACTTCAAGGAGTTCCTGAACTGCTAGAAAGACCCCTATTCTTTTTAAATTTACATAAAACCCCTATTCTTTTAATAGCTTACTTCAAGCTAAGGTTTTTATCCATTTTATCATACTAAAATTTCAACAAAGACAAGTATAAAAGGATTCATGTAGGGGATCCCATATAGAAGGATAAATGCTTGATGGTGATGTTGTTGTTATACATATCAAATTAAATTGTCACCTTTAATTAAGCATTAATTATTTGTAAGGTGACTTAATCAAATATTTAATTGCATGATTAATGGCAATAATAGTTGTAATTAAATGTTATAAAAAAACCAATAACTCTGATTATTAGTTGAATATTTTGATATATTTTATATGAGAATGAAACTAATTATTATGTAATTTTATGTGTCATATGTTAATCTTTAAAATGATTAAATTATTAGATAATAAAAATAAATTTGACAGGTAAAAATAATTAAATCATCAGTCTACATACATATAATCATGATAGGAAAATCATTAGATAAAATCTCTAATAATTTTTTAAGGGTTTATTTAATTTGATGAAAATAGAATGCAGAGTAAATAAATATAATATAAACCAAAAATAGTATAGTAAAAATATTTTTTTAGTTATTTGGTTGATTTTTTTTATGTAGTATGAAGTACGACTTGTAAAGTAAAATAATAGTGTATTTAGAACAAATGTTCCGTACGAACATGATGATCGAAAGTAAGTTGTGGTGGAAAAAGGTCGACAATACTAAACATTCACAAGCATAAGGATTATAGAAAAACATATGAAAATCAACATTATTATATGAAATCATTGGAGAACAGATTATCATTTGATTTTACGAATATTTATTAGTTCTTCTGATATTAAATATATCAAAATATTCTATCATAACTTTGATGGGCTCTAAAATTATATTATATTGGTTTTGTCCCTTTTTTCTTTAGTTTCAATTTATTTAAATAATTAACAATACTTTATAAAAATTTGCAATTTGAACCTATACTTTTTTATTTTTTATTGCATAATTTTAGTTTTTATATATAGTATATGTGAATTTGTAATTTAATTTGCTCAAAATTAAAAACAAAAAGATAAAAATAAAAATAGAGCATTCAAAAAGATGAAAGAAAATACGGAATTATTAATAAGTAGATCTCATTGAATTATATAATTCTCTTATTTATTTTAACTAATGAACAAATTGTCACTCCGTCATAAACTATAACCAAAGAATATAAATTTAGTCTTTTTTTCCAAAAAAAAAAAAATTTTGTTTATAACTTTTTATATATAATAAATGGCGATGATTCGTTCCTAAATCCAAACAATTTGGGCCCATACATTAATCATGTGGTGATAATAAGGCCCACAATACAAGTCTTACCGGCCCAGATCCAGCATAGTGGCCCATAACGCATTTGCAAACCTCGAAATCTCCACTTTCTCATGGTTTTTGCAGGTATACAGCAGCACTGGCCATGGTTATATTTGGTTGTCAGATTTTTAATCAAATTGAATTTATAAAAATAAATAAAATAAAAAATGGAAGTAACTCAGGGGCTGTTAGGGACAAATTTTTTTTATTGTTATATTTTTTAGATTGTCATTATAATTTTATTTAACTATTATTTTATCGTTGTTTTCAAAAAAAAATTATGCTAGGAATAATGTTTTAAAATAGCATAAAAAATAAGCTACTTTTCCCATAATAACTTTACAATCATCTTTACAAAAAGCTGAAGTAATCTCAATAAGTCATTTACAATAAAAATGATATTTATTGTTGATATGTTACCAAAAAACTATATTGATCACGCATGAATCTCGATGAAATTATGATTAACAAGCTTTCAAAGTTTAATTTGGGGACAACCTGAACTCATATTTCAGCAAATTTATAGCCAAATTGAACATCTCAGGGAGAGGAACCCAATGACACCAAATTCGATCCAATCCAAGCAAAAATCAAAGTACCAAAACTTATGGTCGAATCGAGCGACTTGACGAGACAAATCCTTTAAACCCAAAATCGCTTAATTCTGAAGTGTTATGACATATAAAAGTTTGATGAATGCTTCATGATAGAGAGAATTGATATCAATCATCTGATGGAACACTCCAAACTTATCCTAGATCTTCTCCATATTTATTAGGCATGACACTCCCCAAAAAATTATAAATATACACTCATTCTTCACATAAGAGGAGGAAGAAAGGAGGAGAAAACTTGGAAGCTCTCTTGCATTTTCTAGCCAGTGTAGCCACCGTCCTGACCACTGATCGTTGTCAGACTTCCGCCTTTTTATTGTTTGCCCCATATCTCCTCCTAATCGCCTACTGTTGTCGGAATTTTTCCTATTAGTGTACCGTCGTTGGATCTCTTCTCGAACACTGATTGTTGCCAGACTTCTACCTGTTTGTTGGCTTTCACTGGATCTTGACACAACCACCAATCGTCACATGACTTCCTCCTATCTGTTGGCTATCACTAAAACTCCAACCATCACTTAACTTTCACCCTTCCACTGATTATCATCGGATCTCCTATCATTATCGAACCTTTGTTGAACCTTCTCATGACTGCTAACATGAGGTTTTTAGTATCTATCACCCAATCAAGATCAATTAAATTTCATGAAATACATATTTGAAGTTTGGCTAATTCTCATATATATTAATTCTTATTGTTTTCAAGCTAAGGGATGAGTCAACCTTCGTAATTTATTCAAGCATAGTGGAATCTTTTTATTTGGGAAATACCTCGTGGTTTTTCCCTCTTGGAGCTTTACACATAAAAATTCTGATGTTTCTTTATTATTTCTTTTACCTGCTTGTGTATAGCTAAGATGTAAAACTCTTTCCTCTACCATCATAAATCTCTAAACCTAAAACAGTTTGACACTGTCTGTGAAAATCATTTTCAATATTTCTTCTTTAATGACCGATCGAAGTGGTACTAATAACAGATTCTCTCATTTATACACTCATCTAACTAGAAACTTATCTTACAATTATGGACATCATAATCATGGTGTTGGATATTGGTCCATATTTTAGGTTGTTTCTTTGTACTTTCTTTAGTTTGTGTTGCCTTTGATATAGCCTATTATGTCTATAAATAATTGTAATGTGGTTATGCCAAAAATAATAAGAGTTATGTTCATTTTTTTCTTCCCTCCATCTCTCCCTCTCATTCAAGAACATCTTCATCTTCCTCAAAGATTCTACAAGTGATATCAGAGCCTTGGTGGAGGTGATCTCGAGGAGGAAGGAAGGTTCTTACAACCAAGGCAGAGCGGAGCCTTGCACAGGAGCTCAGACGTGGCAGGTGGAGCTGCGGAGCAAGATCAGGCGTCTGACTCGTGCGGGCAAGGCGGAGACTGGTTTACTGGATTCAGAGGTGCTAGGAAAAGTTGGGATGACAGTTGCGGTGCAAGATGCCATGCTGGATCTTGGCCAGGTTCGCTGGTTGAGCAAGGGGGGCGAAAGCTCAGGCAGGGCCTGGTGTAGCTCGGATCGAAGCTACAGTCGCAGCTTGATGCCGCAATCACGAGCAAGATTACACGGTTGTGAGAGGAAGGACTCACGGGGCGTCAGACGTATAGGGCGTCAAATGTGTGCATGACATGAGGCCAGACTCACATAAGGGGCTGAGCTGACAGCCAGTCAAGCTTATGCGGGTGCAGGTCTCTCACAAAGGGGTAGAGGCAGAAGGCCATCAGGGTCGTAGGTGGAGTCGAGCCACAGGACCGCACTTGGGCATGACAAACACGTATTTCACAAGCAAGAAATTGAAGCAGATTGCACAAAGAGAAGGGCACAATTCTAGGAGCAGATTGGTGCATAGTTTTTGGTTTCTTCATCATGTTGATACAAAGGTTCGAAATCGACAAGTTCAAGGGGGAGAACGATTTCAGCCTTTGACAGATCAAGATGAAGGCTCTATTGGTACATCAAGGCCTTATCGATGTAATTTCTGAGGAAAATCTTGATGCAGTCACTGACAAGGTCGAGGCTAGAGAAACACAACTGAAGGTGCACAATATCATCATTCTCTCTCTTAATGATGAAGTGTTGAGGGAGGTTGTTGAAGAAGGTTCGACATTAGAGGTATGGAAGAAGCTTGAATCAATTTATATTAAAAGATCACTTATTAATAAACTACTTTTGAAGAGACAATTATACACGCTATAAATGGAAGAAACAAAGGAACTTAGAAAACATTTGGATGATTTTAATAAATTGATTCTTAACCTGAAAAAATGTTGATGTGACAATAGACGAAGAAGACCAAGGAATTATACTCCTCAGCTCTCTGTCGAAGAGATATGAGAGCATAGTTGACAATATGTTGTATGGGAAGCAAACATTGACATTGACAGAGGTAAAGTATGTCTTAATGTCAAAGGATGTTCATAGAAAATTTGAACATAAAGAAGATAATAATGGCATAAATTTTGATCACAAGAGGAAGATTAGAATTTAGAAGGAATAAGTTCAATGAGAAGTGCTTTCTTTGTCACAAAGAAAGGAATTTAAGAAAAATTGTTCAAATTTGTTAAAACTACAAGGAGTTGAACTCAATTCAGACGCTAATTTAATAGTAGCTGCAGACATGGGAGACGATTGGACTGAATCAGATGTTTTGTAAAATCTGGACCAATTGGGAGATTATTGGATATTGGTCCATATTCCTCCTCCACAATTTGATCCAAAGATATATGATTATGCAATTTTAACATATCCTCAATCTAGAGCACATCAAATACAAAATCTCCTACTCATTGTAGATAATTCTCATGATGTTATACGAGATAAGTTAAGACGTCTTGTATAAGAAGATTTCTAGATAAGAGATGGAATCCAATTTAACCCCCAACGTAGCTTCTAAGATTCATCTCCTCTAGTATATGTAATTCTTTTAACACCTTATTCCAATAGCGTTTAATCCATATAATATGTCATTTGATCCCTATAAATACATTGATCATTATAGAGCTATCATGCATATATATTCAACGAGCTTTAGACGCTCTTCTTCGCCAAGTTTTCCCAGCTACCCTCAAGGGTCAGGCTCGCACATGGTTTTACGCTCTTCACATAAGTGATTCATAATTTTGCTTATTTTGAAAGAGCTTTTGTTGAACAATTCATCACTAATAAAAGAATTATTAAAGATTCATCGCATCTCTCTAGAATCTGTCAAAATAAAGGATAATCATTAAAATATTATTTTCCTTTTTTTAAGATCACCAAATTCCGCAAGTGTAACATTATCTACTATGAGGCATTTTTCTTGGAGGACTTCGTCTCGGACCATTCTACTCTTCCCTAATGAGAGAAAATATCCATTCTTATGCTGATCTTATTCATAGAGTTAAAGCATAAATTACTGCTAACAAGGCTATCAATGCTGAACAAAAAAAATTGAGCAATCTTTTAATAAAAGAAATAATGGACATGAGGGTGGAGCCCGAAAATATTAAAAAATAAATCTAGATCTTTCACCTCGATCCTCACAGTAATATTATGAATATAAGCAAAAGAAGTAATATGCTCTATTGAATATATCATGTGTTAATATTCTCATGGCTATATTGAATAAAGAGAATGTTAAATGGTCCAATCCGCTGTCAAATACTGGCAATCAGGAGTATTATTGTCACTTTCATCGAAGTCAAGGACATACTACTAAAGCTTCTAGACAAATAAAGGAAGAGATTAAAATATTAACTCAACAAGAATATTTTTATTAATTTACACAAAACTACCTACAAGAAATGAGACTAATCCTTATGGGGGACAAAATCAACAACAACAAATATATACAACAACAAGCTGAATATAGAAACGTTTTGTTTTGTATCTATATTTTAGTTTTTTTTAGTTATGAGCTTTAAAAGTATAGATTGATATTATTAAAATCATCTTGCAATTGTAAATCAAATTTTGAAGGAAATGAATATACAAGGGTTAAGTAAAGTGATTTATAATTATTTTCATTGGATTTATTTAAAATGATGGATATTTATTGACTTTGATAAATATATAAAATAGATAATTTTTCTAAATTTAAATCTTGGCGTACTATAGTTGGTATTAGAGTTGATACGGCATCACAAAATTAGCTTGATCGGGCACGAATCTCGAAGCAAAAGCTAGTTGGAAACTTCAAAAATTAATTTTGGGAGCACCCGAACTTCGATTTCAGAGAGCTTATAGTCAAACTGAGCGTCTCGGAAATACGAACCCAACGACACCAAATTCAACCCAATCCGAGCCCAAATGAGTCTGAATCATGGACCCGAAGCGCTATTCGAAGGTTTAAACCGCAATTTGAGTTACCAAACGGTCTCCAATTTTAACGAGCTTATACTCGAATCGAGCGGCTCGACAAGACGAATCCAACGAGCCTAATATTGATGAATTCTGACATCATTAAGGTCTCCAAATGTCCAACAAACGATGTATGATCGAAGGGTTCAATATCGGCCGTCCATTCAAACCACTCCCTATTCGCCCCTGATCTCACACCTATTTACGAGCCATGTCACTCCAGAAAAACTATAAATAGAGCCCTCATTCTACACAAAGGGGACTCAAGTGAAGAGAGAGAAGAAGAAGAGAAGAAGGATGAGAATGAAGAAGCTCCTCCTCGACCACCACCGGAGCTCTTCCTGCCGCCTGAAGACGTCAGAACTCTGCCGGATTTTCGGGAAACACCGAGAATTTGCAGAACTTTGTAAATTTGTGAGAAGTTGATTGTAAATTGATCCGTCTTGATTGGTAAGACTGATCAACCTTTGTACTTCAAACAAATACTAGTGGAACTTTGCAACTAGGCGAGGCCCTGTGATTTTTTCCCTCTTTCGGGTTTTCCACGTAAAAACCTTGGTGTTCATATCCTCTTTTCTGCTTGTGTGCTGAATACTCGTACAACGCTAGGACACGAATTTACAAACTCTACCGCCGCATATATTCTAGCACGCAATAAGAGTAATAATTATTTGAAAAATAAAATTGTACACAAAGTCATAAGATTAAGTATAAGTGGGATAAAAGTTGGGTAGTATAGATTATATTATTTGCATATTTGATTGGTTTATTTGAACTTTTATTTATGTTAAGTTTATATGTTTGATTGATTATGAAAGAGAAGTATATCAGTAGATAGATTGACCCAATTGATCAAAATGTACAAAATAAGCAAAGTGCAGTAGTAGTTATGGTGTCAGCTTATAATGATGTTTTACAACTTTCTAGTAAGGTTTCTCAGATTATAAGTGACACTTAGAGTAGACAATTAGGGGGATCATAGATAGTGATGAAGATAAGCATTTATAGATGTTTTATAAGTTTAAGCCGCCATTATTCAAGGGTGCTATGGAATCACAGGTAGCAGAAGACTAGTTGTTAAGGATAGAGAAAATATTTGTCAACATACCATACCATGAGAGCAAAAAAGTGTCACTAGTAATATTCTTATTTGAGGGTGATAGAGAAAGATGGTGGATAGGACAATAACAAGAGAAATTATATGAAAAGATGAACGTAAAGATTTTTTGGTCGTACTTTATTAGTATTTTGGGAACTTGTTCGTACCTCTATCAATCTGATAGCAAATGCAAGAGGCTTTTATGAAATTGGAGCAAAGGGAAAGATAATGATGCAGTATGAAGCATAATTTATTGTGTTGGCCAAGTATGCCCCACAATTAATTAGTACAACAAAAGAGAATTATTATAGATTACTGAGAGGATTGAAGGATAAGTTGAGACATCAATTTGTACCATTCAGAATTCCAAAGTTTTTAGAATTTGTTGAGAGAGAAAGGTTGGTAGTGTAATAGCCCGTATTTTGACTTTGTCAATTTTTTTCTATAGTCATTATAACTCCAAATCGTAAATCATCATTGCAATAGTATTTTGGCTGTAATATTTTACTTACACAATTTTTTTCATAATTTTTAGACACTGGTGAAAATCCTTAAGAAATTTGTACATATCGATACAAGTATGGATTTTAAGACCGTTAGGTGTTCGTTTTGCAAACCAATTTCTTCAATATTTTTTAGATAAAATAATTTATTTTATGAATATTTTTTTTATAATTTTTGAAGTTCTAAAATAATTTATTTGAATTTTATACTATATAATTAATTAAATTAAATAGTTATATTAATATTTTATTATAATATCTAAAAGCATTATCTTAAAACCCCTCATCTCTTATCATTTGGCCAAATCGTGAAATAGAGGAAAAAAAGTGAATTAAGAGAGAAAGAGAAGACGGAGAAAAGAAAAGCTCAAATTTGGAGCTCGCGGAGCGATTTTTATCTTCGGGCTAGTTAAGAAATTTACTCATCTCGCTGCAAGGATTCTTTACTCTATTTTTGATTTAAAAGATTTAGTATTTTTGATATTTTTTGATCAAATTTATGTTTTTGTTACTGAAAAATATGAATAACTTTGTATTGACAAAACTTTCACCGCACAATTTTTTGTATGTTATAAAGATTTAGATTATGAATATTTTAAGTATTTATTTATGATATTTTACTATATGATTTTAAAAATATAGTGTTTTTTATCTATTAAAAAAATTCTTTTGATATCTAAAAATAGTGATTTAGTTAAACAAAAGCTTTAGAATATTATTTTATGCAATATTTGGTAATTTGGTTAAATTCTAAAAATTTGAATTTTTGTTTAGTATGGTTTTTATTATCTACCGTTAGTATATTTCAACATTTTCTAAATTATGCTCAAGTATGCTTTATTTGCTGTAATATATTATAAATGAATGTGGATATGTGTGTTTGAGTAAAAGATGGATGCTATTACTATTGTAATATTGTAATATTAATGTGTGTCATGTAAAAAACAAGTGAATACAGGTTGACCCGTTGGTTGGAGACTGATTGACCTGTACATGATGGTGGGTCGATAGACTTTTTTAAAATAAAGTGGTTTAGTGTTATCCTCTACTAATTTACGTGATATACTGGTTGGGACTTACAAGGATATTATTACTGTACCGATAAATAAAGAGTGACGACTCTATTTACTGAGTCAACAATTTACTAACATTCAAAAACATCGTAATTGTCAGGACTTCTTACTTGTTTAGTATTACTACTGAAATACATATTTTCATGCATTATTATTATTATTATATGAGTTTATTAGTTCTACACGAATTTATTATTATTGTATAATTTTACTGCTTATGCCACTAGATTGTTATTATCATCAATCTGGATACTGATATTATTTGATAATATTAATTCAATGTACTTATACTGAGCATGTGATATAGGAGGCTTAAATAAGATGTGTATATTTTTATATGATTTTACTACATTGATTTGATTTTGATAGTCTTTACCGATATTTTGATTTGATATTTTATCTGATTACAAAGATATGATTGATTTATAGATTTGACAATCATACTGATTAACTATTTTATTGGCTTATGTACTTTAATGTTTAATGTTTATAGATTCTACTATTATTACATGTAAATTTTATTATTTCCATAGTAATTCAATAATCATATGAATTTAATTGCTACAATTTAACTATTGACATGTATATTGCTCATTTACCATGCTTTGAATTTAGTTATAAGTTTTGGTAACTTGTTAGGCTTTTTAACTCATTATATGTGGTTAAATGATTTCAGGTCAGGGTATGGGAGCAAGAGTGTGAGGCTGGTCAAGATTATTCATGTTTTATTTCTTTTGGTTATTTTTCTATACTTATGACAGAATAATTATGATATGATTATATAGATTCTGCGTATTGTATATATTTTTTGGGAATAAATATAGATGTGCATATTAATATTTTGAATTATAGAATATGTTTTAATAATTATCAATAATAGATTATATTAGATAATTCTGGTTATTTTTTTATTTAAAAATAAGAATAATTCTTCTAATTTAGATTATTGGGCATCACAGGTAGAGTATGATTTAGCTATACCACTATTCAAACATGATTTGATGAGAAAGAATGCAGCTAAAGAATTCAACATAAACATGTCCAAAACTTTTAAGAAAAAATATGAAAGTAATAGATGAAAGGATACCCGAGTGTATTACATATAGAAAAGGGCATGTTGAGCAGTGTTTTTTTATCACTAGGTAGTTCTTTAGATATGGCCAATAAATATATTAGATGGTTGATTATCAATAGAAGAGACAAGGATAATGATTTGTATTAAGTGCAGAATGATCTATATAGGCTTATAGATATAGGATGGCAAGACTTCAAATGTATAGTGAAGAATTATTGAATAGGATAAGAGAGGTGTGAGTGGGAGTCAGAGAGAGCATACTTATTCTACCATGACAGAACAAACATGAGTCTATAATTCATTACAATAATAGAAAAGAGATTTAAATGAGAGATCCACTGGTAGAATTTTCTATTCAAATAATTTATTATATTTAATGTTGATTGATGCTTAGTTCATAGCTGATTGCACCACTACATAGTGATGAGGGTTAAGAACTTTTAAATTATATTAAAAGCTAGGGCTCTATTACCTCTAAATAATACTTAAATTTTATTTGATATAAAATAATAAAACCTCACTTAATATACACAAGCATAAGTGTCGAATCAAGTAATAAAGTGATAGATTAAATTGTTGAACCCACAAGGAAGTATTCTTACTTGCAATAAACTAATATTATTTACTTTATTGAAATAGTTATCCTACTTAAATAAAAATGATAATTGTGGATATTTTATTAATGAATAAAAAGTAAAAATATTTGATATAATATTTAATAAAAGTATCTTGGATTGATGAGTGTAAATTTTATATTTTCCTAATAAGACTCTTAATTATAGATGTGATTCAGAGCATATGTATCCCTAGATCTCTATCGAACTTGTATGAATGAAAATGATATTTAATAACCTCCCATAATTATAATATCTTCTTAAGAACCTATAATATATGCATGCAAACATCCTATCTCAATATTCCTAGTTGTTTTTGTATTCCTTCATCGAGGTTATATATCACACTATATTTTAACATATGACCACTATGTGCATTAAATTAAGAACGATATAATATTAAAAACATCATTTAATATTTATAGAATAATAGTATTCATTAGTACTTAATATGCATTTTACATCATTAATCTAAAATAAGAGAATTAGCCATACATATAATAAATGACAAGCAAACTCATTTTTATTAAACTCATGGAATAATAAAAATACAAGAGAGTGCTATCATAAAAAAGATCAAAGTATCTACTCTACACTCCTCCCTTAACTTATAGAGTTTCTTTAAGAAATATAAGCTAAACACTCCAAATGATTGTATCTTGTACTTCCCTAGTCTCTCTTAGATTTTACTTTAAGAGAAAAATAGAGAAGTATTCTAAAAGAAGTACTAAATTTTACTTAAATGATTAAGCTCTCTTATAAATATAACATCACGATTATTTTTAGAACAACAAAAAAAGGCATCTAGCATTGCAACGCTTAAAAGAGTTGCACCGCGGCGCCCTTGAAGTGAATTAACACCTCGATACTGAATCTTTTAGACCGCCATGGCACTTGCTAACATGGATCAATTACTTAGTGAACAGTTATGCCACTTCACTGAGAGAACATGACATTTGGAAGTAATTACAATTGCAATGCCCGATGCTATCAACATTTGAGCACTGTGGCGCCTGAGTTGAAAAAATGGTGCCCAAGTGGAAAAAAATTATGGCACCACAGTATTTAAAAACATATAATCTTGCGCTATCAAGCTAACTTTTTGACACCGTAGTACTGGTAATGTTGTGGTACTGGTTGTGTAGCCACCACAGTGCTTGCTAATAGAGAACTCAGTGACACAATGTCTAATTTGTGGCACCTTGACAATCTTGAAGGTGGTGTTGCAGTGTTGTTTTGTTGGATGTTGCGACGCTATAATCTGCTTAGAATTTGTATCATTTTTTAGTTTTTCCTACACAAAAAGTACTGATATAGCATATCGACTGAATGTCATACATGACATAATAATTGTTATAAGCATATAATAGAACCATAAACATGAATATAACTGACATATAATTGATATTTGTTTCACTATAACATATGTTATTATTTTACAGATTTTTTTTATCAATTTTTGCTATTGATTGATAGACTCATTTTGCTTATTAAGATACTCTTATTTTAATAATCAATTTAACTTGTGATTGATATTGATTGCATAGATTATTTATCCTTCATACTTATAGTTTATCGATCAATATTGATTTCATATTTTTGGAAAACTCTATGGAGACTATTTGGAACATAATTTCATTTATATTTCACCCTCAAACAAATGGTCAAATAGAAGTTGTTAATAAAACCCTAAACAACTTGGTTAGGTGTTTAGTAGGTAAAAATATCGGCATATGGGACTTACATATCTTCCTACTTCTAAGTTTGCTTATAATAACACTACTTTCAGAATAATTCAGAAAATACCTTTTGAAGCTATTTATAGTTGTAACCTAATGAAACTAGTTGATCTAGCATATATTCCCCATCATTCATTTTTTGATGTTGCATTCACATTTATACAAAAATTTAATAATCTACATGAATAAGTAGTTAATCCAATTAAGTAATAATAATAATGTGAATGTAGTAAATTATAAAAGTTCAACTAAGAAATATAATGAAGGTGAATATATCTTAATTCAAATTCTCTCAGAGAGTTAACCCACCATATATAATAAGATTCATGCTAGGGCTTATGGCCCATTCAAAATTCTTAAGAAACTTGAATAAAATGCTTATCTCCTTGAATTGCCTTCTGATATGTATATAAATCATGTTTTTAATATTGAGGATACACTACCTTATAAGAGTTATTAAGGCACAAGATTTGCAAGATAACCCTATTACAAGAAAAACAAATCCAATTTTATAAGTGCCTTGTACCCCATAATTATTGGATATTGATGGCATCATTTTAGAAGAGCTCACTTTGATTAAAGCTTCATCATTTATATTCTTGGCCAGATAGAAAAACCAACCTCCTTCTAAGAATACATAGATGAATAAAAAATATATAGAGAAGCTTATACTAGGTCTTATGATGAATGCATTCACTTTAACTCTATAGAGTAGAGCTATTTAATGTCTGGTGGAGTTGGTGCATCACTAAGATAAAAGGCCAATAATAAGATCACAAACTTAGGCTTATCAGCAAAATTGAGGCCAATCGTCATGTAAAACTTTTCATGCAAGCCCATAAACTTCCCATACTACTTTTAAAATTATGGAAGAATAATTTGAAAGCTAAATATAAGGTTCCTTGATGGGTAGGTGGGCCATACAAGTAAAGAAAGGTAAATGTCTTCATAAATTGATCAATTTTAAGACCATTATACATGTCATTTGTGGACAATCCAAGTTTTCATGTATTTGGTAGCTTTTAATTTAATTTTATTTCTTTAATTTTGTTTTTTAGTATTAGAGTATATCATCAATTCATGTAAAAGTATTTTATTGGATCCTATAGCATTCCCAAGTTGGAAAAGACCAATAAATAAAACCTTACTTTGAACTTTTGATTCATTGAATAATTTTTTGTGTGTGGAAATTGTGTTGAAAAGCTTGGTGGTTTTTCTACTCATTGGTGAAGTTTGGTGGCTAATCCTCTTGGGCATTGGTGAGTCCTTGGTTTCTCTTTTTATCATTTTTCCTCCTTTTTCTAGACAAAATTTTTATCTCCTCTACTTAGCCTCAAGCTTAGCATCCTTTAAACCCCAAATATGTTCAAACTCTCTATAAATCTCCTAAATTTCCCCACACATCTCTCATAACCTTCCAAGGCCTTAACACATTAAGAACTCTAACATACTATAGTCAAAGTTCCCATATAGAGAGGTAACTTTCTACTGTGAGAAACTATATTAGAAGTTTCATAACTTCTTATCCACCGATTCAAGATCCATAAAAATATTATCATTAGTTTTCTAACATCCCAAGCTTTTAATTTGGAGTTTCTAATTTATTTTCTCTAAGAAAAACCAATATTTTTGGAGCTTAGAAGTTTTCGATTCAAATCTATATATTCAAATACCTAACTTCTAGCTTCACCATCACCTAAATAACCATTCCATCACTATGCTAAGAGGACACCAATCAAGTTGCTACCTTCACCATAAAGATCCCTTTGACATGACATCAATTTGGCTGCACGTTGAGTTGTAGTTGATGCTATTCTATAATGATTTAGAGGCTGAGAAAATTGTTCACAAGTGTAAGTGGTATGATGATATCATCCACGACTATGACCTTGTCCATGACCTCCAAAAGCCATAAGGACTATTTGTTGATCCAATATTGGATTAGATAGATCTTCCTTTACTAACTCTATCATAATGATCTTTTCTTCGTTGCATAGTAACTAGTTCAAATCCTTCAAACTTAGAGGTTGAAGATTCATACAATTTAATTACTTTAAAATCTTAGTACATAATAGGTAGCCCATTCAATGTGTAAAGGATAATATCCTCATGATCTAGAGTAAAGTTTGGTGCAAACATAAATTTTGGATTTTATATTAGAAAGTTATTATACCATGGATTGGCTTCCTAGGGTTATATGATGAATATTATTTTTTAGTTTAAGAAAATGAGAAGGATTTTAGGACTAAAGTCATTGAATAATGTTTATTATATTTCTAAGAACCTTTCAAGAGATATATCATGTGGTAAATGTGTAATAACCCAAATTTTTTTACATGATTAAAGGCTCATTTATGACTTGTAAATGATCGTCATGAAAATTCATACACACATTAAAATTTGGATGGGAGCGATGCAGCATTGTCCAATTCCGATGCAGTTGCACTAGCTTCTCGGGTTTGAAGTAATTAAGTGGAGTGCTACAACTCTACAGTATGGATCACTGCAGCGTTGGTTATAATATTTTTTTTTAATATCCTAATCCACTTTCTTATTAAATACCCCAGGCCATCCCTAAGCCATTCAATATTTAATTCCTTGGTCGAGAAGGCTAGGAAGATAAGATAGGAGAGAAGGGGGAGAGGAAGAGGAGAGAGAAGATAAAGAAGTTCACCTTCAGAGTATTTTTTGTCTATTTTCCTAGTTATGAAAGTTGTTATGATCATGGTAGGTAACCAATTTCTTATTTCTATTTCTAATGATTTTAAGTTTTAGTTTTGTATCTCTCCTAAAATTGACTAAAGTGCATTATCTTGTAATTTAATAAAATTTCACATCATAAATTTTAATATAAAATAGGCATGATCATCCTTAGTATTTTGATATGATTACATTAAAATTCATTGATTAGTTTTGCAATCACAATCTTCTTAATATAATGATGAAGATAAAAGTACGTATAAAATAAGTAGAAATTTCTATATTTAATCCAAAAATGACATGCATGCATAATAAAGTAAGGCATTTAACATAACATGCATTTGGTTCAGCTTATATGACATGTATGCATACTGACACGAGTATATTACATATATGATGTATATACTGATACCATAGAATAATGCTTAACAGGTAAAGTGCACTGAATATCGATATGGTATATGATACATATAATATTATTACGATATGAAATTTTTGTAATTGCAAGAATGGATGACTTGTTTTATATTGATTTATATTGGTTGGATTAAGATATCATACACAAGATGGTGAGCCAAAGAGAATTCCTTTAAATAATGGGTTCTCATGGTGTTATCCAAATACAAGATAAAAAGAGAAAAGATACAAATATACAAGGTAGAGAGTTATAAGTAGACAAGATACATTGACGAACATGAGTGACAACTTTTACAAGATAACCACCTGACACACAGATACATGACATGATATGATAAGATACAAGAAAATAGCATATGATTAGTTGGATATCCTGACTTACATTAATATGCATATGTACATGCATATATGACATGCTAATTAAAGATAATATGAACATAAATAAGTTATATGTTGTATGAGCTATATTATACTTGATATGATATGTGAGCATGAGGCATAATGACACTAATATAAATATAAATACATGATACACCTGACACATGAGATTGACACATGCTACATGAATAACATATTAAGAACATAGGAATGATAATCATGATGTTGACTTGCATTGATAACTTAAGATTTAAGATACATTTGCATAGCTCCGTTAATTTATATAATAGTCTTTTGATAGTCCTTATTTTCATATATTGGGATAAACTTTAGACAATGAATACTACTCACTCTCATGATTATGATTTATATCAATTGATATTATTCTTGTTGATATGTTCCTATGTATAAATTCATAATACAAAAGCTCTACTATTAATTTTAATAATTTCATGCATATTATTCTACTTTTGGTTCATTGGGTCTAGTGATAGGTTCTAGTGATCTAGTGGCTTTTTACTCATTATACAGTTTTACATAATTTCAGGGAAGGTTAAAGACCCACTGGAGTGAGATTGATTAGATCCTATTCAAATTTGATTATTTTTCTATATGTTCTATTTATTTTTGTAGTCATGAAAATGTATTAAGATATAGTGATTTAAAAGATGTATCCATGAGTAATTTAAATGATACTTTGAAAATGTAATATATGTTTTGATGAAATGAAAAATAAAAGATTGCTTCCACTATATTTATTATTTTTATAGTGAGTATTAGTGGCCCTGATAGGTGATTTGAAGATTTAAATCTACAATTCTTTCAAATTAGATATTGAGGTGTGGCAAATCGAGAGGTAGAAATGGGAGAAAAAGGTGTTTTAATAAGATTTTGTTAAATGAGAAGTCATGTGTGATATTGTCGATTGATGGTGATATTTCCACCTTCATTAAGCAAATGTTTGGGTGGTTGATTTACAAAACCATCAAGATATCCCTCAAAACCATTTTTACTAAATATCTTTAGGATCTATGATTTCCATGTGAGATGATTTTTTAAGATGAACTATAGATATTTGACATAAAAATTTAAGGGATATGGAATGGAAATATTGTAACATCCCATAGTACCTATTAATAGTATTGTCAAGTATCACTAGCATAACATTTATTTCCATATCATTAAACATTAACATACATTTCTTTCTTCAATAGAATTTATAAAATTCTAATAACATATCATACACTGAATACATAGAAGTATCTAAAATTCAAGTTACTTCAAATATGACTTACAGAGCCACTACAACAAACCAACGAATACATGACTGAATTATTTTCATACCTCAAAAACTAGACTCACTAACAAAGACAACTTTAACATGAAAAGAAGAAACACTTGCATAATTTAACTTGCATTAATCTTCTCATTTCCCTTTCTTGTAACAATAGCCAGTGAGAAATTACTGGTAAGCATGATTCTCAATAAATTATGCCAAATAATTTATAATTACAAAAAATATTATAAATAATACAACATTAAGCTAATCATTAAATTAACTTACCATCATTTGTAAAACATTATAAAAGCATAGGGACATCATCCATAGGTCAATTTAGGAATATATTGAATATTTAGTTTATTAAAAGATTTGGTCATTCTTTCTTAAACATATTTAATTGAGCCCAAGTGAATCTGAAATTATCACCAATGAATTTCATAGAGATTCCTTTTGCCTCTTTAGGAGTCCCTTTTGTCCTCACCTATTATGCATGCCTTTAATTTCTCTGGGGTCCCTTTTGCCCCAATCCACAATACATTCTTCATATTTGGGTCCCTTTTGCCCCAATCCACAATACATTCTTCATATTTGGGTCCCTTTTGCCCTCATGTTATTGTAGACATCATAAAAATAGAATAGCCAATATTTATTAAATAAATATTTAGTAACCGTTATATTTTCATAATTCAAAACTGTCACTATTCATTTAGCAGTACAAGTGTTGCAAGAATAACTTGATAATCATTACTCAAAGAATTAAATTTCTTTCTAACATATTATTCAAAAGAATGCAACAACATGAATGATCACATATCAACTTTTATTTAAAATTTTTCACAAATTACAACTGCTTATACATGATCACATCAATGTATTTTCATAATTACTATGCAAATATTCATAATGCATTGAATTTCTCAAAACATTAAAAATAGATGATAATTATACTAAAAATCAATAACTTAAATTTACATAACTTACCTTCCTGACGAGTGGTTTCTTCCAAACCTACACCACGTAATCCTCGCCTTTGATACACTATCCCAAAACCTTCTTTCTACAAAAATCCATGAATAATCCTACCATACAAATAGGGTACCATCTTTAGAAATGTCACTGAATTTAGGTGACATAAAAGATAAAGATTAATGGTATGTTTCTTACCTTCTTCTTCCTTTAAATTTCCTCTCTTAAACTTCCTTCACATGAACTTTACTGCACAAAAATCTGCATTACACTATTTCCATCGACTTTCATTCCAATCAATAATTCTGAAATCCTTTATTGCAGCCAATGAACCATTCCCTCCAATACTATGCTGAATGCCTCCTTATTTCTTCCTGTTATAGCCGCAGGAACTCTGCCCTAGCAGAACCCCCCCCCCCCCCTTCCAACAATCTTCCTATACTAGTCACACCACCTTTCTATGGCAACAAATTTCAATTCTTTTCCTGCACTAGTCACCCAAGCCAACCAGTTCTTGTTCTTTCTTGTATGCATTCTCCACTTCCTCCAGCGATTAATGGAATGCAGAATTACCTTTGTTCTGATGCCTCCTCTCCTAGCGAACTATAATAGGACGAAGAGGTGTTCATGATTTATCCAAACTGAGGGAAAGTGGGCCAAATCTAGCCTCTAACCACCCCCTTCAATAGCTTCTATGACATGCATCTATTCAATTATTTTTTCTTCAATTAACTTATTATCATAATTATTTAAACTAATATATTAAAAACATAATTCTTATCAATACTTATTTATTTAAACCATATCCGAAATTTCTGGTTCTTACAAATATCCTTTATTTCAGACTGCATTCTATCACCATTGATTGGCGAGTTTGTCATGGAAGAGTCGACTTAATTCATTAATGAAATATAAATGAAGAGATAAAATGACGTGAGAAGGAAAAAATTCCACATTGCTTATAACTCTTAATATGTTGAATAACACCATTTGGACCAATATAACATACATAAAGCATAAGCATATCATAAGAAAAAAGAGAAGACATAAGATAAAGTTATAAGACAATTTTTTATTCTGCACCGTCAGATCCCAAATAGCGCATGTTTTAGATAAGAATATGATAAGAGGTTGCTATCACGATAACATAAGTAGTCAATAATCAATGACCAATATTAATAAGATGTTTTAAACAGAGGGATGAGATCAACTAACACACATAATGACATATTAGTTATTCGATAAAATATTATATATAGGAGAATGTAACTGATTTGGAGAGCATGATTAATTTGAAAAGGTTGTTATTATTGGCAAGAGTGCAGTTTCTTCAGTAAATGAGGGAAATATATTGCGTGTATTTGTGGGTATTTCTTATAACATTGTCTAAGAGGATTGAAATTGAATAGCTGAGACTAGAAATAATGATACCACAATATTTTAAGTGATAGTCAAATGGATTATTGATGTTCTAGAAGTTTATTTGATCTTAAAAACCATTAGTTAATAAATTATTCATTATATAGTAAAAAATATTAATCTAATACTAAAAAAAAATATTAGATTTTCTTTTTATATGTCAAATCATATTTTGACTTAGATGATTCTAATTTGAAATTAAAATAGAAGTTGAATTTTAAATATCACCACCACTGAATTAGGACACGTTAACATATTTTGTATTTTCCTCTTCATATGTCCGAAGGTCTTGCGCAGCGGCGCTTTCTCAACGGTCAGTAATACCTCATGGGCTTGCTTTAACGGCCCAGATGAACGGAAATTAAGTACCTTGTCATGCTAACCTCCCTCCAACTTTTCACAACTTCACCGCCGTACCCGCTACTGGTGAGAGCAAAGCAGCACGCGCATTAAAGTCTTAAAAGCACAAGAATTCTATATATACACGCCGATAATTCGTAAAATTACTCAAAATAATGCGCCGGATTCAGCCTACTCAATTCTGTTAGCGTATGCTTATCAACTTTCTTCTGCTATTCATCGCACTCCACCATAAAAAAGAGTTGGTATTGTTACCCTCGCATTCAAGGACCGCATCCGTAGAAAAGACGAATAAAAAATTGGCGAGATTCCTCCCTTAATCACCGAAAGTCCGAAGCCATTATCATCATCGCCTTATCAAGGCAACGATCGCTCGCTCTACCTTTTTCCCTTCGCACACTTCTTCTCTAGATTCGATCCCCTACAGTTGGTTTGATCGATCGAATTCCTGCTTACTGCTGCAGGCTTTGGCCTGATCTCCGCAACACGCTGTTAATTCCAGTCTGGTAGGCTTTCCGTGGGGTTCCTAGGGTTTCGGGTTTTCTCTGCGGCGTCTAGGGTTCGCAGCTGGGGAACGATGGATTCTGAGGACGACATGCATGACGCGTATGATGCGGATTCTTTGGATGAGGATTTCTACAGCGGAGGGACGCCGATGGGCAGCGACGACGGCGATGCCGATTACGATTTCGTGGACAACGAGTCGGAGGACTCTGAGGACATCACCTCGCATCGCCAGCAGGTGAGGCGATGAAAAGGCTGTTATGGAGGTCCATTGTTTGACTTTTGGATGGATTCGCGCTTGTTTACAAGTTTAATTTAGTCTTTTTGATGGATTGGTTTGGTGTCGGGGTTGGCTTTTGAGATATATGAGCTTGTTGTAATGGATTTGTAATGCGGCGCAATAAATGAGTAAGATTTAGATGGTTTGAGCTGGGTTTGGGGGAATAGGTAATGGAATATCTTAAAGACTGTCAGTGGTGATCTTTATTTGCTTTGAGATACCAGCCGAAGTTGGGTTGTCATTTTGGTGCCAAACTCGCCCAACCTAAGGACTTGTTAGTATTATTCTTTCACGCGTTAATGTGTTGCTTGGAAGTGATAAATGGACCTTGTATTGACTGTCTCATGTTCTATGGTTACTTTTTTGTGAAGAACCCTTTTTATTGTTCTGGCTAGCGCAAGTAACTTTTAAAATTTTCATTGTCATTGCAATAAGACGCCTTTCTGGATAAATGGAGGTCAGGAAGCATAATTTTGTCTCTCGATAGGGTAGTATGGTGTTTCATTAGTTTTTTGGCTAGACTTCTTAAGACGCTTTGATTAGTTTAGGTAGTTTTTTTGAATGGTTTATTTTAACTTGCACTGGTTTGATATTTTCCATGTCTGGTACCGTTCTTGGCCAGCAAGCTGATTTTGATCTTTATACCCGGCATGAGAGTCTGCAACGAAGCAGCATTTTGGATTGTTTCGATGATACAAACACTTGGAAAGAATACAAGATATGATTATGCATTGATGAATAAAGATAAACTAAATTTACTAGACAAGTCTTACAAAACAATAAATATTATCAAATTTCTAAAATTTGAAGGGTTGCTGATGTAGGTGCCTTCCCTAGATAATTCTGTTTGGAATGAGGTGGTCTACATCTTATTAGGAACAGCTTGAAGCAAAATTTAACCTTGTCAACTTGGTGCTAATTTCATCTTATAAACTTGGTGGAATCATGTTTTGATTTTCTTATGAATCCTTCATCATTAATGAACCATTCTTTTCAGGGGATAGGAATCAGGCTTCAAGCCTGATGTGTTGATCATTTGATTCTCCCAAATTTTGTCATAATGTTTGCTGGTTGAATATGAATTGATCTCGTACATGAAGCCACCAGGGCCTCATTTTGTTTAGTTTTGTTTGCTTTCTGCTAGGTAAAGCTGATACAATGCAAACGCTTGTTGTCTCACCATTTGAGTTAGCAAAACCTGATAAAATTTCTCATAAATTGCTTCAGAAAAGTTGTTTTTTTGATACTGAGAGAAATTTTGAAGCTCAGTGTGTATCACAAGCCCTTATTGGAAAAGTGAAAATACAAAGTAACCAAACAACCACTAGGTAGTCCCTATGCCAGTTTAATAATATTATAAATCTTTAATATGAGATCTCAGCAAGCCTTGTGATTTTTGATGATGTTCTATGGTTTTTTTCTCCTCTGGATTGTGTCGTATGCTTTGAATGCTTGTCTTGATGATAATCTTCATGAAAGAGGCCTATCTGATTTCATTTTTGTTGCTTTATGCTACAGATTGTCACTTAGCTCGAGTGATCAATTTGCACGTCGCTGTTATCAATAGAAATAAGAGAACAAAGTTGTTCTCCATTCTTTTCAATGTTTTTGACATTCTTTAATTTTAATATTTCAGCAAAATTATACAATCTTAAATATCAGTGATATACGCCAGCACCAGGATGAAGATATAAGTAGAGTCTCAACTGTGCTTTCTATATCAAGGGTGTCAGCCTGTGTTCTTCTCCGTCATTATAAGTGGTATGCTTTACTCACTTAAGCGAGCGCAAATTTGATTTTTGACTTATCTCTTTTAGAACCTATCTTATGATCCTCAATGTCTTTTAATGCCAACCTTTGTAATTTGTTCAAGAAATAATGAAAAATTTCTTGCTGCCACATTTGTCTGTAAGTCTAAGATTATTATTTTGGCGAACACATGTTGTTAATGCACAAACAAATTTGTAAACTGTGGACTGAATTCTTATCAGGAAAAATATTGTACGAATGGAGTTAGTAAGAGGCACATGTTTGAATTTGCGACAACAGGATGTTTACAAAAACTTATGTTTCAGATCCCTATTTCAGTTTGGTGTGCAGAAATCTATTATAGAAGGCATCATGAAATGATCTATAAATTCTCTGCAGCAAAATGGCATGATGAAATATTTTCTTATATTGTAATTTGTAAGACTTACTGAATTTTGTTGACTAAAGGGCCTCTGCTAAAAAAATCTTCACTTTTCTTATGCTGGAAATTTTTTGTTGATTGTAGTCTGTAGGTTAATTAATGCATACTGCCTTTTTTCAATTGGTCTAAAACAAATAATATTGCTAATCTTTAGTTTAAAAAAGTAAATATTGTTATTTCATTCTCACAGCTAAGGCATTTGTGCTTATTGTTTGACATAATTGCTAACATAAAATGACAATAGAAAGCATGCATGCTTGACATGACAAAGCGCTATTATCAATTATCCAAATTAATGTTGGGAAAAATTAATCGGTCAAGAGAAATAGCCAAATCAATGGCTAAAAATAAAGAACTGCAATAAAATAGAAACAAGGAACACAAAAGTTTTTGCAGTTCATCTGCATCCACGACTGCACTAAGAGGGTTTCTAGTAGTTTTTACTAGGCACGTCAAACTATCACACACTGTTAGTCATATGTCTCTTATTTTCCTTTTCTCTATTTTGTTTCCCACTTTTCTCTTACACTGTTTAAATAAGTAATAATATTAGATGACTAACCAAAGCATCCATAAACAACTTGGAATATACTAATAAAATTTTATTATTATATTGATTCACCTTTCTCTCTCTCTCTTTCTCTCTCCTTCATTTCAAGTTTAAAGTAGAAGTTCAATATTAAAACAAAAAAAATATTTAGTTCACCTCCTTTTTGGGATGCCTATTTAAGATTTGTCTCAAAGATTTCCTTTGTCCAACCTTGGTCTCAAATCACCGGCCATAGGAGCTTGCTACCCTCAAGAGTTATTGTCATCACCAACCATCTCAGAATTCTATCACCGACCTCATCTTATTGAGATGTTGTTCATTACAAAAGATGTTCTTATTGACATTTCCTTATGCTTCCAACCTTGATCAAAGTTGCCACGTGTTGCTCTTCTTGCCTACCAAGATAGCATTACTCTCCCCATCTTTCTTATTGTTGCTCACAAAGAGCTCCTCATAGCTGCCACAATTTGCTGTCAACCTCCTTCTTGAACTCAAGTTGTGACCACTTTTGAGAGATTAAGCAATACCCTGAATGGTCTTCGTCTTCAGTGTTTTTACAGAAGATTTGAGAACCATACAATGACCCTTTAATTGCTTCATAATTTATAAATGATTGATTCATAGTGATGGGATTATTATGTGATGACAAATTTGTTTTAGTTTTCTTTAGATTTGATTTGAAACTTGTGATTTAGATGGCTTGATTTTAGCAAAAATGTCATAAACATATGAAATCTATAACAAACTTTAAATGAGATATAATTTTGAATTTCTCCAAAATCTTTTTAGTTGAATGTCTTGCTTGTTGACGTAATTTAGGCTCTCCACAAAGTAGCAATCTACCACTAGGATTTTGAATTTTAAATGTATTATCTTGAAGGGAATTTAAGTCTATAAGGCACTGCCTGTTAGTTAGCTATTGAGTTTACTTGAGGATTGCCATGCTTCTTGGTTCTGAAAATTCATTTGTTCAGCAATGCCCTCTTATCTTTCGGTATATCCAACCCATTAGAGTTTCAAGTTAATTTTCTTCTTCAAAACATTTCGGTTCAACATCTATTATAAATAATAGTTCAGGGAAGGGATTTATCCATGTATATACTTCAGCATTCTTTCAAATCTTAAGTTTATCATAGGCTTACTCAGCTCTACCTCTGTCTTATTATTCTAAGGAATTAGTAAACTATCTTTTGACCGTTCATCTTCAAAAATCTTCTTAAGCTCAACATACAAAGGTATGTTTTATGGCATTGGTCAAGTTGTCATTATACATGATAGGAACATTTTCTCCTATTATGATCATTTAATTTTGAAAAAGGACTCATGTAGCCGACCCCACGTAATGGGATAAAGGCTTGATATTGTTGTTGTGATCATTTAATTTTGAATATTCCAAATTTTTATAATCAAAATTGTCAACTCCATATCCAATGAAATTTCACTTGTTAGATTTAGGGTCTATCTATTCTCTATCAAAAGAATTCACATCCTTATATGACTATCTTTTAATAATAAAGATTTAGCTCCTTGTCAATCCACACTTTTTCATGTCAAGTGTAACACTTGGGACCTGAGGGTACTCTATTGGTGAGATAAGTTGTGCTCATAATTGCCTTGAAAATCTCAGCTAATCTTACATTTAACCTGATGCTTTGGATTCTTCTGTTTAGAGTTTTGTTCATGCGCTCATTTATCGCGTTGTTCTTGGAACTATTTTTGTATTTTGCTAGCCGGAAAACCTCGTTGTTGTATTCTCATCATCATTTGAGCTCAAGCGCTTATGCATAATTCTCAAAATTTTGAGTTTTTCTTGATCCCATATAGTTTCTTTTATCTTCTAAAGGCATAATAAAAAAAACTAGAATTTAAAGATTTCAAATTTGAAAATGTATCTTTTGAATTCATAATTCTCATCCCTTTCTTGCTCATATGCCAAAACCTTTGATGCCATGCATATGGATCAATATTTGAATTCATTGTTCTATTGGGAAGAAAAGCATGCAATGAAACAAACAATAAAAGAAAAGAGCGGAAATGAACACCAGGATTCAACGTGGAAAAATCCAAAATCATGAAAAAATCATGGAGCCTCACCACACCAAGAAATTAACTATGAAAACTAGGAAAAATGTACAAATCTCTCTTCTCACTCAATTTCATTCTCTCTCTTTGTTCTACATTCAAAACATACAAAGAGACATGCATTCCTCCAAACGAAACACCACTTCAAGTAAATACGAACTGATACGAAGGAGAAACTAGTAGTTCGACTCACAGTGCCGTGGCTTTTCACTCTCTTTCTCGGATCCACCATGCAGCATTGTGGCGCTGCAGCACTGTGCTCTCTATCTCTAACCAAAGATTGCAGCACTTGAGTATATAGAGTCATAGCACTATACGAACGTTTTTTTTTAAGTAGGGGTCCGAATCCCTAGTAGTGGGAGCGCTATCCCGCGAGCAAGCTCGGCTACAACTCGATTGATCGACACAATCGAATGTGGGCAAAGATGCTAGTACATGAAACTAAAATTAGGATATAAACTTAGAATATTTTTTCTCTTACGAGCAAATTAATGGAATTAATAGATATTATGATTCATAAGAAGATAAATATTCTATGCATTCAAGAATTAAATGGGTTGGAGAGAAGGCTAAATAGATTGATAGTTTATGATTTAAATTATGGTATTCTGGTAGGAGTCGTACACTAAATTATGTATTTGTGATTATAGATAAGAGTTTAAAGGAAAATTTTGTAAAAATTAATAGAATTTGAGATGGAATTATAGTTTTAAATATTATTATTGATACTAAGATTATTAATATTATATGTGCTTATGCTCCTCAAGTATGTTTAGACATTTGTTTAAAATTAAAATTTTGGAATGACTTAGAAAAATTAATACAAAAGATATCTTTTGAAGAAAAAGTTTTTATTGGAGTTGATTTAAATGATCATATTGATAAGAGGATTTTAAAATCATTCATGGTGGCTATGGATTTGGAGCAACTAATGAAGGTGGTAAAATCATATCAGATTTTTTCTTAGCTTATGATTTTGTAATTGTTAATATCTTATTTAAGAAAAGAGACTAGCATCTCATCACTTATAAAAGTGGATATAGTAAAATTCAGATTGATTATTTTTTTAAAAGAAAAATAAATCTTTAGATCATAAAGATTGTAAAGTTGTTCAGAGTGAAAGTTTATGCATCGAACATCGATAGGGGCAAAAAACAAAAAATAAAAAATAAAGTAAAATGTTGTTCTAGGATTAAATGGGGATATTTAAAGAATATTAACAATAATATTTTGGAGAGTAAGATACTAGATCTTAAGATTTTTTTTGGTGTATGAGGAAGCTAATGTTATGTGAGGAAAAGTTGCTAGTGATATTAAGAATGTTGCAAAAGATGTGTTTGAAATATCAAAAGAAAAAACTCATAATAGTAAAAATAGTATGTTGTGGAATCAAAATGTGTAAGAAAATATAAAAAATAGGAAGATTTATTATAAAAATTAGTTTAGATATAAAAATTTTGATAATTGGGAATAAAGAGGCTCGTTTATAGTATAAGAAAGTAATATACGAGGCGAAAATTTTAGCTTTTAAGGATTTTTAATTTTATTTAATAGATTAGATATTAAGGAGAGCGAAAGATATATGTATAGGTTAGCCAAACAAAGAGATAGGAGTAATAAAGATTTAATTCAAGTAAAGTGTATTAAGGATGAAGATAAAAAAGTGGATATTCAACAAAGGTGGATGAGATATTTTGCTAAACTTTTCAATGAAGATTGTGAGAATGCGATTGCCTTTAGTGACCTTAGCACCCTAAATGAAAATAAAGATTTTTTTTATCAGCATATTAGTAAAATCGAAGTTAGAAAGATTTTAAAGAAAATGAAGTGTGAAAAAGCTGTTGGACCTGATTATATTCCAATAGAGGTGTGGAAATGCTTAGGAGATGAAGGAATCTCTTGGCTTACTAAACTTTTTAATATTATTTTGAAGACTAAAAAGATGCCAAATGAGTGGAGAATGAGTGTGTTGATTCTTATTTTTAAGAATAAAGGTGATGCACAAGATTGTATGAATTATAGAGGAATTAAGTTAATGTGTGATGTGTCATACTTTAAAACTATGGGAGAGATTTATGGAGCATATGTTACGGTGTGACACTAATATTTGTCAAAAGAAATTTGGATTCATGTCAGGTAGGTCAACTATGGAAGCTATATTTATTGAGAGGTTTGATGAAAAGTATAGAGAGAATAAGTAGGATCTACATATGATATTTATTGATTTAGAGAAAACATATAATAAAGTTCCAAGACAAGTGCTATGCAGGGTTCTAGAAAAGAAAGTGGTTAATAATGCTTATATTCAAGTCATAAGGATATGTATACAGGATCTGTTACTTGTGTTCAAGCACAAGATGGTTTGACCAAGTATTTTCCTATTTCAGTTGGATTACATCAAGGATCAACCTTAAGCCCATATCTTTTTGCTTTGGTCATGGATGTTCTCACTAGACATTTGCAAGAGGTTGTACCTTGGTGTATGCTTTTTGCTAATGATATTCTTCTTGTTGATAAGACTAGAGAGGAAGTTGAAGGTAAATTTGAATTATGAAGGTCAACCTTAGAGTCTAAAGGCTTTTGTTTGAGTAGATCTAAAATTGAATATATAGAATGTAGTTTTAGTAATAATAGATCTAGTGAGAGGATTGTGACTTTGGGCGATCAAAACATTAATAAGAGTGCATGTTTTAGATTTCTTGGGTCTATTATTCAGAGTGATGGTGAAATAGATGGGGATATTATTAGTTGAATTCAAATTGGATGGTTGAAGTTGAGGAATGCATCGGGCTTGTTGTTTGATAGAAAAGTCCCTCTCAAACAAGGGAAAATTCTATAAGATGTTGGTGAGACCTGCAATGCTTTGTGGTGCAGAATGTTGGCCATTAAAAGAGAAGCATAGTATAATGTTAAGTGTTGCAATGATGATGATCTCTGGTGGATGAGTGGATTTACTCTTAGAGACATGATATGAAATGAACATATACATGAAAAGGTTTGAGTAGATCCAGTGGAAGATAACATTAGAGAGAGTCGCCTTAGATGGTTTGGTCAACGGCGGTCTTCTAATGACCTGGTTAATAAAATAGATGTATTATATTTGACTTATGTTAATAAAGGTAGAGGTAAACCTAAAAAGACTTGGTTAGAAAATATTAGAAATGACATCTCTTTATTAGATTTAAATGAGAATTTGATTATCAGGACACGATGGAGAAAAATGATTTATGTAGCCGACCCCACATAGTGGGATAAAGGCTTGTTCTTGTTGTTGTTGTAACAAAATCGTAAAATACTTAACAGCTTATCATTAGCAAAATAAATTATTCCATAAATTTTTATAGAATAATAACACACGAGCTTTTATTTTGAGTAGAGCGAGATGACACACTTGAGTCCATGATCTAGTATTCAAGCTATCAACACTAAGGATTAGTGTATCATAATTTTCTTATGTGATCACTGACTTTTCTTTCTTTCTTATTCAACTTGTAAACATATCTTCTTTTACAATATCTTTTCATGTGCACCGCCTTACCACATTGCCAACATGCACCTTTGTGATCTTTGAATTAATTTCTCTTATTAGATTTTTATTCACCTCTATTATCACCCCTTTTTAGCTCTATTTCTTCAAGATTCAAAGCAAAAAAAGAGCGGTACCTGGATTGCCTCCTGTAGGATTAAAGTCTCGTACAAGGATGATTTTCATCTTTGTAGGCCCATAAGATTTATGGACTGCCTCATATTTCCACCTTCGCTCTTTGGAAGTTAGGACAACAAACATATGGCACCACCTTGCGATCAAATTAAATTTGTCAATATGCTTTGCTGTAGAAGCATCTTAGATTATCTTGAGATTAAAAAACTTCCTTACTACTATCATGACGATCATTATAAATTACCTATTAGGTTTACCCATTTGTCGATAGATATGTAGAGTGGAGTGGGAATCTTTGTGCTTGGAGCCTACCAGTCCTGATTACTTGTCTGCCATCGTATGGTAGGAATTTAGTTAGACTAGAGTACCAAATTAGGCATGTATTTTACTTTATGTGTCCATTTTCAGACTTGGTTAGAAAATATTAGAAATGATATTTCTTTATTAGATTTAAACGAGAATTTGACTTTTAACATGACACAATGAAGAAAAAAGATTAATGTAGCCGACCGCACATAGTGGGACAAAGGTTTGATGTTGTTGTTGTTCTTGATGTTGTTGGATTTAAAAAATGTATAAATAGTGAGACTTGCAAATTTCTAATTTATTAATGAAGGAAAATCATTCATACTCATGTTACTAGGTTTTATACTTTCTAATGTGGTCCTTGGTTACTGTTCCTCTTCTTCTCGCATCTTGCATTTTTTTATTATTGAATGCATGCTTGAGATCATGAACAAATCATCAGTTTTAATGAGCATATTCAAAACTGTGTTTTTTAGAAGGCTTTTGTGTATTAAGCTGGCTTGTTAAAGCTGCGTATGGTTTGCAGTGCATTGATAACTAAGCATATATTAGGTTAAGTCGAGTACACTTTTTTAGACCATGCTTTGATTATTGAAGACTTTATCACCTATCTCCAAGCTGAGTAGACATCCACCATATGTTCTAGAGTAAAAGATGATTGTATTGTGAATGATGTTTGTTTGCATTGTGATATCCTAATTTACTTTCTTCCTGTTATTCGTTTGTTATGGAGTGCAGGAGTGTCAGTAAGGTGCATGATGAATGGTTTGCGGATGAAGAAAATGTTCGAAAGGCTGTTGGCCTGTTGGAAAAGCCCTTGGAAATGCCTCACACTAGAGAAGTAACTACTTTGGCCTTAGCTTTGTTATACTGAATAATTGATTGTTTGCTTTCATCTGTTGGTTTTGAATCCAACTTCATTTCTTATAAAAATATTGCAATTTTGTTAACAGTTGACTTGTGGAATATGTTTCGAGAGCTATCCACGGGTTGAAATGTCTGCAGCTGCCTGTGGTCATCCTTTTTGTGGTGCCTGCTGGAGAGGTTTGGCCATTTGAATATTATGCACTGGACATTTATTTGATTGCCTTACAAATGTGGAGCATATTCTTTTCTGTTTTTTTTTTTTAAATGCTTGGCATGGTAATTGAAATCATCTCGTCCAAGCCTCACTCATATTGATATTCATTAGAATAATAATAATTTTTAACTTCTATAGAATAAGTTTTAAAATTATAGTGGATCATCTTGGTTTTGTTGTTGCTCAACGTGCTGGTAATTGGCCTATTTTGATCGGAAGCTTTTCTTTTTCAAAGGGAAATTCAGTGTTATGGCTTCAATGTTTCATTGTTTCTGAATACAAGGAGTCTGGCCTATCAGTTCGTTTTGATCACCTTAAGTTAGCTATTACTTTGATCGCTCACGTCAGTCATGTGGAGTGTTGGCTTGGCTAACAAAAATTCTTTAAAATCGAGGATGCAGCATGGAGTCCAGTTTATGATGGATTCATCATGAAATTTTTTAAGGCAGTATTCTTAATAATTTCTGCCATATTGACCAGTATTATTCAATTCTAATCGATGCATATTATTTAAAAAGAGAAAATAATGTATGGTTTGAAAGAGCAACGAGCAATTGTCTGTCATATGTGAAATCCTATATATGGCCTTTTATTCCATATTACTTAGGGTTATTAATTATATTTAATTAGTCAAACAACCCTATTTATTAGGCCGTGCTTGGGAATCCCATCCTAGTTTTATGATGGATTCATCATGAAATTTTCGAAGGCAGTATTCTTAATAATTTCTGCCAAATTAGCCTGTATTATTCAATTCTACTCGACGCTTTATTATTTTAAAGCATAAAGTAATATATCGTTTGAAAGAGTAACAAGCAATCCTTTGTCATATATGACATCCAATACATGGGAAATTGGCCTTTTATTCCTTATTTTTTAAGGTTATTAATTATATTTAATTGGTCAAGCAACCCTTTTTATTGGGCCACACTTGGGAATCCCATCCTACAAACAACTAATCACCAGTAGAAATAGTTTAAGATGCCCTAATCTTGATTCAGGAATCCTAATCACTATTTAATTTTCTTGGTTGTTGGTACTATTTTGATGGTTAATATTGCGAAGCCCATTCTACAAGCCACTAATTATGAGAATAAATAATTTAAGATGCTTATGCTTCGTTTGGGACAGTTTTTTTTTAGTTTCTTAAAACGGAGTTTTAGTACAAACATTAAGGCTTCGTTTGATTCGGTTTATGCTTACATGAAAAGGAGTTTTAGAAAAGGAGGTTGAGAAAAAGCCGTTCAATAAAATGGAGTTTCAATAATGAGATATGTTTGACTAATATTTTTAAAAGTGCTTATTAATACTTGAAAGTAATTTTAAATTGTTTGTTTAGAAGTTCTGCTTTTGAGATTTTATTATAAAAGACATAATTCGCTCCCGAAACTCCGTTTTGTGACCGAAGAAGCAGATACGAAAAGAATTTTGTAAAAGCCGAAAAAATGATGTTTATTAAAAAGGAATTATTGTTAAGCTTTGATTCCAAACAGTAAATACTGATTGACTTCGGCGTATTCAAACGGAAACGGAGAAAAAAAGCCTAATCAAACAAGGCCTAAGCCGTCCCAAACAAAGCCTTAATGTAAGTTGTACAAAATGATTTGTGAAGAATAATTTTAAGCCCTTAACAATGAATGTATAATGAGGATTCATACAGCTGAGCTCGAATAGTTTGGGTAAAGCTAAGGTTGATGATGGTGATGCTAGTTAGGTAAGGTGACGTACTATATACCATTATTTTTATGTATTACTATGATGCTAAACGGCTACTTTTAGTTATGGAGTTTTATTTGTATAAATATTGTCATATTTAATAGTTGTTTTATTTTGTTTTCCCTTATGTTATTTTTGTTGATTATTAAGGATTTAGATTTTAATGATTTATATAATAGATTAAATACTAGGGAGGGCGAAAAATGTATGTATAAGTTAGCCAAACAACGAGATAGAAGAAGTAAGGATCTAGTTTAAGTGAAGTGCACTGAAGATAAAAAATGCCTTTATTAGAAAAGAGGATATTCAGCAAAAGTGGATGAAATATTTTAATAAAATTTTCAATGAAATTGTGAGAATACGATTGACTTTAGTAACCTTAGAACCCTAAATAAAATTAGAGATTTTTTTGCTTTTATCATTGTATTAGTAAACCCAAATTTGGAGAGGTTTTAAGAAAAATAAAGTGTGGAAAAGCTGGTGAACTTGATGATATTTTAATACTGGTGTGAAAATGCTTAGGATATGAAGGAATTTTTTGGCTTACGAAATTTTTTAATATTATTATGTAGACTAAAAAGATGCCACATGAGTGGAAGAGTGCATTGATTCATATTCTTAAGAATAAACGTGACCCACAATAGTGTGCAAATTACAGAAGAATTAAGTTAATCTGTCATACATTAAAATTATGGCAGAGAGTTATTGTGTATTTGTTACAACATGATACTAATGTTTCACAAAATCAAATTTGGTTCATTCCAGGCTTGTCTACTATGGAAGCTATACATTTATTGGGAGGATTTATGGAGAGAATAACGAGGATCTACATATGTTAGTTATTGATTTAGAGAACATTTATATTAAAGTTACAAGAGAAGTGCTCTAGAAAGTTCTAGAAAAGGAGTTAGTAATGCTTATATTTAAGTTATTAAGAATGTGTATATGCAAGAGCTGTTACTTGTGTTCAAACAACATAAGGTGGTTTGATAATGTATTTTCCTATTTTAATTGGATTACGTCATGGATAAGCTTTAAGCCCATATATTTTTGCTTTAGTCATAGATGTTCTTACTAGACATTTGCAAGAGGTGGTACCCTTGTGTATGCTTTTTGCTTGTGATATTCTTCTTGTTTATAAGACTAAAGAGAGTGTTAAAGGAAAATTTGAATTATGGGGATCAACTTTGGAGTCTAAAGATTTTCGTTTGAGTAGATCGAAAACAAAATATATGAAGTAATTTTAGTAGTAATAGATCTATTGGGGGATTGTGACTTTAGGCAATGAAGTCATTGATAAAAGTACACGTTTTAACTTTCTCAGGTGTTTTGTTTAATGTGATTATGAAATAGATGGGGATATTATTAGTAGAATTCAAGTTGGATGGTTGAAGTGGAGGAATGCATCGGGCCTATTTTGTGATGGAAAAGTTCTCCTCAAACTTAAGGGAATTCTATAAGATGGTGATGAGACCTGCAATGCTTTATGGTGCAAGATGTTGGCCATTAAAAGAGAAACATAAAATTAAGGCTTCATTTGGGACGGCTTTCTTCTTACTTCTTAAAGCAGCTTTCTAGTAAAAATATTAAATTTTTTGTACTAAAAAGCCCCTTTAAGAAGCAAGAAGAAAGCCGTCCCAAACGAAGCCTAAGTTAAGTGTTGCATAAATGAGGATGCTTAGTTGGATGAGTGGCTTCACTCTTTGAGATAGAATGCTGGATGAGCGGCTTCACTCTTTGAGATAGAATGCGAAACAAGTATATATGTAAAAAAGATTGGAGTAGCTCCAATGGAAGATAAGATTAGAGATAGTCGCCTTAGATGGTTTGGACACATAAAACTTCTTAAGAGAGCAGATGTATTAGATTTGGCATTTGTTAAGAAAGATAGTGGCAGACTTAAAATGACTTGGTTGTAAAATATTATAAACGACAATTTTTATTAGATTTTAATGAGAATTTGGCTCTTAATCAGACATAGTGAAAAAAAAAAGATTCATGTAGTTGACCCCATAGTGGGATAAAGACTTGATGTTGTTGTCAAGGATAAAATCTGAAATTATTGTTTTGGACATGCTTCTTGTTATTTTAATGTAAGAATGGCTAGATTCTCCAAACAAATTATGGCATACTATTATAATAGTATGCCTGCATCCTCTTTGACATTCATTTATATTTTCTTCTAAATCTATTTTTTCTGGTTAGCTTTCCAAATCCTCTTCTACTTCGGATTTTTCACTATTAGAAAGTTTGTCATAATTTTTACTTTTCTTTGTTCCACTTATATGTAAGTACTTCATTAATCATTTTGCTATTTGCATCCATTTTAATTATTCATCGAGAACGAAAGTTTGCATTTGTTCAGTTCCTTTGATTTTGGAAAGTGGAAGAAAATATTTTAATGATCAATTCATTCTCGTTTTGCATTTGTTCTGTTCCTTTGATTTCGGAAAGTGGAAAAAGATAATTCATTGATCAATTCATTCTCGTTAAATGTAAAGAGATTAAAAAGTACCACCTCTTCTCATTATATGTACATTTTTCATAATTTTTGGAGGCACCTGTGGCCAGTTGAGTGGCCATCCAAACTCCTCACAGATGTCTGGAACACCTTTGTTTCCCTGCTAATGCTTTTTAGTTACAAGAACAAGAGCACAAGAGAAGCCTTTTTCTTCTGGACACAGTAGCTTTCACACTTTATGTTATTCTACATGAAGCAAATACATTTGCACCATCTCTTTTAATGGGCAAGGTCAGCCCACAATTCTTGATACGAGATTGAAATCCTTTGAATAGTTCTCTGTAGATTTGGTGTTGAATAAGACCAAGTAAAAAATAAAAGCAATCTCTTACACAACAATTGCAAAGATAAACACTTAAAATTACAAGATATATCTAAGAGATTGAAAGAGATGGTATTTGGATGAACACATAGAAGTATTTTTATTTTCTTCTTAAAATCATTGAAAAAATATTGGCTTGTTTAGTTCATCAATCCATTAGATTTCCTCTAATTTGTTATGGCGTGTATGGAGCCCACTCCATAAAAGTGACAAAATCTCTCAAAAAGTGGGCTTTTGACAGCTAGTTTAGCCAGTTATTATAGAACCTTAATTGCCAAAAAAACAACTCGTAGGTATTTTAATATTTTCAAAATAAATTTCCTTTTAATTGACTAAACCTCATTGTCCTTGTTCATAACATAGCCAAACTGAGGCCCGAGAACGAAGGTGCCCTCCTTAAAAGTGAGCTATTAGAATCCTAGTTCTAGAAAACCGTGTCCGCCTATGTGATGCGGGATGATCTCATCTCGATGCTCATTATTGTGTAGACCCACCTTTGTTGTCGAGTTCTGGCTACAGTGGTGGCTCTTTGGTCGATGAAGCGCTCTCTGGTTCATCATCCTCATTGAACAATTGGGTATTTACACCACAGCATCCACTACAATAGGCAATGGGGGTCATAATGAGATTTATCATTTCTGGTGAGGAGTGCTGTCGCTTGTCCATCAGGACATCAATCATGATCCCATGCTCTTTTTTCTGGATGAGCCAACACCCGTGCTTAACTCTAGCACGTTCATGTTTATGAAGGTGGGATAACTGATTGCAATTTTTTCAAGTGTTGTTGTGGCTTTGATCTGCTAATCCAGTACCAAACGAATCTGCTGATCTTCACCCACGAGGGCAAGTAGTGCCAATCCTATTTGTCCATTGCATTTATCTTCAACACTTAAGCGAGATTTGGGCCTCTCTTCCCGCTAGTTGTTTGATGGCCCATGGAGGAATTAAGTGATATTAGAAATGTGAAGCAAACAAATAGAAGGTAATCCAATATGGTTTAATTTCCTGCAGAACATAAATAAAGTAGAAACAAAAATACAAAACAGAATTGATCTTTGACAGCCCCTCAATTTTACTAAGATAATAGCAAGAGGAATTACCAGTTGAAGTAATTTACAATGTCTTCCGATCAAGGACACTATGTGATTGGAGTATCCCAATGTAACTATTATGATTCACGCATTTCAGATACCAAGCAATCAATCAATGATTCACTTTATTTTAATGAAAGCAAGCAATAGCCTTTAATTCTAATTGATGGTGAAACGATCATAAATATTCAAGATATTTAGCTTTAATTTAGAAACAAGTAAAATTGTGCATGCTAAAGGATTAATTTTCACAAAAATTATATTTTTTCATATCAGTTTTTATGAAAATTAAAGTACTAAATTTGCCACAAATAAATCATGTAGAAGAAATATACTAACAATTTATGAAGAAGAAATATATATTGAATGAAATTATCAAAAAGAGAAAAATCAGGTTTCACGCTAATACAAGAGGGTGACTCGCTTGAAATCCAATACAATGCGGTTACTCGCTTGAAATCAGATAGTTGAACTTGTAGAGAATTGGAAATTGCCACGCGGCTAACTTGCTCTTATAAGTTTGAATCTAGAAGGAAAATTTTATTCAAGCCAAAAGTTATGTATTAAATACTTTTGTCCATTATTTATAGACTTCTAATAGCCTACTTTAATACGCAATGTTGAAACATTAGCTAAATTTAATTCTAAGTTATTCCAATTTAATTTGAAAATCCCAAATCAGTCGGCCCATAATCAATTTAATTTGAAACTTTAAAAACAACTTATTCTATACTCCAAAACCAAAATACCTACGACCAAGAAATAGTATCTTGAATGAAAATTTTGCTGTAGGGCTGCGTCAAGAATTTGCAAGCGATACCTGCTATAATAATCCTGCATGGGGCATGCCATTACCTTACATAGGCATTGAGATATAGCAGAAATCTCTTATGACACTCTTTTTTATAATAATACTAAAGATATGTCCAAAAGCATTGATCCGCATCAATAAAAAATTTGCAAACCTAATCAGATAGAATTTGCACTTCGAGCCATTCTCCTTTTTTCCCCACTTGTAGCACTTTGCTAAAGAGAGCGAGCATGCCCCACTGATTTGGCTTTAGCAGCTTTAACTTTTTCGAAATCAAAGAAATGATAATGTACAAGTAAGTCTTTCAAATCATTGATTCATCATGAACTATTTCTGAGATCATTCCCTCATCTACTATAGGAATATAGTTTTAAACCTCATAATAGTTACAATATGTTGAGAGGTTTGATGGAGAAATATAGAGAGAATTAAGGAGGATCTATATATGATATTTAGTGATTTAGATAAAGCATATGATGATAAATTTTCAAAGTACTCTAGAGAGTTCTATAAAAGAAAGGTGTTAATAATGCTTATATTCAAGCCATTAAGGATATGTATATAGGAGTTGTTCCTTGAGTTCAAACACTAGATGGTTTGACCAAATATTTTCCTATTTCAGTTAAATTATATCAATGATTAGCTTTAAGTTCATATCTTTTTGGTTTAGTCATGGATGTTCTTATTAGACATTTAAAAGAGGATGTACCTTGGTGTTTGCTTTTTGCTGATGATATTCTTCTTGTTGATAAGACTAGGAGGGAGTTGAAGGAAAACTTGAATTATAGAGGTCAAACTTAGAGTATAAAGGTTTTCATTTGAGTAGATCTAAAACTGAATAAGTCGAGTGTAATTTTAGTAGTTATAGGTCCAACATTGGGATTCTAACATTGGTTAATCGAGTCATTAAAATGAGTGCACAGTTAGATAGCTTGGGTCTATTGTTCAAAACAATGCTGAAATAGGTGGGGATATTAGTAGTAGAATTTAAGTTGGATGGTTGAAGTGGACGAATGCTTCAAGTTTGTTGTGTGAAAGAAAAGTAGCTCTCAAACTTAAAAAGGAAAATTTTATGAGATGGTGGTGAGACCTGCAATTAGGGTTGTAAACAAACAGAGCTAAGTCGAGCATGTGCTTGTTCATGTTCGTTCGAGCTCGATTCGAACTTTCTGGTTCGTGTTCAAGCATGATTCGTTTAAGTTAATGGATGTTCATGTTTGGTTTGTGTTTAGTTCATGTTCGGTTCGTGCTTATCGAGCTTTAATCAAACGAGCCTTATCAAACTATAAATGAGCTTTATCGATCCTACTAACAAACATGTTTGCGAACATTTCTAGCGATTGTTTTAAACTACTAAACAACATATTCACGAATATATATAGTAAGTGTTTTTTAGCTGCCAAACAAGCCTATTAACGAACATATCTAAAAAGGGTTTTCAAAATATCAAATAAGCCTATACTTGAACACATTTAGCGAGTATTTTTGAATTACCAAACGAGCTCGTTTACAAGCAAATGAGCTATAATTCTTCTTATAAGAAAGCTTGTTCTAGACTAACTTATTATTATGTTTTAAATTATAATAAACATAAAATATTTATATTAGATTTATTAAATTTTCGTATCAAATAAGAATCAAGCTTCTTATTGAGCATTTTCATGAGCTTCAGATAATGTTGTTTATGAACATAATGAGCTGAACACATACTTGTTCAAGTTTGTTTATTAAAGCATCGAGTATTTAAGAAAATATTCAAGCTTGTTTGATTACTTAATTAAACGATCACGAATGAGCTTTTATTGAGCTGAGCCTCGAGTAGTTTGTTGAACACTCAGTTCGTTTACAACCCTATCTGCAATGCTTTATGGAACAAAATGTTGGACATAGAGAAACATAAAATTTAAGTTAAGTGTTGTAGGGATGAGTGTGCTCAGGTGGATGAGTGGCTTTACACTTAGAGGCAGAATGTAAAACGAGTATATACGTGAAAAAGTTGGAGTAGCTCCAATGGCAGATAAGATTAGAGAGTTGTCCTATATGATTTGGTAACATAAAACGTCAGCCTTTCGATGACCCAATTTGGAGAGTATATATATTAGATTCAGACTTAAAAAGACTTGATTAGAAAGTGTTATAAATGATACTTTTTATTAGATTTAAATGAGAAATTGGCTTTTAATGTGACACAATGTAGAAAAAAATTATTCATGTACCCCATCCCATATAGTGGGATAAAGGTTTGATGTGCAGTTGTTGTTGTTGATGATCATTACAATATGTTTATCTAGAACTATATTTGCTTGATCCTGCCTAAATTGCATCATCGATTATTTTTTGGTTGTCCAATTATGTCTTATATTTGCCCAACATAATGGCAAACCATAAATTTTAATGCCAATGTTATGCATGATGACTTAGGGTTTCCTAATGCAACTATTATCATGTGTAGTATGATTTCTTGCAGTGGAAAAATTGAAGATTTATAGATGAGTAGTTACAATTCTATTTTGCAACTCTATTTTAATGATAACAATAAATAATAATTTATAAGCCCAATTGATAATGAAATGATAAAAATATTTCAAAATTTTAGTAGAAATTTATAACATGTAGGAAAAAAAATAATTTTCATAAAATTAAATTTGCGATATATTAATTTTTGTCCAAATCAGCAGTACCAAACTAGCTAATGACAAATCAAACAAAAGAAACATACAAGGAACAAAATTATCAAAGTAAAAAAAATCAGGCCGTATGTTGGTACAAGGATGCGAGTTTCTTTGGACTTAGATAATTGCTTTTATATCGCACCTGAATGAATCACACTTCCAACTTGCACGCATAAGATTGAGAATAGAAAGAAAAATTTTGTTCAAGAAACTGTATACCTTAGTTCACTATTTATAGACTTCGCATAGCCTATATTAATAAAAAAGTTAGATTAATTTAAACCCAATTTTAAAATCGTAAATCTGTCAATTTTTAATAAATATAACTTGAAATTTTAAATCTGCTCATTGTAATCGTCAAAACTTAGATACATGCGGCCAAGAAATCCAACCAATGCATTGTTACAATAACCTGCATGGAACTCCCGTTGCAATGGTGCTACAGTAACTTCATGTGGTGAACTGTTGCAGTAGCCGCGCTAGACACTTTCATACGTGTGCATCAGGATGTAACATAAATCAGGGACACCTTTTCTCTTTTTTTTTTTTTTGGTTTTTAAAGGATGCAAACATCTCTGATCCGCATCAATAGAAGAGCAGCACGTCTAGCCAAATAGTGCATGGATTGGGTTGTTACCGTGAGAACTTGCCCTGACCTGATAATTTTTCTGGTTCATTTTGAATTTAGTTCCAATGTATGAATTCCTAACCAAGTAGGATTGGCTTACTGTCCAGACCAAACCAACCTTAAGCTGAATTATACCTCTAGCTACTTGACCATTATAATTTAGAAGTTACTTATGGACTTATATTTTTGGGTTTGTTTTTTCGAATATGATTGTTAAGGTATATTCTCATTTGTAGATCTTTCAATGCGGTTATTGAAGAATGATTGTAAGCCAAAGCCTTAATGATAATTTAAAATTAAGATAATTGTCCTGGTACAACGTTTGGGAGGATATTTAAGTTGTAGTTTTTTTCTCTCTTTTTTTTTTTTAAGTTGAAGATGCAAATGCAACTACCCATAGCATATCAGGTTAACTTTGTACCGTTATTTTCATAATATTTTGTTTGTTATCCAACTAAATAATGCCAAATCTTTGCAGTCAATATATTTAACGGTAGTTTGAAAATGAGGGTTCCTTGATAGCCTTACTTTTTCTCTATGTACTGATGAAATTATTCTTTGAAGCTTAGTTTCAAGGCTGCCATATGCAGGTTATATTGGAACATCAGTAACTGATGGCCCTGGGTGCTTAATGCTCCGGTGCCCAGATCCATCTTGTGGTGCTGCTGTTGGTGAAGACATGATTAATATGCTCACCTCTAATGATGATAAGGAGAAGTATTCACGTTATCTTCTGAGATCTTATGTTGAAGATAATAGAAAGGTATGTGAGAACTGTAATTGATGATTCATAGAGTAAGTTTAGTTGTACAGTTGGTATAATTGAAATCACAAACTCTCATGTTGTTTTGCCATTTTTACAACAAGAGTTCTGCATCAAGTTGTGAATGAAAAAGAGGTTTCTAGTTAGTGAAAACTTATATCTTAGTGAAGTAACCTTTTGTTTTCTGCAATGTATTGTGTAATATCTATAATAATTGTTATGATTGTGAAAATTTCTGTCAGATCTAGCTTATCTTTTGATGAAAAAAACGCATATCTTGAGACTATTCAAAAGAATTGAGCCATTGACTGATTTTATTTCGGAGACCTAACAAGCTCATTATGATGTGCCATTCCCTAAATAAGATCGATTCATCACATTGAGTCTATGGATGCCTAGATAGCTTGAATTGGAGTGCAAATGATTGAACCAGATGATTATGGTTAAATTGGTCCAACTTAACTAGGCTACATCTTGTTTACATGTGATGAAATCCATGTGTAAAGTTGGACCTGGAAGGGCAATTGCATTCCAACTGACTTTAATTCGAGGACCCTAAACTAGCTACAACGCTTGTCTTGACACAAGAGGCATGCTGTTGACCTTTAATTCACTTTATGTGCAATCATTCTATTCAATAAAATAATCATGTTTGGGCATAATTTTGTGTCCTAAAATAGAAGTTAAGCTTAACCAATCCGACTTGAGTGCACCCTCAAGTTGGTCTTGGGCATGAATATCTCTCTGCTTGGCTTGTCCTAACTCAGTTCGACATGAAAATTTTTGGTTGGTTTGAATTGACTCAACTTGACCCAGCATAATCAAAATTCAAGTCTAGCTCAAATGGTCGACCTAAATATTGGTTTTGGTGTGCCTTAGAAAACACTTTCAATTCTTTTGACCTGACATGAACCTGTGCTGGCTCACCAGTGCCCTAATCTAGTTGCAGGTGATTACAGAAATTTTTTGAATAAGAATTAAGAGTATTCCTCAAGAAGTTAATCAATAATGCTCATTTGCAGGTTTATATCTAAGATTAAAAAATCTAGAGGCAATCATCATATGACATTTGTGGATAGCATGCTGCTTTTCTGCATTTTAAAATTTTTTTCATCACATAAACATCCGCCTTAAATATTCTATGAGTTACGAAGATTTTTTTCATCACATAAACATCCGACTCAAATATTAAGTGATGGTTCTCTCCTATAATAATTGTCCTATTGCTGTGACATTGACCACATTTCATATCACGAAAATGATAATGCAGTGCATTGTCATTTGAAGACCAAATTGTGCTCATCCCCTATCCACATTAATATGAGGAATTCATCTTTTATTTGTATCCAGGCGGTGCTAATCTTCAGATAGGATTAGGCCATTAAGCCTAGCTTTGAACTAGACCGTATAAGGTTTCTTACACTTTTGCTAAGTCCAGCCTCTGCTCAAGACTATGTCATCACGCTTAGCTTTGAACTATAGTTAATGGAAAGTTCCTTACATCTTTTGTGGCTTTGGCTTCAACTTCTCCTCAGTCATTGTGCCTGGCTTTGACCAATGGCTGTTGGAAGATTACTCAAGTTTCTTGCAGGATTAACCTCTCTAAATAGGTCATCAAACTTTTGACCATGCCCATGGTTTTTGGAGAATTCCTTACACCCTTTGTGGTTTCAACTTTATCGCACAAGACTATAGCATCAAAATGAGCTCTATTACTTTGAAATTTCCATTTGTTGGTTATACCTTCTCTACACAAGATTTGGTCATTTAACTTTGCTCTTTCTCTTGGTCCTTGAACACCATTCATAAATTCAATCTCTCTATATAGGATTAGGTCATTAGGTCTAGCATTTACCAAACAATTTGTGAAAGATTCATTAAACCCTTAGCTTGTACAAGCTGTTCACATAGGATTATATGATCATTAAGCATAGCTCAAATCAAGCATCTATGTAAAGTTCCTTGTCTATCTCTCGGAGAGAATTAGGTTATGAAGCTTATAATTGGCCAACATTCTATGAAGGGTTCTCTACATCCTTTCTAGATTCAACCTCTTCGCACAGGTTTACAATTATTCAGCCTAACTTTAACCAATCTCCCATTAGAGGCTCCTTGTTTGTTCCTCGAAATGACATCAAGTATGAATTTGAACAGAGAAAACTGATTGAGATGAGTTCAACTCAAAAAGAGGGTGCCTAAGCATGCTTCCAAGTTGGAGTTAAAAGAAGAGCTTATTTTTTTTAGCAATTCTTTTTAATAGGTCTCATAGAAAGTCCATAATTCAATGACCTAGCAAAATGGGAGGGTCAAGCCTTCATCATCCTCTAGATGACTTTCCAAACAATAAGCTAACTTGAATGAGGGCTTGCTTTTTTCTAAAAAAATTCATCAAGTTCCAAGGATTGCATGCACAAACTTTTAGCTTAAAGTAGTTTGAAAAATTCAAAAAGTTATCATAATTTTTCTAAAATGATATACACACAGGATTCCATCAAAATTTTTTTAGCTCAAAGTCTAGAGGGGATTTACAAATTGATTGTCCAGGGTGTGGATATGGTCACTGAAGTTTTGACTCAAAATTTGGTTTGTTCCCAAGTCCAGAGTAAGCTGAAAAACTATCCAGCATTACAAAGGTATTTATGGGTTCATCAATTAAAAAAATGTCAAAAAATAAGGGTTTAATTATTTGGATTATTAAAATTTATGTATGACCAAACATAAAGCATACATCTCTAAGAAATTTAGAAGGATTGAACTAATGCTTAACTTTATTTAGTTAGTGAGCTAAAAAGTAAACAAGATCTGACATATCACACGAAGTCCATAGGTTAAATTAATTTTGAACTCATCAAATTTCTTGGTTTTGGCTAGGCTCACATGTCCAGGGATTTACTGAACCATTTCCCTTGTATAATCAAGCTACTCCTTCCTTACATGCAGCAAAGAAAGCTAGATGGATGGTTAAGTCTTGAGTGGTGGCCATTCAGGGCCTATCCATGGGGTTCATCTAGCCATGAGTGTTATGTTGACGGTGTTTGATTGTGCTGACGAGAGATTTTTATTATGTGATTCATTTCCGAAGAATCTGGCTTTAATTTGCTGCACCTTTGGCACTCCGATGCTTCATTAGTAGTTTGTTTCTAAGTGGCCCTCTTAGAGGAAATATTTTGATTCTTGTGAAATTGATAAGATATTTATCACATGTTTCCTTTAATTTTTTGTGAGGTGCTTAAAACCCTAGAAATTATTACTATCAATTTATTTGTTGAAATCATGTTCTGTCAACAACTGATGTGCTACTAAGATTGTCACCTATTATGTGGTATTAAGATGGCCTATTCAGATATCACAGATGGCCTATTCAGATATCACAGATTGTGACTACTATAACATTGCTAGTCTCTCTCAAATATCTTGTTTTCCTTGGTTTTGTCAACTTGGTCAACCCATCTGTGGTCATCATACAATCAAAATTTGATTATAGAATGTTTTGACATTCAACTTCATTGCTAATAACTTATAATATTATTTTGGACAAGGATAAAAAAATCCTCCATGTTAAGGCTCCTTTCAATTCATTTAGTAGGGTTCTCTTTACAATTTATAAAACTACCAATAATTTCTTTTTAATATTTCATGAGTTTTTCATTTGATCATTGTACAAAATTTCATTGATATTAACTTCCAAGAATATTCTTGATGTTCATTAAAATGCTCCACATAAATTTTATAAATAAGGTTCATTTTCAATTTAATTACTAGGATTAGCTCAATGACCTAAAAAGCCACCAAGCACCTCTTTTTAATAGGGAAATACAACTTTATTGGCCTCATATTAACAAAAATTAAGGCAAAATTTGCGGTTTGTTTTCTTGAGAATATGTCCTCTTTTAAAAAGAAAAGCCTCCATTTTTTGAATACAGAGAGTACTTATTTAAAGTTCGTTGTGGTGGACTTTGGTTTGAACAAAGTTTGAATATTGTTCGAATCATATTCCAGCAAGGTTTGGTCAACTGTTTGATCCATGTTTGGCCATGTGCAAACTATGTTCTTTATTCCAATCTTATTTGAACAATATTCCAATGAGGTTCAAGTATGGTTCAAACAAAGTTTGACAAAAAATTGAATATGATTCGATCACAGATCGACATATGTTTGAAGAAGGCTCGAATATGATTCTAGAATGTATCAAAACACAGTCTGTGAGCTTAATCATAACATGTTATAAGAGATATTATGCAATAGCCATAATACAAGATAGTGGATTTTAAAAGATGTAACATAGTAGGCATAACAAATGGTATAACTAAAGAGCTATGTGATAAAATTCATAACATGACATATGTAAATTCATAGGTAATATAAACATGATGAATCAAAGAGTAGATGCTCAACAAAATTAATATTTTTATTAGAATTATAAATGAACTTATAGACCTATATTATTGCGAAACAAGTTTATTACACACAAACGGTCCTTGTAGAATTATATGCGAATATGTGTAACTTTTGAAATATTTTTCTTTGAAATTAGGTATGTCATTACAAATAATAAGTAAAATAATTATCATATTATATGTGCAAGAACTATTTAAATTGTTTTTTTTAAATTATAAATGAATTATCTTATTTTAGATATTGGGAACTCATTTCTAGTGGTTTTCCTCCGCTTCGAAGATTTGGAGGAGAAAAGTTTCTATTTGATGTCAAATAGTTTTGATCTTTTGATTGCTCAAGCAACTTTGGGAAATACTTATACAATGAATTTATCGTTGCTTTTGAGGTCCATAGTGTGGTGCAAGTGGGTCATAGTTGTACAACATCATGCACCCCAAGCTTTTTATGTAACCCGAGCACTGTAATGTCTCTCATCTGGTATGATTAGAGCAGACATCTGGATTCACAACAAAACAACTCAAATGAGAAAGGCAAAATGAAACATCTTCAAACAATGATTACACCATAGTTGTGCCATAGTTAAATCGTAATCAAACTCTGATCGTAAAATCTTCAAATCATATTTGATTTGTTTTGATCATTATTCAATTAATTTTAGAAACATGATCGAACCATCTTTGAATCATGTTTGAACATCTCTAAATTATGATTTAACCATCTTCCATCCATGTTTGAACAATCTTCAAATCATGTTATATCATCTTCAAATGCTGATCAAACCTTGATTGATTCATCTTCGAACATTTTTTATCATGGTTTGAAGGTGTTCGATCTTGCTTTGATTGTATTTCTAAGATTGTTCAAATCATGATCGAAGATAGTTTGAAGATGGTTTGCCTTGGTAAAATCATTATTCAAAATAGTTTGAATATGGTTCGAAGGTTGTTCGATCATGACTGAAAGATTGTTTAATCAAGGTTTGATGATTGTTCAATGATGATTTAAACAATTTTCGAAGATGAAGATGGTTCTAACAAGTACTTATTAGATAATCTTATATCAACCTCCAATTGTGCTTAGGGTTTAGAGTGCTAACACCATATTTAATATTTTATAACCAAACAAACAGCATCACTAATCTTCACAAATGATGAATGGAGAGAGACCATCACCATGAAATTTTGTTTGCAGCCCAAACAAACCTGCTTTGCAATCACATGAAATGTAAAAGGTGCTGGGAAGAAGAATAATTGAGGAGTTCATATGATCAAAATGTCGTGCAACTGTTCAACTTGGATTTCAACTTTATTTGTTAAAAATCTAGTATATTTTTATTTGAAACAAACTCTTAGGTATATTTCACCAAGAAAGAATTGCGAGCATATTTCTCCAATTTATGCTAGTACGGGAAATATAATGTTAAATTTCTCATTTAATATTTCATGAGTTTCTTTTAATTGCCCTATAAACATTCGTTCATTAGATATTGATCTTTAGCATTGCACGAGTCCCATGAATTTTATGCTATCAATCTTAAAGTTTGAATGATGCTCATCTTCTATTTATGAAAGTCTTATCGTCATGCTGCATATGTCGACAAAGACATCGACAATGTCACCATCTAAATGTCATAAAATATTTATCTCTTTCTCATAGCCATTACCACAACATTTGCATTGGGCACGCCACATGCGAGAATTATCATTTTTCCTGTCACCATCTGAAAACCAGATGAAGTCCAAGACCATTACAAACAATGCTCCATAGCATGCTCTGATGCTTTTTGGAGATACAATCTTTGAACGTCTTTGACCTTGTCATTTCACTCTCCTTTCATGTTTGGGACTTGCATCATTGTGTGCTAGAGGGCCAACATAGGTGCCTACGGTAATGATTCTGATCTCATAATTACCCAAGCAGCCGTGTGGACTGACTTGTTGGTTACATAGTTATTAACATCATTTTTTATGCTAAATATTTCATTTTCTTTTTAGAAAGATCTAGTCTGGAATGCAGCATTTTTATGCTAAAGCATGATGGTATAGGCGGCCATACTTATGCTTTTTATGCATCATTGTCAATCTAAAAAACAATGCTGAAAAGCTGAGCTTAGTATTTCTTAGTGTCCCGTAAAAACTGTTGATAACCACAAGAATTTTGTTTCTTTCAGTTTTGCTGAAAGGTCCAATAAAAATATGAATGTCTTGTAATTAACAATTTCAGATTTTTTTTGGCTTTTGGTGGTTCGAATATTTGTTAATGTGGATGACTTCTCTACATAGCTCCTTGTGTAAAAGTAGAACTCTATATCGCTTATCATTTTTGACATGACTCTTTCCTGAATGTTGTGCTTGAACGCCCTGTGTGGAATAAATTTTAATTGCAATTATGGAATTGTACTCGGGCCTCCAAATTGAAATCTATTGTCTTCTACTAATTCTGAATCGCATTGATAATACTATAGAATATTTTTGTTAATAGACCAGCTATTTCTAATATTTTTGTAATGTTTCTCGTCTTTCAGACCAAATGGTGCCCAGCTCCAGGGTGTGAGTTTGCTGTGGAGTTCGTTATGGGTAGTGGCAGCTACGATGTTACTTGCAATTGTTCATACAGTTTTTGTTGGAACGTTAGTTCGAAAGGCTTTACTGCTTTTGATTATACAATATTTTATTATTTTTTTATAAAGAAAGTATATATATATATATATATATATATATATATATATATATATATATATATATATATAATGGGAGTTGGTATCTTGCAGTGTACTGAGGAAGCTCATCGACCAGTGGACTGTGCTACTGTTGCTAAGTGGATACTGAAAAACTGTGCAGAATCAGAGAACATGAATTGGTTAGTTTCCATACGTAGATTTACTGATTCGAGATATATTTTTTTTTATGCAATGGAACAATTTGATTTGCCTTGTGCTCATTTTTGTGTGGGATTCAACTTGGAGCTGTGTTGGCTGAGATAAGAGTGCTTAAAAGATTGTTCACCCGTTTTTTTTTTCAAATTTGTTAGTGTGTTAAGTTTTTCCGTGGGGGTACAATTCCTTGTTTGATAGATGAAATGTTGTACTTCTTGGCATCTTTTGGTCATAGGATTCATCAATGTTATTTGATCAGATTGCTTCCTCCTACAACTATTGCACCTAGAACAAATTGAGTATTATTCCTGATGCTATTCCATGATCCAAAATCATGTCTTCCTCCAGTATAACTATAAATTCTTACTCTGAATTGATTTTAAAAGTGTATTAAGTGACTTGTTTTGAATCGTTATGTATTCTTTATCTTTTTATATGCTTTTTTCAGGATATTGGCCAACTCAAAGCCTTGTCCCAAGTGCAAGAGACCGATTGAGAAAAATCAGGGATGTATGCATATCACATGCACACCTCCTTGTAAATTTGAATTTTGTTGGTAAAGATTATCAAACTTTGTGCTTGAGTTTTTTTATTTTATTTTATTTTATGTCTGCATTTATGTACTTATTGAGATGTATCTTTTTACCATTCTATTCTTTGATTTTTTTTTTTTGGGGAAAATTTTCAGGCTATGCCTTGGTGCATGGTCGGAACATGGGGAAAGAACTGGCGGTTTTTATGCGTGTAATCGCTATGAAGCAGCAAAACAGGAGGGAGCAGTATGCTAATGCCTAGCTACTTTTTTAACTGTTACTTATGCATGGCTATGAAGATTTTGAAGTTTTATCATATTTTTCCTATTTAATTCATTTCAGTATGATGAGTCTGAAAGGAGGAGAGAAATGGCTAAAAATTCTCTTGAGAGATACACTCATTACTATGAAAGATGGGCTACAAATCAATCGGTATGTGAATTTTGCACTTCGTTTTATTGATTTTTTTTAATCACCTCTTTGTTTGGCATCATTTAGTTGCTAAAGTTGTTAATATGCAGAATTGGAAGTTTGCCCATTTATTATCTTCTGCATTTTATATTATTTATCGATCAAACTTGTAAGTAAATTCTATGTTATTTTTGTTATCTTGGCTAATTGTGTGGTCACATTACAAATAATCCAACCAACACATTTTCCAATGTATAAATAGCCACTAAACCATAATATTTTGTCAAGTCAACCTATACACAAAACTATTCTATTTTATACATCTCAAATACATCAAATGAAATTGTATACATTTGATTATTAAATATCTATTTCTACTCACTTATCTTCTTCGATACACAAATCCTTCACTGTCACTCATTCAATATGGATGAGTCTTTCCTGAAGCATTAATATTTGATAACTTTGTGTTCCTAGAATATAACTCAGTGATTAATTACAGTTTTATAATTGATCAATTTCAAAAATAGAAAATAAAAAGCTTTTGTGAGTCATCGTAAGTGATCATTATAAATTTCATTGATAAAGAATCTATATAAATATATTAAACAGATGAAGTACAAATAACATCAATATGTAGAAGATGATATTTTATAATGTTTTTATCATATCATATCTTTTAATATAATATCCATCCTTGGAGCACCGTTTAAAATGTACACCAATTAAGGCAATAATATTTTCCTTTATATTTCCTTAACCTTCTCTATTTTGCATGCACGAGTACATTGTATTCACTGCCATTGTCATTAAGGGGATGAAGTCTTTTTGTATAACATGCATATACATTTCCTTTCATCATTTTTTCTTGCTTTTACATTTAAGTTTGTACATTCATGGTTTCAATAAGACGCTGATAGGCAACACTTGAAGATTTCAAGTAGATCCTATCAATTTCTGGAAAACAACGAGAGATCTCTACGAATTCAGTGGAAAAAATAGAGATAACAATCATTTTATGGAGAAGAAAACAACTAATGGAAGAAAAACGAACAAGATGCAAGTGATCCTCTATTCGAGAGGAGGATCTATCTCTCCCAAATTTCTAGACGCCACTAGAGCCCAAAGAAACCAAAAGGATCTCAAATTTCAGCCAAATTCAAGATGCCCTAACCCTAGTAAAACAAATTATTTAATGCATACAAATCAAAAGGAAATCCATAAACAATCCCTATATTCAAATTTCCCTCCAAATTCCCTAAAAAAACCTTCCACAATAGCTCCCATGGATCTCGCGACATCTGCGGCATGCGCAGGAGGCGGAAAAGTTTCACCTCTGTTGCCCTGGGCCGGTCCTGTGTGGACCAGCTGGACCGGTCTAACAATACTCCCCTCCCAAAAATCCACCTTGTCCGCAAGGTGGAAAAACGACACCCTCCTCCATTCCTTCTTCATCACAAACGGTAAGAATCTGAAAAGTTTGATCCTTACACTTGTGTCCCGGCGCATACCTCTTGTCACATCTGAAACAGATCCCCTTCGCTCTCTTCTCCTGTAATTCTGTTTCTGTGATCTTCTTGAAGTTATCTCTAGGTCTTCCTACCTGGTGTTGGTTCCTTGGGTGCCAAAAAGGTGGTGGTCATCCTGTATGATTGGCTTCGGATTTTTCCCACTTCCGTGGCTGTCGGCGCCTTCCCTCACCTCCGACGGCAATATTTTGGTTTGGCCCTTGAGCACTTTCTTCAACATCTCATCTAGGATGGAAAATTTCGTATCGAACTTATCATTGATGACTGAAATATCATTTTTTAAATCTAAAACTTGAGTTTGAAGATTCGAAATTTCAAATTTCATTTGTCCAATCTCTATTTTGAGGTGTTCCTCTAATGCATCCCTTTTCTTGGCTATTATTGATCCTCAATGTTTTGTAGAAATAAAAATATGGGCTTCGACATTCAAAAACAACTTTTTTCTTCGAAATCCCAAGAACAGCTGCTGAAATTCACCAAAACAGCCCACCAAAGGTTCCAAAAACTACTTTGATACCAGTTTGATCGGCAACACTTAAAGATTTCAAGTAGATCCTATCAATTTTTGGAAAACAGCAAGAGATCTCTACAAATTCAATGGAAAAAAAGAGAAAACAGTCACTTTATGAAGAAGAAAACAACTAATGGAAGAAAAACAAACAAGATACAAGTGATCCTCTATTCGAGAGGAGGTTCTATCTCTCCCAAATCTCTTGACGCCGCTAGTGCCCAAAGAAACCAAAAGGATCTCAAATTTCAGCCAAATTCAAGATGCCCTAACCCTAGGAAAACAAATTATTTAATGCATACAAATCAAAAGGAAATCCCTAAACAGTCCCTACATTCAAATTTCTTTCTCAATTCCCTCAAAAAACCTTCCAAAATAGCTCCCATGGATCTCGCGGCATGCGCAGGAGGCGGAGAAGTTTTGCCTTTGTTGCGCTGGGTTGGTCTCGTGTGGACCAGCTTGATCAGTCTAACAGACGCCTTCAAATTTAATGCTTATTATAATATGAAATTAGTTATGCAAGTGAAAGAAAGAGGTCATTTGATTATTTATTCAATTTAAATTAGCATTATGAACTTGCTCAAGTATGCATACAAAAAGCTATATCAGTCAACGCATTAAATTATAGGAAGGAATGCAATAGTTATAAGATAAAAATTTAATTATCCGCCGTAATTATTAATTCATTGATTGATTTTTTTATGCTGCTTCCTTTAGCCTGTCGCCTCAATTTTATGCAAGTGGAGAAACTACATCTTTTTTCTCTCACTCTATTTTCTTTGTCAAAAAAAGATTAAATTTATATTTCTCTCATCTTACATTACTCTTCTCTGCTTCAAAATTCTGACATAATTTCTTTATAATAATATTTTGAGCTTATAAATATGAAATACTAATTATTCTAAATTGTTCCTTTCTCATTTCATAGATAGAGAAAAATAAATTAAATGCATTCTTAATACATTGACTCAATTTTATGAAATAATTTCCAAGTCATCCCCTAAATCTTGCCTTAGTCTTATGCAAAACTCCACTCGATTCATCCCGTCCGGACTGCTGACAAAATTCCTTCAATAATTAAAAATAATATCTTGGGTTTATATATTTTGAAATGCAGAGTCAACAATGATATCACTTGAAAGTGCTATGGCACATAAGCGCGGGGGGGGGGGTTGAATTGTTATTTTTAAAAAATTTTCTTGCTTGAAAATAAAACAAAGAAACATCTGAAAGCTTTAAGAAAAACTTTCAAACAAAAATGAGAAACAAATATTTTTATTTTTTCAACTTTTAGAAAGAATATTCATTTTTTTTATTTTTATCTTTCAACCAAAATTTCAATAAGAAAAAAAATAATTAAATCACAACTTTTCGAAGATCAACTAAGTAAACCAAAGTGCATAAGGTAAATGCAAGAAAGTAATTGCGGGAAAACAAAATTACGAAAACCAGATTTATAGTGATTTGGTCGAATTGATCTACATTCACTCTCCAAAGGTTCTCTTTATGTATTGTACTAACTGACGCTCCTTTGACACTCAACCAGATGGAAAATGACATTTATAGATTCTTCAGACCTTGAAGAATCTCCCTCTTGCCTCTCGGCTCGACGGAGATGTCCCTCCCGCAACTCCTCGCTACGGTAGAGATATCACTCCCTACTTTAGTTCCTCGCTACGGTGGAGATATTGCTCCCTACATTAGCTCCTCACTATGGCGGAGATGTTGTCCCCCTTGTGAGTGTGTGCTCAGTTGTTTATCCAACATATATCTAATATATAAAATAACTCAAAAAAAGTACAAACTTTATTAAACACAGACTGACTTAGATCCTTACACTTCACTATCTTGAGTTTTGATTCTTCAATTATTGCTGGTGTATATTGTACTTGAATTGATTAGTGAGACACAAGAAACATGCAATGTATAATGTAGTAATAAGTAAATGATCATGCAATAATGCTTGTAATAATTAAAAGATAAGGTTGGGCTCTGGAATTGTAATAATCTCCCTTTTTTATGACAACAATATTGTTTGTTGAGATTTAAATTTGCAATTTTCATATTATATTCCTTGTTAAATTCTCTCCTTCACTAAATGGCTTATTTTAAAAAAAAGGTAGGGTAACATTTTGATTTTGTTTATTTTATATTATTTTATTTTAGTTTTATTTTAAAACACTTTTTTTAAAAATTTTTAAAACAAAATGCAACAATATAAATATTGCAAAGAAACAAATTGAACTAGTCAAAAGCAAAAAAGTACAACCACCGCAACTCGCCATTCCCCCACTTAATGTCACCAAAAAGAGGAACTAAAAACATAATTATAATGCAAGGGAAAAAAAACTAAAACAAAAGGTACAACAAACAAAGTACAAATGAGACACTGCTCATCAAATAGATCCTAGTCAGGTGGTGGTGGTGACGGCTGAAAGCAATGGTTGCAAGTAAGAGAACTGCTCATGTAGCTGCTCCCAACATGATCTGGACTCCTGAATATGTGTGTCTAATCTCCACTATGAGCGATCAAATTCCTCAATCTACGAGTTAGGAGGTGGCGGCTGGAAGACGGGTGCAGGTGCTACGTAGGCTAGTGCCTCGGGGGCTAGTGCTCACATTTGAATTGTATTACTCTACAACATGTGGTCCTTGATGTTTATTGTTATAGAGGAGATGGAAAGAACTATTCATGAAGTAGACAAGGAAGTGATATATTGGGGTAGGATACATATGGTTGTACTTTGCAGCTAATATATAAGCTATGATATGTCCTAATGCTAGGTTTTGCCTACGTCGTGCCTTAAAATTATTGATTGTAGTAAGATTTTTGATGTAAGATAAGCATATCTGTTATGTTAAATTCAGTGTCGGTCATGATAAAGTAGGTGATAATGGATAACAGTGGAGTGATGTTAATCCTATTGCCAGCTTTGGGTATAATTGAGTTTCTAAGACCGTGTTGAATGATATGTGCATTTAGGACTGAAGTGTTGACTAAAGGCTGATGAAGACTCATTGGAGCGTTTGTTAGTGTGATGTTTACCTAAGTCGAATTATAATCACTAACGATGGATGTATCACGGTGTTTAGTGCCAGTGGTAGAGATGTGTAGGTGTTCATAAAAATCTTGGTTGATAATTTCTATTGGTCACCAACAGACATAAGATTGAAGAGAAGTGTGCTCGTCATTAATGTTCATACTTGCAAAAAATTCACTTGATTGCTCTCTATCTATGTTGCACCGATACGGATACGGCGATACGGATACGACACGATACGGATACGGGACACGCCAATTCTTAAAAATACAGGATACGGATACGGCGCGGATACGGCATTATAATATATAAATAATACATAAAAATTAATAAAGTAATCAAAGTGTAATATTTGAAATGACAAAAAAATTGAAATAAAAGTAAGTATTAAGTATTGAAATGTCTAGTACAACAACAAAAACAAGAAGATAAATTGCCCATTTGCCCAGCACATGAAATTTCAACTATTCAATAGAAGGAATGATAGGATTAGCTTCTTTAGTGGTTTGTCTTTGAGTTTCTATATCATCTTCAATAAATATCATAGCATAGCTTCTAATTCAGGCTCATCAAGTGAAAGATTAGCAATTTCTAATATTCCCATATCCTCAAGAGATTCAAATCCATCTCCAGCAACATCCCACATCATGTTTTCTCCTTCCATATAAGTTGGAGTTTTCCTTGAGAGAAGTCGAAGGTTTGTATGCACGTAAACTAAATCTTCAGCCCGTTGTGGAGTAATTTTATTTCTCTTCATTGATTGGATGAATGAGTATGTGCTCCAATTTCTTTCACAACAGGATGAGGATGAAACTTGGCCAAGCAATTTTATGGCGATTGTTTGAAGTAGAGGTGCTGAAGCTCCATGTATAATCCACCACATTTTTGGATCAATTCTCCACCTATCACGCAATGACTCTTGGTCACCAAAGTCCTCTAAATAACCAAAAAATTTAGCAAGCTCAATATTGACACTTCTTCTCTCCTCCTCATTTGGAAAATAACGCTTCAAACATGTCTTCCTCATATTTGAAATTTCTAAATCTTTCTGTGGAGAAACTCTTTGAGGATCCTCTTGAAGCCATTCTTTAGTTGAATATCTTCAAATAACATTAAAATGAAATAATGAAAAAATGTTGAAATTACAAAACAACAAATTGTGAATTCATAATAAAAAAATGTTGAAATTTACCTTGGATTTAGTGAGTGAGCCAAGCAATGTAAAGGTGTATTACTTTTGCTCCACCTATCTTCTAGAATAACATAGATTACATCCCAAAAGCTTGAGTCTTCATGAAGTGTCTTCCTCTCATGTCTATATATAATTTCTTTTACTTTGGCTAGCATTGAATCCCACATCTCATAAATGAGATGTAAACAAGACTTATCCGTATCAGCTACTCTCAACATCTCATAAATTGGGTCTGTGAAATTTATGATGTATTCAATCTCATCCCACCATAAATCATCTAAAAGCTTCTCTTTTACATACCTAGCCTTTCCAACATCATCTTCCCTATAACATGTCCATTTGTCACTGATCACTATAGCTTGAAGAGCATTTTTTATTTTTTTGAATCTTCTCAACATCACTATTACTGAGGCAAACCGAGTTTCAGCAACTGCAAGCATCTTTAAATTAGAGAAATCATTGAACATAGAGAGTCTCATGGAGTGATTCATAATAAAATTTCTAATTACAATTGCATCTCCAGCAATCACTGTGATCCAATGACATTCATTATAGGTGATTTCATTTGCCTCGGTATTCTTAGCTGCACAAATATTCTTCAAAGCAAGATTAAGCGTATGCACAACACATGGTGTCCAGAAAATATGAGGATATGCTTGCTCTACAAGTAGACCTGCAGCTCTACAAACAGGTGCATTATCGGTAATGACCTGAATGATGTTTGAAGGCCCCACCATCATGATAACTTCTTTGATTAAATTAGAAATGAAGAACTTATCCTTGTACTGTCCTTCACAGTTTACAGCTTTGATAAACATAGGATAACTCTCTGTTACAGCCATGAAGTTGATAAGTGGTCTTCTTTGTGGATCTGTCCACCCATCACAAACCAAAGTAACTTCTTTTTCCTTCCAAACTCCTCTAGTAGGCTCAAGCAACTTCTCAATATTGTCCCTCTCTCTTTGCAACAACTTCGTTCTAATGACATTATATCCTGGTGGCACGTATCCTGCAAGATTGTTATTGCATGCATATGTAAAGGCATTTTTGTAATGTGGATTCCTTGCTAGGTTAAAAGGAAGTCCAGCTGAGTAAAACATTCTAGCTATTTCCCCGTCTAGTTGTTCTCTCATTTGTAAATTAAATGCTTTCTCCAAAGCACTATCTACAACATGTTTTCTTTTTTTTGGTTCAAATCCCTCCATTCGAAAAGGTCCTTTGTTTACAGTACTGTCATCACATCTAATTGAAGAAGATGATGAAGGATAGGAAGCATGAGTGCTTGGAAGTGGAATATATTTTGGAAGCTCTTTTTTACTCCTTTGCTCAGCATCACTGATTTTTCTTTGTAATTCAGCCATTTGTGATGAACTTATCTTCGGGCAAACTTTGATTCCATGACCACTAATCTTCAACAAATGAGCTTTCACTCTATAATATGATCCTTTGTATGATGCATTACAAAAATTGCATTTGAATGCAATATTGCCTCCCCCTTCTGATGTTTTACTTATTTTTGTAACATAACCCCATAAAGGTTTGTTATCTTCAATATTAATTTCTGATGGACCATCATCAGAACCAATTCCTGCTCCACTAGAACTCATTATCCTACAAAGGATCTATACAAATTAAAACATATGAATTTAAAACATGAAAAAATTTAAGTGAAAGTGTAGATATATTGCGACTCTGCCGGGGGTCCAAGGGGGCGCTGCCCCCTGGCGGGGTTCGACCTACGGGGGTTTTATGGGGCAGCGCCCCCGAAACAAAATTTTTTTGTAAGAGTAATTTTGAAGTGCTGTTTATTTTTAAAGTTGTTTTTATGGAAAGATACCGAGCGATACTGAGCATATTTTAGCTTCTCGGTGCCGCTTGGTACTGAGTTCCAATACCGCTCGGTACCGAGTAGTACCGAGCAGTACCGAGTTCCAATACCGAGCAGTACCGAGTTCCAATACCGAGCAGTACCGAGTTCCAATACCGAGCAGTACCGAGTTCCAATACCGAGCAATACCGAGTAGTACCGAGCAATACCGAGTTCCAATACCGAGCAGTACCAAGTTCCAATACCGAGCAGTACCGAGTAGTACCGATCAATACCGAGTTCCAATACCGAGCGGTACCGAGTTCCAATACCGAGCAGTACCGAGTTCCAATACTGCTCGGTACCGAGTACCGAGCAACACCGAGTTCCAATAAAGTTCGGTACCAAGTTTCGATACCGAGCCTATGATTAAGAAAACGAAGAACGATGAAGAAAACGAACCTACACTGCTCACGTCGCCTTCACTGTTCGCGTTGTCGAGCCGCTTCGTCGACGAAGGATGATCCTATCGACTTTAATGCTCGCGTCGTTAAGCCTCTTTGTCGACAAAGGATGATCTTCTTTGCTTCTATGCTCGCGTCATTGAGCCGCTCCTTCAACTATAACGAAGAAGATGAACACGTGGGTGACTGGGTGGAAACGAAAAACCTAGCTCTTTGAAATGTTGCTCCGTGTTTTGAGCGGAAACGGTGGAAAGTCGAAAAGAAAAGGGTAAATCGTGGCTCCGTGTTTTTTTTAATAGGACACGCGTATCCGATACGCGTGTCCAGTCAAATTTAAATAATATTTTAATCGGACACGGCAAGGCCGTATCCGACACGTATCCGTGCCGTATCGGAGGCGTATCCGTATCCGACACGTATCCGATACAGCACGCCTCGTAAATAGGAGTATCCGTGCAACATAGCTCTCTATTGAATGGAAAGGCAAATGTAAAAAGAAATTGTAATGTAGTACCTACATATAGGTCAAGTACTTGATATTGAAGATTTTCTTGAACTTATGCTTTGGAAGTGGTGATGGTGGCCTCTCGGTATCTCTTGTAAGTGATGGCATCCTCTGCTGATTGAAATCGATAATCTACACGGGCTCTAGAGGGTCACCCTTTGAGAAGTCAAACTCTCTTGTCAGCCATTGGAATTGTTTTAGACAAGAAAATTTTGAAGGGAAGAAATGTGGAATAGGATTGGTGTGCTTTACTAATGAAATTTTCTTTTCCATTTATAAACTCTGTCCGATTATACAGTACAAATAGAAGAATCCAAATCATCTTTTTCGAACAGTACAAAATTTGGTCAAATTGTCCTGTACAATTAGGGGATCGTACAGTACCATCGGGGATCACACAATATGAACTTCATATTTTCATTTGTCATGATGGGTTTTTGTACGATCATCGATTGAATGGATCGTTTGGTATGAACAGGTGTTCGTACAGTAGGATATGTAATTAAGAATCATACCAACCAAATTTAAGTTTGTGCCAACGATTTTTTCCACATCATTCGTACAATATGATAGGGTGTTCTTACGATACGAAACACAATAATTAATTTAATCTTAGTCGTTGGTTTCAAATGAATGGTTTATGTGTGCCGATCGACGTGTATCATATAGTATGATGTGCAGAGAATTTTAGTGTTGTGTGTGATGATCAAAGATAATTCCATGAGTATTGGTATGTGCAATTTTCAACATATACCAACACAAACATGAAATGTAAAACTAAACACAACACATATAAATACAAAAAATATATAAAACATAAACAACAATTATAACGTGTAATGACCCCAATTTCTTAAGCACTTATATCAGTAACTCCCAACTTAGTTCTAAGTGTGCTGAACCTATCAAAATTTGGGGGTTTGAAAAAAATGTTTGCTAATTGATTTTTAATGTCCACATGTTGTATCTCTACATCTCACTTGGCCACATGATCCATAATGAGATAATGTTTATTGTCAATATGTTTAGTGTGAGAGTGCCTAATAGGATTTTTAGTGATGCAGATAGCACTCGTGTTATCACACATGATAGGGGTGATTTCTACAAGCATTCCAAAATCAAGAAGTTATTGCTTCAGCCAAAATATTTAGGTAACACAACTTCCTACTACATATTCAACTTTTGTAGTGGATAAGGATACTAAATTTTGCTTTTTGCTCAACCAAGAAATTAATGTTTGTCCTATGAATTTGCAAGTTCTTCAGATACTCTTTCTATTTATCCTACACCTAGCAAAATTTGAATCTGAGTATCCAACTAAGTCAAAAATCAAGTTATTGCTAGGATACTAGTTACCTAAGTTTTGAGTGCTTATGAAATACCTTAAGATTCTTTTGACGACAATTATATTGGATTCCTTAGGGTTAGCTTGAAATCCATTACATAGACGAATACTGACAGTCAGGTAAAGTAAGGAACCTATAATCCCTCTAAAATTTTTCTGATCAACTAAATTACTGTGTTGATATCTAATTGGGTAGTCAGGCTCATCGATGAATTCAAACTTTTGCAACTTTCCATATCAATTTTTTTTTTTTAGTATACTCAGTCTGACTCGAGAAAGTTTCATCCTCTCTTTGTTCGACATTAAAACCAAGGAAATATGTTAATTCATCCATCATACTCATTTTAAATTCATTACCATAGTGGAGGAAAATTATTTGCATAAATCATCATTACAACAACAACAACAATAACAACATCAAGCATTTATCCCACTATGTGGGGTCGGCTACATGAATCCTTTTTCTTCATTGTATCCTATTAATGGTAAAATTCTCATTGAAATTTAATAAAGAAAGATAATTTCTAATATTTTCCAACAAAGTCTTTTTAGGCCTACCTCTATCTTTCTTAACATAGGTCAAATCTAATACATCTACTCTCCTAACATGGTCATCATGAGGTCGCCGTTTTATGTGACCAAACCGTCTAAGGCGACTCTCTCTAATCTTATCTGTCAGAGGAGCCACTCCAACCTTTTCACGGATATGCTCGTTTTGTATCTTGTCTCTAAGAGTAAATCCACTCATCCACCTGAGCATTCTTATCTCAGCAACGCTTAACTTAATATTATGCTTCTCTTTTTTCACACTTCATTTTCTTTAAAGCCTCTCTAACTTTAGTTTTACTAATACGCCTATAAAAATAAAATTTTTATTTTTATTTAAAGTGCTAAGTTACTAAAGTCAATTGTATTATCACAATCTTCATTGAAAAGCTTAACAAAATATCTCATCCACCTTTGTCAAATATTGTCTTCTAAAAAAATCTTTATTCATAATGCACTTCACTTGAATTAAATCCTTACTACTTCTATTTTTTTGTATGACTAAATTATACATATATCTTTCGCACGCTTTAGAATCTAATCTATTATATAATTCATTAGAAGCTAAAATCTTTACATCGCATATTGCCTTTTTAGGCACCTTACGAGCCTTTTTATATCTTTCCCAATTTTCAGAGTTTTTACATCTAAATCAATTACTATAACTAAACTTTTTATTTTTATCTTTTCTTGCACATTTTGATTCTACCATAAACTATTTTTATTATTATGAGCTTTTTCTTTTGAAACTCCAAGCACATCTTTTGTGACATTCTTAATATTACTAACTACTTTTCCCATGTAACATTCATTTTCTTATACATAGACAAAATTTTATGATCTTTTGTTAGTATTTTTTACATCGTTTTATTATATTTTTATATTCTACCCATTCATCTTAAATTCTAAAACTAATAAGCGATGTTGGGTATATAAACTTTCACCCGGAATAACTTTACAATTTTTGCAATCTAAACGATCTATTTTTCTTATAAGAAAATAATCAATTTGAGTTTTACTATATCTATTCTTAGAAGTGATGAGATGTTCATTTCTTTTCTTAAATATGGTATTAGCAATTACAAAATCATGAGCTAGAGTAAAATCTAATATAGTCTTATCACCTTCATTAATCGCTCCAAAGCCATAGCCACCATAAATACTTTTAAAATCCTCTACCTCTCTACCAACATGTTCAGTTAAATCACCTCCAATGAAAACTCTTTCTTCAAGAGGTGTCTTTTGTATTAATTTTTCTGAGTTATTCTAAAATTTTAATTTTAAACATATATCCAAATCTATTTGAGGAGTATAAGCACTAATAATATTAATAATCTTAGCATCAACAATAATCTTCAAAATTATAATTCTATTTTCAATTATATCAATTTTTATAACATTATCCTTCTAACTCTTATCTATAATTACACCTACATCATTTCTAGTACGACTACTACCAGATATCTATGTTTCAATTTTAAACTATCAATCTCCTTTGCATTCTCTTCTTATTAATCATAATATCAATAAATTTTATTAATTTGCCTGTAAGAGAGCCTACATTTCAAGATCATATCCGAATTCTAAATTCATGGACTAACTTCTTTGCCCACATCCGTCCATGATGTGAGAACCCTTGTCTATTTAACACTGCACCCGGGCGCCGATGTAGTGTCCCTTGCACACTTCTCGTTATATTCAGGTCATATAGCGCGTCACTTCTAGGGAACACCCTAGCATTAACGCAATGTATTAAATTATTCATGCATGATTATTCAACAAGTTTTATGTTGGTAGTCGATTACCTAATGCAATCCTCAACTTTTTTTTATCCAAGACTTGGGACCTAACAATGATAGTGTGGAACAAAAATGAATATCATCCACATATGTTTGAACAATCATTATTTTATCTCAAATTTTCTTACTAAAAATGGTAGTATCTATGATCTCTTTATCAAAAGATTTTTTCAATAGGAAATTATTGAGTTTATCATATCGTGCCATAGGTGCTTGCTTAAACTCATATAATGCTTTTTTAAATTTATATATGATTTGAAAATATTGAGTTCTCAGAATTTGGAGGCTATTCTACATTGACATTTTTTTTAATTACTCCATTTAAAAAGGGGTTCTTCACATCCATTTGGTATAAATTGAAACCCTTAAAACTTTCAAATGCGAATAGTACCTTGATGGCTTCTAATCAAGCTACTTGGACAAAAGATTCCTCAAAATCTATCCTTTCTATTTGGTTGTACTATTTAGCTACCAATACTGTTTTATTTCTAACAACTAATCCAGAGTTATTTAATTTATTTTTAAAAAAACTCATTGAGTTCCAACAACACTCTGACCAATAAAATTACCTACCATAATTTTTATGAAAACCTACACATTTACCACTAGCACTAAGCCTCATGAAATATCCACTGTTAGTATTACAATTAGACTCAGGTAAACCTCACACTTAGAAATGCTTCAATGAATCTTCAACAGCCCTTCCTATTTCAAACGTTCCATGGATTGGTGTTACCCTCAATTTTGTGGTTGGACTTCCTTGTAGTGAAACAAATATTCAATCATGGTGGTAATTGCTGATTATCCCAAATAGCTCATTTAATTCCTTGTATCAAGATATTTTACATCACATATGCTGTTGATCATTTTTTTGGGAGATAGTTTGTCTTCATGGTATTCCAAAAACCATCACCTCCTATTGCGGCTTTAAATTCCTTATTCATTTTTTTAGAAAACTTTATAGGGGAAGATGAGAACCAAAATATGATATAGTTCAGCGGCTCATCCTCAACTAGACTGTTAGGTTTAGTTAGTCGGTCATAGTTTGGGCAATTTTTTGCGGTGTTTTGGTGGCAAAAACATACGACAGTGGGCTTATATTTTAGCTCAAGTGGATTTTGCCTATAATTGATCTCATAGTCAAGCAATGGGTTGAATTTCTTTTGCTGTTGTTTATGGATACAATCCAATCATACCTATCGAGTTAGTCCCATCCATACTTGCAACAATATACCGTCATGATGCTAAAGAGAGAGGCAAAGAGATTCAAGGACTTCACGATCACATATGTGAAGTGGTAGAGTTGCAAAATACTAAATATCAAATTTAGGAAAATAAATTCTGAAAGTCTGTAGTTTTTAGGGAAGGAGATTTAGTGTGGATTAGTTTTTGGAGAGAGCGATTTCGCGTCGACCATTTGGTAATAAACTCGAACCCAAAGCGAACAATTTGTTTTGGGTCGTTAAATGCATATATTATAATGTTTATCAAATTGATCTTCTTGTAGATATCTTCAATGTCACTAAACGGAATCAGCAATTTTTACCTCTGTTCATGTTTCGTCGCATTGAACGAAAGGCTACATAGTTGGGAGTGCTGCTATTTGCTTTTTAATTCATTTGTAGCTATCTATATAATTAATTTGCAAGTATAAATGCCTGGTTGCATTGTAAGAAAAGTTCAAAAATGAAGTGAGATTTTGTTTTCTGTTCTGTCTTGTGCCTTGCAATCTGATTTCAGGTGGTGATGTTTTATCAAGAATCAAACATATCTATGTATCTCTGACTGTTTTCTGTCTGTGTAGCGTGCGAATGACAATCAAAAGGTGACAAGTCAATAAATGCTAGTGTGCTGTTGTAGATTGGTCAAATAACATCATAGTTGTTTTACTCTAGACATAGAAATGTTATACCTATTAAGGAAATTTTGAGGTTGGCACTTTTGTAGGATAGTTCTGTCTTTATTCATTCTTTTGCTTTTTCCTCTCCTTTTAATCTTGAAAGGTTTGAGGCTTCTTTTTACTTTCAAATTGCTATATTTAGGTCTGGAAAAGAGTTTGTTTTTAGGCCTCTTTTATTTTTACATATGTGCGACTTCGTTATAGTGGATCTGATCCTGTTTCTCTCTTTCCTTCTGTGTTTAGGCATGTTTTAGCCAAGTCATGCAAATCTTGGTTTCGTGGTGTTTGATATTTTGTGTATTCTTTGTATTCATATCTAGTTCATGTTTCCACATAAAAGTTAAGTTTTTTCCTAACGCATATATATCCATTCTGTTAGATTTTGGTAGCTGTTATCACAACTTCTAGGTCAGACTGCTATTTCTTTTTTATCCAGTATAAGTTTTGTTTATCTGGTCAACACCTGATATCGGTGAGAAAGCTACGATTTACAGTTTGGCATATGTGAGAGTAATGGATTAAAGAGTTTCGCTTTTTTCATAAACAAACAAGGCTATGCTACTGCAAAGGTCAAACTATGAGATGCGAAAATTTGCGGGAATGCTCTATAACGTAAAGTTTAAAGAGAATTTCCTGAAATAAATATACATGTTTAGTTGTTAAAAGTGGCACGATTCAAGTTTTTCAAATTTAATTTTACAGTGATATTGTTGATGTTTCAGTTCAACTTTCTTTGGCATATAAGTTAAATTAGAAAATGAACCCTGTTGACAGCCTATGGTAGGGAAAAAGTTTTGGTGATCATTGCAAATAAGACGTCCCTGGGTTTCATCGTTCAGGTGCATGAAATTATTGATTCATGCTTTCATATTCATCTTTCCTGTGTTAGCTTTTATTATTTTTATTATTTTGAAGTCACAAGGGAAATTCTTTAGTATTGGTCAAATCATAATGAGATGAAAAATCTCTTCCTTTCGAGTTCTTTGTAATGGATTTATATTATTATCTTGTAATTTAATAGGCAAATTTTGTATTTTGAAGTTATTTGGCTCGGCTAAATTAGGTAATTGTTTTTGTTTAAATTGATGATTTTTTTTTGCAATTTGGCATGCTAACTTATTATTGTTTTCTTGTTTGGCAGTCTCGACAAAAGGCACTCGCAGATCTGCATAGTATGCAAGTTGAAAAGGTACACCCTTTTAGGTTTCAAATAGAAGTACTTGCTTGAACTCAATAAGCATTATTGCTAGAGTAAACCACCTATAATTGCCATGAAACCTGTAATGCTGCTGCTGATGATGAGATGAGTATGCATGACTGTAATACTGTATAGAAAGTGTATTGTGTGTATGTATTTATAAGAGGTCTGTGTAGCTTAACCAGGAAAGTAATCATGCTACGGAAGCTCCGATGATGAACTTACTACTGAAAATTTATAAATTTGAATGGAATAAATGGAACATCAGAACTGCTTATCAGTTTATTGAGCCTTTCGTGGATATTGTTTCTAAATTCATGTGTATTTATATATCTAACATCTAAAATTTATATTTATTTAGATGACATCAATATGCATTCGAAATTATATTTTACTAATTAATTAATAATATTTTATGGCATTTAGAGATTAGGGTGTAATATAACTAAAAATATGAAGATTTAGAAATTAGATATATAATTATATCAGAATTCAATGGTTTGTATGTAAATCCCTTTTATTTTATTTTTGGACATTTTTCTATTTTTATTTAAATATTTTTTTTTTATTTTTTAAACAATTATATTTAAGTTCTTAGTATTTACACACATAAAATCATTATATCTAATATATCTTTTTCCTATGGCCGCCATGATGTGGTCCAATGACCTGGTGATAAACTCAAAAGATACGAGGTATTTTTAAGAGTTCTTATAATAAAATTTGTGGCATTAGGGTATTTAATATTTTAGCTTAGTGCAAAGATGGATTGCCTTTTATGGGTTTCAAGACAATCCAGATATTATTTCTTGTCCCTAGTATTTTATCATTAAATTGACCATTTTTATTTGTTTTCTTGAATAATTGTGTAGCTTGAGAAATTGAGTGATAGGCAAAGCCAACCCGAGTCTCAACTCAAGTTTATAATTGAGGCTTGGTTACAGGTAAGCACAAACTTTTTATGCCATTGTTTCTATCCGCTGATCTTCACTTGCTTTTGTCAGATCCTTCCACAAATTACCCCCTTAAATCCTTATTACAGATTGTGGAGTGCCGGAGAGTATTGAAATGGACCTATGCGTATGGCTATTACCTTCCCGAGCATGAACATGCAAAGCGGCAGTTTTTTGAGTATTTGCAAGGTTCATAACTCGATATTGTATAAGATTGATGGGATATATATATAGTCTGTTAGGCACATAATAATATCTTTAGTTCTGTAGGTGAGGCGGAAGCTGGATTGGAGCGGCTTCATCAGTGCGCAGAGAAGGAACTCCAAGTTTATCTAGAAGCAGAAGCTCCTATGAAGGACTTCAATGATTTTCGCACCAAACTTGCTGGGCTTACTAGGTTTTGTTTTTGTCCCAACAAGCATGGGCGGATCCCCCATGTGCTCAGGATGGGCAAATGCCCACCCTCAAAAAAAAAAAAATAGTAAATATTTAGAGGGGATATTTTAGAATATTTTGGGTATTTTGCTCCCTTAAATTTTTTTTTTTTGCTCTAACTTTTATCAATCATAAGCGTCTTTTTTGATCATTCCTCACAAAAAAATTTTTTTTTTGCCGACCCTGAAAAAAAAAGCTGGATCCGCCCCTGCCAACAAGTAACAACTCTTAAATATCTCGCTGAATGATCTGACCTTATGAAATTCTATTTCTCTTACAGTGTGACCCGAAACTATTTTGAGAACCTTGTTCGGGCACTAGAGACTGGGCTGAAGGACGTTGGACCTTCCAGCAATCAGGCCACTTGTAGCAAGAGTTCCAGCTCAAAGAATCTGGTAGGGGGAAAGGGGAGCAAGATGGGAAAGGTTAAGGTAACAGGGACAAGCTCGAGAGCCGCTGTCCGTACTTCGGATGATGGAAATCTTTGGTCTTGTGAACACTGCACCTATGCTAACCCTAGATCTGTAAATGTTTGCCAGATGTGTGAAAAGCACCGGTAGGCCAGGCGACCGGACCGGTGATCGATGTTCTTTCTCTGTTGTAAAGCAAACTTCCATCCACCTCCCATTATTTGTTCCCAATGACTGGCAAAGTTGTCTAGATTGCCACCACCCTGTGGTGAAAAGGCGAATAAGAAAGCAATTATGGGAAAAGGGAGGAGGAAGATCTTCATCATGTATTTATTATAGGGTATCATCCATCAAATGTTTTGATTACTTTCATTCCCCTGTACAGAAATATTTATATGGCATATATAGGCTGGTTTGGCTTCCTATTTTTAGGAAGGGTTAATTTGGCCTTGTAACAATTTCAGCTTTCAAATTGGTGACCTTGTTAGCAGAACTTTGGTGCTATATTTTTTTCCTGTCAATTGAGTTGCCGAAAAATCTCAAAATTTTCATTTATAGATTAAGGAAAAAAAAAAAAACCCTGCAAACATTGGTGGTTTCTGTGCTGATTAATACCAGAAGTGTTTTTCCATGGCTATCTTTAGTTTGCGAGTGCATTATCCATGAACATAAAATTATGGAGGTATTTTTATAGTAGAGAGAGTCCTTTGTAATGTTACTTTGATCATAAAAGTGTTGAGTTCTATGCAAATTGCAAGTATACTCTCTATTTTGATCTCAATTTGTATGATGGTGAAAGCTCGAGTAACTTTACTGTGTTGAACAATGGAGAACTAAGCTTTTTTATACGTGCAGATTTGTATTCCTATTGAGAGCTGTTTGGATACAAGACTTCTGCATTCATGCCTTTTAAAAATCAAAAATTAAATGGATGCATTGTATTTTGAGTACTCATGAAATTTTTATTGTTGGGAACGGGGTATCTATCTGCTATCACTCTCGTAGAAGAGGCGTTTGGCGGAATAATTAATTCTTTGACGGGCTTTCTTGTAATCAGCCCTACAAGTGTGATTACATATTTATTTTCTCCTCACTTAAGAAAACAAGCTCCTCTTCATTATAACCCTTCTCTAAAATTTTAAAATTTTCCGTGGAACTGCAGCTCTTACATTAAGGTTTCGGCTTTATTTTGGATAATTTTAGATTGTTGTTTTTATTTTATTTTTTATTTAGAAAAATTTGTATTAAAAACAGCAAGAAAGTTATCTCAAACAAGTCACTTTGAATAATTTTATTACTGATTTTTTTAAAGTAATTTAATAGTATAAATTTATCTAGTACAAAATAATTTTGTACTAAAAATTTATTTTAGAAAGCGGTAAGGAAGATATCTCAAATGAAGTCTTATTTGTAAAATGAAATCTTATTTGTATGAAAGTAATGGTGGGTTTTCCCTTGCAGTTTAGCTTATGATCAATTAATTAGTGCTTTGATTTCATAAGTTTTATATTATTCTCTCGCTAATAAAAAAAAATTACAATTAGCTTTCTTCTCGTTGCTCGAAATCACAACTTGAAGCTTGTTGTCTTGCTTATTTTGTTTGGAGCAAGTAGTGACATATAATTGATCAGAAGTAGGCAGTTGCTAAGGTTAGTCTTATGTTGGTGTTAATGTATCAAAGTTTTGTTGTTAGATTAATTTTTATAGCTTACTACCTTTAATAACTTTAGCTATATTATTTTACTTAATATATAATATATGACTGGTGATAGTGCATTGATGCATAATAGTTTAGATAGTAATCATTATTTGTCTATTATTTGTCAGATGATTGAGGAGTTGATCAATTTTTTATTCTGCAAAAATAAAATCATATAACTAAATAAGATCAAATGTCTATGTTGTCAATGTGATAATGAGCATTTTCATATGCGTCAACAAACTACTCTATATGTTATGGCAAATCAATGATGGAGACCATTTTTATTTCGATTTGGCATTAGGAGATGCATGTTTTGTTTGTGATAACTTTTTTATTGCTTTCTAAAATGACTTTCTAAAACAGCTTTAAGTGAGATGAGCTTTAATAAAGTCCTAAGTCAAAATTATTAAGCCACAAGTTTGAGCTTGAGCTCGTGCATTATACAAGCTTGAACTCAAGCTAGAGGTTGTTCAACTCATTGACTCATTAATTACCTTGATTAAAAATTCTAAATCTATTTTGTTTCCCCTCTAATTGACCAATTCACCTCTAGCTCACGAACTCCTTTTCTTCTCTAAAAACCAATAAATCCATTGACTACTTTTATAACAAGCATTGATTGCTACTTCTGTGTGCAAAACCCGTCGATGCATTCTATAACAAACTCTCATCACAACTTCCTAACCGTTGGATGTGTCAATTCATTATGCAATGAACTCCAATTGCGACTTCCTCCCCACCATTGGACCCAGTGATGCCTTTTATAGCAAATTCTAGTTGTCGGATCTGTTAATTCCTATTATAGTGAACTTCGCCATAATTTTGTAGTTGCCATTAGGGCCATCATTTCCTGATTTGATTATCTTAAACTAGCAAGTCAAGCTCGTACTCTCATGTAAGCTCGACTTGAGCTTGAGTTCAAGTTGGGTATGAGTAGGCAAGACAAGCTTAAGTTGGCCCAAATTCTTGATTGAGTCAACTTGTTGACACCCAAACATTGATTGTGGCTACTCCCACAACAAGCAAAAAAATATTCAGATGATCTACACAAAAATGCTCCATACAAGATGCTCAGTTATTTGCTATTAACTTTAAGGCTATGAATTTTTATTTGTGATTGACAAAATTGCATAATATAATTTAAATGTGACTGGAATAACTCCCTAAGGAGTGTTAATGCATCTTTTTCATGAAGGAACAAAGAAAAATTATTATATTTAATAATTTTAGAGAATATTCTAAAATAATTTTTATTATTGTCATTACTAAAACATGGTTGATATGATCATAACAAATAAAAATATAAACAATGCAATCATATTTGAGTTTCTAAGAGATATATATATATATATATTGAACAAATTAAATCATAAATTTATATACATTGCATATTCTAAAACTCAAATACCTCTTGAGATAAAATTTAAAATTATTTTAATACTCATAGAGTATAATGTCATGGGAGAGGATGTTATGACAATTAGAGAGAAACATATTGCACTACGAGGATGTGCAATAAAGAAGAATGCCCCAACTCAATACACCATAATTGGATATAAATTATCACTATTGTTGCGTACTGGAGTATTTGCGGCGGTAGAGAAATATATAGTTTAACATCTTAACATTGTACTAAAATCCAGCACACAATCAGATGAGTGAGAGGGTGTAGCGTTCATAAGAGACACCAGAGTTTTTACGTGGAAACCCCTAAAAATAGGGAAAAACCACGGGGCCTGACCCAGTTTGAATGAATCCACTAGTATTTACAGTCGATTACAAATGAGGCCCTTCCTTGGGAGAAGGCCTTGGCTTTGATGATACAAATGTACATCATATAGAGCACATTACATGGTGGGAATTACAATGTAGACATGTTTGTTTGGTCGGCATGATCATAGTCGATAGGATGGAGGTTGGAAAGACCGTTGTCATGTGATGGAGGTTGGAAGGACCATAGTAGGCGACGGAGGTTAGAAGGATTGTAGTCGGCAGGAGACCGGGGTCAGAAAGACCGTTGTCTGTTGATGGAGCTCAGAAAGATCATAGTAGGCGATGGAGGTCAGAAAGACCGTAGTTGGCACGAGACCGGGGTTAGAAAGACTGTTGTCTGTTGATGGAGGTTGGAAGGACCATAGTAGGTGACGGAGGTCCGAAGGATCGTAGTTGGCAGGAGGCCGGGGTCAGAAAGACTGTTGTCTGTTGATGGAGGTCAGAAGGACCATAGTAGGCGACGGAGGTCAGAAGGACCATAGTCGGCAGGAGATCGGGGTCAGAAATACTATTGTCTGTTGATGGAGGTCGGAAGGACCACAGTAGGCGATCGAGGTCAGAATGATCGTAGTCGGCAGGAGACCGGGGTCAGAAAGACTGTTGTCTGTTGATGGAGGTTAGGAGGACCATAGTAGGTGATGGAGGTCAGAAGAACCGTAGTCGACAGGAGACCGATGCCAGAAAGATTGTTGTCTGGTGATGGAGGTCGGAATGACCATAGTAGGCGACGGAGGTTCGAAGGACCGTAGTTGGCAGGAGATCGGGATCAGAAAGACTGTTGTCTGTTGATGGAGGTCGGAAGGACCATAGTAGGCGATGGAGGTCAGAAGGACCGTAGTCGGCAGGAGGCCGGGGTCAGAAAGACCATTGTCTAGTGATGGAGGTCGGAAGGACCATAGTAGGCAACGGAGGTCTGAAGAAACGTAGTTGGCAGGAGACCAGGGGTCTGAAAGATCATAGTTGGAGGGCGGAACTTTGGTATAAGTTTGGGCGTCAGGTGATAGTCTGGCAGAACTTCGGGCCTCAGGTGATGGTCTAATGAAGGTGAGAGCCTCTGGCGAAGGTGAGGGCCTCTGGCGAAGGTGAGGGCCTCTGACGAAGGTGAGGACCTCTGACGAAGGTGAGGGCCTCAGATGGTGGTCTAGCGAAGGTGAGGGCCTCTAGCAAAGGTGAGGGCCTCTGGCGAAGGTGAGGGCCTCTAGTTAAAGTGAGGGCCTCTGACGAAGGAGAGGGCCTCTGGCGAAGGTGAGGGCCTCTGGCGAAGGTGAAGGCCTCAGATGGTGGTCTGGCGAAGGTGAGGGGGTCTAGCAAAGGTGAGGGCCTCTGGCAAAGGTGAGGACCTCTGACGAAGGTGAGGGCCTCAGATGGTGGTCTGGCGAAGGTGAGGGCCTTAGGTGGTGGTTCAGCGAAGCTCCGGTGGTGGTCCGGCGAGGCTCCAGCGGTGGTCCGGCGAGGGTGAGGGCCTCATGTGGTGGTCCGCCGATGCTCCAGCGGTGGTCCGACAAGGCTCATGCAGTGGTCCGGCGAGGTTCTGGCGGTGGTCGAGGAGGAGCTTCTTCCTTCTCTTCTTCCTTCTCTTCTCCTCTTCTCTTCTTGCTTGGGTCCCCCTCTCAAGAGAAATGAGGGGTCTATTTATAGATTTTCTGGACTGGCATGGCCCGTAAATAGATGGGAGATCAAGGGAAAATGGGGAGTGGTTGGCTGGACGGCCGATATTGAATCCCTTGATCATGCGCCGTTTGTCAGGCATTTGAAGGCTTTAATGATTTTGGAATTCGGTGATCTTGGGTTCGTTGGATTTGTCTCTTTGAGAGGCTCGATTCGACTATAATCACATCATGTTTGGAAATCGTTTGGTAACCCAAATAATGGTTTGAACTTTCCAACAGTGCTTCGGGTCCTCGATTTGAACTCATTTAGGCTCGGATTGAGTGGAATTTGGTGTCGTTGGGTTCGTATTCTTGAGACGCTCAGTTCGACTATAAGTTTATTGAAATCAGAGTTGAGACGATTTTATTTTTGGCTTATCCATCCTTAGTGATTGGTGAGTTTTCTCTCACTAGAATATCATATTAAATTAACATTTTTAAAGTAATATTTTAAAAAATGGGATAAATTATGTGATAACTCTTTATTGTGAAAAAAAAAAGATTAAAAATATGTAAATATTAGAGCAAATAAGAGCAAGAATTAATCTAAGGATGAAGGAAATTTAGTTTCAAGAGATGATAGGTGTCATGATTTGACTTGTAGCTCTTAGTCTTCTCCTAGAAACTTGACAGTGCTAAGGCACTATCATTTTTAGTTCTGAGGCATTCATTTTTAAAACTTATAACATAGTAGATAGTGCCTAAGTGCAAGACCATATAGTTACAATCTAAACAAGGGAGCTTGAGAACTTGCCCAGAGCATTGCAGTGTTACAACAAATACCTATTTTATTTAGAAAAATTATAAACTTATGTGGGAGTTATTTGACAATTATTATGAATTTTTTTAGGTGTTAAAAATGGAGGGGTTTGCAGTGTGAGAGCCAATTGCACAGAAAATTTCAAAAGGAACGAGATAAAAAAAGGTGGGAAGAATTCAAAGTTATTTTCGATGTAAAATTGAATATGGTCACACTTTTTTGAATTCTTCTTCGTGCTATTCCTTTTTACATGTTGAATTTCATGAGTTATATGATTGTCTTTGTCAAATCATGAAGAGCTAACTTTATTTTCTTATATTCATGATGTAATTAAGACATCTTCAATAACTAAGATTTTTTTTATTTGTGATTATTTGATTTGCTTTGTGCTCTATTAAATTATTTGAACGCTCTTAATCAACTTTAAATCTTATGTCAAGATGTTATATTGACAATATAATCTATAAACTAAAGTGTAACTAGTTAGGATAGAAATATACTCAATTAGGACATGCAATCTTTTAAGAATGAAATCCAATGCAATCTTTTAAATTAATTCATGTAGGAATATAATGAATTTATTAAAATGATGGACCTTTTCATTGTCTGAAGAGATTAGAAGACAAATTCATTTTTTATTGTGTGTGTGTGTGTGTATATATATATATATATATATATATATATATATATATATATATATATATATATTATCATAGTAAAATCAATTAAAATATTGAAGAAGTATATTTTAATGAAGGTATGAATTTGTTAAAGTAAACATTGATTTTTTTTGTCAAATTATTTTATGGTTATCTTTTATTATGGATATATATTTTGATTTGGAGCAAATTTTCAGACATATTTCTCCTATTTATAGTGCTATGCGACATACAATGGTGAAGCAAAAAAAATTTAAAAGTAGGCCCAACTTTAACCTTGCTTCAGTTATTTTTTATATTCAGATTCAATTAATCACTTTATTGTTTATATGTATTATGAAAAATTAATATACACTATGAAGATATGCATGCAAATTTCATTCAAAATTTTTTTTAGGAAAATGCTCGCATGAAACGACAGATTTAGGGGAGGGGGGCAAAAAAAAATTTTTCCATACAAAATTAGGTTACCATCGGAGAAAATAAATTTTTTTTCACTTTCTTTCTCTCCTCTCCCTTCTCTCTCTCTCTCTCTTGTCATTTTTTTACCTTCAACATTATGTTATTTTATACTTGCTAGTTGCTACTAGTTATAGGCTTATAGCCCTCTTTCCTCTCTCTCTATCTCTATCTATCTATCTCTCTCTTCTCTCTCTCTCTCTCTCTCTCTCTCTCCCATGAGGGTGAGATTAGGGGTGTCAATTTTTGATCTGACCCGAAACACGACTCGGACTCGACCCGGAAAAATTCGGGTTCGGGTCAACCCGTTTAGCAAAAGAGATGGGTTCGGGTTCGAATAGCTGACCCGATTTGAGTTTCGGGTCGAGTTTGAGTTGACCTGAAAACCCGAAAATAACCCTAAACTGACCCGAAACTGGTTCTGCCCGAGTCTGCTGCCCCGGTCTACCCACCCTGCCCGCGAAAAGACTCGACTCCGATGCGTCGAGTCGAGTTGCAATCCCTCAGTCTTTGACTCCACGTTAGTGCCTCAGCGGTCAGTCTCATCTCTTCGCCTCGAAGGAGAGGTCATCGCCCATTGCCGGCTTGCTGCTCTTCACGCTTAGCACGACGCCGCTCGGCCGCTGCTGTCGCACCACTGGTCCACTACTGATGCCGCACCGCGGCTTCGCCGGGACACTAGGACAGCTCGCCGCCTCGTCGGAACTGGAAGTAGCGCCACTTCTTCAGACTTCAGCCGTATCCCTTAAATCCATGTCGGGTCGGGTCAACCCGAAAACCCAACGGGTCGGGTCCGGCTTGAACAAACCGACCCGTTTACAAAACCGGGTCGGATTCGGGTCGTGTCATATAGCGACGGGTCAGTTTCGGGTTTGACCCGATCCAGACCCGTTGACCCGAATTGACACCCCTAGGTGAGATTATTTTAAATATTTTTTAAATATTGACCCAATAGGAGGAAAAAAATAAAAAAACTTCAATGCTCTGCGCATGCTATAAAGTCAAGTTGGCCCAAATTTAAAGATTAATTAAAAAAAAAATTATTAAATTCAAATAATTACTTCAAGTAGACATTTTCTTAATTTATTTCTTTCCTTTTCAGTTTTGAGTTTCTTCTTTCTTGCTTGCAATCATAACACAGCATCTATAATGATCTTTTTAAAATCTGAACATAAATTCTATGATGAAACATCATAAGCAAGATTATTCAGATAAGATACTCAAGTTTTGTTTGGGGTCGATGACTTTCTTATTGTTTGTTAAAACAGTTTTTTAGTATAAGAATGTTAATTTTTATACTAGAAAGCTGTTTTAAAAAGTAGCAAGAAAGCTGTCAGGTTTCGTTTAGAGTAGCTTTCTTTCTACTTTTAAATTAGTTTTTTAGTACAAAAATTCTTTGAATTAAAAATTTATGTACTAAAAAAGTTCCTTTAAGAAGCAATAAAAAAATATCAAATGAAGCATCAGTATTTTAATTATGATCTTCTCCTCAGAAGGACGTGAAATGAATTATCTCTCACATGCACATGCATGGAAAACAACTTGTGCGATCATAATATAAGAACCATTAATGGTTTCTTGGTAGATGTATCTTCAATTGCTTGCTATTATTATCCCACGCACGTTATGTTTGGCTTTCATCGTGGAGGCTTTGTTTAGGACGGTTTTTTTATTACTATTTTTTTAAGCAGTTTTTTAGTATAAAATTTAAAAAATTTTGCATTAAAAAATTGCTTCAAGAAGCAGAAAAAAACTGTCCCAAACGAAACTTTAATTAGCTAAAGATTTCTCCGCGGTTTTTTAAGAAACTGTAAGAAAGTCATCATAAACGAAGTTTAAGGATTCATTTAGGAAAATTTTTTATTGTTTTCTAAATATTTTTTTAGTAAAAAAAATTATATTAAAAAATTTTTATTTAAAAAAAGAGTAACAATACTGTCCCAAATAAAGCATAAAACGTTTTGCTTGTCTATTTTATTTTCTAGCTAGAGAGCTTGAGTGCCTCATATAAAGTGAAAATAATTTCAATTGTTTATGATAAATCTTAAGAGGGATTATCTTAAAACTCCTCCAATACTTAATCAGTCACGAGATTAAAATTAAAAAATAAATTCGAATGTCAGCACTCACGTGTATCATGCTTTTACAGTCTAGTCCTTCAAATATATTAAAATCTCACTTTTATTTTTTTATTACATTGGGCGAATACTGTCTCCACGATGAAAGCCAAGCCATAAAGCGTTGGGCTGGAAACACGTACTTAATACAATGCAATGAATGCAAGAACTATGGAAAAAATTGAAAAAGTTTACGTACTATTATTCTAATATATTTTATATTATGATGATTTTTAAAATTTTTATCGTAAATAATATTATACCTGATAATAATTTTTGTGTAAATTTAATAGGTTCTGTTTGAAATTATAGTAATTTTTTTATAAAAATTGATATATCATCAAAAATTTATCTTAATCGGGCACGATCTCAAGGCAAAATCAAGTCATAAACTTCAAAAATTAAATCCAGGATCATCTGAATTTCGATTTCAGCAAACTTACAGTCGAACTGATCGAGAGTCTCGAAAATACAAACCCAACGACACCAAATTTAACTCAGTCCGAGCCCAAATGAGTCCAAATTGAAGACCCGAAGTGCTATTCGAATGTTCAAACCACAATTTGGATTACCAAACGGTTATCAAACATAACATGTTTATAGTCGAATCGAGCGGCTCGACGAGATGAAACGAACGAGCCAAAGATCGTCAAATTCTGTTATCATTAAGACCTTCAAATATCCGACAAATAGTCCATGATCAAGGGATTCAATATCGGCCGTCCATCCGAACCACTCCACATTTGCCCTTGATCATCCTCCTATTTACGGGTTATGTCATTCTCAAAAAAATTATAAATAACCCCTTATTTCTCTTAAGAGGGGACCCAAGCAAGAAAAAGAAGAGAAGAGAAGAAGGGAAGGAGGGAAGAAACTCCTCCTCGACCACTGCCGGAGTTCCGCCCGATGTTCAAGTGATGCCGGTGTTCCGTCCGACTTCTGAGTGACGCCGGAATTCTTTCCAACTTTCAAGTGACGCCGAAATTCTTCCCAAGTGACGCCGGAATTCTACCTGACTTCCAAGTGATGCCGAACTTCTGCCCGACTTTCCAGTGACCCCAGAACTCTATTCAATCTCCAATTAACGTCGGAATTCTGTCTAATCTCCAGGTGACTCTGAATTCAGCTCGAATACACAACTTGTATGTAACTAGATTTCAATCCGGAATATTCTCATTGTAATTTGATCGTCCTAAATTTTAAGGACGAGTCAACCTCTTGTATCTCAAGAAAATACTAGTGGAATTCTTTCAACTTTGTGTGACCCCGTAATTTTTTTCTCTTTACAGGATTTTCCACGTAAAAATCCAAGTGTTCTTTCATCTTCTGTTTGTGTGCTGGATATTCGTACAACGCTGAGACAAAAACTTTCTAACTCTATCACCGCGTATATTCTAGCCCGCAACAAGAATAATTATAAAATTAATATAAATATATATATATAAGTTATTATAAAAAATAACTTCTTCTAAAAAATAATAGTCAAATAAAATTTTAGTTATGATATGCTTTAAATTGATTTTTAGAAGTCAACCCTAATATAAATAATATCAGAATATTTTTAGTAAAACTTTTAAATTTATTTTAAGTTAATTATAATATATAAAATGAATTTATATTATATTCATCTTAAAATGGATTAAAATTTTTAATGGCAACAATAATTTGATGAAGATAAATCTCACTTAAATTTTTTTCTCATGCGCTGCTGTATTATGTCACCTCACTTTTGCAGATCTAGCGGAGTAGAGCAGGGCTATAGCGGGCTTCTCCTCGCCTATAAAAGGCCATGAAATCCGCGTTGATAGAAGACCATCCATTTCTCTCCATCTTCTCCCTCTCTCTCTTTCTCTCCCATGGCTTTTTCTCTAACTAGCATTCCCACTGCAACCATTATCACAGGCCATGATCAAACTCTGAAAGCTCATAGACTTCTTGGAAACAAAGAGATACCGGCCTCTTCCTTTAAAAGAAAGGCTCTCTGTGTTCCTCCTCTTAGCCGAGCTGCCAACAGAAGTTTTGTTGTATGTGCTGAAGCACAGAACAGTAAGGTGAGCAATGGCGAGGTCCTTACCATAGAAGATGATGTTCCTGCAACGAAACCACGCATAGGAAGACGAACTTTTCCACCAGACTTTGTCTTCGGAGCTGCCACTGCAGCTTATCAGGTGGCTAAAACTCTCTTTTTTCTACGTTTAAACTGTGAAAATAAAACTATATATAGAGCTATAACATCACCAAGAGGATAATATAGCCAAAATAGACTGCATAAAGCTTCAACATCATTTATACGAAGAGGAGTTAAGTTCTGAAAGTACGTTGCTCTCTATATGAATAACACAGCGAAAGGATGAATTCGATCAGCAGGATGTTTTAATTTCCAGACTAATTACGGCCAGTGTTCTAAAAAAAAGAACAGTTATTGGAAAAGAATGGTTGATAAAGCTTTGAATCAACCTTGAAGATGATCATAACATATAATTTAAATTACAACATTTTTAAAATTTAACGCTCAAAATTTTAATATTAACTGATGTGAAGCATTTTGTGAATATGGATGAGATGGCTTTCTATTAGTTGTGGACACATATTGGAGAGAACCGCCCGGGTTTCTCTCTCTACAGTAAAAATACAGTCAAAGCATAGTTATTATAGCAGTTGCGCTTTAACTGTGTTTTTTATTATTGCAAAGAGAAAAATGTATGGTTCTCTCCGTTCGGTGTCTGCACCTAATAATTTCTCGGCTTTTTATTAGGTGTGGACACCAGACAGAGAGAACCGTCTGGTTTTCTCAGTATATGCGCTGTTTTTTAAACAGAGAGGAAATCGGACGGTTCTCTCAATCTGGTGTCCGCAGCTAGTAATTTCTCAATAGAAATTCGATTGAAATGGGCGATGGAATCAATTACAAAGAATCGGCACCAACTCTTTAAGAAATTGATGGTGGAACCACATAGCCCTTAAATCATTTGTGCTTGAATTGATTTGAGTAGAAAACATGATCATGAAAAGAAGATTTTGAACTGTAATATTTTCGTAATGTTTTTATTCATATATGTTATATTTCTTGATAATATATTTCATTATATAATCACCTGTTTAATTATCATCATTATCAAAAATATTGTCATTAAAATAATTTTGATAGTATTTACTTCATTTGAAATATTAAACTTTTTTTTTTTGTGAGATATGTATTTTAATTTATATATATATATATATACCATGACATATTTATCATATTATTAAAATAATTTTAATTAATATGAGGAAAAAAAACAATATTTTGAAATTGTTTTTATCAAGTATATTCTTGGTATAACTATAAGAAAGCTTGAGATATAATTGTACTCTCTCTAAAAAGTATGAATTATGAAAAATTATAACTGAAATAATTATATATCTATATATATCTATATATATATATATATATATATATATATATATATTGAAGTAGGTTATATATGAAGAATAAATAACTATAGCTAAAATTTTAAGAGAATATATCAAAATATTCTATAAAGAATACTTTTTATTAAATTTGAATGTATTATTGAAAATTAAAATGTATGTGTAACTTCTTTAAAAAATAAAATTAAACTTTTAAATATTGAAACACTTTTTGATGTAAATTTTGAAATTTAGTAAAAATTTTAAAATTAAGCGTGCTCGCATAGGAGCGCTCTTAGGATGTATGGCCTTCCAATTAGAATAAAACAGACAATGTCTCGATAGTTAAGAATTTGGATTGTTATATTTTAATATTGTTTGAAATATTTGAAAGTTATTTGCCTAATTATATTGCGTCGAGACTGACAAATTCTCTTTTTTTTTTTTAATGACTAACCAATATTAACTTATATACCATCTTCATCTATGATCATTGTTATGAGTGCTTATTAAACTAATGATTTCATACAAATAAATAAGTTTTTAATCCTTTGATTTGTTCGATTGACAGTGATGCCTCATTAAGAGTGCTTGTTCTTTAGTTCACTCTTAAGTTTTTTTAGTAATAACACATAGAGCAAAGTGATCACATGCAATCATGATTTATTACTGAAGAAGATAAAGGGAAATTTGAATTTATATCCCCAAATATTAAAGAGGTGTGTCACTTATTGATTTTCTTTTAAAAATATGATATATATAGAAAATTTATTTCGAATCAAAATATTTTCATTTTAGATTTAAGGACTATTTATTCAAAGTCTGCCTTGAGTAATATATGATCAAAAAAGATTTGAATCATATTTAAAGAAAGTTAGAGCTTTGTTCGAACCTTAAGCATGATTTGAACATTGCATGATCGTGATTTGAATCTCATTTTAACAGGATTCGCTATCAAAGATTAGATGTTTCCACGGCTGTTTTCATCGCTGCTAAATTTATTTTTAAAAATAGATATATATTTTTTGCAGCATTCGATAACAACATTTTAAAACCGCCATAAAACTATTTTTAAAATATTACATTTTAATATCCCGTGATTCCTCTCCCGCTTGGGCATTCGTCTCGCTTGCCCATCTCATTCTCCCTCCCGTGCCCTAGTTCCCGCTCCTCTGACAATTAAATCGCTCTCAAAGGTGAAATCCTTGATTTCAAATGGCTTTGACTCCAACAGCTCTACCTCACGCGTCTTGTTCTCTTGTTTAGTCTTTGACAAAGCAAAAAGGCTGTATACCTCCTCCCTCTGTCGCTCGCTATCATTCACACACCCCAACTGAAGCCCTTTTTGCCTGCTTCTTGCCCTGCTATACGCTTATAGTATGCAAGGCTAAGTACAATAAATGCTTCTTATATTTTAAAGCTAACATTTTTATTATTTTTTAATTTCTTTACCTAAGTAATTTCATGCTATTTAAATATAATAAAAATTCACATATTAGTTTTTTTAATATGATAAAAATATCATGTATTTTTTATGTTATATAACTTTTATAAATATTATATAATTAAAATTTATTGGGGACAATTTTTTAACTGCTTTGCTATTAAGACAATAATCATTTTTTTTGCTATTGTTTTCTAGTTATTTTTCAAATGTTTTTTTTATAGAGGAAGTTTTTTTACTATTAAAATAGCTAAATTAATTTTCCTATGCTACCATTTTTTTTTTTTAAGTTGTTTATTATTTTATATTTAATATTCAACCTTCTTAAATAATAATTTAAAAAATAAAATAAAATTGTCTATGTTGGTCCCAAGCTTAGATGTAAGAAGTTGAGGGAAAAAAAAATTTAGGCCCCTCCTAAATATATTTTCTGGCTCCGCCGGTGTTCCGAACGAAAGTGCGATGATCGATGATGGCAGCAATAAAAACAGGTGAAGTGTGGATCGAAGGGCTGGAAATCGTTCTTAATATAAAAAGAGACATAAAAAATATGAAGTATATTTTAATCCAAAACGATCTTTTAAATATATTTTCCTAAGAAAGAAAGAAATAATAATAATATTTATTCAATTTTCGGTATTAGGAGAGACATATAAAATGATAATTCTCTTATATATCTTATTAGTCTAACACATACTGCCTAAATTTATTACAGATCGAAGGGGCAGCAGACAAAGGAGGAAGAGGACCAAGCATTTGGGACACCTACACACATAAATTCCCAGGTCAAAATAAAAATATTATGATATTTATGCCATAATTATTACTATTTTTAGGCTTTATTTGGGATGATTTTTTTATTGCTTCTTAAAACAGTTTCTTAGTACAAAAATTAAATTTTTTGTATTAAAAAGCTGCATTAAGAGGCAGTAAGAAAATCATCCCAAACAAAGCCTTAGCAATCATAAATATTATTTTTAGAAATTTCATGTTGAAAAAAAAAAAAAGGCATTCTCATCAAAATCTCTCTTTTAATTTTCAGAACGAATCGCAGACGGAAGCAATGGAGATGTCGCAGCCGACTCATATCACCGTTACAAGGCATAAATAAGGCTTTACATGTCAACAGGCAATAGCCTCAAAAGAAAGTCAAATATAAAAGCAATTGTTATTAATTTTTCTCCATTTATGTCTGTTAATTTGTAGGAGGATGTACAGTTGCTTAAGGAATTGGGAATGGATGCCTACAGATTCTCCATTTCTTGGTCAAGAATATTGCCAAGTACAAATTTGATTTTTTAGAGCTATTTTCCGTTCAAAAAAAAATGAAAAAAATTATACCATAATTGGTATTTCAAATGTATTTTTCAGAGGGCCGAGGCAAAGTGAATGAGGAAGGGGTTCAATACTATAACAATTTGATTAATGAACTGCTAGCAAATGGTAATTAGCAATAATGAAGATTAGTATCTATTCTTTTGTATTAGTAATTTCTTATCATCTGACAAAATTAACTAAAAATGAAAAATTTTACAGGAATAGAGCCCTACGTTACAATATTCCATTGGGATCTACCAGAAGCATTGGATGCAGAATATGGAGGTTTTTTAAGTAACAAAATTGCGTAAGTATATGTATCAGATGTGTTTGTGCTCAATTAGGCTTCGTTTATGATAGTTTTCTTATTACTTTATGAAGTAGCTTTTTAGTAAAAAAATAAAATTTTCGTGCTAAAAATCTTTTTTAAGAAGCAACAATAAAGCTGTCTCAGAAGAACCTTTAAGCTTCGTTTAGAACGGCTTTCTTACTACTTCTTAAAGCAACTTTTTAGTACAAAAATTAAAACTTTTGTACTAGAAAGAAGCATTAAGAAGCAGTAAGAAAGCTGTCCCAAACGAAACCTTAGTCGATATTAAAAAACTATTTTAAGAAACAGTAAGTAAGTGATGTTTGTTCTGAAATTTGACAGTGAGGACTTCAAGAACTATGCGGACGTATGCTTTAGAGAGTTTGGCGATAGAGTCAAGTACTGGATCACTGTGAATGAAGCATTGATGTTTACTACGCTTGGATTTGGCCTTGGAATGCATGCTCCAGGTCACTGTACTGATGGTTTAGAAATCCAAGGATTAGGAAGACTTAATTGCCCAGTTGGAGGAGATTCTCTAAGAGAACCCTATATTGTCGCTCACAATATTCTTAGATCACATGCTGAAACAGTACATCTTTACAGAGAGAAATATAAGGTATTTTTATATGATTTTGTTTTTATCTAATTGTTATATATATTCATAATATATTAGCGTAATTTAATTAAAATATATGCTAATTCTAATTATCTTCACAATTACTTTGTAGCCAACTCAACATGGAGAAATTGGAATTACGCACGTGACACAGTGGATGGTGCCCATTGATGGTAGCCCTCTAAGTAAAGAGGCTCAAGAGAGAGCTCTGCACTTCAATTTAGGATGGTAAGAGCATTCATATGAAGTTGTTAACTTTGATATACTAGAAACTTAATTATCTTTAATAGTCAAATGAGTGATATAGAAGAGTCGGGATATGAAATGAGCATATACGTGAAAAGGTTGGAGTAGCTCCAGTGGAAGATAAGATTAGAGTGAGTCGTCTTAGATGGTTTGGTCATATAAAATGACGGCCTTTCGATGACCCGGTTAGGAAAGTAGAGATATTAGATTTGACGTATAGTAAGAAAGGTAGAGGTAGTCCTAAAAAGACTTTGTTAGAAACCATTAGAATTTAGCTTTTTTTATTAGATTTAAAAGAGAATTTGACTTTTAACAGGACACAATGGAGAAAAAGGATTTGTGTAGCTGATCACACGTAGTGGGACAAATGTTTGATGATGTTGTTGTTGTAGTTAAATGCAGGGGCGGATCCAGCCTTAATTTTCAGCCCAAATTTTCTTTTTCATAAATATACATACAATCAAAATTTGTTCCGAGGGCACTGCCTCTCAACTCCTATTTGTTAATTCATCGTTGTACGCTTCGCAGATATGGCGGGGTCCGAGGGCAGTGCCCCCAGAAGAAATTTTGATTGTAATGATATTTTTGGATTTTCTTTACTGTTTCTCTTTGTATTTAGTTCACGTTCCCTAACAATAATATCTCTACACAATGTGTTTAATTATGTTGGGGCAATTGCCTATAATTTTTTATAATAAAGACTAAAAAATATATAAAGAGGAACAAATTACCTAAAGAATAATATAATAAAAAATTTCATGGTCAAATGAGTGATATAATTAATTACTTACATATGCATTCATGTGCAGGTTTATGGATCCAATAAAGTTTGGAGACTATCCATTGTCAATGAGAGCTTTGGTGAGAGACAGACTCCCCGTTTTCACGCAAGAAGAGACGAAAAAACTTAAGAATTCGTACGATTTTATCGGTCTCAACTATTATACTTCGAGATTTGCACGAAATCGACCACTACCTGCAAATTTCAAGCCAACTTCATACCTAGATGACTCATGCGTCGACATTACAGGTGAAGTTAATTCTTATAATGTTTATATAACAGAAAAAGCCAAGTAATCAGTCCAGCTCTGTTCTGTCACTTCAACAATGGAAAGTAATTAACAAATTTGCTTCTTCTGTTAATGCAGCGGTAGATAACGAAGGATTCCCCATTGATCATGCAGAGGTAAGCAAACAAAATCTATGGAGATTTTGCGAATTTTTTACCTACAACAGTTAGATTGTCAAGGCGAGATGTTATAGTTTGGAGTAACATTCCATTAAGCTGTTTGCAGCCTGGAAGTTGGATTAATGTTCATCCCAGAGGATTGAGAGAGCTTCTACTGTACATCAAAAACAGATATGATAGTCCTCCAATCTACATCACTGAAAATGGTAAATTAATAATACGTATATATTACAGCTTTATACGACAAAATCGTCCGGTTATCTCTCTGTCTACAGCAAAAGCACAGTTATTATAGCAGTTGCACTTTAACTACGCTTTTACTGTAAACAGACAGAAAACTGGACGGTTCTCTCCGTCCGGTGTCCGCACCAAATAATTTATCATTTTATACATGTAGTTAATTACTTTCATCATATTTAAATTTATCAGAAGAACAATATTGAAACATGGCAGGTGTTATGGAAAAAGATCAAAAAGGGCAGCAACTCCACCTACACCATGTACTTAATGATACACATCGAGCAGAGTATCTCGCTCTCCATCTTCATGAACTTAAAGAAGCTATAAGGTGAGTTACAATGCATGGCTTCTACTCAGAAAACTCTCACCTAATGTAAGAATAATGGAAATACAACGATGTAAATGACAATGTAATTGAATTAGTCACTTAACAAAGTCTAGTAATTCAGCGAGCTATCGTATTAAATTTCTTGGAAAATTTTTTTTGCAGGATGGGAGTAGATGCGAGGGGGTACTTCACTTGGTCTTTAATCGATAACTTTGAGTGGTCAGATGGGTTCACCTCTCGACTTGGACTTCACTTCATTGACTACTATGGCTCTCACAAACCGCATCCCGATGAGAATGAGAAGGCTCCTTCACCGTCACATCTTCGTAGGATTCCGAAGCAATCTGTCACCTGGTTCAAGAGATTTCTTGATCGTTAGAAATTGACAAACCATTAATTAACCTTCTAATATTCTACTAAGTTTGTTTTCCTTGACTTAAGTGTGTGTTTACCTATCTTGAACAATCATGTTTTATTACGGTGTGTTTTGCTTGTATGCTTTTGAGACTTGTTATGGCCCTTTTAAATTTAAGTGAATTGCTTTAATTTATGTGGAGTTAGGTTTCATGTTTTCATCACAATAAGTTTTTTTTATTATGTAGTTATTTTTTATTAATCTTTTATTAATCTAAACTAGCGATGAAACCATTATAATTGAATTTATTTGTAGTTTTTGTGCGGTGGATCATGGCTTTGACTCTTTTTTATAATTAAGGTTTTGTTTGGGATAATTTTCTTTCTAGTACAAAAACTTTTAGTTTAAGAAATTTTTGGAACTAAAAGTTTTTGTAATAGAAAGTGGTTTTGAAAGCAGCAAGAAAACTGTCCCAAACAAAGTATAAATTATTGATCAATTTGAATGGATGTTTGCGGGCTTCGAAAATTTGGCGCCGGCCTCCCCGTCGCACTGATTTGCTGTTTTGCTTTTTCTTTTCGGCGAGGGAAGTTTTAACGATTTAAGTTCCGGGGTAAATTTTGGAAGGCAGATGGGTTTGTAGATAAGTCACTACCCAGAGATTTCGCCCTCATTTTGTGAGGACTTTATGATATGAGTTCTTGTTTCCTATAGGCGCAAGCCCCTATAGTTAATTACCCCTCCCGATAACGAGAGAGAACTTTCAACTAAGGCTAGTCGTCAATCAGATACATATAGATACGTGTTATTTGGCACATAGTAACAACAAGGATTTGGATTTGGAAATTGGGTTTGAATTTGGGTATTTGAAAAGGTTTGAAAAGTTTGATATTTAAAATAAAAAATTTCACCGCCTAGCACTTAAAACGGATGATGGGGGAATGGATGATAGACCCGATCAAGATCTCATGGTTCCGTCGTCCCGAGTCATCGTGGTCCCTGGTCTACTTAGTCAGAGGAGGTAGTCGACCCAACCCGACAGAAGGATCCTTGTCTGCAGCCATGGGTTGCTTCGTCCAAGGGAACCTTGTAGACCTGGGATGGATATTTGCCTAAGGGGACAAATTTGAATCCCCCTTAGCTAACAAAGGGCTTTATGCTCTATCGATCATAACATATTGATTCATATATCAATGATTTGATGCCAATAAAGAGCATATTGGCTTTGGCCATAACCCGTATTTCGTGGTGCCATTTGGCGGCAAAATCACTCAGTTTAGAGAGCCCCGGGTCATAACCGTTTATCCTGTGATGCCATTTGACGGCAAAACCACCGGTTAGAGGACATGTACCACGTCCTTACTAGTAGGAGATTATTTGAGAATGGATCATAGTGATATTTTCGACTAGGCATTTAGCTTTAAGTGAGCTAAAGTTATATTTGATTTGTCCACCATGGCAAACTGTTACGGAGGGTGGATGGATTTTGCTTTAAGCGATTGATAGTTTATTTCAATTTTAAATATTTTTGGGATTTTAGGATTTTTGAGATTTTTTTTTAGATTTTTGTGGGTATTTGCATGGAATTTTGAGTATTTGAAATGAACCCCTCCGGTTGAGATTTATTATTCAACACGGGCATCATCGGGATGTTAGAGATTATTTCTGTTTAAAGTTTGAACCTTATCGACCCTATCAATTTGCCGATAGGGGATCGGGTTTCGTATGCTTCATGCCTTTATCAGTAAATTCTCTTGATTATAGGCATTGAAGGCCTAATATGAACATATAAAATAAGTATCTCAGTCGACCTCGTGACCGAATACTTATTTAAGTGTTCAAGCCTTGTCAACTCTCGCTTGCCTGTATAGGAGGATCGGGCTTGAACTTGAATTCACTTATTGACCAGCGTAGCATCCCTAGTCGTCACGTGTGTAGCAATAACATGCTCGCCGGAGCCCATGCGGGTGTTTGGGGGCATTTTATAATTATACATTATCTACTCCTTTTTATCGGTTTAGGAGGATCGAGTTCAAATTTAATAACCCTCGCAACATTCCTAGACGTCACATGTGTACCAATAACACATTCGCCGGGGCCCATGTGGGTTTCATGATTGCTTTTTCCCCTTTTAGTGCACCTATGTGTATACAAACTACTATGCACGTGCGGGAGTACTTTGAAAGTATTTGTAGACGCCTTCTATTCGCTTGCATAGAAGTTGCGGATCCGGTGGCATGGCATTGTAGTTTGTAGACGCCTTCTATCTGCTTGTACGAATGTTGCAGATCCGGTGGCGTGGCGTTGCATCTTTTGAATAGAATTGATTGCTGGTTCATACATGTAGACTGTCTTCCACTATTTATTGCTTTATGCAGGTGGATCGTAGTGCACTAACGAGTTTCCTGCTTTTCAGTTTGTTGATTCTTGCATTCATTATAGTTCTTTGGCATTCGTTCATAGATAGTATGCAATATTCATAGAGGGGCTCCAATAGAAGCTCATGGGAGCTTGTATCTGTCATATTCTTCATGCACTTTGTTGTGGTCTTTAGCTCATATAGTACATCCGCCACTGTTACAAGTAGGCAGGTAGATATATTCCTTCACATATTGGAATTGACTTCAGGATACTGCATTTACTGAAGTCTTTCTGTATCTACCCATAAATGGCATGTGGCACGTACATCTGTCTTTGTAAAGAGCTTGTATGTATTACAGATCTTACATCCTTGCTTGCAGCAGATCAATGTCCTTGTTTGTTGTTGACTGTAAAAAAAAAAAAATAGAACAAAAACATTTCAAACCATTAACCGCCTCTATCGGCCCTACTTCGCCAAACCAGGCACCTCTTCGGAGACACCGACAATTCAAAATAATAAAAGGACGAAATTCGGAAGAAGAAAAAAAAACTGGCGCTCTCGTTCCTGTCCGACTTCGTCGTTTCGCAGGAGCATCTAGGGTTCGCCCTTCATCTCCTCTTTTTGTCGTTGTTGTTCGGCTCCGTTGCTTTACATGAGGCCGACAGATTGCAAACGCTGCTTCTTCAACTCCCCGTGGCTGTGCGACTCGGCTCCCTCATCACTGTTCAACTTCGTTCCTTCGCTGGAGAGGGAAAGGCTGCACATGTCGCCTCTTCCGCATCTTCAACGCTATTCGACTTCATTGCTTAGTGGGAGGGGAGAGAGCGCACAGTCGCTTCTTCAACTCTCTCCGACTTTGTTTCTCGGACTCCCCTGGCTGTCCGACTTCGCGCTTCACAGGAGGTGTAGAGATCGCATACGTTACTTCTTCTGCTCCTTGCTGTTTGGCTCGATTGCTTTGCTAAAGGTGCATAGATTGCACGGGTTGCTTATTCGGCTCCTTAATGGCTGTCCAACTATGCTCCTTTCTCTCTCTTATATTATACATATAATATATAATGATATAATTGTTATATATTATAGTATAATATATGTTATATAATTGTTATATATAAATATAATTAAAGATAATATGATATTATATTTAAAGTTATATTTATATAAAATATAAAAGAAGATAAAATTGAATTCCAAATAAGTGTTGAAGATCCCGGCCGTCGTACCTTAGGTCCGACCGGGATGGTTTGAAATTGAAGACCCACGCCATCGATCTTAGATCTGGGCGGATGGTTCCAAATTGAAGACCTCACGCAGTCGATCCTAGATCCTGGTGAGATGGTTTGAAATCAAAGACCCTACGCCGTCGACCTTAGGTCCGGGTAGGAATAATTACGGCAGTGCCGTCCCGATTTCTCTCTCGGTGGGGAGGAGACGCCGGGAGGCTGCCGAAATTTCCTAAAAATCCAGAGGGAAATTAAATTTGAATTAACTAAAATGTTAAAAATGACCTTGGAATTTTAATTAACTAATTTAGTTAAATAAGATTTAACAAAAATTTAATCTGGTTAAAGATTAATCAAAATATCTGATTAATTGAGAGCTTCAAAGTCTCCTATATCGTTAAATGCGTGGGAGTGGAGAACCTACAAGCACTCATTCTCTTCATGTCTCTCTAATCCAAATATTTTTTTTAAGATCCCTTGAAATTCAAGAGCATTTCAAAATTTGAGAGTATACGAAACCCAAAAAAATTTTAAATATAAGATTTTTAAAATTTTGAAAGTCTTAAAGTATGTGGGTTTTAGAAATTGAGATTAATATAATTAACTAATTTTTTTTTATTTTTAGTTAATTGATTTATTAAGTTAAGCAAAAAAAAATGTATGAAGAAAAATAATATTTTCATTAATTAAATATATACAAGTTCTCAACACAACCCTCTACAAACTTCTCTCCAAAGCCCTCATGTACAAACTTTTATGGCTACTTGTGGACTATATCTCCTGAACTACTGCAATAACCACTTGCCTGTAAACAAGCAATCAAAAATCAATGCAGCATAAATAAATCAATGCGGGAAAGTGATAAATCCAACTACTGCAAGTAAAAACAGAGTACTGGAAAGCAAGAAAAAAAGCTAAGTACGAAAAAAGCTAGTAGTGTAACACTGCTGAAAAGACGGGTAAAAAAAGAAGTGAACTACTGTGGTAGGAAAAAGGCTACAAGCACAGAACAACCAAAACACTAATATAGTGTCAAAACTCCGAAGTGTCAAAATCACAAACTCAAAATAACCCAACAAACAAATAATCAAACTCAACACATTCGGGCAGCCTGATTTATGAGAATTAGGTTGTAAGACCCACTACCCGACAACTTTCGTAGGAAAGCAATAAGCCCGAATTTACAACCCCTTTCAATTTCTCTAAATAACAAATTTCCAAATAATCAAACTCAAAATTAATGGGCAGCCTTGTTTATAAGGACTTGGTTGTAACACCCGCTACCCGGCAACTTTCGTAGGAAAGTCGTAAGCCCGACCTTAGGGGAAAGTTTTAGGTAAAAATTGACCTAACTCCTAACCCCCAATTAAATCCCCGGCCACTTCTAATAGAATCCGTAAGTCCGACATCTGAGGGAAGTGTTTAGGTGATAATACAAACCTAGACCCCTCCTATGGGCATCTTAGTCTAAACGATTAAGTTGTAAGACCCGCTTTTCAGGCTACTTCCTAAGGGAAGCCATAAATCCTACCCAAATAATTAATTAAAATTCACAGGCATCCTAGTCTAAAGGAGTAGGTTGTAAGACCCACAACTCGGGCCGCTTAGCTTACAGGGCTAGGTCGTAAGACCCACCGTTAGGCAACTTCTAAGGAAGCCATAAGACCTATCCAACTGAAAATTCTCCAGGCAACTCCTAATTGGAGCCGTAAGCCCCAAACTAAGCAAACTATTCGGGCAACTCCTAATTGGAGCCGTAAGCCCCAAACTAAATAAATTAACGGACAACTTCTAAGGAAGTAACAAGCCCTAACCCAAATCAAATCAAACTAAAATTCACATTTAACCACTTCAGTCTACTCGGGATCCCTGAGAGGAGGCAACCCATGGCTGCTAATCAGATTCCCTGGACACTACGGTCAATGATTATTAGTGTTGGTATACTGAAATCTACGGTATACCCGGGACGACGGAACCATGGGATCTTGATCGGGTTTACCTTCATCTTCCCCACAATTGAGACTAAGAATATCTAAAATTTATTCATCCTTAATCGAGAGTTCTCTCTTACTTGTTAAGAGGGGTAATTAACTATGAGTGCTTGCGCTCATAGGAAGTAAGAACCCCAGATCTTTAAACCCTGACATTACCCTCAGGGGAAATCTGGTTAACTACAATCTGACTTAAGGGAAATGGAATCCTACGCCTGTAAAGCTGGATTCGCGCACTCGTGCCATTTTTCTTGAGCCAACATTTGTATATTGATGTAGATTGCTGGAGTGTTATAGAACAATTGGTTCATCTACTAAGTCCCCTTCACACTCCTTTGCATTTTGATTAGCTCGAAGATCTCTCAAAATTTCTTGAGAACTCTATGTTATTGATTGATTGTAAGCATGCTGTTATCCTTTCAACTTGATCTCTGTTTGCAAGAACATTATTAATTGTATTTGTTGCAATTCTTCTAGTATCGCTGGTAGGGATGTAGTATGCATTGCAACTATAGAAACTTCTGTCATCATTTGAGGTACCAAGAGTATTAAAACCTGCTACATTTGCTACATGTCGAGTTCTTTTATCCAAGGAGAATTGTTGTATCTCCTTGCCACTTTCATTGTCTTTGAAGAAAGCTTGTAGTTCATAATGAATTTATTTATGAATGATAATTTCACCATACACTTTGTGTCGATTGCTTGGCACCATATTTAGCACTAATTTTTACCAGTCATATGTCCTTCACATCTCATTTATGATTGTGCTACTTATTCAATTAGTTTCAATCACTTAAGAATATGATTGAGATATATGGCCTATATTCATGACATGCCTCCTTCTTGGCCAATTGATTGTCATTTAGGAGTGAGTTATGCCCAATATTACAAGTTGACTATCATGCTTTTAGGATCCTCATGTAGTGACTTTGAAATCAATACATGTCTTTCATAATCTCTTTTTTTTTTTTTGACTTGAGATAATTGTCATTCATTTATCCTTTTATTTTCATAAGCATGTTTCAAGAGAGTTGTTTGTTCAAATATTTCAAACTCCACATGATATTGTTCAACTCATATTCAAGATTGATATATTTTGCATTTGTTCACTTGATCCTTGCTTGAGTAATCATGCTTGACACATGATACTTGAATATCATATGTCCCTTATGAATTCATCAATTTGATAATTTCATATTTGATTGCAATTTTCATTTTTATATGAAGTTCAATTCAACAGTATCCCCTTACATTCAACTTCATTTAATTTCAAATGTTATTATTTAATATTCATTTAAACTCAATTTTGTTACAATCATAAGTCTTGCTCCTTTGTATTGGTTTAATTTTTTATTCAAATTGTTCAAGTCATATTTGAGTCCATGTTCTTATGTCCCTTGCTGTCCAAATAATGTCCAATATTTGTTCAAATCTAAGTCTGAGTTCAAGTCCAAGTTCCTGTCCACATAAGCACTGCAAAAATTTGCAGCCGCTGACTTAGGAAAGCCTCCTTCAAGTAACATGGCTTGGTTGCCTTCCTTAGCCACCTCATTCTCCAACTTAACCTGATTCACATCTGAATGGATTTTTGAAGGGAAGAATGATTTCTTGTACTCCAATGTCTCCGAGTAAAGCCATGATATAAATGTAGGGATAATGCCCAGCATAAAAGAAACCTAGCCAGGAGTTAAAGGATCCTATTCTACCATCTTCCTTTGCTATAGAAATGAAATATTTTCTCCTCTCAAGCTCCTTTGCATTGGCACATGCATGCAGCAAAGAACAACAAGCTCATTTGGTTTACAATTGAGACCCTTCATCTCAGCAAGTATCTTCTCCACTTGCTTGCCAAAGTTTTCCATGAGCTGGTGCAGCCATGAAAGCATGGAAGTGGACAGATCTGACCCAATTCCAGCAGTAAGCATATTCTCATAAATCTCCATAGCCTGTCTGAGCAACCCACATCATCTAGCCAGCCCTCTATGCATGACTTCAAAATGGAAATCTGCATGCGGCTGAAAGGTGAAAGGGGCATGAGGGGATGTGGACACATCCGCCAAATGCAGGTGCCGTGAAATGCAAAACCAAAGGGAGTTGCAGCTTGGTCAGGTCGGTTAGTTGAGGCAAGCAGAGGATTCGAAACTGGGGCTGCTTGGGTTCGGCTGCAGCTCTACAAGTGGTATGAAGTGCTCAGTCAAGTGAGAAAACGGGTGTGAGACAGATCCACCGGAAGTTGGATTTGGTGTTGGTAGGGACGGAACTTGAAGGAGCTCGGCAAGTGAGAATTTGGTCGTCTGAGCGTGGGGAGGAGCAGGCTAACGGACGAGTTCGCGGGAGGTTGAGGCTCTCATGCGTGAAGCCTGAAGAGTTTGGCACTTGAGTTGGCAGTAGAAGATGAAAGCTTGCTGGAGCTCGTAAAAAGAAAACCAGAGAACTGAGGGTTTCATTCGGCTTCTTCTTAACAGAGATTATGATTCGAGCTATTGAGTGGAGAACAGAGAATGAGAGTGGGCGTGTGGTCTTACTGGCTGAGAAAGTTTGCGGATAGGTATGAGATCCGGATGGTATGAACGGCTGTAGGAGAGAAAAATGGCTGCTGGAGCTTGTTGGGTCGTATGAAACGATGGACGTGAGAAGCTATAGGAGCAGGTCGTGGGATTGAGAGTGGTGATTTAATAGGGAAGAGGCGGGTAAACTGGAGAAGCTCGTGACCTGAAGTGATGAGGAAGCTTCATCTTTTAACAGATGAGGTGTTTCGTGGAGCTTGCTGGAGGTGGACAGTTTTCGAATAGGAAAAGATGATAAGATCTTGAGGCGTGAGGAGGGATTTTAGAATAGTGGTGGGAGGAAGAAAACTCGGTTTGAGTGGAGAGCTCCCATGCGAAGCCGACTGAATTCATTTTGATTTGGCCTCCAAACAGAGCATTCAACCAAGGCAACTTGTTGTCAAAGTGAGTGATTTACATGAGAGGAAGCAGCCAGAATTTACGGGATTTACTCAGAGCTTACACAAACAGGGGAATCCGGGTTTAATGAGATTTGAGGTTTCATTTGACTTTTCATTTTTTTTTTTTTTGTTAGATTGATAGGTAATGCTAATAATGATTTGCTATTTTTAGTATTAGCATTAAATCACAATGACAACAATGCGTAAATCAATCAGAATTATCTTGAATTGTGTGTATTTCCTCAATTTGTGTGCAATTTATCCTCGTAATACGTGTCGAATTCGTCAAATGTAAAAATTAAACAACTTGATAGTGTATTTAGGGTATTATTGATGTCCCAGTCACAACATCACAGTCCGTTTTAAGATTGGGCGTCGTTTGGGTGACGACAAGGCCTAATTTTCATTGACATGCGTGTTGTCGTATTCGAATCATCTCGAAATTTGTGCCACCACATCGAACAATCCAAATTGATAAAGAAAATATATATTCTTAATGTTGACGACATTCCGGACGCAATGACGCAATCCGTTTCATGATCGGACATCATATCATCTCTGACGAGGCTAATTTCTCTCGTAATGCGTACCTTCATATCATATTCGAATCGCCTCAAGATTTATTCCACCATCTAAGTTGATCCAAATTGATTGAAAAAAATGTATATTTTTAATGTCGGTGATGTTCTGGACGCAATGGCGCTATTTATTTATTGATCCGACATCGTGTCGTCTCCGACGAGGCTAATTTTCCTCGTAATGCATGCCTTCGCAACATATTTGAATCACCTTTAAAATTTGCGACACTATCTTAAACGATCCAATTTGATCAAATAAATTGTATATTTTGAATGTCAGAGAGGTTCCGGATGCAATGTTGCTATCCGTTTGTCGATCGGAAATCATCGAGCTTCTTCGAGGCCTCATTTCCTTCGTAACGCATGCCTTCATATCATATTTGAATTGCCTACAAATTCGCCACCATTTTAGACTATCCAAATTTATTAAATAAAATGTATATTTTGAATGTCGGCGACGTTCCAGACGCAATGGCTCTGTCCGTTTGTCGATCAGACATCATCCGAGCATCTTTGAGGCCTCGTTTCCTTCGTAACGCATGCCTTCATATCATATTTGAATTGCCTAAAAATTCACCACCATCTGAGATGATCCAAATTTATTAAATAAAATGTATATTTTGAATGTCGGCAACGTTCCGGATGCAATGGCGCTGTCCGTTTGTCGTCGGACATCGTTTGAGCATCTTCGAGGCCTCGTTTCCTTCGTAACGCATGCCTTCATATCATATTTGAATTGCCTAAAAATTCACCACCATCTGAGACGATCCAAATTTAGTAAATAAAATGTATATTTTGAATGTCGGCGACGTTCCGGACACAATGGCACTGTCTGTTTGTCGATCGGACATCGTCCGAGCATCTTCGAGGCCTCATTTCCTTTGTAACGCATGCCTTCATATCATATTTAAATTGCCTAGAAATTCGCCACCATCTGAGATGATCTAAATTTATTAAAATAAAATATATATTCTGAATGTCAGCGACGTTCCGGACACAATGACACTGTCTGTTTCATGATTGGACATTATGTTATCTTCGTAGAGGTAAATTTCTTTGATATGCGCATCTTTGCATTACAATGGGATTCGTGCCACCAATCTAGATACTCCAAATTGAATAAACAAAATGCAGTATTCATAGGTTGACAACATTCTGAACGTAGTGACGAAGTCTGTTTGTCGTTTCGACGTCGTTTGATCAACTTCGTGCTTTAATTTTAGGTGTTAGTACTCCTTTTGACTAATCTCTTCTGATTCGATTGTGAGAAGTCTCGACCTAGCAAAATTCGACGTTCTGACAACAACGACGTCGTCCATTTGGCATTCGGAGGTCATTTGACCCTTTAAGTGATGAGTCCTATTAAAGCGTGGATCGCCAAATTTGCTGATTTGGGTCTTTTCTCATATGGTTTGAGGTATAGGGGTCAATGATGTTGAAGCTGAGAGCTCACATGATCAGTATTGTTAATGTTTTATTTAGGGGTGTCAATTCGGGTCAACCCGTCGGGTTCGGGTCGAATCCGACCTGACCCGTATATAAACGAGTCAACCCGAACCCGACTCATTTTTGCAAACGGGTCGGACATTTCAACCCGGACTCGACCCGGCCGGGTTGCCGGGTTGACCCGACCCGACCCGCGACCCGGCAGTGGGCGACGCGCAAGGGTTCAGCAGCGTGGCAGCGGCGACGGTGCGGGTTCGACGACGGCACGCGGGGCAGCGGGGTTGCAGGCTTGGCACGCGCGGTTCGGCGATGGCGCGGGTTCGGCGATGGCACGCAGGTTCGGCGATGGCGCGACAGCCGCGGCACTCGGGTTCGGCAATGGCGCGGCAGCGGCGGCACGCGTGCCATGCGGGGCAGCGCGGGCTGCAGCGCAGGGCACATGGGGCAGGCGGGCAGCGGGCAGTGGGCGGGGGCAGCGAGAAATTAATAATTTTTTAAAATAAATGGGTTTTCGGGTTGACCCGGCAACCCGCCGGGTCAACCCGACCTGACCTGTTTTATCAAACGGGTTGAATCTGCGAACACGGTCCCGACCCATTTGATGTCGGGTTCAACCCGGATTTTTCGGGTCGGGTCCGGGTCAGGTTGTCATGTCGTGTCAATTATTGATACCCCTAGTTACATTGTGTTGATAAATTCTAGTTAATTGAAGTTTGATTACGTTGAGTTGTAATATCACGTATCTGATATTATTTAGTATTTCATTTAAAATGCAATAAAATTATTCCAAATCATTCAAAATGATCAAATTTATATTATATTCAAACTTGCATGGTGAAAGCATATGAAATCATAAACATATAAAGGGTTGTACTACTATCGAGTGATGCCCTTCGGGCTAAAAAATGCTAGAGCAACTTATCAACGCCTCATGAATAAGGCTTTCAAAAATCTTATTGGGCATACTATGGAGGTGTACATAGATGATATGTTGGTGAAAAGTCTTGAAAAATCTAAATATATATCTGACTTGGAACAGTGCTTCCACTTATTAAGACATTACAATATGCGACTCAATCCTGCTAAATGCGCTTTTGGAGTCGCTTTTGAAAAGTTTTTGGGGTTTGTGGTAACCCACGGAGAAATTGAAGCTAATTCTGAGAAGATCAAGGTGCTAAGGGATATGGTGCCACTAAAGAATATCAAGGAGGTCCAAAGGCTAAATGGGAGAATTGCAGCACTATCTTGTTTCATGGCATGCTCATGAGATAAATATCTGCCCTTCTTTAAGATACTTAGAGGTGCTCGTAGCACTGGATTCCAATGGACCGATGAATGCCAAGAAGCCTTTGAACAACTACGAAAGTATTTGGCTTCCCCACCACTACTTTCTAAATCAACACCAAGAGAAATGTTGTATTTGTACTTAACTGTTTCTACCCAGGTTATCAGTTCAATTTTGGTATGAGAAAAAAATGATGTGCAATGCCTCATCTATTATGTCAGTAAGATCTTATCTGAAACAGAGGGACGTTATCCTCTAGCATATAAGACAGCATTGGCGTTAATTTATTTTGCTAGAAAGCTAAGCCCTTACTTTCAAGCCCATACAATCGGGGTCAACACAAATCTGAAGTAGGCAGTTGCTAAGGTTAGTCTTATGTTGGTGTTAATGTATCAAAGTTTTGTTGTTAGATTAATTTTTATAACTTACTATCTTTAATAACTTTAGCTATATTATTTTATTTAATATATAATATATGACTAGTGATAGTGCATTGATGCATAATCGTTTAGATAGTAACCATTATTTGTCTATTATTTGTCAGATGATTGAGGAGTTAATCCATTCTTTATTCTCACAAAAATAAAATCATATAACTAAATAAAATCAAATGTCTATGTAATCACGAGTATTTTTATATACATGATGACTAGCTTGATTCACAACAAACTACTCTATATGTTATGCCCAAGGCAAATAAATGAGGGAGGCGATTCTTGTTTCGACTTGACATTAGGAGAAGTAGGTTTTGTTTAGGACAGTTTTCTTATTGATTTCTGGAACGACTTTTTAAAAACAGCTTTAAGTGTGATGAGCCTTAATAAAGTCCCAAGTCAAGTTTAGCAAGCCATAAGTATGAGCATGAGCTCAAACTTAAGCTCGTGCATTATACAAGGTTGAGCCCAAGCTAGAGGTTGTTCAACTCATTGTCTATTTAATTACCTCGATTAAAAATTCTAAATCTAATTTTTTTCTCTAATTAACCAATTCATCTCTCGTTCATGAACTCCTTTTCTTCTCTAAAGGCCCATAAACCCATTGACTACTTTTACAACAAGCTTTGAATGCGACTTCCATGTGCAAAACTCATTGATGCATTCTATAAAAAAAAAAACTCACTTCACAATTTCCTAACAGTTGGATGTGTCAATTCATTTGTTGACCTCATTTTTCGCTCGAGCACATTCGATCGACGCGATTGTTCCTCGTCGAGTTCAATTTGACCCGAATCAATTTCAATTTGAGTTAAATTTGGTTTGATCAAATCGATCAAACTTAGCCCGATTTTAAATCAAGCTGATTTGAACCAGATTTGCATCCAAACCTAACTCAAATCAGCCCAAATTAATCCTAAATAAATTCCAATTTACTTTTGGCTCAATTTGAATATATTCCTAAATCCGGTAATCGCATCGAACGGCTCCAATTTCCTCAAAATCCAAAAATCGACCGTTGCCGCAGTATTCAGTCGCATTGGGTACCCTGGCCTTTCCCCTGGCTCAGGATTTTCCACTCCCCCTCGAGCTCTCGTCCAAAAAGCAACCCAGGCGAATCCCGATCCCCTTCCTCCTCTCTCTCGCGTAGGGACCGAACCCGGAAACCCTGGCTCCTTCTGTCCGAAGCCGCTTGGATCGTCGACTTCCCCCTCCGAGGCCGGACTTTCGCTTCCTCTCTCTCGGCTCGCAGCAGCTCAGGAGTATTCGACGCCTCCCTCACTCCCATCCCTCTTCAGCTCTCAGATTCTAGGTCCAAACACCCGAAATCCCTCCGATTCCCTCTCTCGTCTCTTTGGTTCGTGGAATAGACAAGGAAGCCGAAGCCCCTCACTCACTCTCCCTCTCTCTGTTTCGCACGAGCTCCAGATCCGGCCGGACGCCTCCCTTCCTTCCAGAGCACCAGCAGCAGTCAATATCCTGTAGTTTTTGTGGCCGAAGATCCCCCTCTCTCGTCTCCGGTTCGCACGCCTGGCGTCTCCGAGCCCTAGCCAACCGAACTCCTCTTAGCAAGGTGTGTAAATCCTCCTTTTCCTTAACCTGCGGTCGGTTTTCATGACGATTAGAGGGAATTTTGGAGCAATATTATGGAGATCTGATCGAATCTATATTCCTGTGAAAGCAGTAATTCCTCCAACGCCCCATCTTATCTAGCTTTTTTTTTACGTTGGGAATGCCTAGTGGAAATGATTAATGTATTTTCTTTCTGAGTGGTGATCAAGTTGTTTTGCTCCTGATTCTCTCTAGAAGCCGCATGAAAGTCTTACGTTCACATTGCAAAAACAATAATGATTAAGTTCTCGTTCAGGAGATTCATCAATGTTTAAATATCAAGTATGATAAAGACACCTTAGAAAACAAAAATGCTAGCTTGATGTTTGCACGCTTGTTATATTGATAAAATAAGCCCATTGGAATGGTCTGATTTCTATTAGGATTAGTTTGACAAAGCACTCACTACCATCTCCTGTTGTTTAATTTTGTTTACTTAATTCCCAAATGATGCTTTATGTGGATGGCGTTGTAGTGAGTTTAATCAAATGTGTGGATGGACTTTTTTCTGTTTCTGTGATTATGTATGATCGTAAATGTTGCATGTTAGCCATTCGATGAAATGTTTCTAAAAAAAAGAAAAATCGTAGTTGTGTTGCTTATATTAAAACTTTACATGAGAATTCTTGTGTATGGGAGAGTTTCTTCCAACTCATCGCCTAAAGGTCTTTCAAAAAAAAAAATGTATGAAATTATTTATTTGGTGAGATGTATGGAATTTTAGTTCCGTTTATTTTCTTTTCCTTCATGAAGTGTTTCTTCAAAAAAAAAAAAATGAAGTAATTTCTTTATGTCCTTCTTTCTTGTATTGAGCTTTTTTTCTCCCTTTTGTGGATGTATTTTTCTCATTTCTTATTTAAAGAAATTTTGTTGGTTTGGTGTTACAATGAGAAACGAGATATGAATTGTGCGGTATTTCGATGAAATCCAAGTGCCCATCTTCTTCATTTTATATTTTGCTTAAAAAAAGAAAAAAAAAATATTTTAAGTCTCTTTCTTGAAGGTAAAAGTTTTTTTTGAGCATATAGATAGAAATCCGGTAATTTACTTTGACTTTACGAACAAAAGCAATTCGAGTCTAATTGTATGCTTATATTAATCGGTTTGATGGTGGATGTTAACCATCACCAAGTTTCCTTGGCAAAATTCTGTTTCTTATGGTAATGGTATGTCAACTTGGAGATGGCCTATAACTTCTAAACAATTGCAGTTGCTACTACTTTTAAGTATTTAAGCATAATAATCTTTAGGACCAAAGCTCTTCTGTTACTCCTTAGTACTCAAGCTTCCAAGATCTTTTTTTTTTTTTAATTATAATGTTACTGTGCGTGAAAGCCTTTCACCTCAAGCTTTGATTGGATGTATTCAATTATGAAAATTTTGCTGGGATATGATTAATGATTAAACATTGTTGAATTCATTGCAATCATGCCTCTTCTCCACTATGCAATAGAGGTAGGACATAGAAGAACCCATTTATCAAGATTTGTATCATTCTGTATATTCAGTAGTATGATGTTGCGTCTTTTGAATAAGAATTTGTGCGGTAAATTACTTTTAATACTCATTGTCTCATAATTAATTCACTTAGCAAATGTCCAGAGTTTTTTTTCTTACATCCGAGTTTTGTTTTGCTGGATATGTGTATATTGAGACTTTGTGCAAAGCGATAATTTACAAAGTTATATGAGGAAGATATCTATTAGAAGTTTTTTTTTTTACTGTTAAAGCTGGTGGTTATTTGTCTTGAAACACATCCCTTATAGAAGTGATCAAATCAGGTTTCTTGGGGAAATATTTCAAACTAGATTTATTTTAGAAGTATTTGAATAACATTATTTTCCTATGGGACTATTTGAATCAATTAAAAAAAGGGAAATTGCATGAAATGGCAAGCTCGGTTTGAGTTAGCTACATTCAAAAATCCTTGTACTAGCCCCATCTTCTTCATGTTCTTTATGGGTACTGATGATGATTTAGTATTTAGCCATATGTTTCTATGGTTTCTATGGAATATCTTCCTTTTCTATAATAATGATGTGGCTTATTTAGATGACTTCAAACGAGTAGATGTGAATTGAACTCTTCATGCTAGTTCGGTTTTATGCTATCTTGTAAACATAGCATACTACTTGTTTGATAAAATGCCTTAATAAAATTTCACTTGTGTTAGAGCTTTGTGTTAAGAGATTTTCTCTTAATGGTTAACTTATGAACTTGAGATGCTCATGATATATTCTCTTTTATTTAACATTGAGATTTCTCTGAGTTGATTCCTTTCAATGCTCTTTATGTCCGTTCATTTGGGATAAGATTAAGTAAGATTTGCTAATGTTTGCTCTTCCTTTATAATCATTATTGATAAGCCTCATGAACAAACATCATTTCCGCATGTTTCTTTTTCTTCTAAGTTCGAGATATACAATTCTTCCTTAAGAATAAGGATGAGGATTTGCTGAAATTTTCTCATGGTGTGTTGCGTGATGTTATAATTTTCATGTCAGTGTTATAAAATGCTGAAATATCCCATTCATGAGTTGCAAAAGTATTAAGTTGCATTTCTCGTCCATTTATATCATGATCTTGTTCTCTTTTCTGTAAAAGCAAGGTGAATCTTTACATAGATTTAAACATGACTTTGCTTCAGGCTAGCTAAAAGTATTTTCTAGGGTATTATAAAGAATGAAATTGCATCAAACTTCCTTTCCTATGACTACAACTCGAATTGAAATGCTTGTCTGGCACTTGATTTGGAGAAGTTCGAATTTATGAGCATTTCTCAATATCACATGTATGATTGGCAATGATGGTCCATGTATTTATGATTGGAGACTAGTTTATTTCTTCTTCCGTTAGCATCTAGAGTAGCATGCATTTGTGGATTTCTAGATTTCTATAAAGTTTGGGTTGGCAAGATTGAATAGTCTTTTTGCTTGTATTTCTTTGTTTAAAATAAAAAAAAGGAATGAGAATGATTTGGAAGGTTTTATGAATTTTTTTTTTTATATTGAAAGATTTTGTGAATCATTCTTTGGTTGTAAGTTTTGCAAAGGCTTCGCGAATTGTTTTGCATCAAGAGGATTTCTAATGAGTTTTGCGAATTGTTTTGTATTGAGATTTTGTTTTTTTTTTTTCTTGTGAATGTTTCTTGATGAAGGGCTTTATAGTGCCCATTCATTGAGAAACTTCTACAAGTTTACCCCACTCCAAATGAAATGAGGCACTTGATTATAGGTTGTTGGGTAGGATTTTATGTAAAAGGGGAAATTTTGGTAGTAGATTTTGTGGAGATTTTGTAGAGTTTTGGTGTCAAAATAATAAAAAAAAAAAGAGAGATTTTGGTAGATTTTCTCCTTGTAGAATTTTGTGTAGTAGCCCATTTGGAAGGTCCTTGCAAATTATTTTGAGAGGTATAATTTGATGATTGGATTTGTGTAGTAGGATCTCTTAGTGTCTTTTGGGAGGGGGAGTAGTTAGTGCTTTCTTCTTTGAATTAAATTCTTTTAGTGATTATTTCTAGAGATGAATTTTGGAGTTTAAAGCTTTAGGTAATTTTGGGTTAAATTCTCTTAGTGTTTCTCTCTATAAGATGGATTTTGGAATTTGAAATGTTAGGGAGCTTTGGGTTGAAAGGTCTCTAGTGTCTCTTGGTAGTTTCTTTGATTAGTCCTTGTTCATTTGGATTTCCTCCATTTAGTGTTAGCCTCTAAAGATGAAAAGAATTTTTGGATGAATATAAGACAAAAGAGAATCTTATTTTAAGTTTAGTGTTAGGAATTTGTTTCTCTTTGTCGTTTAGAGTTTTGTTTAGAGGGTAGGTTTAGTTGTTTGAGTTGAGTCTCATATCAAGTGCCTCATTTGGATTGTGGGAACATTAAAGGGCATTGTTAATGTTGCTTTAGGATACACTTGACTTCAGAGAAATGTGTCCAAAACAACAATGCCTATATTCCTTTTATTTCTAATTTTTGTTCTTTTTCTTTCTACTATTTTTGCTACTTATTATAGTAATTATGTCCGTAGATCCCTAAGCTTATTAGTACATGTACGAGAGTCCTAAGGGTTAGAAAACAAGACCTCCTTTTATCCCTGCAACACTAGTGACATTTAAGGACAAAAACTAAGGACCGAGTCTTAGAAAACATAGACTTAGGATGCATGTTCCTTATAGGATAGAGACTTTTATAACACAAAACTTAGTGACACGCATTCCCAGGTTTGAGTTTCCTTTTCTCAATCCACTAATAATCAACCAATGAAATTAATCTTAATTCAATGCTTAACAAATACACTAATACACTTAATTTGTACTCAAACTACAACTAACATTTCATAATCCGTGAAATACAAAATCTAAATCCAATTCAAATAATTTAATAAGAAACTCCTAACCAATTTAAAGTCTAAAAGATGTAGGCTTAAAATTAGGAGATTCAAACCTAAGCTAAATTTATTAGGATAAATGACTCCTAAAATATCAAACCTTAGATCAATTCTTAAAATCAATCAACAAACCTCTTTTGGTAATAAATTCCTTAATCTACCTTTCTTTTCTAATTTATAACCAACTAATAATTGAACAAAGTTGATTATCACTGGGTAACCCAGGCCTACGAGGCTATTAAGTTAGCCCCAAGGAGGGTGAAATAAACCTCACGGCCTCGGTGTGAAACAAAGGTGGTAATCAATCAAATACTAAAATAAAAATCTCTAAAATCAATCCTAAAATATTAATATTTGAACTTCAATCAAAACCTCCTTTTGGCCTTTAACAAATTAAATGCAAATAATTTCAACTAAATTACCCTACATAGGATCTACCAAAACTGCACAGCCTACACACACCTTAGACCGATTTGATTAGGACACTACTTCTAGTCCTAGGTTAGGCTTATATTTTCTTTTGTTGTTCAGTATTTACTACCTATATATGTCCTATAAATGCAATTCTTACATTTTCTGTCAGTTATATTTTCTTACTTACTTGCATTTCATTTCTGAACGACATCTACGCTTATATATATGTTTTCTTTTGTCTTACTTTGCGAGGTATATCTGGTGTTGCATTGTCAATGATCAAGCGGCGTCAATTGCTTATAAGCTTTTAAGTGGCAGCGCCACAATCAAGTATGATCTCTGCAACTTGTAAAGCAATTTTCTTTTAATTATGTATCGAATTGCTAGACATCACACACGATTTGTTGATAGGTATTCTAGCATGTTTAGGTAGCTGGCCTTAGGGTAGTTCACTAACGAAGCTTTGGCCCTATAGGTCAAAGCTTGCCCCCCTTCTGTGAGCCCTAGAGACCATTAGGGTCATTTAGGCCTGTAGAGTAGGCCACCTATTATGCCGGTTGGCATCGTTGTTTTCCCACACAAAGTGGGCATCGTTGTTTTTCTGATAGGATTTTGGCCTTTTCCGGTTTTGGGTGCGATACCCCCTCCCCCTTTTTTTTCTGTGAGCCTTAGAGACCATTAGGGTCATTTAGGCCTATCGAGTAGGCCACCTATTTATGCCATTGGGTATCGCTGTTTTCCCACACGAAGTGGGCATGACTATGATGATTTTCTGTGCGGGTATCTTGCCTGAAGGATACCCTTAGGGTGTGTTTATTTATTTTTTCTATACTCTGGATGTCATGCATACGTTCTTACACACTTTTCTCCACAATGCACTTTACATACATACATGCATTACATTAGTGGACCTAAGGATCATCTTTTACTTGTGCATTTGTTTCATGCATCATAGAACGCTCGATCTATTCCTTTGCATATTATATAGTCCTTGATTTAAGCTCTCTTGAACTATCAATCCTTGAATCTTTAGGATAGAGCCTTCCCATCTTGCATACATATAGGACGATTAGTTGTGCTTAGGATTTTAGCTGGCTTCCTTTGTCAGGCAAGGAATAAGTCCAGATTGCACTAGTTAGGTCGTAGATGTTAGTATCGTGTGTACGATACTACATCTTTCATAGATTTAGGGTCTAAAGGTGAGTGGTACAGGTGTGCCACTACACACCTTAATGGTGGGTAAGTTCTCCTTTCTTCCGGAGACTATAAATCCTACCTATCCGCGTCACACAGATGACGCCACTTTCCTCTTTCTCTCGTGCATGTCTGAGTATGTTGTCCCTCTTTCTTTTCTCCAGTTTTCACTTCTTCGAGCCGGCCGAATGATGTTTGAACCATGTGTGACTGATTGAGCCAAGTTGGGACCTTCTTCCCCTTTGATTAGGAAAGCCTAGAAATTCCTTTGCACTGAACCCATTTGGAGAAGATAATCTAACATCCTTAATCGAGAGTTTTCCTAAGTCAAGGCTTAGGATGTAATTAACTACGGGGGCTTGTGCCCGTAGGAAACCGATCCCCACAATCAAATAAACCCTATTCGATGCTGATGTAACGAATAGGGGAAATCTCGTGAACCTTTGGGTTATAGATATTATTATCCATCGAGATTGGTAGGTGAAAGCCGCTATCCTCCATGGCTAATCGTATCTATAACTCCATCTGCTCTTCCATCGGCCTGCTTGTGTCGATTGTAAAGGTCTACGACCATTTTATCCTACGGGATAGTGTGATCGTACTCTTTGCATTCGAACAACACGAGCGGAATCCTTTCGGAGACCCACAGATTTCTGGCGACCACGGTGGGACAGGTTTCTCTCTCCATCTTTGGATGTTATATTATCTTTTCTTATGTGCACTCCGGGTTTAGTGCTCCTTAGATTAGGTTCGTCCTACTCTTAGATAGGGTTCCTTTCTTAGTTAGGTTTTTTTCTTGGCTAGGCTTTCCCCTAGCTTTGGTCCCTTTCCTTCTAGCCTTTTAGGCTATTTCGTACCTTATCAAATTCTCTTCTTCTCATCGGGTTTTTGTGTTCGCTCGACTTTCTCACCCTGAGACCGCCGAGCAGACCCCTACACCTTACCTTTCGTAGGTACTTGATACCTAAGGGTGGATTAGTTGTTGATAGTAGTTTTTACGAGGAAGGAGACTTCCGACGCCAGACTACTAGCAAGCAACTTATTCCCCATCAAATGTGTGGATTTAGAGTCGAGGATTCCCATCAAGAATCTTATGACACTTTTTCCACTAGTGCTAGTTATTCGTTACAAACTAGCAAACCTTCCTACCTCCTATAAATATCCCTCTATATTTGTATTCCTTGAAAGGATCCTTTTTACTTTTCGGCAGTCTGTGTGGCCACGATGATTTGTCCTCTACCACACGATGTTCGCTTCGAAGAGTATAAGGCTATCCTTAAAGGGGATATGCTAAGATGTCGTAGGGATACTTGTCCTTTTATTTGTGCACACCAATCATATTGGTGCTAGCATATGAAACCTTTGATTTATCCCTCCTTTAGTGAAGGATTGTTTTACCCAGTTTCGCTTGTCACCCAAAGCGTGGTCTGGGATACCAAAACCAATAAGTCAAACCCCCATTTCTAGAGGTGATACTGGGTCCATGCCCACCTACGCTAGTCAGGTGTGGAGATGTTGATCCACAATCCCTATTTAAATTTCTTTCTTCTATCAGTCATGCTTCTAGAGTTGTTCTTTTCCCCAGTTTCGCTTGCCACTTCAAGCGTGGTCTGGGATACCAAAACCAATAATTTCAAATCCACTTTCTATAGGTGATACTGGGTCCATGCCAACCTGTGTTAGTCAGGTGTGGTTATGTTGATCCAATGTCCCTATATAAGTTTCCTTCTCTTATCGGCCATGATACGATAATTGTTCTGTTCCTGTCACTTGTATATATCCTTCTGTATAAATATAACTCCAAAGGATCTCTTCTACTTTTCGGCAGTCCGTGGCCACGACGATTTGTCCTCTACCACGTGATGTTCGTCATGCAAAGTATGAGATTATCATTAGTAGTTGTATGTAAATACGCCGTAGGGGTGTTTGTACTTGCACTCATGCCCACCAATCGCTCTGGTGTTGTGGCATGAAATCTTCCTCTTCAGCCCCCTTAAGGGTTGACTTTCCCTAGTTTCACTTGTCACCTTCAAGTATGGTCTGGGATATCAAAACTACCAACTTGAACCTCTATGGAATGTGATACTGGGTCCATCCTTGATTTATATTAATCAAATATATTGATGTTGGCTCATTATCACTATGTAAATTTCTCTACAAATTTTGTTGTGACATTCGTGCTCCCCGGTTCATTCATACGAGTTGAATGTGGCCTGGGTTACCAAAGCCAATGTCTCATTTCCTTACAAATCCTATTTATAATCTTTCTTTATCCCCAGTTTTACTCATGTGGCGAGTATGGCCTGGGATATCAAAGCCAACAATTTTCCCCTCTTTATGTTCTATTATACTTGATCCATAACTGTGAATATAATTTGAAAATAAAAAAAATGATAATAAGAAAAGAAAGGGAAGCTCTTTGTTAAGTAGAATCGGTTGCCCTTGTCACAAGTGGAACCCGGTTCTACACTTCAAGAGCCCGAAGTCCCTCCAAATTCTCTTCTTTTTATCTCCTTAAAGCATTCCGTTGATTATTTAGGAGAGTCATATATTCATTCATTCTATTATGATTATTCACTTATAATAGGATGTGATTTTCCCCCACTTATGGTGTAGCACATCTTGCTTTAGATGTTAACATCATTTCTTAGTGGATTTTTGATCTTCTAGTAGAAAGTCAATCCACTACTTCTTTTAGTGACATGATTTCTCGTGGAAGTTTTGTCCCTAGCTGCAAGAGCAATCTCTTTGGATGCATGAATGTTGCTTGCACTTCTCACAGGGTCCGATCAGTTAGTATGGGTGCTACCACTGTAATTCCTTTTGCAATCATTGAGCTTCGATATGATTATGATTCTTAGTGGCAAGTGTGTCCCTTCGCCACTTCTATTATACCTTCTTTAGCATGAGACTATTATTTCCATTTGGCTGTTTGTATATTCCTCCTTGTTTAGAGAGATATACATCAGTCGGTTATTTCATGTTGTATATGATTCCATTTTATCTAAGGAATTCTACTTGTATTTTAATTACTCATGGCCACGACGATTTGTCCTCTACCATGTGGTAACTAGAATATGAGCTTGAGATTTCTTAGATAATGAATTACTTGCTGCTTTATCTTTCTCACAGCACCACGCACATGAGCGTTGGGTGGTTGTTGAGCTCCTTTCCTCTTCCTATTGCCACGGTAGATGCGCCGGACGATAGTAGAGTGTACTTTTCCTCTTCCTATCACTTTGGCATATACGCCAGTGATAGTAGAGTGTACCTGTCCTCTTCTTATCGCCCCGGCCGACGCCCCGGGTGGTAGTAGAGTGTTTCTTGTCCTCTCCTTATCACCTCGGTAGATGCGTTGGGTGATAGTAGAGTGTTTCTTGTCCTCTTCTTATCGCCTCGGCAGCTGCGCCAGGTGGTAGTTGAGTGTTCTTTTGGTAATCGTTGATCCTTGATATGGTTGTTATTTTTAGTGGCAAGTGTGTCCCCTCGCCACTCCCATTGATCTTTCCTTAATATGAGATTATCCTTTCTACTCAATTGTTTGTATGTTCCTCTTTTTAGAGAGATATGCATCAGTCGATTGTTTCAAGTTGCATGATTTCAATTTTACATGAAGAAGTCCTACTTATGTTTTGATTGCTCATGGCCACGACGATTTGTCCTCTACCGTGTGGTAATTAAAATATAGGTTTGGATTTTCTTAGACGATGGATTACTTACTTCTCTTTCCCTCACAGCACCACGCACATGTGCGTTGGGTGATTGTAGAGGTGACTTTCACTCTTTGTCTCGCTGTTGCGAATATGGTCAGACAGACATTGAGTCATCCTCATTCACTGTTTCGATCTGGTCAGGTGAATGTTGGATTTTGTCTTTTGTCCTGCTGTTTCGATCTGGTCAGGCGGACATTAGACCTTTTGGGAAGCTCTTTATTCGATGTTGCGAATATGGTCAGGTGGATATTGAGCTGTTCTCATTCGCCATTGCGAATATGGTCAGGTGAATGCTGAACTCCCTTTCTCTTTCCCCCTTGTCTCGCTGTTTCGATCTGGTCAGGCGAACATTGGGTTGTCCTCACTCGCTGTTTCGATCTGGTCAGGTGAGTGTTGGACTTTTTCTTTTGTCCCACCGTTACGAATATGGTCAGGTGGACATTAGAATTTTGGGAGAGCTCATTATTCGCTGTTGCGAATATGGTCAGGTGGATTTTGAGCTGTTCTCATTCGCTGTTTCGATCTGGTCAGGCGAATGTTGACTCCCCTTTCTGGTTGGGTGCCCGACAGAGTCCCTGGGAGGCATACTTCACCACCTCTTCATTCCCCCTATTTTATTTTTCTATTTGGGGGTTGTTGAGTTTTCTGCTGATTCTTTGTTTCGCTGTTTCGATCTGGTCAGGCGAACATCGAGTCGTCCTCATTCACTGTTTCGATCTGGTCAGGTGAATGTTGGACTTTGTCTTTTGCCCTGCTGTTTCGATCTGGTCAGACAGACATTAGACCTTTTGGGAAGCTCATTATTCGCTATTGCAAATATGGTCAGGTGGATATTGAGCTGTTCTCATTTGCTGTTGTGAATATGGTCAGGCAGATGTAGAACTCCCTTTCTGTTTCTACTCATGTTCACTGTTTCAATCCGGTCAGGTGAGCATTGAGTCTTTCTCCATTCGCTGTTTCGATCTGGTCAGGTGAATGTGAGATCTTTCTTTTCCCTTCCGCTCTGCTGTTTCGATCTGGTCAGGCAGATGGTTGGTCCCTTTCCTTTTCTACTCATGTTCACTGTTTCGATCCGGTCAGGTGAGCATTGAGTCTTTCTCCATTCACTGTTTCGATCTGGTCAGGTGAATGTGAGATCTTTCTTTTCCCTTCCGCTCTGCTGTTTCGATCTGGTCAGGCAGACGGTTGGTTCTTTTCTTTTTCTACTCATGTTCACTGTTTCGATCCGGTCAGGTGAGCATTAAGTCTTTCTCCATTCACTGTTTCGATCTGGTCAGGTGAATGTGAGATCTTTCTTTTCCCTCCCGCTCTGTTGTTTCGATCTGGTCAGGCAGACGGTTGGTTGTTCTCTTTTTCTCTTCTTTTCCCCATTCACTATTTCGATCTGGTCAGGTGAATGTGGGATTTTCCTTGTCCCTTCTGTTTCGCCGTTTCGATTTGGTTAGGCAGATAGATGATTTCTCTATATTTGATTACGCTTCCTTATTGCTTTTCTCTGATTATCGCTCTTTGATATTTCCTTTGATTTTCAAATGGTTGTTGAATTCCCTTCTCTTCATATCATCTTAGATATTTTTCGTAGGTGATCGTTGAATTCTACTTGGTTCTTTGAGGTTTCATTTCGATTTTGCTCATATAAGCATGAAACTTCTCTTCTCCTATTCTACCGCTTTGGTTGGGCAGATAGTTGAGCTACTTTCTTTGACTCTCTCATTGTTGATCTCGTTCTGTTAATTGACCCTAGAGTTGTATCTTCCTAGGATTAGGGAGGTCAACGCCAACATATACGGTTCACCTGTTGTTCTCCGCATATGTTGGGGGTCCGTTTGTTGACCTCATTTTTCGCTCGAGCACATTCGATCGACGCGATTGTTCCTCGTCGAGTTCAATTTGACCCGAATCAATTTCAATTTGAGTTAAATTTGGTTTGATCAAATCGATCAAACTTAGCCCGATTTTAAATCAAGCTGATTTGAACCAGATTTGCATCCAAACCTAACTCAAATCAGCCCAAATTAATCCTAAATAAATTCCAATTTACTTTTGGCTTAATTTGAATATATTCCTAAATCCGGTAATCGCATCGAACGGCTCCGATTTCCTCAAAATCCAAAAATCGACCGTTGCCGCAGTATTCAGTCGCATTGGGTACCCTTGCCTTTCCCCTGGCTCAGGATTTTCCACTCCCCCTCGAGCTCTCGTCCAAAAAGCAACCCAGGCGAATCCCGATCCCCTTCCTCCTCTCTCTCGCGTAGGGACCGAACCCGGAAACCCTGGCTCCTTCTATCCGAAGCCGCTTGGATCGTCGACTTCCCCCTCCGAGGCCGGACTTTCGCTTCCTCTCTCTCGGCTCGCAGCAGCTCAGGAGTATTCGACGCCTCCCTCACTCCCATCCCTCTTCAGCTCTCAGATTCTAGGTCTAAACACCCGAAATCCCTCCGATTCCCTCTCTCGTCTCTTTGGTTCGTGGAATAGACAAGGAAGCCGAAGCCCCTCACTCACTCTCCCTCTCTCTGTTTCGCACGAGCTCCAGATCCGGCCGGACGCCTCCCTTCCTTCCAGAGCACCAGCAGCAGTCAATATCCTGCAGTTTTTGTGGCCGAAGATCCCCCTCTCTCGTCTCCGGTTCGCACGCCTGGCGTCTCCGAGCCCTAGCCAACCGAACTCCTCTTAGCAATGTGTGTAAATCCTCCTTTTCCTTAACCTGCGGTCGGTTTTCATGACGATTAGAGGGAATTTTGGAGCAATATTATGGAGATCTGATCGAATCTATATTCCTGTGAAAGCAGTAATTCCTCCAACGCCCCATCTTATCTAGCTTTTTTTTTACGTTGGGAATGCCTGGTGGAAATGATTAATGTATTTTCTTTTTGAGTGGTGATCAAGTTGTTTTGCTCCTGATTCTCTCTAGAAGCCGCATGAAAGTCTTACGTTCACATTGCAAAAACAATAATGATTAAGTTCTCGTTCAGGAGATTCATCAATGTTTAAAAATCAAGTATGATAAAGACACCTTAGAAAACAAAAATGCTAGTTTGATGTTTGCACGCTTGTTATATTGATAAAATAAGCCCATTGGAATGGTCTGATTTCTATTAGGATTAGTTTGACAAAGCACACACTACCATCTCCTGTTGTTTAATTTTGTTTACTTAATTCCCAAATGATGCTTTATGTGGATGGCGTTGTAGTGAGTTTAATCAAATGTGTGGATGGACTTTTTTCTGTTTCTGTGATTATGTATGATCGTAAATGTTGCACGTTAGCCATTCGATGAAATGTTTCTAAAAAAAAGAAAAATCGTAGTTGTGTTGCTTATATTAAAACTTTACATGAGAATTCTTGTGTATGGGAGAGTTTCTTCCAACTCATCGCCTAAAGGTCTTTCAAAAAAAAAAAATGTATGAAATTATTTATTTGGTGAGATGTATGGAATTTTAGTTCCGTTTATTTTCTTTTCCTTCATGAAGTGTTTCTTCAAAAAAAAAAAATGAAGTAATTTCTCTATGTCCTTCTTTCTTGCATTGAGCTTTTTTTCTCCCTTTTGTGGATGTATTTGTCTCATTTCTTATTTAAAGAAATTCTGTTGGTTTGGTGTTACAATGAGAAATGAGATATGAATTGTGCGGTATTTCGATGAAATCCAAGTGCCCATCTTCTTCATTTTATATTTTGCTTAAAAAAAGAAAAAAAAATATTTTAAGTCTCTTTCTTGAAGGTAAAAGTTTTTTTTGAGCATATAGATAGAAATCCGGTAATTTACTTTGACTTTACGAACAAAAGCAATTCGAGTCTAATTGTATGCTTATATTAATCGGTTTGATGGTGGATGTTAACCATCACCAAGTTTCCTTGGCAAAATTCTGTTTCTTATGGAAATGGTATGTCAACTTGGAGATGGCCTATAACTTCTAAACAATTGCAGTTGCTACTACTTTTAAGTATTTAAGCATAATAATCTTTAGGACCAAAGCTCTTCTGTTACTCCTTAGTACTCAAGCTTCCAAGATCTTTTTTTTTTTTAATTATAGTGTTACTGTGCGTGAAAGCCTTTCACCTCAAGCTTTGATTGGATGTATTCAATTATGAAAATTTTGCTGGGATATGATTAATGATTAAACATTGTTGAATTCATTGCAATCATGCCTCTTCTCCACTATGCAATAGAGGTAGGACATAGAAGGACCCATTTATCAAGATTTGTATCATTCTGTATATTCAGTAGTATGATGTTGCGTCTTTTGAATAAGAATTTGAGCGGTAAATTACTTTTAATACTCATTGTCTCATAATTAATTCACTTAGCAAATGTCCAGAGTTTTTTTTTCTTACATCCGAGTTTTGTTTTGCTGGATATGTGTATATTGAGACTTTGTGCAAAGCGATAATTTACAAAGTTATATGAGGAAGATATCTATTAGAAGTTTTTTTTTTACTGTTAAAGCTGGTGGTTATTTGTCTTGAAACACATCCCTTATAGAAGTGATCAAATCAGGTTTCTTGGGGAAATATTTCAAACTAGATTTATTTTAGAAGTATTTGAATAACATTATTTTCCTATGGGACTATTTGAATCAATTAAAAAAAGGGAAATTGCATGAAATGGCAAGCTCGGTTTGAGTTAGCTACATTCAAAAATCCTTGTACTAGCCCCATCTTCTTCATGTTCTTTATGGGTACTGATGATGATTTAGTATTTAGCCATATGTTTCTATGGTTTCTATGGAATATCTTCCTTTTCTATAATAATGATGTGGCTTATTTAGATGACTTCAAACGAGTAGATGTGAATTGAACTCTTCATGCTAGTTCGGTTTTATGCTATCTTGTAAACATAGCATACTACTTGTTTGATAAAATGCCTTAATAAAATTTCACTTGTGTTAGAGCTTTGTGTTAAGAGATTTTCTCTTAATGGTTAACTTATGAACTTGAGATGCTCATGATATATTCTCTTTTATTTAACATTGAGATTTCTCTGAGTTGATTCCTTTCAATGCTCTTTATGTCCGTTCATTTGGGATAAGATTAAGTAAGATTTGCTAATGTTTGCTCTTCCTTTATAATCATTATTGATAAGCCTCATGAACAAACATCATTTCCGCATGTTTCTTTTTCTTCTAAGTTCGAGATATACAATTCTTCCTTAAGAACAAGGATGAGGATTTGCTGAAATTTTCTCATGGTGTGTTGCGTGATGTTATAATTTTCATGTCAGTGTTATAAAATGCTGAAATATCCCATTCATGAGTTGCAAAAGTATTAAGTTGCATTTCTCGTCCATTTATATCATGATCTTGTTCTCTTTTCTGTAAAAGCAAGGTGAATCTTTACATAGATTTAAACATGACTTTGCTTCAGGCTAGCTAAAAGTATTTTCTAGGGTATTATAAAGAATGAAATTGCATCAAACTTCCTTTCCTATGACTACAACTCGAATTGAAATGCTTGTCTGGCACTTGATTTGGAGAAGTTCGAATTTATGAGCATTTCTCAATATCACATGTATGATTGGCAATGATGGTCCATGTATTTATGATTGGAGACTAGTTTATTTCTTCTTCCGTTAGCATCTAGAGTAGCATGCATTTGTGGATTTCTAGATTTCTATAAAGTTTGGGTTGGCAAGATTGAATAGTCTTTTTGCTTGTATTTCTTTGTTTAAAATAAAAAAAAGGAATGAGAATGATTTGGAAGGTTTTATGAATTTTTTTTTTATATTGAAAGATTTTGTGAATCATTCTTTGGTTGTAAGTTTTGCAAAGGCTTCGCGAATTGTTTTGCATCAAGAGGATTTCTAATGAGTTTTGCGAATTGTTTTGTATTGAGATTTTGTGTTTTTTTTTCTTGTGAACGTTTCTTGATGAAGGGCTTTATAGTGCCCATTCATTGAGAAACTTCTACAAGTTTACCCCACTCCAAATGAAAGGAGGCACTTGATTATAGGTTGTTGGGTAGGATTTTATGTAAAAGGGGAAATTTTGGTAGTAGATTTTGTGGAGATTTTGTAGAGTTTTGGTGTCAAAATAATAAAAAAAAAGAGAGATTTTGGTAGATTTTCTCCTTGTAGAATTTTGTGTAGTAGCCCATTTGGAAGGTCCTTGCAAATTATTTTGAGAGGTATAATTTGATGATTGGATTTGTGTAGTAGGATCTCTTAGTGTCTTTTGGGAGGGGGAGTAGTTAGTGCTTTCTTCTTTGAATTAAATTCTTTTAGTGATTATTTCTAGAGATGAATTTTGGAGTTTAAAGCTTTAGGTAATTTTGGGTTAAATTCCTTAGTGTTTCTCTCTATAAGATGGATTTTGGAATTTGAAATGTTAGGGAGCTTTGGGTTGAAAGGTCTCTAGTGTCTCTTGGTAGTTTCTTTGATTAGTCCTTGTTCATTTGGATTTCCTCCATTTAGTGTTAGCCTCTAAAGATGAAAAGAATTTTTGGATGAATATAAGACAAAAGAGAATCTTATTTTAAGTTTAGTGTTAGGAATTTGTTTCTCTTTGTCGTTTAGAGTTTTGTTTAGAGGGTAGGTTTAGTTGTTTGAGTTGAGTCTCATATCAAGTGCCTCATTTGGATTGTGGGAACATTAAAGGGCATTGTTAATGTTGCTTTAGGATACACTTGACTTCAGAGAAATGTGTCCAAAACAACGATGCCTACATTCCTTTTATTTCTAATTTTTGTTCTTTTTCTTTCTACTATTTTTGCTACTTATTATAGTAATTATGTCCGTAGATCTCTATGCTTATTAGTACATGTACGAGAGTCCTAAGGGTTAGAAAACAAGACCTCCTTTTATCCCTACAACACTAGTGACATTTAAGGACAAAAACTAAGGACCGAGTCTTAGAAAACATAGACTTAGGATGCATGTTCCTTATAGGATAGAGACTTTTATAACATAAAACTTAGTGACACGCATTCCCAGGTTTGAGTTTCCTTTTCTCAATCCACTAATAATCAACCAATGAAATTAATTTTAATTCAATGCTTAACAAATACACTAATACACTTAATTTGTACTCAAACTACAACTAACATTTCATAATCCGTGAAATACAAAATCTAAATCCAATTCAAATAATTTAATAAGAAACTCCTAACCAATTTAAAGTCTAAAAGATGTAGGCTTAAAATTAGGAGATTCAAACCTAAGCTAAATTTATTAGGATAAATGACTCCTAAAATATCAAACCTTAGATCAATTCTTAAAATCAATCAACAAACCTCTTTTGGTAATAAATTCCTTAATCTACCTTTCTTTTCTAATTTATAACCAACTAATAATTGAACAAAGTTGATTATCACTGGGTAACCCAGGCCTACGAGGCTATTAAGTTAGCCCAAGGAGGGTGAAATAAACCTCACGGCCTCGGTGTGAAACAAAGGTGGTAATCAATCAAATACTAAAATAAAAATCTCTAAAATCAATCTTAAAATATTAATATTTGAACTTCAATCAAAACCTCCTTTTGGCCTTTAACAAATTAAATGCAAATAATTTCAACTAAATTACCCTACATAGGATCTACCAAAACTGCACAGCCTACACACACCTTAGACCGATTTGATTAGGACACTACTTCTAGTCCTAGGTTAGGCTTATATTTTCTTTTGCTGTTCAGTATTTACTACCTATATATGTCCTATAAATGTAATTCTTACATTTTCTGTCAGTTATATTTTCTTACTTACTTGCATTTCATTTCTGAACAACATCTACGCCTATATATATGTTTCTTTTGTCTTACTTTGCGAGGTATATCTGGTGTTGCATTGTCAATGATCAAGCGGCGTCAATTGCTTATAAGCTTTTAAGTGGCAGCGCCACAATCAAGTATGATCTCTGCAACTTGTAAAGCAATTTTCTTTTAATTATGTATCGAATTGCTACACATCACACACGATTTGTTGATAGGTATTCTAGCATGTTTAGGTAGCTGGCCTTAGGGTAGTTCACTAACGAAGCTTTGGCCCTATAGGTCAAAGCTTGCCCCCCTTCTGTGAGCCCTAGAGACCATTAGGGTCATTTAGGCCTGTAGAGTAGGCCACCTATTATGCCGGTTGGCATCGTTGTTTTCCCACATAAAGTGGGCATCGTTGTTTTTCTGCTAGGATTTTGGCCTTTTTCGGTTTTGGGTGCGATACCCCCTCCCCCTTTTTTTTCTGTGAGCCTTAGAGACCATTAGGGTCATTTAGGCCTATCGAGTAGGCCACCTATTTATGCCATTGGGTATCGCTGTTTTCCCACACGAAGTGGGCATGACTATGATGATTTTCTGTGCGGGTATCTTGCCTGAAGGATACCCTTAGGGTGTGTTTATTTATTTTTTCTATACTCTGGATGTCATGCATACGTTCTTACACACTTTTCTCCACAATGCACTTTACATACATACATGCATTACATTAGTGGACCTAAGGATCATCTTTTACTTGTGCATTTGTTTCATGCAACATAGAACGCTAAATCTATTCCTTTGCATATTATATAGTCCTTGATTTAAGCTCTCTTGAACTATCAATCCTTGAATCTTTAGGATAGAGCCTTCCCATCTTGCATACATATAGGACGATTGGTTGTGCTTAGGATTTTAGCTGTCTTCCTTTGTCAGGCAAGGAATAAGTCCAGATTGCACTAGTTAGGTCGTAGATGTTAGTATCGTGTGTACGATACTATATCTTTCATAGATTTAGGGTCTAAAGGTGAGTGGTACAGGTGTGCCACTACACACCTTAATGGTGGGTAAGTTCTCCTTTCTTCCGGAGACTATAAATCCTACCCATCCGCGTCACACAGATGACGCCACTTTCCTCTTTCTCTCGTGCATGTCTGAGTATGTTGTCCCTCTTTCTTTTCTCCAGTTTTCACTTCTTCGAGCCGGCCGAATGATGTTTGAACCATGTGTGACTGATTGAGCCAAGTTGGGACCTTCTTCCCCTTTGATTAGGAAATCCTAGAAATTCCTTTGCACTGAACCCATTTGGAGAAGATAATCTAACATCCTTAATCGAGAGTTTTCCTAAGTCAAGGCTTAGGATGTAATTAACTACGGGGGCTTGCGCCCGTAGGAAACCGATCCCCACAATCAAATAAACCCTATTCGATGCTGATGTATCGAATAGGGGAAATCTCGTGAACCTTTGGGTTATAGATATTATTATCCATCGAGATTGGTAGGTGAAAGCCGCTATCCTCCATGGCTAATCGTATCTATAACTCCATCTGCTCTTCCATCGGCCTGCTTGTGTCGATTGTAAAGGTCTACGACCATTTTGTCCTACGGGATAGTGTGATCGTACTCTTTGCATTCGAACAACACGAGCGGAATCCTTTCGGAGACCCACATCATTATGCAACAAACTCCAATTGCGACTTCCTCACCACCATTGGACCCATTGATGCCATTTATAGCAAACTCTAGCTGTCGGATCTATTAATTCCTACTATAGTGAACTCCGCCATAATGTCGTAGTTGCCATTAGGGCCATCATTTCCTACTTTGATTATCTTAAACTAGCAAGTCAAGCTCGTGCTCTCATGTAAGCTCAACTTGAACTCAAGTTCAAGTTTGGTATTGAGTAGGAAAGACAAGCTCAAGTTAGCCCTAAATCTAGATAAAATCAACTTGTTTACGAACTTTTATTACGTCCGGTGCAAGGACGTAGAGGAAGGTCCGGTCGGAGGCAATTTCCCGTCAAAAAATTAGGTATTTGCTCGGTACAACTAGGTATTATTTGATAATAATGAGGAATACCGTTCTCTGAAGACCAATACCGTGTTATAACGAGCTGTACCGAGAAATACCAAGTTGTACCGAGTTTTTCTAGGAAAAACTCGGTACAACTTTTGTATAACTCGGTATTTGCTCGGTAAAGCCCGGTATAACTCGGTATTGGGTCTTCAAATGATGGTATTCTTCGTTATTGTTTGGTATTGCTCGGTACAACTCATTTTTTGGCGGGAATTTGCCTCCGACCGGATGTTCCTCTACGTCTGGTCGGAGGACGTAATAATTGTTCCTTGTTTACACCCAATTATTGATTGTGGCTACTCCCACAATAAGCGAGAAAAACATTCAGAGGATCAACACAAAAAGGCTCCATACAGGATGCTCAACTATTTAGTGTTAACTTTAAGGATACGAATATTATTTGTGATTGACAAAACTGTTAATGTCATGGAGAAAACTCCCAAAGGAGTGTTAACACATCTTTTCATGGAGAAACAAAGAGGAATTAATATATTTAATCATTTTAGAGAATATTCTAAATAATTTTTATTATTAACATCATTAAAGCATGGTTGATATGATCATAACAAATAAAAATATTAAGCATTCATAATTGAATCCACTTATATATATAACTTTTGAACGAATTAAATCATAAATTTATGCACATTGCATACATAAATTTGAAACTCAAATACCTCTTGAGTGAAAGTGTAAATTGTTTTTAATGCTCATGGAGTATAATGTCATAGGAGACAACACTATGAGGGCTAAAGAGGAATATAGTGCACAACGAGGATGTGCAGTAAAAAAAAGCCTCAAATAAATACACCATAACCATATATACATTTTCGCGGTAGTATTGGGCTTATGATGTGACATCTTCAGGTTTAACATGTGGTTCTCTACCTGTTCTTACCCATTTGGAAAAAGGTAAATTTAGAATATTTTTAATTTTGAATCCATTTGCATATCTTTGGAAGTGTTTTAATGAATGCTTGAAAATTATTATGTGTGGTCTAGAATGAGTCATAAGTATTTGGTGTGAATTTTGACAAAATTTGAAAATGTCACTATTGGAGTGCCTCAACATTGGGTGTCTATGTGCCTCAGCACTTCTACAGTACCAAACGCCAAATTGTAACATTGCAGCGCTATAATCTCGGATTTTGAGTACCACAACGCTAGGTCATTACAAACACTTTAAATATTACATTTTTCACTATTCCATTGTATTTCATTAGAGCATATGCCAAATAAGAGAGAGAAAGAGAGAGGTTTGGAGAGGGAAAAGAAGGATTTTAAGCTACTTTCAGCCGTTTTTAGCACTTGGGCTAGTTGAAAAAGTTGTTCAAATCCAAGTAGGTCACATTATATTTATTTCAGTTTTCAAAATACAAAATTTTTTAAAATTTTCTTATTTAATTTCTATTTCCGTTAGCAAAAAATGCGAATAACTTTGCACTGAAAAACTTTTATCACGTAACTTTTTGTATGTTATAGAGACTGAGATTATGCATATTCTGAATATTTCTGAAAAAAAATTACCTAGTATTTTGACAATTTTATAGTTCTTATTAAATAGAAAATAATCTGCACATCCAAAAATAATGATGTGGTACAATTAAATTCTAAAAATAGTGTTTTACACAATTCTGATAATTTGTTATATTTTAAAATTGTACTCTATAGGAATTTTGTTGCCTACTCTTATAGAAAAGTGTGCAATTTTGTAACTTTTACTAGTTTATTATTCAATTTTGTAACTTCTATTTGTAGCTATGTATTATAGTGTAAATAGTTTTGGATGAAATAAAAGAAAACTTAATTAGATGGGTTATTTATAGTATATGGATAGTTTAGTAGCTTTGCAGTATGTTATTTGTTTAAAATGAATATTAGAAGAAAATCTGAAACAATCCAAAACTAGATATTGGGAATTGTCTACCATAGCTCAACACAATAGGAACTGTCTTGGTCGGGTTGGGTTGTGATATATGAAGTTATTCTAAACCCTAGAAAGAGATGTGTTGAGTTCCTTGAAGGGAGAGTGCCAATGATGTTGAGTTGAAGGAGCAACAAGGTGCTCAAAGACAATGGTTTCTTGTCATAGTTCATAAGTAAAGGTGTAAGCATTTTTTTATCCACTAAATATGTATAAGGTTATAGCTTTTTAATTTAAAAATTGGATTTTTTTTGTTTTATTTTTGGCTTATCCATACTTAGTGGTTGGTGAGTTTTCACTCACTAGAATATCATATTAATTTAACATTTTTAAAGTTTTAAAAAATGGGATAATTATGTGATAACTCTCTGTTTTGGAAAAAAAAATATTAAAAATATGTAAATAATAGAGCAAATAAGAGCAATAATGGATCTAAGATGAAGGAAATTTAGTTTCAAGAGATGAGAAGTGCCATGATTTGACCTGTAGCTCTTAGTCATCACCTAGAAACTTGATAGTGCTAAGGCACTGTCCAATTTAGCTATGAGGCATTCAATTTTAAAATTTTTAAAAATGTATTGTCTATATATATATATATATATATATATATATATATATATATATATATATATATATATATATATATATATATATATATCATAGTAAAATCAATCAATTGAAGAAGTATATTTTAATGAAGGTATGAATCGTCTTTTCTTTTACATTAAGTTGAATTTGTTGAAGTAGACAATTAATACATTTTCTTTATCTAATTATTCAATGGTTATCTTTTATTATGGATAGATTTTTTGATTTGGAGCAAATTTTTCAGACATATTTCTTTTATTTACAATATCATGCGACATACAGTGGTGAAGTCAAAAAATTATAAAAGCTTCTTTAAGAAGAAACAATACTCAAATGAAGGACGGTTTTCTTATTGTTTTATAAAACAATTTTTAAATAAAAAATTAAAATTTTTGTATTAAAAAATTACTTTAAAAAGCCGTAAAAAAATCATCTCAAATGAAATCTTAGTATTTTAATTATGATCTTCCCCTTAAAAGGACTTGAATGAATTCTGTGTCTGACATGCACATGCATGAAAAATAACTTGTGCTATCATAATATAAGAACCATTAATGCATGGTTGCTTGGTACGTAGATGCATCTGCAATTGCTTGATATTATCCCATGCACGTTCTGCTTGGCCAAGAAAGCGCTTCTTATATCACGCCTTATTTATTGCCTAAAGATTTGTCTGGGGCTTCTAAAGAAATTTGATTTTTTAACTAAAAAGCTACTTTAAAAAGCACTAAGAAAGTCAGAAAGTCATTCCAAATGAAATTTAAGAATTCGCTTAGGATAATTTTCTTCATGTTTTCTAAAATATTCTTTTAATAAAAAAAAATTATTAAAAAAGTTATATTTAAAATTTATTTTAAAAAAGAGTAACCAAACTGTACCAAATAAAGCATAAAACGTTTTACACGCCAGTGAGGCCTTGTCCTGCGGATCATGATTTGCTTGTCTATTTTATTTTCTAGCTAGAGAAGCTTGAGTGCCTCATATAAAGTGAAAATAATTTCAATTTTTTATGATAAATCTTAAGAGGGATTATCTTAAAACTCCTTCAATCCTTAATCAGTCACATGATTAAAATTATAAAAAAAAATTCGAAAATGTCAGCACTCACGTGCATCATGCTTTTACAGTCTAGTCCTTCGAATATATTAAAATCTCACTTATCTTTTTTTTATTACATTGAACGAATACTTGTCTCCACGATGAAAGCCAAGCCATAAAGCGTTGGGCTGGAAACACTAGTTGTATGCACTCTGAAAATAATAGAAAAAGTACGTACTAATATTCTAAATAGTATATTTTGTATTATGATTGTTGTGTCTTGGAGTATTTGAGGCGGTAGAGAAATATAAAGTTTAATGTCTTAGCTTTGTACGAAGATCTAGCACACACACATATAAAAGAGAGGGTCTAGCATTCATATTAGACATCAAGATTTTTACGGGAAAAACCCCTGAAAAGAGGGAAAAAACATACGGTCTAGCCCAGTTTGAATGAATCCACTGGTATTTGTAGTTTATTACAAATGAGGCCCTTCTTTGGGGTAAGACCTTAGTTTAATGTACATCTTATATAGTGCATTACATAGTGGGAATACAAACAGTCACTATTGATATGTTCGTTTGGCATGAAGGACTGTAGTCGGTGGACGACGTAAGCTGGAAGGATAGTAGTCAGCGGGCGACGTAAGCCGGAAGGATCATAGTCAGCGGGCGACAGAGGTCGGAAAGAATGTAGTCGGTGGGCGACGTAAGTCAAAAGGATCATAGTCGACGGGCGACGGAGGTCAGAAAGAATGTAGTAGGCGGGCGACGTAAGCCGGAAGGACCATAGTCAGCGGGCGACAGAGGTCGGAAGGACTATAGTCGTTGGGCGATAGAGGTCGGAAGGACTATAGTCGTTGGGCGACGAAGGTCAGAAGGACTATAGTCGTTGGGCGATGGAAGACCATAGTCGGCGGGCTCCAGAGGTCGGAAGGATTGTATCACGTAAAAGTCCAGCAATGGACATAAATCCAGCATCGGATAAATGTCTGTCGAAAACCCGAAAACAGGCATAAGTCTAGCGTCAGGTAGAAATCTGGCGACGAGCAGAGGTCAAGCGTCGGGTAGAAGTCTGACGTCAGTCGACGACCAGGAAGAACTCCGACGATAGATGGTATTCGTGCAAAACTCCAGAGTCACTTGGAGATCGGGTAAAGTTCCAGCGTCACTGGAAAGTCGGGCGGAATTCCAGCTTCACTTGGAAGTCGATCAGAATTCCGGCGTCTCGTTGAAGTCTGGCAGAATCCTGTCGGTGGTCCAGGAGGACTTTCTTCCCTCATACCCTTCTCTTCCTCTTTCTTGGGTCCCCTCTTAAGAGAAATGATGTGCTATTTATAATTTCTGAGGATGGTATCGCCAGTAAATAGGAGGAAGATTGGGGGTGAATTGGGAGTGGTTTTAATGGACTGTCGATGTTGAATCCTTTGATCATAGACCTTTTATTAGGCATTTGAAGGCCTTAATGATGTTGGAATTCCATGATCTTTGGCTCGTTGGATTCATCTCGTCAAGCCACTCTATTCGACTATAAGCACGTCACGTTTGGAAATAGTTTGGCAATCCAAATTGTGGTTTTGAACCTTCTAATTGTGCTTCGGGCCTTCGATTTGAACTAATTTGGGCTCGGATTGAGACAAATTTGATGCCATTGAGTTTGTATTTCTGAGACGTTCAGTTCGACTATAAGTTTGTTGAAATTGGAGTTCATATGACTTATGATTTAATTTTTGAAGCTTCCAACATGATTTTGCTTCGAGATTCATGCCCGGTCACCATAATTTTTTGATGATATATCAATGATGATTTTTAAAAATTTTATCATAAATAATATTATTGTTGCGTCCTGGAATATTCACGGCAGTAGAGAAATATAAAATTTAGAAACTCTGAATAGGAAAAAAACCAAGAGGCTTAACCTAGTTTAAATGAATTTACTAGTATTTATAGTTGATTACAAATAAATCCCTTCATTGGAGGGAAGGTCTTGGCGTGATGTACCAAATATACATCATATAGAATGCATTACATGATAGAAATTGGAAGAATCAATATTGATATGTTCATTTTTTGTCGTCATGATCATAGTCGGAGGGTGACGGAGGTCAGAAAGACCATACTAGGATGTCCGTGGTCGGAAGGAGTACTGTAGTTGATGGGCAACAGTGGTCAGAAAGATTGTACTAGGATGTCAGTGGCTAGAAGGATCGTAGTCAAGTGACGGAGGTCGAAAGGCACGTAATCAATGAAGAAGGTTGGAAGGACTGTAGTCGGTGGGCAATGGAGGTCGGAAGAACCGTTGTTGGCGGGCGACAAAGATCGGAAAGATTGTTGTCTAGCAATGGAGGTCGGAAGTCTTGTAATCGATGAAGGAGGTTGGAAGGATCGTAGTCGGCGAAGGAGATCGGAAGGACCGTAGTCAGTTAGCGACGGAGGTCGGAAGTCCGGTGTTAGGCAGAAGCTCAATGATGGATGAAAATTTGACATCAAATAGAAGTCCGACGGAAGTTCGGTGATGGGCAGAAATTTGGTGACGGGTAGAAGTCAACGTCAGGTAGAAATATGGTGACGAACAGAAGACCTACGCCTAGTAGAAGTTTGACAAAAATCTGGCGATGGGCAAAAGTCCAACTACGGGTGGAATTCTTGCATTGGTTAGAAGTTCGGCGATGGGCTAAAGTCCAATGTCGAGTAGAAATCCTAGCGATGGGAAAAATTCCGGTGTTAGGTAGAAATCTGATGACGAGCCAAAGTCCGACGTCAGTTGGTGGCCAAACAAAAATCCTGCGTCTGTTGGTGTCTGGCAGAAATCCAATGTATATTGGTTGCCGGGAGAAAGTTTGACTGTAATCGTGGTAATCGAGGAGGAGTCGTGTGACAAGAGAACTCTTCCTTCTCTTCTTCCTTGGCCCCTAAACCCTAATTTTTTGAGAATGGCATGGCCAGTAAATAAGAGAAAGATCAATGGTAAATTGGGAGTGATTTGAATGGACTGCCTATATTGAATCATTTGATTATGGACTGCTTATTGGGCATTTGAATGTCTTAATGATATCAAAATTTGGTAATCTTAGGCTGGTTGGATTCATCTCGTCGAGCTCTTCGATTCAACTATAAGCGTGTCATGTTTGGAAATCATTTGGTAATCCAAATTATGATTTGAACCTTCCAAATGTGCTTCGGATATTTGATTTAGACCCATTTGAAATTAAATTGGGTCGAATTTGGTGTCATTGGGTTCGTACTTACGAGACGTTCAATTTAACTATAAGTTTGTTAAAATCGGAGTTTAGATGATACCATATTTAAAATTTGAAATTTCCCACTTGCTTTTGCCTTGAGATTCGTACCCAATCAAGATAATTTTTTTGATGATATATCAATTATATCAGATAATAATTTGTGTAAATTTGAAGGGTTCCCTTCGGGATGATAGTAATTTTGTATCACACTTTAGTTTAGTAGCCAATGCAATCACTTTTTGCCCTAGCCGCCTCCTCCTTTGGGCGATTCTAGGGTTCCTTTGGTTTCTCTTCCGTGCGCTCGTTTCTTCCTCTCCCCTCCTCGGTCTCTTGATCTTTTTCGATCTCTGGTGGCTTCTCTGGTTCTCTAGCCCATGTTGGGGCTTCGTTCCTGGCGGGGATGTCTTCATCCAATGCTTGGGGGAAGACGTCCAGCCCATCAAATGAAAAAATCAGGGGTTTTTTCCAGCTTGATAGTGAGGCTCCCTCTAAGACTCCGACGCAATCATTCAAAGATGTCCTAGCTGGTAACAAGATGCAAGGTGATAATGCTCCTAAATTTACTCAATCCGTTTTGAATGGTGTCCTAGCTATTCTTATTTCCGATGAGGATGTTCTTAAGCTGGCTTCGCCGTTTCAATTTACGCTTGTTGGGAAATTTGCTTTACGTAGACCGAATCTCGATTCTATATATGGTTTTTTTGCTAATCTGAAACTCTATGGTTTTTATTCTGTGGGGCTTTTGGATTCTAGACATGTTGCGATTCAGTTATCGAACGATCTTGATTATAGTAGAGTTTTTGCTAGGAGATCCTATTTTATTAGCAACTGTCAAATGAGAATTTTGAAATGGACGTCGTTTTTTGATGTGCATGAAGAATCACCCATTGTCCCGATCTGGATTTCTTTTTCGAATTTGAGATTACATTTTTTTAATCCTCGAGTCTTGCATGCGCTCGGCTCTATTTTTGGGAGACCGTTGCAAACTGATCAAGCCACTGCCTCTAGGACTAGGCCCTCGGTAGCTAGGATTATGGTGGAGGTGGATATTTCTAAGAAATATCCCAAAGAAGTTTGGGTTGGTTCTAAGGCTTTTGGTTATCTGCAAAAAGTCGAATTCGAAAAGGTTTCTGAGTTTTGTTCTCATTGCAGGATTCATGGGCATGCTAGTTCCGATTGTTTTAGATTACATCTTGAACTTAAAAAAAATTCTAATACTTTGGTTGCGAATGCTGTGTCCCCTGTTATTTCTTCTTCTGAGAATGTTCTAGATAATCAGGCAGAGGCGATTTTGGGTACTTCGATTAATCCTGTTACTGACATTATTTTGCCTGTTAATTCTTCTTCTGATATTGTTCTAGAGAATCAGGTTGAGGCTTCGTTGGATAATCAGGTTGATCCTGTTACGAATGTTGACTCCCCTGTTAAAGATTGTTTAGAGGTGGATTTAGTAAGTAAATCTCTGGGTAATGAAGTTATTAATGAAGTTGCTGCTAATGTTATTAATTCTCCTGAGATTTTTATTTCTGTTCAATCTATGTTACATAATGTTAATGATTCTCCTATAAATGCCCCAGGTAATTTTTATCTGCTAATTTAAATGCTGATATTGACGGAACTGTGAAGAAGGGGAATTTATCCCTCCTGAATCTAAGAAGGGGAAAAAGGTTCAAAATTTGGAACGGGGTAGTTCCTTGCCGCTGGATTTTGAAGGTATGAAAGGTAAAAATTATTATGTGGATAATTCCTATTCTAAAAACATTGATGAGGAGAACTTTACTAAAAATACTAAGAAAAAAGGGAAGAAGTCCAAGGATTCTTCATCCTCTATGCAGTTCTCTAGTAAGACTTCCTCTAAACATTCTCATGGTTAAGAATCTTATTTGGAATATTAGGGGTATTGGTGGTAAAGATTCGATTAATAGAGTTAAAAACATTTGAAGGATTCATAATATTCATCTTTTGATTTTAATTGAGCCTTTGATTAACATGACTAAATTGGATATTACTGCTTCTAAATTAGGTTTTAGGAATAAATTTGCTAATTGTTCTAATAAAATCTGAATTTTTTGGAACAATGCTATTAATGTGAACATTTTGGATGATTTTATTCAAGTTGTGAATGTTTCTATATCGATGTTTAATTTTGCTTGTAATGCTTCCTTTGTCTATGCGGCCAGTTCTAGAGTTGGTCGCCTCACTCTGTGGGATCAGCTTATGAATTTTTCTTCGAACTTAACTGGGTCGTGGTGTGTTGGAGGGGATTTCAATGTTATCTCTAATGTTAGAGAAAGATTGGGAGATAACACTCCTAATATTAATGCCATGGAGGATTTTAACTCTATGATTTCTACTTGTGATTTACATGATATAGGTTTTTTTGGGAATGCTTATACTTGGAGTAGAGGTAACTTGTGGCAAAGACTTGATAGAATTATTTTTAATAATGAGTGGATAGCTAATTTTCATATGACTCATGTGGAGCACCTTAGTAAGACTGCTTCTGATCATGCCCCTTTATTGCTTTCTATTAATGCCAACAACAATTATATTCCTACTGCTTTTAAATTCCAGAATATGTGGTTATCTCATCATAATTTTCTTAATGTTGTTGAGAAAGTTGGCTTGCCCCTATGTTTCCTATTGGGAACATTTCGGGTATGGCTAGACTTTGGAATAAATTGAGTAGATTGAAGCAGGTCTTGAGATGGTGGAATAAGCATGTTTTTAAAAATTTATTTTCTAATATTAAGATGGCTGAGAAGGAGGTTATTGAGCTGGAGAATCTTTATATGCTTAACCCTGATAGTTCTAAGCTTTCTGATCTTAATAATGCTAAGATTAATTTGTTTAAGTTACATGAGCAAGAGGAAACTTATTGGCATCAAAAAGCTACCACCAAATTCATTGTTGAAGGTGATAGGAATACCAAGTTTTTCTATGCTTTGGCTAACAAGAAAAAAATTAGGAATCATATTTTCAAAATTGCTGGTGATGATGGTAGAGTTTTAGAGGAGGAGGATGTTATTTTAAATTCCGGAGTTGAGGATTTTTGCAATATTTATAATAGTGGTTTTAGGCCTTCCCCTATTGTAAATCCTTATATTGTGCCTTCTTGCATTTCTGACAATGATAATGTTGATATTACTTGTACTCCTTCTGTGCAAGAAGTGTGGAAGGTTATGCATGCTATGAATGGGGACTCTGTGGCTGGTCCGGATGGCTTTACTACTAAGTTCTTTATTCATACCTGGCATATTATCAAAGCTGATATTGTGGATGTTGTGGCTAAATTCTTCTCGAGTAAACCGTATATTAAATTTTTCTCTACTACTAATGTTGTTTTAATTCCTAAGAAGGAGGCTACCAATAACTGGAATGATTTTAGACCTATCAGTTTATGTTCTCTTTTTAACAAGCTTAATTCTAAGATCATTACGACTAGACTTACCAATATTTTGCCTAGAATTATATCTCAGAATCAAATTGGTTTTATCAAAGGTAGGAGCATCTTTGATAATATTTTGCTTGCACAAGAAGTTACGCATGATATTGATGCTAAAATTAAAGGTGGGAATATTATTTTCAAATTGGATGTTACTAAGGCTTATGATAACTTGTGCTGGGATTTCCTTTATAAAGTGCTTTCTTTATTCGATTTTAGTAGTGGTTTTATCTCTCTGATTAAGAATTGTATTTGTGAGACCTCGTTCCCTTACTGTTCCTCTCTAATTTGGATTTTCCTCTCAGGATCGTCCGGGACGATAGTGGGATCGTCCAGGCCGATCTGCACTATAGAAAATATCGGCCTGAGAATAGTCCTGGGAACCGTCCAGGACGATTTTTTTGGTCTGATCGTCCCGGGACGATTTGGCGATCGGCCGGGCCGATCTGCTTTATAATATATGAAAATCAGCTCGTTTTGATGAAAGAGAAAATCATTTTAAAATAAAATATCTGTTTTGAGGAGAGAGAAAGATAAAAGGAAAAAGAGGAAACCTGGTTTTGGAGGCCGCGGAGCGCTTTTCGTCCGACGTCGCTGTTGGGAAAAGTGAAGATCTCGTGGTAAGGACTCCGAACCCTACTTCTGTTTTCGAAGATTTTGAGGTTTTGCGAAATGGTGCTCAGATTTGTGTTTTTGTAAGCGATTTTCGTACCCAGTTTGGTACTGGCGAATGTTTCACCGCATAACTTTTGGTATGTTGTAGAGATGATTATTCTGCACATTTTAATTATTTTCTGAAAGATTTCGTCCGGTCCGTTTTGATTCTGCGGGGTTTTATTTTGACTGTAATTTATTATGATGTCCGAATTGGTTTGAGCAGTAGAAGAATAGTCTTATATTGTTGTTGTGCACGTTCTGTATTAATTTGGTGGATTGTAGTTTCTGGAGATTTTTGTGTAAATTCTGTAGACTGCCGTTACTCTGCTCGTTTTTCGTACGATTTCTGATTTTCCCGAAATTGATAGATTGAATTGATACGTGTATGACTATTGATATGATTGTTCTAGATTTCTTTAATATTGCCTATTGCATCAATTATTGCATTGACTATTGATTGAATTGATTGTTACTGAAAGACAAGTACAGCTTGGTTGAACATTGGTGAAGATAGATCTTGACCTGTACAGGATGGTGGGCCGACGGGCTTTCCTTTAAACCATTGATCATTGATATAACGATTGGGAGTTATAAGGAGTTTTATATGCCGACGGGCGGCCGACGGGCAAAAAGAGTGACAACTCTTATTGATAGACCAATGTACGGATCTACAACAGCAACGGATTCTACAACAGCAACATGACCAGTTGAACTTGTTCAGTAAGACCATTGATATGGATTGTATGGATTTGTATGCGTACGGATTGGATTTATCAAATTGATTTCTTATCGTACGGATTCATTGATTTCATTGATTAATCATTGAGCATTGATACTATTGATTATTGATTATTGACATTGATATGGATATGGACGGCATAGATTTATAGATTCATTGATACCATTGATTCTGCATTGATTTGACTTGCTACTATAAATTTATCGTATTGCTTTTCCCGATTGATTTGATCGCCTTGATAGTATAGACTGGATTTGATTGATTGATGATTTGACGGATTTATTGATTTTATTGATTTATCGTATTGCTTTTCCGATTGGATTTATCGTATTACTTTTCCGATTGATTTTCTCGACTTGATTGATTCATAGATACTGGCACCGATAGTGATATGGATTCTGCGTATTGATTCATAGATATTGACACTGATATTGATATAGATTGTATCGATTGATAGATACCGATATCGACATTGATAGATATGATATTGACATATGGATACTATTGATACGACAGATCCTGATAGGTTATTGATATACTGATACATTGATTCGTCGTGCCGATTATTGATTGATTGATTGAATGGATTGTTGCCGTATGGATTTGATTTATCGTAGGATAGATTTCTTTATGGAGCTGATTGTATTGATTTCTATTGACTTGATGATTTCATTGTATTGATTTGATTTCAATTGATCTTTCGCCGTATTGATTTGATTGTTTATTGGGATTTGAGCCGATAGATATAATTGACTGGAAAGTGCTCTATTGATTGAGACTGCCGTAGTATCATTGAATATTGTAGATTGACATTGAGTAAATCGTATTGAATAATTGAATTGACTGATTTGCAAGAATATTGACTGATTTGATAAATGATATAGATACAACGAATTGACTAGACGACACGATTGATTGAACTGATAGTATTGATTGATAGACACTGCTACGATGGATAGATATTGGCTTCCAGTCACTTACTGATTTGATTGCTGGGAATATTGATTTATCGATGTTTTTACCGTTGTGATTATTGATTATTGATTTCCGTACTGCATTGACTACTGATTTGATTTCCGCTGCATCGACTATTGATTTTATTGACGATGGATTTCCGTATTGCATAGACTCATTGACCATTGATTGATTTGATTGACTGACATGCATATTGATAGCATCGTCGTACTTTGATTTCAGTTGTAGGCTTTGGTGACCTACTGGGCTTGTAAGCTCATTATATGTGGTTAAAATTTTCAGGTCTGAGCAAGGCAACTGGAATGGAGTTCGATCAGAATGTCAGACGAATCCTTTCACTATTGACACCTGGGTCGTCACAGTTGGTATCAGAGCAAGTGTAGTGAAAGGATTTGATTGATAGTTTGATAGAATGAATTCTGCATACATAGTGAATGACATGTGATTGATTGCATTGTGTGTTTGTATGGATTTCGACGAGTTTTGATTTGGATTTGGATTTGAATCAATTTTTTTTGTGTTGTTTTTATCTCGTACCTGTAGGGAAATGTCGGGACGACATTTTTCTAAGGTGGGGAGATTGTGAGACCTCGTTCCCTTACTGTTCCTCTCTAATTTGGATTTTCCTCTCAGGATCGTCCGGGACGATAGTGGGATCGTCCAGGCCGATCTGCACTATAGAAAATATCGGCCTGAGAATAGTCCTGGGAACCGTCCAGGACGATTTTTTTGGTCTGATCGTCCCGGGACGATTTGGCGATCGGCCGGGCCGATCTGCTTTATAATATATGAAAATCAGCTCGTTTTGATGAGAGAGAAAATCATTTTAAAACAAAATATCTGTTTTGAGGAGAGAGAAAGAGAAAAGGAAAAAGAGGAAACCTGGTTTTGGAGGCCGCGGAGCGCTTTTCGTCCGACGTCGCTGTTGGGAAAAGTGAAGATCTCGTGGTAAGGACTCCGAACCCTACTTCTGTTTTCGAAGATTTTGAGGTTTTGCGAAATGGTGCTCAGATTTGTGTTTTTGTAAGCGATTTTCGTACCCAGTTTGGTACTGGCGAATGTTTCACCGCATAACTTTTGGTATGTTGTAGAGATGATTATTCTGCACATTTTAATTATTTTCTGAAAGATTTCGTCCGGTCCGTTTTGATTCTGCGGGGTTTTATTTTGACTGTAATTTATTATGATGTCCGAATTGGTTTGAGCAGTAGAAGAATAGTCTTATATTGTTGTTGTGCACGTTCTGTATTAATTTGGTGGATTGTAGTTTCTGGAGATTTTTGTGTAAATTCTGTAGACTGCCGTTACTCTGCTCGTTTTTCGTACGATTTCTGATTTTCCCGAAATTGATAGATTGAATTGATACGTGTATGACTATTGATATGATTGTTCTAGATTTCTTTAATATTGCCTATTGCATCAATTATTGCATTGACTATTGATTGAATTGATTGTTACTGAAAGACAAGTACAGCTTGGTTGAACATTGGTGAAGATAGATCTTGACCTGTACAGGATGGTGGGCCGACGGGCTTTCCTTTAAACCATTGATCATTGATATAACGATTGGGAGTTATAAGGAGTTTTATATGCCGACGGGCGGCCCACGGGCAAAAAGAGTGACAACTCTTATTGATAGACCAATATACGGATCTACAACAGCAACGGATTCTACAACAGCAACATGACCAGTTGAACTTGTTCAGTAAGACCATTGATATGGATTGTATGGATTTGTATGCGTACGGATTGGATTTATCAAATTGATTTCTTATCGTACGGATTCATTGATTTCATTGATTAATCATTGAGCATTGATACTATTGATTATTGATTATTGACATTGATATGGATATGGACGACATAGATTTATAGATTCATTGATACCATTGATTCTGCATTGATTTGACTTGCTACTATAAATTTATCGTATTGCTTTTCCCGATTGATTTGATCGCCTTGATAGTATAGACTGGATTTGATTGATTGATGATTTGACGGATTTATTGATTTTATTGATTTATCGTATTGCTTTTCCGATTGGATTTATCGTATTACTTTTCCGATTGATTTTCTCGACTTGATTGATTCATAGATACTGGCACCGATAGTGATATGGATTCTGCGTATTGATTCATAGATATTGACACTGATATTGATATAGATTGTATCGATTGATAGATACCGATATCGACATTGATAGATATGATATTGACATATGGATACTATTGATACGACAGATCCTGATAGGTTATTGATATACTGATACATTGATTCGTCGTGCCGATTATTGATTGATTGATTGAATGGATTGTTGCCGTATGGATTTGATTTATCGTAGGATAGATTTCTTTATGGAGCTGATTGTATTGATTTCTATTGACTTGATGATTTCATTGTATTGATTTGATTTCAATTGATCTTTCGCCGTATTGATTTGATTGTTTATTGGGATTTGAGCCGATAGATATAATTGACTGGAAAGTGCTCTATTGATTGAGACTGCCGTAGTATCATTGAATATTGTAGATTGACATTGAGTAAATCGTATTGAATAATTGAATTGACTGATTTGCAAGAATATTGACTGATTTGATAAATGATATAGATACAACGAATTGACTAGACGACACGATTGATTGAACTGATAGTATTGATTGATAGACACTGCTACGATGGATAGATATTGGCTTCCAGTCACTTACTGATTTGATTGCTGGGAATATTGATTTATCGATGTTTTTACCGTTGTGATTATTGATTATTGATTTCCGTACTGCATTGACTACTGATTTGATTTCCGCTGCATCGACTATTGATTTTATTGACGATGGATTTTCGTATTGCATAGACTCATTGACCATTGATTGATTTGATTGACTGACATGCATATTGATAGCATCGTCGTACTTTGATTTCAGTTGTAGGCTTTGGTGACCTGCTGGGCTTGTAAGCTCATTATATGTGGTTAAAATTTTCAGGTCTGAGCAAGGCAACTGGAATGGAGTTCGATCAGAATGTCAGACGAATCCTTTCACTATTGACACCTGGGTCGTCACAGTTGGTATCAGAGCAAGTGTAGTGAAAGGATTTGATTGATAGTTTGATAGAATGAATTCTGCATACATAGTGAATGACATGTGATTGATTGCATTGTGTGTTTGTATGGATTTCGACGAGTTTTGATTTGGATTTGGATTTGAATCAATTTTTTTTGTGTTGTTTTTATCTCGTACCTGTAGGGAAATGTCGGGACGACATTTTTCTAAGGTGGGGAGATTGTGAGACCTCGTTCCCTTACTGTTCCTCTCTAATTTGGATTTTCCTCTCAGGATCGTCCGGGACGATAGTGGGATCGTCCAGGCCGATCTGCACTATAGAAAATATCGGCCTGAGAATAGTCCTGGGAACCGTCCAGGACGATTTTTTTGGTCTGATCGTCCCGGGACGATTTGGCGATCGGCCGGGCCGATCTGCTTTATAATATATGAAAATCAGCTCGTTTTGATGAGAGAGAAAATCATTTGAAAACAAAATATCTGTTTTGAGGAGAGAGAAAGAGAAAAGGAAAAAGAGGAAACCTGGTTTTGGAGGCCGCGGAGCGCTTTTCGTCCGACGTCGCTGTTGGGAAAAGTGAAGATCTCGTGGTAAGGACTCCGAACCCTACTTCTGTTTTCGAAGATTTTGAGGTTTTGCGAAATGGTGCTCAGATTTGTGTTTTTGTAAGCGATTTTCGTACCCAGTTTGGTACTGGCGAATGTTTCACCGCATAACTTTTGGTATGTTGTAGAGATGATTATTCTGCACATTTTAATTATTTTCTAAAAGATTTCGTCCGGTCCGTTTTGATTCTGCGGGGTTTTATTTTGACTGTAATTTATTATGATGTCCGAATTGGTTTGAGCAGTAGAAGAATAGTCTTATATTGTTGTTGTGCACGTTCTGTATTAATTTGGTGGATTGTAGTTTCTGGAGATTTTTGTGTAAATTCTGTAGACTGCCGTTACTCTGCTCGTTTTTCGTACGATTTCTGATTTTCCCGAAATTGATAGATTGAATTGATACGTGTATGACTATTGATATGATTGTTCTAGATTTCTTTAATATTGCCTATTGCATCAATTATTGCATTGACTATTGATTGAATTGATTGTTAGTGAAAGACAAGTACAGCTTGGTTGAACATTGGTGAAGATAGATCTTGACCTGTACAGGATGGTGGGCCGACGGGCTTTCCTTTAAACCATTGATCATTGATATAACGATTGGGAGTTATAAGGAGTTTTATATGCCGACGGGCGGCCGACGGGCAAAAAGAGTGACGACTCTTATTGATAGACCAATGTACAGATCTACAACAGCAACGGATTCTACAACAGCAACATGACCAGTTGAACTTGTTCAGTAAGTCCATTGATATAGATTGTATGGATTTGTATGCGTACGGATTGGATTTATCGAATTGATTTCTTATCGTACGGATTCATTGATTTCATTGATTAATCATTGAGCATTGATACTATTGATTATTGATTATTGACATTGATATGGATATGGACGGCATAGATTTATAGATTCATTGATACCATTGATTCTGCATTGATTTGACTTGCTACTATAAATTTATCGTATTGCTTTTCCCGATTGATTTGATCGCCTTGATAGTATAGACTGGATTTGATTGATTGATGATTTGACGGATTTATTGATTTTATTGATTTATCGTATTGCTTTTCCGATTGGATTTATCGTATTACTTTTCCGATTGATTTTCTCGACTTGATTGATTCATAGATACTGGCACCGATAGTGATATGGATTCTGCGTATTGATTCATAGATATTGACACTGATATTGATATAGATTGTATCGATTGATAGATACCGATATCGACATTGATAGATATGATATTGACATATGGATACTATTGATACGACAGATCCTGATAGGTTATTGATATACTAATACATTGATTCGTCGTACCGATTATCGATTGATTGATTGAATGGATTGTTGCCGTATGGATTTGATTTATCGTAGGATAGATTTCTTTATGGAGCTGATTGTATTGATTTCTATTGACTTGATGATTTCATTGTATTGATTTGATTTCAATTGATCTTTCGCCGTATTGATTTGATTGTTTATTGGGATTTGAGCCGATAGATATAATTGACTGGAAAGTGCTCTATTGATTGAGACTGCCGTAGTATCATTGAATATTGTAGATTGACATTGAGTAAATCGTATTGAATAATTGAATTGACTGATTTGCAAGAATATTGACTGATTTGATAAATGATATAGATACAACGAATTGACTAGATGACACGATTGATTGAACTGATAGTATTGATTGATAGACACTGCTACGATGGATAGATATTGGCTTCCAGTCACTTACTGATTTGATTGCTGGGAATATTGATTTATCGATGTTTTTACCGTTGTGATTATTGATTATTGATTTCCGTACTGCATTGACTACTGATTTGATTTCCGCTGCATCGACTATTGATTTTATTGACAATGGATTTCCGTATTGCATAGACTCATTGACCATTGATTGATTTGATTTACTGACATGCATATTGATAGCATCGCCGTGCTTTGATTTCAGTTGTAGGCTTTGGTGACCTGCTGGGCTTGTAAGCTCATTATATGTGGTTAAAATTTTCAGGTCCGAGCAAGGCAACTGGAATGGAGTTCGATCAGAATGTCAGACGAATCCTTTCACTATTGACACCTGGGTCGTCACAGTATTGAGCACTGTCACTTTTCTATTATCATTAATGGTAAAAGAAATGGTTTTTTTAAGTCTACTCAAGGTTTGCGCCAAGGTGATCCTCTTTCCCCTGCTCTATTTATTATTGCGGTGGATTATTTATCTAGGGGTTTGGATTGTCTTTATAGAAGACATCCTAAGTTATATTATCGTATTTTGGGTAGTATTCCTATTACTCATCTTAGTTTTGCTGATGACTTTATCATTTTTGCTAATAGTTCTCTGAATAATATTAATTTTCTTATCAAGTATTTAAATGAGTTCCAGAATATGAGTGGGCTTTCGATTAATAAGGAGAAAAGTACTTTTATTGTTCCTAAATCGACTAGTCAAGGTAGAATTAATGATATTAAAAGGATTAGTGGGTTTAATCTTTCTTGCCTGCCTATTAAATACTTGGGGACCCCTATCTTTAAGGTAGAAAGAAGAAATTGCTTTTTGAAGATATGGTTATGGTTTTTCAAAACAAGATTAACAATTGGTCTACGAATTTTCTTTCTTTTGGGGGCAGGCTGCTTCTCATTAAACATGTGTTAAATTCGATTCCTATTTTCATTTTCCATAGTCTAAATCCTGCTCCTTCTAATTGCCTTAGATTGGAAAGACTTATAAATAAGTTCTTTTGGGGAGCTAAGAATAATAGGTCTTGCATTTTGTGGTCCTCTTGGGTTAAATGTTGTGGTCCTTTTAATGAAGGTGTCCTTGGGTGTAAGAGCATTTTGGACATGGTTACGGCCTTTTCTTATAAAATGTGGTTCTCTTTTAGATCTAATAGTAGCTTGTGGGCTAATTTTTTGATTGCTAAGTATTGTAAAGATAAGCATCATATTCACTGTACGATTAAGAAAACTGATTCTTTTATTTGGAAGCGGTTATGCAATATCAGTTGGGTTGCGGAGCCTTTTATCCAATGGGGTTTGGGTAAAGGGGAGAATTCTTTTTGGCAAGATAATTGGTTAGGCACGGGTTCGATTGATACTATGATGTCTTCGCATACTCTTAATGATACTAAAGTTAATTATTTTTTGGATAATGGTATTTGGAATATTAATAAACTGTCTAATATTTTACCTGAGGTCATTGTGAATCAAGTTTTGAGCATTCCTCTGAGCATTTTTGAGAAGGACCGAATTCTGTTTAATTGTTCTAATGATGGTTTATTCAAAATTAAGAAGGTTTGGGATGCTTTTAGACACAAAAATGAGGTGTCTAGTCTTTTTGGTAACATTTGGAATAATAATATTCCTCTATCCTATTCTGTTCTGGCGTGGCGGTATATCAAAGGTTTTTTATCAGTTGATGTTAGGCTTTGGAAGAAAGGTTTTGTTTTACCTTCTAAATGTCATTGTTGTGCTGATGTTGAGAGTATTGATCATGTTTTTCTCTATGGTAAGTTTGCTCAAAAAGTTTGGAGGTATTATGCTATCATTACTAACAAACCTTTTCCTGTTTTTGAGTCCAGAACTAATAATGCTGTTAAGTATTTTTTATATGAGTGGGTGAATTCGGTTAAAGGTCACGTTTTGAACATTCTCCCTATTTTGATTCTTTGGTTCCTATGGAAGGCTCGTAATGAAGCGAAGCATAATGGGATTGAAATGGATGATAAGGTCATCATCTCCAATATTAATCATAAATTGCTTCAATTATTTGCTGGCAAGCTTATTTCTAGGAAAAACTTAGTTAACTGTAATTTGTTGTGTGAGAAACTGGGTATCCCTATTAGTCTTAAGGATTTTATTAGTAATGTGAGGGCTGTGAGATGGCTCAAGCCGTTTTCTCATTTCCTGAAGCTTAATTCTGACGATTCTGTGGATACTAGTTCTGCTGGTTTTGGGGGTATTATCCGTGATAATGTTGACAAAGTAATTGTGGCTTATGCGGGCCCTTTATATCCATGTATGGTCATTTTTGCTGAGCTTATGGGTTTATTTAAAGGTCTTATTTTTTGTAGTAATAGAGGTTTCTTTAATATTGAGATTGAGGTTGATGCTTTAAATGTTGTTCAAATTCTAAAAAATGTGGATGTGAAGCATCCTCAGTTATTTTACATTATCAAAAGTATTCGTTTGGCCCTCTCTCATATGAGTTACACCATTAAGCATGTTTTTAGAGAAGGAAATGCGTGTGCGGACTGTTTGGCTAAGATTGGGAGCAGATTGGAGGAGGAAAGGGAGTTTGATGTGAACAATTTGCCTCATTCTTTAAAAGGGTTGGTGAAGTTGGACAAAATTGGGCTTCCTTATATTAGAGTGAGCTGATTTCGTGTTGTTGTGTTTATTTATTGTTGCTGCTCTAGTGTTGGGGTTGTGGTTGTTTTATCTGCTATTTTTTCAGGCTGTTCTTTCTTATAAATCCGGCCTTTTTTTTTCTGGGTGCTTTATGATTTTAGTGTTTGTTTCTGGGATTCTGTGGATCCCTTATTGTGTGTAGTTGTTTAATTTAGGTGATATCAGTTTTTTTATTATTTTGTGCAATATCTGGTTTAAGGATTCTGGTGGTTGGTTGTGCTCGTATAATTTGGTGCTTGGGTGGTGGAGTGGGGGGGGTTTGTTCTGTTGGCTGAGCCTTTTATATTGGAGCTTTCGGGTTACCTGGAGATGGTTGTGTAGCTTTAGAGTTTGGTGCAGTAAGATTGGGGCTTGTTTTGTGAAGTTAATGAAGGTTTTTCATAAGGCTGTTAGTTTCTGTGGTTGGAGGTATAGGGGGTTGTTGGTTTGCTGTTACTGTAAAATGTGTTTTATCTTTTATTTCAAAGCTTTTTTTAATAACTGTATTTCTGAAGATACTTTTTGAAGAGTTTCTTGCAGGAAAATATTTTATTTTGGGGAGCTATTCAAGTGCAAGGTAATTCTTTTGGGTATGTTGTTTTTCCTGTTCTTTTTTAGTCCTCAATTTTGCAGGAAGATGATGCTGAACGACAATTCAAAGGTCTTCCTTTTTTGGGTGCTGTCTACGCACAGCCCGTATTCTAATTTATGCTTATCTTGTAATAGTAGAAAAAGGAACAACCGACTTGTAGGTTTTATTTTCTTTTTAAATGTAGCTCATTTGAGCATTAGAGAGCTGGAGGTTCCTTCTAAGGACGGTGTAACCGAATTTTTGGAATTAACACGTAAGCCCCTTCTGAGGGTTTAAAATAAAAAAAAAAATAGTAATTTTGTATAAAAACAATTATAAAATTAATAAAAATTATTATAAAAATAACTTCTTCTAAAAAAAATAATAGTCAAATAAAATTTTAGTTTTGATCTATCTTAAATTTGTTTTTAGAAGTCAACCTGATATAAATAATATCAGTAAAAAATGATAGAGTTAGAATTAAAACTTGTATATTTATTTTAAGATAATTTAAATATATAAAGAGTTAATCATCTTAAAATGGATTAAAATTTTTAATGGCAACAATAATTTAATGAAGATAAATCTCACTTAATTTTTTTTCTCCATGCGCTGCTGTATTATGTCACCGCACTTATGCAGATCTAGTGAAGTAGAGCAGGGCTATAGCGGGCTTCTGCTCGCCTATAAAAGGCCATGAAATCCCCCTTGATAGAAGACCATCCATTTCTCTCCATCTTCTCCCTCTCTCTCTCTCCCATGGCTTTTTCTCTGATTAACGTTCCCACTGCAACCATTATCACAGGCCATGATCAAAACCTAAAAGCTCATAGACTTCTTGGAAACAAAGAGATAGCGGCATCTTCCTTTAAAAGAAAGGCTCTTTGTGTTCCTCCTCTTAGCCGAGCAGCCAACAGAAGCTTTGCTGTATGTGCTGAAGCACAGAACAGCAAGGTAAGCAATGGCGGGGTCCTTACCATAGAAGATGAGGTTCCTGCAACGCAACCACGTTTGGGAAGACGAAATTTTCCACCAGACTTTGTCTTCGGAGCTGCCACTGCAGCTTATCAGGTGGCTAAAACTCTCTCTTTTCTACGTTTAAACTGTGAAAATAAAGCTATATATAGAGCTATAACATCACCAAGAGGATAATATAACCAAAATAGTTTGCGTAAAGCTTCAACATTATCTATACGAAGAGGAGATAAGTGATGAAAGTACGTTGCTCTATTATGAATAACACAGCGAACGGATGAATTCGATCAACAGGATGTTTTAATTTCCAGACTAATTACAAGTGTTCTAAAAAAAAAAAAGAACATTTATGTAAAAAAGAATGGTTGATAATGCTTTGAATCAGCCTTGCAGATGATCATAAAATATAATTTAAATTAGAACATTTTTTAAATTTAACATTCAAAATTTTAATATCAAATGATGTCAAGCATTTTGTGAATATGGCTGAGGTGGCTCTTTATTAGGTGCGTACACCAGTTGGAGAGAACCCTCCAGTTTTCTCTCTGTCTATAGTAAAAGCATAGTCTTTGATTGTGTTTTTACTATAGACAGAGAGAAAACCAGACGGTTCTCTCCGTCATGTGTCCGCACCTAATAATTTCTCGGCTTTTTATTCGGTGTGGGCACTGGAAGGAGAAATTCATCCGATTTTCTCTCTGTCTACAACAAAAGCATTGTTACTATAGCAGCTGCACTTTTACTCAAATTATTTTAACATGGCAAAAACAATTATTTATACTTCAATATATATATATATATATATATATATATATATATATATATATATATATATATATGAAGAATATATACCTTATGCTACATCAAAAGTCTATTTACAAGACCAAAAATATGATTAAATTATTTATAAAAATTTTAGAAATAAATAATTACAGTCAGTGGCGGAGCCAGAAAATTTATTCGGGGGGGGGGCCTATTGTTTGTTGTCTCATTACCGAGGGGTCTCTGTTTTGAGGCAAGAGAGGAGCGGAAGATATTTAAATGAGTTTTACTCAACATTCTTTAAAATATTTTTATTTCAGCTAATTTAAGTGAGTTTTGCTCGTATAGGAGCGCTCTTACGATTTATGGCCTTCCCATTAGATCAAAAGGGACACAATGGCTCAATATTTAAGAATTTTGACTGTTATATTTAATATTGTTTGAAATATTTTGACAATTCTCGCCTTTTTTAATTTAATGATCAACCATTAACTTGTATACCATCTTCATCTATGATTATGAGTTCTTACTAAACAAATGATTTGATACAAAGCAATAAGTTTAACTTTTAATCCTTTGATTTGTTCGATTGGCAGTGATGCCTCCCTCATTAATTAAGAGTGCTTGTTCTTTAGTTCACTCCTAAGTTTTTTTAGTAACACATAGAGCAAAGTGATCACATGCAATCATGATTTATTAATAAAGTAGATAAAGTGAAATTTGAATTTATATCCCCGAATATTAAGGAGATTGGTCGATTATTGATTTTCTTTTAAAAATATGATATATATAAAATTTATTTCGAATCAAAATATTCTCATTTTAGATTAAGGACTATTTATTCAAAGTCTGCCTTGAGTAATATATGATCATATAAGATTGAAATCATATTTAAGGAAATTTAGAGGTTTGTTCGAACCTTACGCATGATTTGAACTTTAAATTATTTTTCGCAGCATTCAATAACAACATTTTAAAACCACTGTAAAAACTATTTTAAAAATATCACATTTTAGTACCCCACGATTCCTCTCCAACTTAGGCGTCCATCTTGCTTGCCCGCTTCATTCTCCCTCCCGTGCCCTAGCTCCCCCGCTTCTCCGACGACTAAATCATGCTCAAAGGCGAATTCCTTGATTTCGAACGACTTTGACTCCAGCAGCTCTACCTCACACACTTTGTTCTCTCGTTCATTCTTTGACAAAGCAAAAAGGCTGAAGACCTCCTCCCTTCGTCGCTCGCTATCATTTGCACACCCAGTCAAAGCCGTCATCGCCTGCTTCTTAGCCTAACTGACGCAATTCACACATCTCGTCACTCCTCCCTCCCCCATCTCCTTTCTCTCGGCTCTTTCTTGTTCTTGTGTGAGGTCCAGAGAGCGAACAAGGGAGGCAGAGGCAGGAAGCCTTGCACGAATATGAGACAGAGAGCTGCGTAAGCTTGATTTGTTTGTATTGATTCGAACTATGTTCGAACAATTTTTACCATGCATGTTTTAAACCCTAAGGTTTGAACTTGATTTGAACTATGATCAATATATATGTGTGTGTGTGTTTAATATTGATTCATATGAAGTTCAAACATATATTATATTAAGGTTTGAAAATCAATTTTTTTGGTACTTAACATAGCTCTACATTAGCTCTATTAAAATGACTTAATTTACGATGGATGAAGAAATCTTGAGTTGACTAGCTCGATCGTCTAACCTTTTAAAGAGTGCAGAAATTCCGAACGAAAGTGCAGTGATGGCAGCAATAAAAACTAGCTCGTATACAAAGAGACATAAAATATTGAAGCATATTTTAATCCAAAACGATCTTTTAAATATATTTTCCTTAGAAAGAAAGAAATAATAATATTTATTCAATTTTCAGTATTATGGACATATAAATGAAATTTCTCTTATCTTTTTAGCTAGTCTAAATGTCTAATATATACTGCCTAAATTTATTACAGATCGAAGGGGCAGTAGACAAAGGAGGAAGAGGGCCAAGCATTTGGGACACTTACACACATAAATTCCCAGGTCAAAAAAAAAATATTCTGTAGAAATAAAGTATAAATTTCTGGACGGCTTTTTACTTCTACTTAAAAAGTAGTTTCTTAATACAAAAATTAAATTTTTTTATTAAAAAGTTGCATTAAAGCTGTCCCAAATAAAACCTTAGCCATAAAATTTATTTTTAGAAATTTCAAGTTAAAAAAATAGGCATTCTCATCAAAATCTCTCTTTTAATTTTCAGAAAGGATTGCAGACGGAAGCAATGGAGATGTAGCAGCCGACTCATATCACCGTTACGAGGCATAAATAAGGCTTTACATGTCAACAGGCAATAGCCTCAAAAGAAAGTCAAATATAAAAGCAATTCTTATTAATTTTTCTCCATTTATATATCTTAATTTGCAGGAGGATGTAAAGTTGCTTAAGGAATTGGGAATGGATGCCTACAGATTCTCCATTTCTTGGTCAAGAATATTGCCAGGTACAAATTTGATTTTTTTAAGAGCTCTTTTCCGTTCAAAAAAAAAAAAAAAAAGAAAACTTAACCACCATAATTGGTATTTCAAATGTATTTTTCAGAGGGCCGAGGCAAAGTGAATATGGAAGGGGTTCAATACTATAAGAATTTGATTGATGAACTGATAGCAAATGGTAATTAGCAGTAATGAAATACATTAATGAAGATTACTGTCTATTCTTTTGTATTAGTAATTTCTCATCATCTAACAAAACTAACCAAAAATGAAAATTTTTACAGGAATAAAGCCCTACGCTACAATATTCCATTGGGATCTGCCAGAAGCATTAGATGCAGAATATGGAGGCTTTTTAAGTGACAAAATTATGTAAGTAAATATAATAAATATGTTTGGGACGGATTTATTACTGCTTCATAAGCAACTTTTAGAGCAAAAATTAAAATTTTTTGAAGTTAAAAGTTGCTTTAAGAAGTAATAAGACTTCGTTTGGGACGGCTTTTTTACTTCTTCTTAAAATAGCTTTCTTTAAGAAGCAAGCCGTCCCAAATGAAGCCTTAGTCTGTCTGGAGTTATAACTAAGCGGTGTTTGTTCTGAAATTTGACAGTGAGGACTTCAAGAACTATGCGGATGTATGCTTTAGAGAGTTTGGCGATAAGGTCAAGTACTGGATCACTGTGAATGAAGCATTGACGTTTACTACGCTTGGATTTGGCATTGGAAAGCATGCTCCAGGTCACTGTACTGATGGTTTAGAAATCCAAGGAGAAGGAAGACTTAATTGCCCAGTTGGAGGAGATTCTCTAAGAGAACCCTATATTGTCGCTCACAATATTCTTAGATCACATGCTGAAACAGTACATCTTTACAGAGAGAAATATAAGGTATTTTAATATATATATATATATATATATATATATATATATATATATATATATATCCATATTGTATTAGCTTAATTTAAATCATCTACTAATTCTGATTATCTTCACAATTACTTTTTAGCCAACTCAAAATGGAGAAATTGGAATTACGCACGTGACACATTGGATGGTACCCATTGATGGTAGTCCTCTAAGTAAAGAGGCTCAAGAGAGAGCTTTGCACTTCAATTTAGGATGGTAAGAGCATTCATATGAAGTTGTTAACTTTGATATATTAGAACTTAATCATCTTTATTAGTCAAATGAGTGATATAGAAGAGACGGGATATGAAATGAGCATATACATGATCGAAAAGATTGAAGTAGCTATGGTGGAAGATAAGATTAGAGAGAGTCGTCTTAGATGGTGTGGTCATATAAAATAACGGCCTTTCAATGACCCGATTAAGAAAATAGAGGCATTATATTTGACTTATATTAAGAAAGGTAGAGGTAGACCTAAAAAGACATTGTTAGAAATCATTAGAAATGAGCTTTTTTTATTAGATTTAAACTGGAATTTGACTTTTAACAACTTACAATAGAAAAAAAGATTCATGTAGCCGACCTCGCATAGTGGGACAAAGGCTTGATGTTCTTGTTGTTGTTGTTGTCAAACCTTAATTATTAAGGAGGGACAAATTTATAAGTAAAAGTGTAGAGTTTTTTTTTTTTATTTCATAAATATCCTTACAATCAAAATTTGTTCCAAGGGCGCTGTCTCTCAACCCCTATTTGTTCATCATTGTACGCTTCGCAGATATGGCGGATTCCAAGGGCAGCGAATTTTGATTATAAGGATATTTTTTTATTCTCTTTACTATTTCTCTTTGTATTTGGTTTATTGTTCCCTAACAATAACATCTCTACACAATGTTTTTAATTATGTTGGGACAATTGCCTAAAGACTATAGTATTTTAAAACTTTTAGGGGGGGCAATTGCCTAACAACTTTTATAATAAAGACAAAAAATATATGGAGGACAAATTACCTAAAAATTATATAATAAAGGATTTCATGGTCAAATGAGTGTTATAATTAATTACTTATGCATTCATGTGCAGGTTTATGGATCCAATAAAGTTTGGAGACTATCCATTGTTAATGCGAGCTTTGGTGAGAGACAGACTCCCCGTTTTCACGCAAGAAGAGACAAAAAAACTTAAGAATTCGTACGATTTTATCGGTGTCAACTATTATACTTCAAGATTTGCACGAAATCGACAACTACCTGCAAATTTCAAGCCAACTTCATACCTAGATGACTCATGCGTCGACATTACAGGTGAAGTTAATTCTTAATTATAATATTTATATAACAGATCGAAAAGCCAAGTGATCAGTCTAGCTCTGTCCAGCCATTCCAACAATGGACGGTAATTAACAAATTTGCTTCTTCTGTTAATGCAGCGGTAGATAACGAAGGATTCCCCATTGATCATGCAGAGGTAAGCAAACAAAATCAATGAAGATTTTGCGAATTTTTTTCCTGCAACAGTTAGATTGTCAAGGCGAGATGTTATAGTTTGGAGTAACATTCCATTAACCTGTTTGCAGCCTGGAAGTTGGATTAATGTTCATCCCAGAGGATTGAGGGAGCTTCTACTGTACATCAAAAACAGATATGATAGTCCTCCAATATACATCACTGAAAATGGTAAATTAAGAATGCATATATATTACAGTTTTATCGGGCAAATTCTTAGGTAGAGAACTCTCCGGTTTTTTTTCCTGTCTATAGTGAATGCTCAGTTACTGTAGTAGCTGCATTTTGACTATGTTTTAATTGTAGACAGACAAATAACTGGACGATTCTCTCCGTCCAGTATCCGCACCAAATAATTTCTCGTTTTATACTTGTAGTTAATTACTTTCATCATATTTAAGTTCATCAGAAGAACAATATTGAAACATGGCAGGTGTTATGGAAAAAGATCAAAAAGGGCATCAACTCTACCAACACCAAGTACTTAATGATACACATCGAGCAGAGTATCTCGCTCTCCATCTTCATGAACTTAAAGAAGCTATAAGGTGAGTTATAATGCATGGCTTCTACTCAGAAAACAAAATTTAATCTTCGTGTACGTGGCTATATAGCCACAACTCTCAAATAATGTAAGAATAATGGAAATACAACGATGTAAATGACAATGTAATTGAATTAGTCACTTAGCAAAGTCTAGTAATTCAGCTAGCTAGCGAGCTATTGTAATAAATTTCTTGGAAAAAAAAATTTGCAGGATGGGAGTAGATGCGAGGGGATACTTCACTTGGTCTTTAATCGATAACTTTGAGTGGTCAGATGGGTTCACATCTCGACTTGGACTTCACTACATAGACTACTATCGCTCTCACAACCCGCTTCCCGAAGAGAATGAGGAGAAGACTCATTCACCACCACATCTTCAAAGGATTGCGAAGCAATCTGTCATCTGGTTTACGAGATTTCTTCATCGTTAGAAATTGACAAACCATTAATTAACCTTCCAATATTCTCCTTAGTTTGTTTTCCTTGACGCAAGTGTGTGTTTACCTATCTTGAACAATCATGTTTTATTATGGTGTGTTTTGCTTGTATGCTTTTGAGACTTGTTATGGCCCTTTTGAATTTAAGTGAATTGCTCTAATTTATGTGGAGTTAAGTTTCATGTTTTCATCACAATAAGTTTTTTTTTATTATGTAGTTGTTTTTTATTAATCTTTTATTAATCTAAACTAGCGATGAAACCATCATAATTGAATTTGTTTGTAGTTTTTGTGCAGTGGAAGATGGATTTGACTCTTCTTTACAATTAAGGCTTTGTTTTGGGATAATTTTCTTTCTAGAACACAAACTTTTAGTTCAACAAATTTTTGGAACTAAAAGTATTTGTAATGGAAAGGGGTTTAGAAAGCAGTAAGAAAATTGTCCCAAACAAAACATAAATTATTGATCAATTTGCATGCATGGATGTTGAAGCTGAGAGCTCACATGATCAGTATTCTTAATGTCACAGTGTGTTGATAAATTCTAGTTAATTGAAGTTTGATTTCGTTGAGTTATCATATCACGTATCTGATATATTATTTAGTACTTCATTTAAAATGAAAAAAAAAATCATAGCAAATAATCAAAATGATCAAATTTATAATATATCCAAATTTGCATGGTGAAAGCATATGAAATCATAAAATAATATATATATATATATATATATATATAATATATATATATATATATATATATATATATATATATTTTTTAACAAATTTAGGTTAGATAAAATTCTAGAAATTAAAATTATTAAAAATGGAAGTAAGAGATTAGTCACTTACGTCAAATTGAATAAAATCTGTAATAGGATTCACTGATAAATATGATCCAAAGACCTTTTCTCTATCTTCTCTTCTGCCACTATTTCATTTTCTTCGTGGCCAAGCAACCAAGTGAGACAGTCAATGTGATGAGGTAGAATATATATATATATATATATATATATATATATATATATATATATATATATATATATATATATATATATATATATAATGTTCATGGCCTAATGCTGTAACACTTATCAAATCAGCGTCAAAGCGCTCTGCTTCTTAATTTTCATGTTTTTCAAATAAATTTGTTTCAAATATTTGAGTTATTACGGCGGAAAAGGTAACTATTCTTAACAAATTCACTTTCAAAATGAAAGATTTAGAAAAATTAAATAAAGCAGCATTTAAATGATTAAGTGAGAAGCCTCCAAGTGAATGGTCAATATCTCATTTAATTTTAAACCTAAATGTGACACTTCACTCAATAATGTATCTGACTGTTTTAATTCATTCATTATTAATGCTACACAATTACCTATTGTGTCAAGACTTGAAAGTATCAGAATTATGGTCATCACAAGAATATTGGGCAAAATTAAAATTAAATTAAAATGGAATGAAAAGTTCTACCCTATGATTAAAGATATTTTGGGAAAAAAAAACATGCATGACAACAACTACATGATAAGTATCATACATGGAGCTCAATATAAGGTTGATTTGATCTTAAAATCATGTTCTTGTCGGAAGTGGGAGATAAGTGGAGTACCATATGAACATTTTTGTACTACAATTCATATGATAATGGGCAATTCTGGAGACTTTTTTCATCCCAATTACATGGTAACAAATTATATGATCAGAAATTATGAGTGAAATATAAAACCTTTGAATGATGATAATGAGTGGCCAACAAGAAACATGATACCACCATTGCCACCAAGATATAAGAAGCTCAAGAAAGGTAGGCCATGGAAGATGTGAAGAAGATCAACCGATGAACAAGCATCACATTCAAACCTAATAAAATTAGGGAGAGTTAATGTAAAGTTTCATTGTCGTAAATATAGACAAAGTGGACGCAACAACATAACTTGTGATAAGAGAACGCATACTAAGGATAGACATGGACATACATAGGATGTTCTATAACCATTGATTGAAATGACAAGTCATATCATCACATCAATTTTGATAACATATATAACAATTTTCATTTAAAAATGGTATTTTCTTAAACTCTCATTTAAAAATGAACATCACATACTAAACCTGCTTTGGACATTCTCACTCAAGATCTTCTAATACAAAACTTTTAGTAAGTTCAATTAAATTTTTTTCTTTATAGTTTACCTTTTGTTTTGTTATTTGTTTAACCTCTTTTTTTTTTTAGTTTAACAGCTGCAGAAGAAAAAAAGCTCATTGAATGAAATGTTCACATTTCAGATCTTCAAATTTTTATATGGATGGCATGGCCAGCAGTACATGAAACTTTTGAAAGTAATTTAAAAAAAAAAAAAAGAAAGGATTAATATTTTGTTGTTTTATGAAACATCTCAATGAAATGAATGAATCTTTTGCATTATTTAATGTATTTTTCTAAAGATCTTTTAAATTTAATGAACTTTTATTTTAATGGAATAAGGTTCCAACATTTTTTTAGCTTTGGTTGTTCTAATTTTATGCTCATTTGATTTTGTTGTTATAAAATTTCATCATGGATGCAACATATTTTATTTTTAATTGCACAACATTGGATCATATTGCACTTGATTTTAATTTAACAAAAGTTCCTTACAATATGTTTACAGTTTAATTGCTCTCTTTTATGAAGGATTATATTGCTCGATCGTTTCTCGGCTCATTTAAATGTTTATATATTATATAGTTAAATATTTATTTTAGTCACAAAGATTTTTACCAATCATAATTTATAAAATAATAAAATGTGACTAAAGTTTTTAAAATTATAACTAAAAATAGTATTAATTTCTCTTATTAAACAAACTATTAATAAAGAATTTTTTTTTGCATACTAAGGTTTCGTTCGGAACATCATGCTTACTGTTTTTTAAAATAAATTTTTAATACAAAATTTTCTTTTTTAAAAAATATTTCACTAAAAATGTGCTCTATAAACATTATGAAAGTGTCTCAAAAAATCCTAAATTCTCGAGGAACAAAATTATTGCTCCATCGATATCCCCATCCCCCATTGCTTGGATTTTGATCGAATAAAAACGCTTATCCATCTATTATAATATCTTAAAACACAAGCGATGTAAATGTTGTTCAGCCCTAGCAAAGGAATTGTAGATCCTCCTCTATTGCTCCCTTTTACAATTGTCCGCTTCGATTTAGATAGGATTAATAAATAAAAATATAAAAATAGAGCTTTAAATTTTGTTTGGAATAACTTTCTTACTGCTTTCTAAAATAATTTTTTGATATAAAAATTTTTGTACTAAAAATTTATTTTTTAAAAAATTAGTTGAAGAGTTTTTCTAAAAATTTGACATGGTATAGTTATTTCCCGCCCTTGGTAATAAATTCTTCAAAACAAAAAAAAAACTATGGATAACTAAGGATGTATTTAAGATGACTGCAGCTTTTTATAAAATTATTTGTGAAGTTATTTTGGGTAAAATAATTTAGCTATTCGATTATAAAAAAAAAAAATTTCAACACAATTTTAAAAAAAATAATGCAAACATTAAAAAAAAAAAGATAATAGCCAAACAAAATTTTGATTACTATCATAATTATAAAATAATGAGTAAATCATCCAAAAAAAATTATAAGGCTTCATTTGGGACGACTTTCTTATTGGTTCTTAAATCAACTTTATGGTATAAAAATTTTAATTTTTAAATTAAAAAATCATTTTAAAAAGCAATTAAAAAACCGTACCAAACGAAACCTAAGTCTAAACAAATCAATGAAATTTCCTCACCTTAAGCCCCAAAAAGGTCATATGGAAGCAATTGGTGGATTTTTTTATTTTTAAATTTTTTGGTGGAATATAAAGCTATTAAATTGGAATCTTAGGGTGGATCATGAAACTACCAAACTCAATGCATCAGTCCACTGCCAGAGAGATTGCTAGATGCTATATAGATGCTTATTTAGTTATTTATTACACACAAAAAAATTAGTTGCATTATTACTACAATTAGCTTAAAAACAAATTAGTAATTTAATACTTATTTTACATGTTCAGATGTTTTGTAAATATATAATTAATACTAAATTATGAGGTATCTGTTAGATCATTCAACATTCAATTAAAACACTTAGGTTTATGCCTTTATTAAAACAATGCATTTATAAAAAATTAGTCATTCAAAACAGATCCTAAGACTACTCCTAGAGGCATGACTCCACTCAAAATAATATCAAATTAACACAAAACTATAGCAACAATTAAGATTTCAGACAAATATTACAAGACAAAAAGGAATTCAGAAAATGGCAGAAGATAAAATAGTGAAATTTAAATGTACACCAAAACAACAGAAGTAGGGCCTGCAGGTTAAGATAACAAGCCTTCTTTCTTCAGATGATAATCCAAAAAGTTGCACAAGTACAGGCTCAAAAGTGATTCATAGTTCTGTTACAAAAGTAATGCTTTGTTTGGGACGGCTTTTTTGCTGCTTCTTAAAGCAGCTTTCTAGTATAAATTTTTTACTAAAAAGCTGCTTTAAGAAGCAGCAAAAAAACCGTCCCAAACGAAGCCTAAGTCAATTGCTCTTTTGCTTTTTTTATATCAAACTTTAAGTTCTTATACACTTGTTCCCATAATTAGCAGCATATACATAATGAAGGAGATTGCAGACTAGAACAACAGAGTTTAAGAGATTAGGACTGCACAAAACACAATATTGCAGGTCATGTTTCTAAGACTCTTCGCTGGGCTTTAGTTTTTTTATGGACTTTGGTGTGGGTTTTGGTGACCCTTTGAAAGCTGATGGACAGAGATTATTTACTGTGCAGATGTCGCATTTCGGCCTGAGAGGAGTACACACAGTTTGTCCAAAACCAACCTAAACCGAATCAACTATTGGAAGTAAGCTCCAATTCCTTTGCATTCAGAAAAGCAGAATGAAGCATCGCATTTCCAGAACACTTTTCATTTGCAATTAAAGCAAGTTTTTTATGAACAGAGGATATATATATATATATATAATTTTTTACTTAAAAAGCTGCTTTAAGAAGCAATAAAAAAACTGTTCCAAACGAAGCCTAAATATTAAAAAATAAAAAGTAGGTTGTTTAAAAAGGCAGTCTGCAATGAGTGCCATTACTACCATCTACAATATGCTAAAAAAATGTTAGCATAATGCAGCTCATTTTGATTTGTTGGTTGGGAGTTTTGACTATCAATTAAGAAGTCTTGGATTCGAATATTGCATATGTGATGTGTGTGTGAATTTATCTTATTTAGTCTAAATTTCCAAAAAAAAAATTGATAGCATAAGATATAACATACCAGAAGTGGATTAATTGGATCCCATTCTTCTTTTGGAAGCCATTTCTGTAAACATACTCTTGTTTCTTCAGGAGAACGTGTCTTCTAGTAAATTAGTAAAAAAGAATGAAAATATTTAAGTTCTTAATATTAAAAAATGACGACATTGCACTACAAATAAACTAGATATAGTATCATACGATGCATGGGAGAGTAAGAGATTAGGACAAATATAATAATTTATAATTTTTAATATTTTTAATTCTTTCATTTAATTTTTTGGCTAGTTTGTTGTACAAATAAAACTAATAAATAATCTAATTTAGAAAGATAAACTAATATATTATGAAATGATTTTAGCAACATAGTAAATTAAAAAAAAGAATATTTTTTTCTGACTACTTAATATTTAAAACTAAAACTTAAAGTGGCTGAAATCTTATAAAAATTATAAAAGAGAAGTTCATTTCAAATTACTTGTTTCTCTTATTTAAGATAAGAATGTAATAATGAGAAAAGTACATCATACATAAATTAGACTTGATATTAGATTCATTGAATGTATATGATTTGCTTTTTTATGACTTATCTTTTATTAAAAAGAATATTTCTTTCTTCACTAATTGGATTGAAAATATCAAAATTTTGAGAAAACTCCATTTAGAAATGGAATCCTGTCCTTTCACTAGTTTTAAGATGGAACATTCTCTTTTTTAATATGAATATAAAGAGTTACTCAACCATAGAAAAGCAAAAAAAAAATTGGGACATTTAGGCCGACTAAGGCAGGCTCACACACTCATCGCATACACAAAACTTGAACCCAAGACCTCTTAGTTGGTAGCCTAAGCTCCCAACCAACAGACCAAGATGAGTTGTGTAAAATAATAATCCTCGAAGTACTAAGCATACCTGCATTGTGCCTAGCCGCGATACCCATCCCAGACGATTACAAATGCGATGCACATGAGTGTCGACACATATTCCTTGCACATTACGCCATGCAACATTCATAACCTATTTAAGATTAAAAATTATCAAAAAAAACAAGAACATAATTTAATATAGCATTGACATTCTATTATGGTTGCATATACCAGATAAGCCATTTTAGGACCGATTCCAGGTAGGGAAAGCAGGTCATCCAAGGAATTTGGAATATCTCCTCCATACTTAGTGAGACAAACTTCAGCTACTTTCTTCATGTACTTGGCTTTCCTCAAGTAAAATCCAACCTATCAAAAACCAATAAAATGAAATTCATAGCCATTATTGCCGAAATAGTCATGATTAGAAATGATCTTTCTTTATTAGATTTAAATGAGAATTTGACTTTTAACCGGACACAATAGCGAAAAGAATTCATGTAGCCGACCCCACGTAGTGGGACAAAGGCTTGATGTTGTTGTTGTTGTAGTATCGACATTTATATTATCATTTACATGGAACTGGCTTTTAAGGACAAATTCAAGAAGCTCTTGGAAGGGACCTAAAATTCTCACAATCACCCATCAAAAAAGAAAACGTTGCCCAGTTGTTAACAACATTGCCTGAAGCATTGCAAGCTAGCATGCAATCACGAAAATTAGTTTGAAAGGAAAACTGACAAGTAAATTAGAATGATCATTAAAACCATTAGTTTAATTGATGCAGCACATGGAACAAAATCAAGAATTATGGCTTGGAACCAAATCAGTTCATGAAAATAAATTATATTTCTTTTATTAGGTTATTTTATTTAAATTAGGTAGACGTTATCCATTTGGATAATCTGGTTAAAATTGCAATGAATTATCAGGTTATTTTATTTAAATTAGGTAGACATTATCCAGTTGAATAATCTGGTTTACATTGCAATTAATTATCAGGTTATTTTATTTAAATCAGGTACACGTTATCCATTTGGATAGCCCTCCCTCCCTCCTGATCACTGAACACCAACCTAGTACTTCCTCCTTTTCTCACAGAACTAAGTACAGCCATCAAGCCAGAGAATAAGAGGTAGAAGGAATCAAAAGTGACTTACAAATCCATAATATTTACACCAATTCTGTATCAAAGCGAAATTTTCTGATGTAAATGTATCTAAATCCCTATCTTGAAGCCATATGAATTTATTTTATCTAATACCATGCCATTGGTAAAGCCATGAAAGTTGATTTGTATAAGATTCACAGATTATACCTGGAAGATCTATCATAAGCAAAAGAAATATCTTGCGGAGTTGCAAAATCCGCCTTCTTCAATTTGGAATAATCGTTATAAATTTATTAGAACGTTTATCAATCTCATAAGCCTCAAAGTACACAAAATTATCATTATAAACTGGAGAAAATTTAAAAACTGCATTATTGGTATACATAGACCTAACCAACCCCACCAAATATATAAACCCAGCAGTCCAGTCATTGAAACAATGCTGATTTAAGAGATGCATCATAACATGAAAGTTTTAAGTCATAAGATAGTACATACCGGATAAATCAGTTTTGCAATGGTTGCTTCATCTGTTTCAACAATTGCAGCAGCATCAACTAAACCTTTCTCAGAAAGACGTTGCATAGCACCTGGATTCCTAACGAAGTTCATCAAATTCAATAACAAAATCATATCCCGTCACTGGATATCACAAAGTATTAAGAAATATAAGAATAATATGCTTAAATATCAAATGAAAATGGTGAGCCAACCCGATTTTGTATGAGTTATAAGAACTTGCCATGGTTAACTTCATCCTTGGTTTGGCTGGATAGAAGAGAAGATACTAAAACTGCAAATCTTCTTTCCTGGTATTAGTCAGAGAAGTACTTGTGGGAGACTAGTAATTGCAAATCACAAGACATATATAATGAAACATTTAGATCTCGAGAATTTAAAGAGTAAGGTTTGATTTGCTTTATAAAAGAATGCACATGCGTGAAGTCACATGATGCATAAACACAGAGATCAAAGGATACGGAATAAAGATCCTAGTGTGCAATAATGACATTTATAGATACAGTATAATTGATTGATGCAGTCGATTTTGTTATGGAACAGCCAAAGAAAATTTCTCAGTTGTTCTCATTCCCAAACCTATACGAACAAAAAATGTTCCAAAACCGAAACAGAAGCAAGTGTAATTTACTTGGGTTTGGTTCAGCTTATGACAAACCCAAATTTCAGAGTTCACTACCAAGCCAAGATTTGAATTCGTACCCAAACTGTTTTTTTGTGTGTTAATTCTGGATTATATTATTTAATCTACTATGGACATTGGACTATCTTAAAAAAGTCAAAAATCTAAGCAAGTAGCTCAAATTTTGAGAAGTATGATTTTCTAGGCTCAATATCAGACCAAAATCAAAGAAACTGAACATAGCAAAATGTTCAAGTCAAAATTTAAAGAATGAAATCAAACTAAACTAATAGCATGAGATCAGTTGACTTAACCCTTTTGGTTTCATCTTATTAATGCAACCAAGACCCTCCATAATTATGATACAACAACAACAACAACAACAACAAGCCTTTATCCCACTATGTGGGGTCGGCTACATGAATCCATTTTCTCCAATGTCTTACTAATAATCAAATTCTTATCTAAATCTAATAAAGAAATGTCATTTCTAATAGTTTTTAATTGATATATCATCAAAAAATTATATTGATCAGACACGAATCTCAAGTCAAAATCAAGTTGAAAACTTCCAAAATCAAATTAGGGAACATATGAGCTCTAATTTTAGCAAACGTACAGTCGAACTAAACGTCTCAGAATTGCGAACCCAACAACACTAAATTCAACTCAATCCAAGCTCAAATGGGTCCAAATAAAAGACCCGAAGCGCCTTTGAAAAGTTCAAACTATAAATTGGACGACCAAACAATTTTCAAACATTACATGCTTATAGTTGAATCGAGCGGCTCAACAAGAAGAATCCAACGAGCCCAAGATTGTCAAATTCTGATATCATTAAGACATTCAAATGTCCAGTAAGTCAACCACGATCAAGGGAATCAATATCGGTCGTCCATTCAAACCACTCCGAACTTACCCTTGATCTTCCTCCCATTTACTGACCATGCCACTCTTAAAAATCTATAAATAGACTCCGCATTTCTCATGGAGGGTGACCCAAGCAAAGAAGAGAGATTTGAGATCTTTCATGCCACAAAACTCCTCCCCGACCACCACTCGTACTTCCGTCGGACCACCAACTGACGACTGACGTCAGACTTCTGCCCAACCGCCGACTGACGCCAGACTTCCGCCCGACCAGCGACTGACGTCGGATTTCAGCCCGACGTTGGTCACTAGATTTCAACCAGATAATTGATTATTGTAATATGATCGTCCTCAAGTACGGTTCAGTCACCTTTAATCTACCAAAAAACTAATTGAGTCGTTTCAACTAGGCGTGGCCTCGTGGTTTTTCCCTTTTTTATGATTTTCCATATAAAAAATCTTGTGTTCTCTGTTTGTTTGTTGAATATCCGTATAATGCTGAGGTGTAAAATTCTACTTTATCTCCGCGTATATTATAGCCCGGAATAGTTTGCCGTCGTCTGTGGGAAGCTTAACCTTGTTATCCTAAGTACTATTTCAATGGTCAACAGGCATAACAATCGCATTTTGGGAGTCTCTCACTCCAACTCACACCAATCCAGGAATTATTCCATGAACCATGGACGTTAGGTTCCTGCCTCTTTTTACCCCGGTGGGTGAAACCCCACCGGGGAAGGGACATCACGACCATCCCTGGAAGATCACATTTGAAAAATAGAGGAATCTCAGAGTGAGATTTTTCAACTTCTATAAGAGACATGACAACCAATGCTAGCACAACAAGAAGAGAGTCTTCTCCCTCGAGATCCACCGCTGGTCGAAGGTGTTCAACCTCAACATCTTCATGCAGATAATCCTCTTCCTCAGTCAAGGGGTCGCCCCGGAACACAACAAGACAAGACATTGTTGACACTTGACACCGCTCTACCCATCATTCTCGCCCCAATCAGTTAGCCCGCATTCCTCTAGATATCCCAGAGGACTTGGCCCGATCTCGCGTTGCTGAGCTCCCACACAACACCCTACATCATGAACTGTAACGATTGGTCTGAGAAGAGTTTCTCATGAGAGGTGAAAGACCATCTCTTCATCAATGGGACTTCCAGGAGTCATCACCCCTGACTGAGGCCATCCTTCAACAATGAATTCCGACAGGATTCAAACTACCGAGCATCGATTTTTACAATGGGATATCCGACCCCTACAAGCATATTGTTCAGTACCGAACCATTATGCATATCCAACGAGCCTCAAATGCGCTCCTCTGTCAAGTTTTTTCTGCCACCCTCAAAGGGTAAGCTCAAACATGGTTCTATTTGATTCTAGCCAGAATCATTCCCACATTCGTTAAATTAGCCGAAGTGTTCGTCGAACAATTTGTTGTTAATCAGAGAATGGTTAAATATTCTTCCCACCTCTCAAGAATTTGCCAGAGTGAAAGTGAGTCCTGTTGCAATTCAGGATCCCTAGTCAGTGATTTTGATGATAACTAACATTATTAATTGAATTGTTATTGTTCTCACTAAATATTTTAGATACTTCTTTTTTCTGTGAGCACTAACATTTCAGATAAGATATATAATGTTCAAGACTGCAGACTCAAGATTGGATATAATAGGATGTAAAAGAGACTATAATTTTATTTTCTTTATTCTTGAGTCTGGCCACATAAGAGTGTATACAAATTGGATGATCATGCACACACACAAGGGGAGAGAAAAATATTTTTTAAGTTAAAAATATTTTTTGAACTAATCATATTGTATGATATGTTATCCGAAAATAGACTTAATGGCTAATTGAAAAAAATTAGTTTTTGCAAACTAATAGTACTATACGATTCATTATGATCTAAAAACTCTAGCCACCAAATTAATTTAAGTAAGATTTTGAAATTTGATTTTTGAACTAATCATACTATACGATCTCAATCGTACTATACGAATATTTGAAATCTTGCTAAAATTAACCCCTGTATTTAGTCAATCAAATCACGATTTAATTAATGATAGTTGATAATATCAAATGATTAGCATAGATAAAATTTGGTCGTTCCAGAGATTGTACCAAACAAACCATGATTTTTAGAACTAATCGTATTGTACGATATTCATATCGTACTGGACGACCTACTTGAAATCAACTAACTGTATTGTACGAAGAGAGCATTACGAGACGATTAGCAGAGACAATTTTTAATCGTCCCATATAAATAGAGGAAATAGAACATATCGTATTGAACGATCTATCGATCGTATTGTACAATATGTTCATAAAATTTAAACAGTTCGTTTGAACGATTGTTCATATAGTACTGGTCGGGACTAATTTTGAACTGATTGTACTGTATGAATTTGAAACGTACTGTATGAACAGTGACATCTAACTTGAATTTTTGGGATTTCTTGAAGCCTATTACAAAAGTTATATTTTAAGATTTTCTTAGAAGTCAAGAGAGAGGAATGTGTGACTGAAGAAGGAACTCTGAGAGAGGAGCTTTTGAGAAGAAAATCAGGGTTTGAGAGAGGATAGAGAAGGTGAGCTTGAGCATGAGGGAGTAATAGTGTGAGGGAATCACATGGTTGCTCCGGGCTAGCTGCACCCTTGCTCCTCCTAGGGCCTTGGTTGAGTCTTTTGGAAGCTCTCTAGGGAGAGAGACTTCTTAGTCTAGTCCTCGAGGTTCTCAGCCTTCTCCGAGAGGGAGAAAAATGAGTTGAGGTTCTCTGACTTCTTTAGAAGGGAGAAAAACGAGTCAAGTTCCGCTGCCATCACCAAGAGGGTAACATAGCGTCCGGCAGTCCGCCGCATCAAAGGTTTGGGGAAAGTGAGTTTGAAAAGGCATGTGGAAGCAAAAGGAGAGTCACTTTGTTTTAGTGCAAATTCTCAGAGTGAATGACTTCAGGGAGTGAATGTAGGTCAAGGTTGACTGAACCACTATAAAAATCTCTAGTGTGTTTTTTTTTCCTTTTCGCACTTTTATATTTCCTACATTTCATTTTCGTTAATAACTGCTTGGGAAAAACATTGATTATTGCTCCTCGTTATTCAAAATTTCATCGTAGTAAAATTTAATATTTTTGATAAAAATCTCTCGCTTCCGCAATCAATTAGATTTTGGTATTTTCAATTACTAAAAAGTTTTTCAAAAATATTGTTATTATTATTTTGAAGTTAAGAAAATTTTTTCGAGTACCAATTCACCCCCCTCCCTCTTTGTGAGCCTCGGGCTAATCCCATAAGGTTTAACAACCTTCACGAACTTTCAAGTCCCTCAAAGAATACTTTCAAAGCTTTTTTTACGGAGGCTTGACAAATTCCAATGGTAGATCCTGAAGCTTAAAGAAGTTTTTCTCGGAGGGCTTCGTGTCGGCCCCTTTTACTCAGCACTCATATAAGACAGTTAATTCATACGCTGGTCTGATTAATCGAGTGGAGGCACAAATCTCTATAGATGAAGTCATTAATGTTCATAAAAAACAGTTTAAGCAAACAAATGTAAAGCATAAAAGTGCATCAGGGACAGATAATCCATCATCGCAACGAAAGAAACAAGGAAATTATAACTTGCCCCCTTGACCCCCTCACAACGTATCTCGGACAAATGTATTGATGGTCATTCAAAATCAGGATAACGTGAAGTGGCCAAATATTGTATTAGGAGACTTAATATTGCAAGTACTAGTCAGGCTGAGTCATGACACTCATACCTATAAAAAGTCTCGACCCTAATCCAAACAAAATACTAAATTTAGGGGTAGATTTGGATTATATAAACTACATCCTGAATGTACTTCCATTTAATTCCTACAAACACAAAGCCATCTCTAACTTTCAGATCCCACGGACTCACTAGACTAACTCAAAAACTGTTTACCGTACATCAAATATCCTCAACTCAGAAAATTCATTTTACAATTGGAATATCTTTAGAGTTTGATTGAACAAACTGCATATAGATTGCCTTGAAACTTAATAAGAATGGAATGTTTTTAAAAACCATTTTAGTTAATTACTTTTTTCATGTCCATCAACGCCCTTAGTTCAGGGTGGAGGTAAAGCAAAGAAAATTTAGTCACCGAATAGCATGGCTCCTGATTTGGCTTTTTATCTTACAAGTATCAGAGATAAAGAGACAGAATTCAAGTTAAATCGTAGAGTTATTATGACAACTTTCTCATAGTGAAGCTATTATTATAAGTAATCAGTAATGAAAATAGAAAAAAAATGTTAACAGGTGATGATCAAGTGACCATACATTTAGGTTTATCTAAAAACAATTTCATATAATTTCCAAATTGAATATAATTTTAATAGTAAAAATTTGCATAAGTAAGTCTAAACGAGCAAACATCAATAGGTTCTCTCATCTTCTCAATGATGAATTTAAAGGTTAACCATACCTTGGGAGGAAGAAAACTACCAGCCTTTTCACATCCCTTGGAATCTACCGGAGCATTTCCGGAAAATCTCATTTTCTTTATCCCATCAAGAACCATTTCCCAGTTCGTGGGCATTTCCACTGTGTCAGAAGCAAAATTCAAAAAAATTGTCAATTAGAACTAACAATTGATTAGCAATACATAATTGTGTCAACAAGAGGAATTAAAGGCTTCAAATTAGGGATCATGCAGGTCATACTCTGCCCTATTGAAGTAACTTTTGACTTGATGGAAATGGTTTTCACCCTTTTTGTATCAAGTTTGGCAGTAGTACCTATAGGATAATATCCAATAGAACCATAAATCTCAATCCAACAGATAAATATAATAATTCAACTCATCTGAAACTAAATATCAAGATGTCTTTCAACATCTTTAAAGTACTGAAATTTAAAGGATAAACAGGAAAAGCTAAACATAAAGAAGAGTTACATAAATGTGTTGAAGTTTAAACCTAAATGTGGCATGTATTTAAGCTTCTCAATTTGGATTAGAGAATAGCTTAAAAAATCAATTTTTTTGCTAGGATTGATGAAATATTACAATGTTGCCGAGGAAAAAAAGATATTTCTGGATGGGTACATACCATGGGTGGATTTAGTATGTGAATTTAGTATGGGGGCTTTGGGGGCACGGGCCCCCACTTAATGGCTAATTAAGTGTATTTATGGCTCATTAATTACATGTTAAAGCAAATTATTATTATTATAGTTATTTATTAGGTTTTTTTCCATCCCCGATCCCACAGATGCCTTTTCAAGCGCGCACTGACCAAAATCGCATGGACCAAAATCATGGAAGGCTTCTTTCATGCGCACACAAACTGAAGGCCGGAAGCCCGGAATGCACTTTTACTAATCTTGTTCAAACGCCTAGTCGCCTACCCTTCGATAGGTATCTTAGCCTCTCTCTCTCTCTCTCTCTCTCTCTCTCTCTCTCTCTCTCTCTCTCTCTCTCTCTCTCTCTCTCTCTCTCTCTCTCTCTCTCTCTCTCTCTCTCTCTCTCTCTCTCCATGACTCTAAAATTACAACACATCTTAAAGTAATTTGTTTCATACATGTTTTATATCTTATGGGAAATTTTGTTTTATCCATGAAAATCTAAGCTTAATTTTCTACTAATTAGTTATTTATCATTTGATTAACATAAGCATAAAATTAGTTATTAATCATTTGATCAACATAAAATCTTTTTTGTAATAATAATCTATTTCGTACATGTTTTATATCTTATGATCAAATTGTTAACATTTTTTTCATTCAAATTAGATATGACAAGGTATTTCAAAAGAAAAACTGAAGGAGATGCTCAGAATATTTTATGTGGGAGAAACAATACACAAATTAAACGAAGGTATGTAGAAACAAATTTTACTGATATCCCTGTCGATTTAGTGTTGCAGTTGATAATTTTTTGATGAATCCCATGATGTATCAGTTAAAGAACAAGTTGTTATTTTTTTTACTTTATGTTGATAAACAATGTTATGTTATTGAGCATTTTATTATGATTATTCATGTAGAATAGACATCAATTGTAACACTAAAAAAGTTTATCGAAACATTTTTTTTGCAAAAAATGGGTTGAGTGTGTCACAATTGTGTGGACAATGTTATGATGGAGCTAGCAACATGCGGGGTAAGTTTAATAAACTAAAATTATTAATCATGAAAGAAAAGTATTATGCTTATTATATACAATTGATTTACAAAATGTGGAGGTTTAAATCAATAAATTGCTCTTCAAAGGCCAGGAGATACTCTTTGGGATTCTCATTATAATTCAGCCATCACTTTAATTCTTTTGTTTGAATCTATAACTGATGCTCTTGAGATAGTAATACAAGATGAATCTAACAGTAAGCAAAAAAGTGAAGCATATACCCTATTTGATTGTGTCAGAATTTTGAATTTATTTTTAATTTGCATATGATGAAAATCTGATTAGGAGTTACAAATGAGTTATCACAAATACTGCAAAAAAAGAATCAACACATTATATATGTCATGACTTTGATAAAAGTTTCTAAACAAAAGTTTCAAAATATGAGAGATGATGGATGTGATACTTTATTTAAAGAACTTGGACTACTTTGTGAGAAAAATAACATAAATATTCCAAATATGACAGATAAATTTGTGATACGAGAAAAATCAAGGCGCCTTACTGAAACTATCAAAAATAGACATCATTATCAAATCCAGGTCAATTTCGGGTTAGCAGGTCAACCCGGACACGACCCGTTTTTTCAATCGGGTCGAATTTTGGAACTCGAACCCAACTCGATTGCAAAACGGGTTGACCCTAACCCAAAATTTTTGGGTCGGATTTGGGCTGGATTTTGGGGTCGTGTCAAATATTGACACCCCTAGCCTCAGGTTCTACTCTACTTAGAGCTTTCAATTCAACAATCTTGTTAGACTTGGTTATTTTCTTTCTGACTCTACGTAGGTAATTCTGCATTGTGATAGACATGTAACTTCAAGAGCTTAATAGCAAATTTGATGAAATTAAAATATAATTACTCATTCATTTCAGCTTTTGATAAAGAACGATTACTATGCCTAGCAAAATTTTATCCATCAGATTTTTCAGAAATGGATCTCTTCATACTAGATAATAATATTAAAAAATTTATTGTTGATGTGAGATCAACTAATGCATTTATGAATTTAAAAGGACTTGGATACTTGCTCACAAAATAGCAGAGATTAGGAATAGTGATATTTATCATTTGGTGTTCTTACTTCTAAAGTTTGCTCTGATATTGCCAATTGATCAAGCAACAGTTGAACAAACATTTTCTGGAATGAACATTTTAAAGAACTGTTTACGTAATCGTATGGAAAACTCCTGGATGAATGACTGCTTACTTCCTTATATTGAAAAATACATATTTAATAGTATTGATAATGAATGATTGTAAAACAATTTCAAAAAATGAAGACTTGACAAGAAAAATTATAAATAATATGTAATAAGAATATCAAGATTTAAAATTCTCAATTATAAGTTTTTTTTTTCTTTATCATATATTCTATCTTTTATAATGAGTCTAACGGTTTAAAAAAAAATTAAAACTATCAATGTCGGTCCCAAGCCAGGATGAAAAAGGTTGAGGATTTTTTTAATTCAATAATTTGTGCCCCCACATGAAAAAAATACAGGCTCCGCTCCTGGTATATAGTTTGTTTGGCTCTTTTCTTTAGTGGCACAGTCTATTCACCCTTTATTGCAAATTTGTTGTAATACACCCACCAAACTAGTGCAGACATGGCATGGTAGAAATATTTGGACTTACCAATTTTGATGCTTGAAGAATCAAAACGCACAGTTCTAGAGTAGATCTTTAGTTATTCTAAGAAATTACGAATTTTGGGTCTCCATGTATTATAAACTCCCTAAGATATGTTTTTTATAAAAAATAATTGAATAAGTAGCCTATGTTTCTCTCTCAAACATATGTAGTGATTGGATGTGAATTATCTCATAATGAGTTATGCAATTTTAGTTGGCTTGTTATTAACACTTATCAGTCAATGTTAATGTTAAAAATTGTGATAAAATAGAGCAGTTCCTCAAAAGTATCATGAAATAAGAGGATATCAAGAGCTTAAAGTTATATTTAATAAAAAAATTGCATAAATTTGAGTGCTTAACTGTAAAAAGTTGTTGATAGCTATGTTGACGTTATTGGAAATAAGAATATTAAGGTGGATGTGCAGTAAAACTATGAAAGATAAATTAAAGAACAGTTATATTGGATGATCTATTGGAGTGACACTATCAAAAGTAAGGTAGTTGAAAATAAGCATAGCTGATTTGGGCATGTACAATAAAGGATATAAAATAGCGCATTATATAGGTATATTAAACTTAAATCGGAAGATTATAAGGAAAAAGGGATAAACCAAAAGCAACATGGATAATGATTGTTCAAAATGATTTATAAAGACTCAAATAGCACTCAACATAAATGAATGGAGAAAGAGAAGTTATAAAGCTAACCCAAAAAAGTTGGCATAAGGTTTGTTGCATGCCAAAACATTCACAGTAGTAGAGAGAGATAATTTAACATCTTAACTTTACATGGAAAATCCAACTCACATAAATAAGAAAGGAGTGCAAAAATTATAAGAGACTATAGTTTTTACTTGTAAAACCCGGGAAAGGAAAACAATTATGGGGTATGACATAGTTGAAATGATTTTGTTAGTGATCACCATCAGTTACAAATGATGCTCCTCCTTAAGAGAAGACATCGATTCATTGAGGTGAGCATGCAATGTATAGAACATACTGTGCATTTAAAATTAGAAGAGCCCTATGGCAGGTGAGTTGTTTTTAAGAGATCATTTACTTACTTGTTTGGTTATAATCCTTTGAGAAAAGAAGACCAAAGACTAAAAAAAACTAATATAAATCACAATACTGATGTCGAGAGTTAGAGTTAATGTTGATAGCATGCATTGATTATATAAATGATGGAATGTTGGAATTATTAGCGATGATAAGTGACAAAGTCAGTGGCCATCAATGGCAACATTGATCAAAAGATTGTAGGTCAAAAGACCCTACTCGAGCAATGGAGGTCAAAGGACTATAGTCGAGTGACGTTGATCCGAGGACCATAGAGCAACGGTAGTCGGAAGATCATGATCGGGCAATGATAGTCCAAGGACCATAGTCTGATGACAGTGATCGAAGAACCGTAGTTGAGCAATGGGGGTCAAAAGAAATGACCATCAATGATGGAATTTGCTCTAAAATGTGTTTACATTTATAAGGGTAAATTTTGAAATGACCCATCAGTGATGTGAATAATTTTATGAAGTTTATTTCGAATTACTATGCATTTCTCCCAGTAACATTTCCTACCTTTGCATCAATGGTAAGAGAAAAAAATTTAAAGAACTATAGAACATGTCTTCAATTCATAAGAAACAGAAATATTGCTTACAATGGTTGTAATTGGTGAAAATCCACTTTTATTTCACAAGCATTAAGTAAATCAAATGCTGGCAAATAGGAATGTTAGTTAATAGAACATTTTACCTGATGTTGAACTTTCACATGCCTTGACTGGATTATATTCAAACTCTTCTATATCTGGTAACCTATCAAGCTACAAATTGTTGTCAGTCAATTGAATAGAGTAACATTTATTTTTTCTTGCTTCAAACAACTCCCAATAAGTTAAATCCTCAACAAGGCCCGGTGAAAAGAGTTTAAACAGAATAGACCACCAAAATCACAAAAGTAAATTTCCAGCCAATATAAAGTAGATTTAATCAATAGTTCCTGCAAAATAAATGTGACAAAGTTTTAAAGAAAGCGAACAATGAAATGAAACTAGTTTTGCTTCGTCAACTTTATTTCAAACTAAAAGCCAAAAACATTTACTATGTATAAGAATCTTACTTCAATTATCCCCCAAATCAAAGACCACCAAAGTACCCTATGTGTAAAACAGCAGTCGAGTAATTATCATATCATTAAAGCTAAGAAGTCGCCAGCGCATATCAAAATATAAAATTGCAGTTTCCGCGGCGACTGAGAATATAAGATGATGAACTTACTATAGGTACGGGAGCTTCACCGCTTGGAACATCCATAGCAACCTCGACTATCCTCCTTGATCTGCCCCTTCTCACGCGAACTCCAACAGGGGTTTTCGCGGCGCCATCAGAACCTGAAAATAAGCAGAAACACATTTGCAAAGAAATAACCATGAATGATACGGACTGACGAAATCAGATGAAATAACCGAACCTGTAACCGAACTAAGGGTTTTGGGAGACAGCGATCGGGACGTGGCTCTGGAGTTAGGCATTCGAAGGCCTTTTCCAGCGTACAGATGGGGAAATGGAGAAATCCGGCGAAGGGCGAGGCTGTGGTGGAAGAGCATTTTAAGAGGGAAATACGAGAAACTGAGGTTTTTTATTATTTTTATTTTTTAGTTGCGACTGACCGAATCAAGTTGCAATCCGTTGTCATCTTGGTTCGTAAAATACGCATCGTATCGAATCATTGATGAGTTTGTAACGTGGAGTGTTCAAAACCTTGTGGTCTGGTTGTAGCGGTAGCGGCTGTTGTTTCTTTTAAATTTGATTGTAGATTTTTTTTTTTTTTTTTGGAAATTAAGGGCTTAGCCCATTTCCTATATGAAAAGAAAATTATAAAGTAAAGAAAAATTACAATGTAAAAAGGAGCTATTACTCTGTGCGGACACCGGATAGTTCTACTGTCTGGTTACACTTAGGTACTGAGTGCGCGATACATTTTTAGGATGATGTGATGCATTTTTATTGGTCTTCGGACGTCATCCCAACTTCACGCAGAATAATAAAAATCGTAAAAAGGAACTCCATGAGGTGAAAAAATAGAGCAAAGCTCGCAAAAAATTCAAAATAAAACTCCTACCATCAAAGTGTAAGAACGTAAGAAGAGATAAAAACGGGTTACAAAGTAAAGCAAATCAATATCATGACTCAGAGCAAAATAGGATCTTCTAGAATCTCGAAATAAGGGAGCCTCCCCTGGTTGCCTATAAGACCATCCAAGGGGAGCAAGCATGGATATTGAGAGAGGGTCATCGTCGTTTGAGGCATTCCAAAAGTCCCACTAGGCGAATGCATGAAGGAAGAACTAGCAAATCTCAAAGAAAAAGCATGTTGCTTTTTGAAAACATAGCACATGAACAGCTACCATAGACAATTCATCCTACCAGATAAGCACGGTAAACACCCCAAAAATCAAACAAAAAAATTAAAATTCTTATTACTGGACACCAAAGCTTTCAAATTCTCCCAACTTCTCCATTTTGCAATTTGAAGTATCATAGCTTTCTTAATTGGGCTTCGATTAGATGAAATGCAAACATGCATTGAGCCAAATTTACTATCATTTCTCTCCCTACATAAATAGTAAATATAGCAACATATAATGAGAAAATAAAAATTCTTTGCATCCGGGATTTTACTTTATATGTCATAGATGTGATCAAACAAAAGGAGTAAACTAGGATGCATGAGAAAATGATTCATATTAGGAATCAACCCAGCCAAGACATTGAAGGTGTAATCACATTAAACAAATGTGAAATGCTTTCATTCAAAGAGTGGCAATGGCAGCAAACAGTGTCAATAATAATGTTCCTCTTAGCTAAAGTTTCAACAATTTCAAACCCCCGAGAAAAGAAATACAAGCATAAGAAGAGAATCTTAGGATAAAATAGTTATGCCAAATAAATTTGTGTCATGATATTGTGGGAGCATCATTGTAATAGTCTAAAAGACAGGAATTAAAAGGATTCCTGCAAGCCTTAATCGAGGATATGTTATTTATGTAATTATCATGGATGGGGACAACTATGATAGCTTGTAAGATAGGTTCAGGTAAGTTCGAGTTGATGTTGTGGATGATGATAAAAAGAACATGTAACAACCCAAAATATGAAAAAAAGTATTTTAAATAAATTTTAAATTTATTTTTATACTAGAGCGCTTCAGTGTTGTACTTCATAGTGTTATGTCATTAGATTTAAGAGCACAACATTGACAAAAATCATTCTCGTGTTGTTTGAGTTTCTATTCTATAATAATTATGATTTCTGCATGCTGGCGCTACGACGTTGGGTTGGAGCATTGTGGCGCAGGCCACTAATAGTGCTTTTATAAATTTTGTATTATAAATGCTAAGAACTAAAACTCCGGCGATGTTCCCCATTTATGTGGCTTGTTATGAAAGAAGAGAGGGAAAGCGAGAGGAAGAGGAGAGAGAGAGAGAGAGAGAGAGATGAGAGAGAAAACCAGTTTTTGTCATTTTTTATCTATAGTTTATGTTCTAAAAAGTATTCTGATCATAATAAGTAACTCGAATCTCACTTTAGCTTTCAATAATTTCTAGTTAGACAAATTTAATCTTTATTAAATTGATACAAATATAATTTCTTCTGATTTACTACACTTTTATCGTATAACTTTTTAAAGCAATAGATACATACTTTATGGATATTTTGGCTGCAATATTATTGAATTTCACCAATTAAAATGAATGTTTTGATTTTTCAAAGCTATTAATCATTATATAATTTTTTTTTTTGCAAATTTATGGATTTGAACCATTTTATATTGCATTTTATGCATAAAAGGAAGATTTATACAACTAATATGAAATAAATGTAGTACATGCATGTAAGCAAGAAAAATTAGTTGTTAGCACTACTAATTCAGGTTGGTTGTCAAAATATAATATCTTGCACAGGAGGATGGCCCCACTACTTTTCTTATACTGGTTGTAGCATGTAAATGATGACTAATAACGTCAATGGGTAAAAAGTGATGATTATTAATGATTTATTAAAAATCACTTGAAATGATAAATTGATAAACATATTGTATTGATAATGATAATGATTAATACAGAGGAATGAATGAAAATATCACATTAAAATTAGATGTCCTACTTTTTAATCGTGTACTTAATCATATATTGATATAATTCAAGTGTTATTAATAAATAGATAAAAAAATGTGTGCATTATATGTACATATTTCATGTACTAATTTCATAAGAATAGATAAATGATAATATAGGCAAGACTGATGGCATCAACACATGTATGTTCATGCTATAATATTAATTTATCAATTTCACATTCCATGATATTAATTTATGGATTTAAGCATGTTGATTCACACTTTTCACTATTGATTATATTGAATCATACAAGTGATAATTGAGCATAGAATATATTGAACACTACTGATTCTATTGTTGACCTCATTTTTGTATGAGGTCATTAGGATCCTAAAATCAATCTAGATTCAAATTAATCTAGACTTTTAATCAATTCAAATTCAAGTTAATTCATACCTCAATCAATTCAAACGTTAATCAAATCCAAACTTCAAACCTACCCAGACTTTGAACTTTTTCTGATTTAAACTCCAATTCAAATCTTGATCCTAACCCCAGATCAGTCTATCCTCCAGATCACTCTAGGCTCTAGGATCCTCCTTACCTTCAGGCCTTAAGATCAATCCAGACCTTAGGATCTATCCATACCCTAGGATTTATCTAGACCCTAGGATTCCTCCAGACCAATTTAGATCTTAGGATCTACCCTAACCCTAGATTTATCCAAACCTTAGGATTGATTTATACCCTAGAACTATCTAGATCTTAGATCAATCTAAGCCTTAGATAAATTCTGATTCAATTCAATCCAGAGCTCAAATCCATTTAGATTTCAAACATATTCAAACTTCAAAACAATCTTGACCTTCAATCAATCTCCAGCTTAATCCAGACTCCAACACTTGATCAACCTTCTATCACACTTACATCATATCCAATTATTCATTATCATTTAAATGATTGTGACTAATTTAGATAACTTAAATTCAAGCATATTCAAACCCACTTTGAGTCAAATAAAAAAAGTTTTACTCAGTCAAACTTTAATAATTTGGTCAAAACCTCTCATCCAATGCATTCATCCATTCAAACTCAAACCCTATTGCTTTGGAAAATATTTGAATTCATTCTATTTAAATACTTTAAGTGTCTTTGGGCAAGCCATGAATCAAGTCATGGTTAATTAGCCCAAGTCAACCTACTTTAACTTTGTCAAACCCCCTTCCCATTTACACATTTGCTTTATATCTTCATGCCTAAGCATCAAACCTTCTCAAACCCATTCCTACCAGCTCCTTAAGACCATCACATGCCACCTCAGCATCTAAGGTGGCTGGCTAACTGGTCAACATAGTCAACTAACCTTGAAATGGTTTTTGAGTGGTCAAACTCTCCAACCCAAGTTGTCTAGCTAAGCCCAGGCCCATCTAGCCATTTGGAGAGACTCTAGAACCTTCCTTGATGCCAACTCACCCACCTTGACTCTTGTTGACTGGTCAAACAGTCAATAAGAGCTCAAGAGAGCTCTCATGGTCAAACCCATTCAAATCAATCCTTCCCTTTAAACCAGACCTATCCAGTTGTTCAAAAGCATTCCAGACTCTTCCTTGAAGCTAACTCAACCTCCCCCAACTACTGGTGTGCCCTAAGCCCGAACCTACTAGCCTATTGGTCCCCCTAGGTGTGAAGGTGACCTAGGGTCATTTTCACCTAAAGCAGCTCTACCTCTGCCCCTCTAACCGCCTGATCCAGGTGTCAACCATCCCAGAAGTTCCCCTAGTCGATCCCAACTGCTTCTTTTGGCTCTAAACGTTGAATAGAGTGAATAGGGGTGGGATTATTCATTCAGAGCTATCTCTCATTCCAGTGTATCCCCAGACAAAACAAATTTCATTTTGAAATCCCAGAGCTCCCTGCACCTTTCCCCTTAATTTTTCCACCATTTGGAGCTTGCCGGCAGCGAAATCAACGAACATCTGAAGCTAAGCTAGCCTCAACCCTCTAAGAGTTCAGTTACAATGATCTTCTGAGCTCGAGGTCCTCAGGGAAATTGAACGCGGACAATCTACAAGTTCAGAGATACTTAACCCATTCAATTCCTTTGTTTATACATTGGTAAATCCTAAACCCTAGTCTCTTACCTAGGTTTCTAAATAGACATTCATCTAGGGAAATTTAAAGCATTAAAATCATTCCCCGTTCTTCTTCTCGCTAACTGTCATCTAAATCTTAAATATCATTTCATTTAATCTTCTGTAAACAGAGTTTAGAACAATTTTTAAATTTAGGGTTTTCGGGTTTACTAAACTCAATGAAGAAATTAAGACCGTTCGTCTTCTTTATTTATCTTGGACGGTCAGGATTTCGTTGGATTAATAATCGGATTTGAACTCTTGTAACCGCGTGATGATTAGATCATATCCAGTTGCATCTCGATCGTCCCTCCATACCGCGGGTGTTGTTGTAGCCATTTGATCGTTCTGGATCGAATTCGACCATGGGATTAGTCTAGACCATTGGATCCGCGCTATCATAGATCCGACAGTTTTGCTTGCTGCTGACTCATTTAAGTGAGCACAGTCAGCTGACCGCCGCCATCTGCATGGTCCAATCATCCACTATCGCATATAAATCGGGAGTTAAGGTTTTATTTTAATTAATTTTAATTATAGAACTTAAAAAAATCATATAAAATAAAATACTAAACCAAAATTTTCACACAACCACTCGTTTTTCTCGGAATAAAATGTCTTATTTTCTAAAAATAAAACCAGAGCCTAATTTTCATTATTTTAAAAATTATATTTTAAACCCTATTTTTATTCTAATTTATTTTAGTTATATTTTAATTAAATATCTAGATTCTCAAAAATTTTAAGTGGCGTAATTCAGTTTTAAATGGCATGATGAAGAGATTTATATGCATCTTAAGTATCTTTGTATGAGATTATTTGTGTTTTCATTGAAATTCTATTTGAATTCTCTTTTAAATAGGTTATGACTTAACATAAGCCTTTTAAAAGAAAATTCATTATTAATTGAATGATTTTCCAATGATTCCATGCATACACTCTAAGATATCAGTAAGTAATTAGATTCAAGTGCATTTAATCTTCATTGGGTATTTAGAGGGCATTTATTCTAATCACATTTTCTAATTCTTCTTGATTGTCCTTTAAATCCTCAATGATTGATTTCAAATAATCTTTAATGTGTTATGTTATATCTTTCTTTCATCATATTACCATTGAGTTAAACCAAAGATATGATTGCTTATTGAATAAATCTTCAAACATAATCAAAGCATGTTTTAGATATAATCTTCAAAAATTCATTACATTCATTTTCTCTTAGATTTAGTACACTTGTTCATGATTGGTGTGATTTCAATGTGTATGTCCCAAAGGGTTAGTATACATTGATTTTGATCCCAAAACCTAGTGACATATAAGGACAACAATTAAGGGCTTGTGTCTTAGTCAATTTAGATCAATCTAGGATGAACTCCATCATCCCTTTTGGATGAAATTCAAACTTAGAAAAATAGTGTCATACACCTTTGATCAAATATACCTTGATTTGACATTAATCAAACTTTAAAAAATGATTAGATTTAGGTGATTCTTCATTAAGGGTCTTTATTTTAAAAAAAATCCAAATAAATCAAATAAAATTTCTAAAAAACCAAAAAAATCAACTTAAATTAATAATAATCAATCTAAAATCACTTCTACAATTATTAAAAATCAAAACTAAGATCTAAATTTCATTAAACCTAAACTAACTCTTAATCAACTTTAATTAAGTTTTAATTAAACAAATCATAATAATTTAAATAAAACTCATTAAAGATTCAAATTAATTTCAATGAACCCCAAATTAAGTACATAATCAATCTAAAAATCAAATTTAAATTTAAACCCATTTAAACTTCTAATTAAATCCTTAAATGCATTTAATTATAAATTATATAAATAAATACCTTAAAATTCATATAAAATTCAAATAATATCAAAAAATATAAAATAAATTAAATAAAATTAGAAACATATTAATTTTAATTTTAAATAAATTTCTAATTAAAAATTCAATTAATAATTTATTAATTAAACAATTTCTTTAATAATTAATTAAATATAATAAATAAATCCTAAAATTCATTAAAATTTCAATTAAAATTTTATAAAATCAGAGAATAACATCTTGAATTTAAATAAATTTTTTAAATAAATTTCAAATATTAAATTAATTAATAATTCATTAAATAAACCATTTTCTTTTAATAATTAATTAAATAATCATAATAAATCCAAAGATTGATAGAAAATTCAATTTGATCCAAATAAAATTTAAATGTTAATCTCTTTAATTTAAATATAATTTTAAATAATTTTTCAACTTAATTTCATTAATAAACCATTTATTCTTGATACAAATTTATTTAAAATTCAATAAATAATTAAAAAATTTGAAATGTTATAATAAAATTCATAAAAGTTTGAATTAAATTATAATTTATTTAAAATAAATTAGTTTGATAATTTGATTGATTAAAATTTATTTTAATCAATTGAATTTGATAATTAATTTAGTTTAACTGAATTAAGGTCTTTATGCCCAAAGCTTGATTCCTTTTGAAGGGCGTTGGGCATTTTGATTTCAAAAGACCATTCAATACACTTAAATAACAAAGAGATTCTCCCATGTGTTGTGCACGACTAATTTTAAGAAAACACTAATACATTTCGATTTGGAGATCTTCAAACTCTTAATAATTCACCAACCTTATGTGGCATACTCGACTCCTTTTGAAAGGTATGTCATATTGCATTTACAAGGTCTCTTTTCTCCATCTCTAATAAAATTTTGGGGACTCTCAAATGTACACTTATCTTATTTATAATATGGGTGTTCATTTTGAGAGTCCTATGACTTATAAATTGATAACTTCTTACATTTAAAAGGTTATCCATTTATAAGTTCTTTAAAGTTAAATATATAACTCCAACATCTAAAATTGGAATAATTTTAAAAGTCAAATATATAATACTTAAACTTCAATTAAATCCCATTTGACCTTCAATGAAAAACTTTAATAATACATGTAATTCAAACATAAATTCCTATAGGACCTATTCAAGCCACACGACCTTTTTCACACACTTAGATGCTTGTTATGACAACCAACTTAAGCTTAGGCTAGGCCGATAGTTTGTTGTGGTTAGATTGCGGCTGCCTTGCCTAAAATGCACATATGTTTGTCTAGTTACTTTTCTGCAAATCATAGCATGTATATTTAATTTCTATTAGTGCACCAAAGTGTTGAGTGAATAAGTGAGGGTCGTGTACTTTACTTTTTGTCTTTACTTTCTTGCATTTATAACTGCTCACAATGCACTCATAATTACATAACTGTTTTTATTTACTTACTTTTATATTCTTGCAAAGTAGAATGTTCTTAGGGACTGATGTACTTGTAAAGAGATGTAATTTTAAATTCCTATATTCTTATATATATATATATATATATATATATATATCGAGTTGTACTAGAGTCCTATATTATAAAAGGATTAAAGATAGCTGCATATATATATATACAAATGGGGCTCCAAAAAATAATGTTCTTCCTCAGGAGGATGTTCATTTTTGAAATTCCATATAAGATTTGGAGCCTGATGAAAACCATAAGCAGTTATATTTGATTTTACTTTCTTATAGGCTTAGAACCCAGATTTGTTGTCTGTGGGACCTGCCCACCTTTACTTTACTGTAGACCCTGAGTTGTAATATGTAAATTTTATATTAATAAAATCATTTCTTTTTTTATATATGCAACTGTTCTTGCATCATTAACATACAAGTATATTTTTAATTTTTGTAAGCATATCTTCTTACTTTTAATTCAAGTTCTTTAACTATTCCTTGATTCCTATGATAGAGCTATCTTAAATCTTGTGTTCATCGGCGATTGTTGTGATTAGAATTATTAGATGACAACCCACTCTATGTAGGTGGAAAGTCCATATTGTATACACTCTTCTCTTTATACATTCTTTCTTCTAACTAAATCTAAACTTCTAAATTCACTCTTTTAAGTCTAAAATCTAAAGCATGATAATGAAAATTTAAATTAGCCCAAATATTTAGTTAAACTTGTATATAAATTTTGAAATTAATTAGTCTTCATTTAAATCGAGAGTATTCTCTTAGGAGATATAATTAACTGTAGGGGCTTGCCCCTATAGGGAGTCTAGATCCTATAATAATCTAAATCATATTTTAGTTTCCTTTCTAAGATAGGAGAAATATATGTGAACGTAGACCTTACCTTATCTATATTTTAAAATTTATTTTCATAATAAAAGGATAGGTGGATAGTTGATTTGCTTTCTTAGGCATATCAAATATCCTCTATATTTGATTATGGAAATAAATTCATGATTTATTCTCTTAATTGGAATGATAAGATAATGCGTTTATTATCCTTTGGGATGATTTATACATTCCATATGTTGCACCTAGTTAGGAAAATAAATCATAGTTTTCTCTCTTTCAAAATTATAGAAGGGTATAAGTCTACCCTTCGGGGTGGTATAATATCTAATTATGCAAATTTAATTGAAAGAAAATATTCAAATATAAATAAATTATTTTTTAAATTTAAAAGAAGTAAAGAAGAAAAATATTTCTCACATCTATCAATTAAGATGACCATGCATGTATGTTAATTTTCTTAGATCTTGTATTGAAAGCTTCAATAAGTTTTGAGTTTTTACTGGGCTTTACAAACTCATTATGTGGTTTTACTAGTTTCAGGTTAGCAAAGGGGCCAATACTATGTGGAGTGAGATTTATTGAGATCCTCAAGTTCTTCTTTTGATTTTTATTATATATTTTCATTTTTTCTTTTATAGTCAAAAGCTATTAATAGATTAGTTATTGTTAGTGAACTCCTAGCTATTGTTAATGTGAATTTGATGAATGAATATAATAAATTATTTTATTGTGTATGACATGCAATGGATTTTTAAAGATCATCTAATTCATATTGTTGATTTATAAAAGCTCTGGTAAATGATTAAAAATAAAAAATAGATACAATAATAATAACAACATCAAGCCATTGTCCCACTACGTGGGGTTGACTACATGAATTCTTTTTCGCCATTATGTCCTGTAAATAGTCAAATTCTCATTTAAATCTAATAAAGAAAGATCATTTCTAATATTTTCTAACCAAATCTTTTTAGGTCTACCTCAACCTTTCTTAACATAAGTCAAATCTAATATCTCAATTTTCCTAACCGAGTCATCGGAAGGCCTCTGTTTAATCTGACCAAACCATCTAAGGCGACTCTCTCTAATCCTATCTTCCACTGGAGCTACTCCAACCTTTTCACGTATATGCTCATTTCATATCCTATCTCTAATGGTAAAGCCACTCATCCACCTAAGCATCCTCATCTCTGTAACACTTAACTTAGTATTATGCTTCTCTTTTAATGGCCAACTTTCAGCACCATAAAGCATTGCAAGTCTCAACACCATCTTATAGAATTTTCCCTTAAGTTTGAGGGGGACTTTAATATCACACAACAATCCCAATGCATTCCTCAATTTCAACCATCTAACTTAAATTTTGCTAATAATATCCCCATCTATTTCACCATCACTCTAAACAACAGATCCAAGATATCTAAAACGTGTACTCTTATTAATGACTTGATCTCCCAAAGTTACAATCACCTCACTAGATCTATTGCTACTAAAATTACACTCCATATATTCAAATTTAGATCTACTCAAGCAAAAACCTTTAGACTCTAAGGTTGACCTCCATAATTCAAGTTTACCTTCAATTCCCTCCCTAGTCTTATCAACAAGAAGAATATCATCAACAAGAAGCATAAACCAAGGTACATCCTCTTGCAAATGTCTAGTGAGAAAAAGAGATAAAATAGACAATTCTTCTAATTTTGATATCGAGGCATGACACAAGTACAAGGAGCTCAAGATGACATTATTGTCCTCTTAGTTTAAGCAAAATGATTATCTTGTTATGGATAGGGGGTAGGAGTAGGGCTGCAAATGAACCAAGCCGAGCCGAGTATGTGAGTGTTCATGTTTATGTTCATTTAATATCAGCTTGTTCAAGTTTGGTTCATGTTTGTTCGAGCTTTATTGTTTGTGTTCATGTTTGGTTCATTTAAATTAATGAGTGTTCATGTTCGGTTCATGTTCAGTTTATGTTCGTTCGTTTAGTAGTTTTCGAGCTTGTTCGCAAACATATTAAACAATTTTTTTTAACTATCAAACAAATACGTTCATGAACATATCTATAAACAAACACATTTATAATAAAAACAATTGTCTATGTAACAAAGACAATGATTATTTATATTTATTAATTTTATAGTCAAATATTAATTATTTTTATCTAGCTTATTCACGAGTTCAAAATCGAACACGAATCAAGCTTTTATCGAGCTTCTTATCGAGCTTAATGTCAAGCTTGTTCACGAACTTCAAATGATGTTGTTCGCGAACATAAATGAACCGAACGCATTAGTGTTCAAGTTTGTTTATTTAAGAATAGAGTATTTAAAATATTGTTCAAGTTTGTTTGTTTAGCTAATTAAACGATCACAAACGAGTTTTAATCGAACCGAACAACGAGTAGCTCGTCGAACGTTTGGTTCGCTTGCAGCCCTAGGTAGGAGAAGGTACAACCAATTTAGCCGATGATCAACTTTTTAAAGCATGAACAATCAATTAATTCCTTTTGGACTTAAGGAATTAACAATTTATATGAGCGTAAGTTCAATCACATTTGGCTTAGGGGTTAACTCTAATAAAAAAAGGGAATTAGATTTTTTTTTTTTTGCTTTAAGTTTAATGAGGCTAAGTATACTGAGTTGGGTCTTGTGACATTACTTAAGGTGGGAACAAGGATCTTGATCGACTAATGTGCCATAGATTGGGACTTAAGATAACTTAAGTTAGATGTAGACTAGCTTAAGTTTGCCTAGGTTGGAGATTGATCTAGGCTTAGGTTTAGTTGGCTTTGGATTAGTATAACAGTTTCTTAGGAATTCTTAGGAATTATTTAACCAATTCAAGCTTGCTCAAGGTCATATAAGTCATGTCTTAAACTGGATCTTGTTCTTAGCTAGCCTAATGCTCATAATTATATTATGGTTCATTGAAATTGGCTTAGGATTGATTTATTAAGGCTAAGCATACTCCAATAAATCATGAGGAATTAAAACATTACTAAATGACCCATAATATGTCGCAAGTGAGCCAATTGAGCTTACACATTCTAGGATTTAAATAGACTAAGCACAAGCCAACTTTAATGTATCTAAGATACTAAGTCTATTGAGCTTAGTTTATGATTGTTCTATGTCACTATTGGTGTATTTAATATCAATCTAATCACAATCAATTTGGTTTTCCATCAATCAAACTAAGGTGATATTCCATTGCACCAAGGTCGATTAAGCCAATGTATTTAATTTTATTTGGGCACCTCTAACTAAATTGAATGTATTTGATATCTATAAATGATATGATTCATCACTCTAGAGATAGAACTAATATTTGCCCTTAAATTTTTTTTTTTTTTTTTGGACCGTCCTCTTGAGGCTAAAGCAAAAGTAAGTCAAAAAAATTTTATTTTGATTCCCTTAGGATACACAACACAACATGCATAGTTAAATAATTTTAAATAGATTCTATTGTTTTTATATTATATTATAATTTATTTTATATTTGTTTGAACAAATCAAACAATCTTTTGATGTATTAGGTTTATGCAAATAGGCAGGGGTATAACAGTCAAACGGGAATTTTCCACACCTCCGTCTTTCTGCGAGATAAACCCTAGATGCTTCCGCCCACTATAAAACTCCTTCTATCGCCGCATTCTTTAATTTTTCGGCCGCCGCTGCCCGTTGGCTTCTTGGTTTATTTGCGTTGTTTTTAGAGTAAATGTTATCTCTCCCTTCTTATTAAACTCCGGAATTCGATTTATTCTTCTTCTACTTCAGTTCTATTAGATTTCTTTTTATTTTTTTTTTATTTTCTTTGAATCTAAAGAAAGCAAACTCAGCTTCTTGTTTGGATGTTGAAATCTATACAATCCAAACAAAACATTTACAAGCTTGCAATATGGAATCGAAACCAGTTACACTCGTCTGGATCTGATCGTTTCTAGTAATAGGGCGATATGATCATTCAGACCCTTTATAACTGGCAAATACCTAGTTCGGCGACACTGTTGCTTCCATAATTTTGATCCTCTTTTCTAAATAAATACGAATGATTTTTATTTTGGTTTGAGGATGTTCGAAGCAAACTCACTCTGTCCTGAAACCCAATTGATGTTTCGTGGCAATTTCTTTGTTTGCGAAAACGATTGGAGGTTTTCTACTTCAACTCTAGTCTCTCGTCCGCTTGTGAAGTGCAGTTGATCTCTCGGATGGTGATTGGATGACATTTATTGGATTTTTTTTACCCTAATAATCAGCTATTATCTGCAGTTCTCATAGATCTCATATGCTCTTAGGTTTTCTTCAAGCTTCAATGTTTTTTCTTCTTTATTGATCAACAATGAAGCGGAGGAATCTGAACTAGCATAAAAAATTTAGAAGTAGACAGATTTAATAAATCTGAGATGCTGCAAATAGAGGTTCTTCGATCGATTTGATTCAGATCTTCGTTGATTGAGGTTTGGCAAAATATAATTAGTTAAGTTATATTAGAAATCAGTAAGTTGTGATTGTATAATAATTTGGTTATCTAAAGTTCTTGTTTAAATGTGGGATATATCAAAGAGTTTGACAAAGTATGAGTCATTTTTGGGGGATCAATACTTATATTTGTTGATTATTGTGTTTTAGGGTTATGATAACTTGCATTTCTATTGATTAAAAAATTAGGCTATCAATTAAGAGATTTTGAGTTTGAAGCTTATATGTGTTATCTGTGTGAATTTGTGGTTAGTTCACTCAAAGTTTCAAAAAATAGTTGATCATATCTATACTGTAAAAAATTGAGTTTTAGTTTTTGTTGGGCCTTTGAATGAGTTGAATATGAACTTACACATATATTATATATTCAAGTTTTGAATTCAAAATCTCTTAGTTGATAGCTTAAATTTATAATAAATAGATCAAGAATTCAAGATAGGTTTATTGAGTTATATGTTGAAAATAAGTAAAATAACTTTACATATGTGGTTATTGTGAGTCTTGCATTTCTTAGCTTTTGAATTTGCAATTGAAGTAAATTAAGGAGAGATTCTTTGTGGAGATGAATCAGGTGCAAACACGTCAGTGGTATCAAGCCGCGGCATCGAGCCGCTGTACCAAGTGATACTGAGCTGCGGCATTGAATGAAGGGGGTGATGTGGTGCATTTTGGTTGGTCTCCGGATGATGCTTAAAACTTTATAGCTAGAAGAATCATTTTATATAGAACATGTTGGAGGCTCTATCCTTTGTTTAGATGTGTGGTTATAAGTTTCTCTTATATTTTAGGGGGATTTGTATTCATGCATTTAGATATATAAAATTATGTATCTAATATATAAAACTTAGTTTTTGTATGATATTGTATTTTGTAAATAGATAGAACATAGGCTGTTTGGGATCTCTTTGGATAAGTGAATGTTGATTTGTGGAATTTTTAGCTGTTGTGCATCTTTGCTTATATTATTATTTTAATATTTAAATTATATTTATATTAAAGTTAATTATAATTAATATTATCATCTCAATCACTCTTAAAATCTCTCTCCCTTGCCTCTTTCCTTCTTTTGTTTCTCTTCTATCTTAAGAGAAGCAATAGTTGCTAAATTTTTTTGCATAAATAAGCAATTTTTTGGTATTTTATTCACTTAAGTTGCCTCATATTTTAAAAATTGTGCCTATTAAAATTGATAATGGTTATTGTGATATTAATAGTTGAGGTTTTGTAGTCTAATTATAAGTATTTGTGAGATTTTATTTGGGTGATGATTGTTGGAATATAATAATTGTATATTTGTATGATGGTGGTTTAGTGGTGATGATTAAGTAATTGTGGTAGATTTATTGATAAGCGAAGGATTGATGATTGAAAAATTGATTGATATTGATTGGAGGATTTTAATTTGATATTGGTGCTTGAATTCAACTATCATCATGTAAGGTAATTTGGTTGTGGATCTAAAACCTAATTAACTTAATAGTCATTATGACCTTCTAACTATGGGTTTTAAGAGAAATTGTGTTTCTTAATTTTAAAGTTTGTTTATATTCAATATTTGTCTGTTATTGTACAAAGTAAAGCTCTAAGCTTAAAAATATTATTAAAATTTATGATCAAAATGCTGAGTTACTAGCAATATCTAAAGCTGACAATATTTGACATAACTTGAACCTAACCCTATAATTTTGGGTAAGGGTCAAGTTGCTTGTTTAAAGGGTTGAGTTTGAGTTTTCAAATTTGACCTGTTTTAATAATCAGGTTAGATTCAAGTCAACTTGTTAACTTGAAGTTGACTTGGATTGACTCAATTCCCTTCTTTGACGGGCCATAACAAAGTAGAAGATGCCATGGGACTATGAGAAGGAAGATTAGTAGGAAACTTGGAAGTGCCTCCATGTCATTGGGTCCTTGATGACATTTCTTCGTGTTAGGTTTGAACTCATAAGTCATGATTGCTCGATGAGCTCGTCGTTCTTTTTGTTGGATCGAAAGTAACAACGATGATGGGACTTGGGAGGGAGGGAGCTGCCTAGCTTGTGTGATTTGCGAAGACAATCAATGCATCGTTCTATGACTTTCCATCCATTCGGGTTTGTAGCTCGTTGTATTTTGCTGGATGGGAAGTAAAGGCGGCGACGGGTTAACAGCTTGTGTTGGGTTGACGTTGGTGTGAAGTAGGCAAATTCGAGTTTAAGAAAATGACTTGTTTTAAAAAAAAATGGCTATAGTTCGAGTTTGGTTAACAAGTGTCGGGTCAGTTTTGGATTGGACTTGAATTTGACCAGTGATCTGATTTTGATAGCCTAAATAATATCATGTTTATCTTATGCAACCTCGTGATTATTTCACTTTGGACATCTAATAAGAATATTTTGATGTTTGTTGTAATTAGGTAGTTGTTTTAATATGTTTAAGGTTTCGTTCCGGAGTATTTTTTTTATTTTTCAATTATAAAATTTGTTGAATTAGAATTTTTTTTACTAAAAAGTTGTTTCATAAAACAATAAGAAATTTATTCCAAATAAAACTTAAGTTATCTATGGTTTCATTTGTGATGATTTTTTAATTGTTTTTTATAGTTATTTTTAATTCAAAAAATTTAAACAGAAAAGAAAATTGAGTGGACCCCTATAGAATGCAAACATCTAAATTTGTTCTGATAAGTGCAATATAAATAATATTATTTATTTGTATTTAAAATAAAGCTAACTTCTTTATGGTATTAATCACCCGATTAGATGTGCCTGCTAAGGCCAAGGCATGAGTGGGTTGCCTGCTTACTAATTAAACAAGCATTACTTATAATCTAAAATCATTAGACCTAAAGTGAGTAATGCTTTGCTTGTTGACTTATTGTTTGCTAAGTTAGGGACAGTGTTAATTGATTAAAGAGATAAAAGTTGAATAAAACAAATTAATGTTTAGGCTTTGTTTGGAATGGTTTTTTTATTACTTTAAAGAAGTTTTTTAGTATGCCATTTTATATTATTAATGGACTGGCCAAATTTCTTCGTCACCCCTTCTCCTAACGAGGTCATGAATAGGATCTCGTTGTTCCTTGTTTGCATCTTCTCATTACGAGCTTTGGTGTTGGATCATATATAATTTTCACTAATTTTTTGTTTCAAAGGGCTCTAATGATAGGGAGATAATTACGTGCGGTCATCAAATCGTCCAGAGGTTAATTAGAACGTCCCACATCACTTGATACATAACGGTATACAGTTGTTGCATCCTGGAGTTTTCAGTGCAGTAGAGAATTATAAACTTTAGCGTCTCAGCATACAAAGATTCAGCACACAAGCAGATAAGAGGGTGTGTCGTTCACAAGAGACACTAGAGTTTTTACATGGAAACCTCTGAAAAGGGGAAAAAACCACGAGGTCTGGCTTAATTTGAATGAATCCACTAGTATTTGCAATCGATTACAAATGAGGCACTTCTTAGGGAGAAGGCATTGACTTGATGTCACAAATGTACATCATATAGAACACATTATATGGTGGGAGTTACAATAATCAACATAGATATGTTTGTTTGGTCGACAAAACCATAGTTGATAGGATAGAGGTTGGAAAGACTATAGTAGGCAGGAGTCCGGGGTTAGAAAGACTATTGTCTGGCAATGTAGGTTGGAAGGGCTGTTGTATGCAGGAGATCAGGGTCAGAAAGATTGTTGTATAGCGATGTAGGTTGGAAGGATCATAGTAGGTGATGGAGGTTGGAATGACATAGTCGACAGGAGACAGGGAAAGACCGTAGTTGGTCGAAGATCGGGTTAGAAAGACCATTGTAGTAGGGGGCAGTACTCCGATAAAACTCTAGGCATCATGTTAGAAGTCCGGGTGTTAGGTGGTGGTTTGGAAAAAGTCTGGGCGTCAGGTGGGGGAAATTATTAGGTCCGGTCACCGGACCTAAATTTGCATCAGGATTCTCTATGCTTTTCATGCGCTCTTACTTCACTTTTGATGTATTTTTGCAAAAGGATAGCTAATACATAATTTTAATTGCATATGAGTTATTTTTTGTTGAGTATATGCAAAAATAAAGTAAAAACACAGCAAATATCTTACTTATTGAGTATTTGTTGTCCTTCTGTTGCGCTTTTCAAATACTTAGTAAAAGGGTAGCAAAATGGCAGCTAATATGCAATTAAAATTGTGTATTACCTATCCTCAGTTAGTGGTCTTGCAGAAGTCTGGGCCTCAGGTGGTGGTTCGATAGAAGTTCGAATCTCAGGTGGTGATCTGACAGAAGTCTGGAAGAAGTTAAGTCTGGTGACCAGACCTAATAATTTCCTGTAAGGTGGTGGTTTGGAAGAAGTTCGGACCTTAGGTGGTCGTCTTGCAGAAGTTCGGGCCTTAAGTGGTGGTCTGATAGAAGTTCGGGCCTCAGGTGGTAGTCCGGTAGAAGTCAGGGTCTCATGTGGTGGTCCGACAGAAGTCTAGGCGTTAGGTGGTGGTTTGGCAGAAGTCTGGGCCTCAGGTGGTGGTCCAATAGAAGTCCGAGCCTCAGATGGCAGTTCGGTAGAAGTCTGGGCCTCAGGTGGTGGTCCTGTGGAACTCCAGGCGGTGGTCGAGGAAGAGCGATGAGGCAAGAACAATCTCCGATCTCTCTCTCACTCTCTTTCTTGGAGCACCCTTCTCAGGAGAGAGGACGGGGTCTATTTATAGATTTTCTAGAGTGACATGACTCGTAAATATGTGGGATATCAAGGGCATATGGGGAATGGCTTGGATGGACGACCGATGTTGAATCCTTTGATTGTGGACAATTTGATGGACATTTGACTGTCTTAGTGATGTCAGAATTCAGTGATCCTAGACTCGTTGGATTTGTCTCGTCGAGCCACTCGATTGACTATAAGCACGTCATTTTTGGAAACCGTTAGGTAATTCAAATTGTGGTTTGAACCCTCCAACAGCACTTCAGACCCTTTATTTGGATCCATTTGGGCTCATATTGAGTCGAATTTGGCGTCGTTGGGTTTGTATTTTAGAGACGTTCAGTTCGACTATTAGTTTGCTGAAATCGAAGTTTGGATGGTCCCAATTTTAATTTAGGAAATTTCCAACTCGATTTTGCCTCGAGATTCGTGCCCGATCAAGATAATTTTTTAAGGATGTATCAACAGTAACGATACACAATGTAATTGTGACGCGGCGTTTCATGATTGTCATTCGGATGATGTCCGGTGACCGCACGTAATAGTTTCGGTTGATGATAGAGCCATTGGAGCGATTGGTGTTGACAAAGTCCCATATCAATGTTCAAAGGAAAGAACCTAGAGAAGTGATTATGACAAGACTTGTAGGAGTTGGTGTGTTCATAGGATTTAATGATTTTTTAGGGGTGTTATATTTTATTTTGATATTTTATATACTATTTATGCAAATAATAACCAAATATCTTAATGAGAAGTCATGGATGATATTTGTGTAAATCTTTAAAAAAATTAATTAGTTTATGTAGAGCTTACCTACGGACTCTATTAATTATGTGTTCATAATTTTATTAAAATTTTCCAGATCAATGTTAATATGAAAAGACTGATTGTAAATTTATATATAAAAGAAAAAAATTTAAATTGTTAATAGTTTTATTAAAATGCTAAGAGTACATAAACAGTTTTACAAAGGAAGATTAATTTGGCAATATGGTAATTTCAAACCAAAATCATTAAGGGCTTTTTTGATTGGTCGAAAAAGAAATATATTATAAAAACAATATTGTGTAAAATAAAATATAGTGTATTTGGAATGCTTCGGAGTTGTTGGATGAGTGTAAAATAAATTCAAATAATTATTTTTTTATTTAGCTTGAAGTAAATTGAATGTGGTGTAAACTCGTAAAATACTGGGGGTCACTGGGGTCGGTGAGTGTTGTAGTTTGTTGTATGTTGCGACAGTTATTAGAGCTTAGTGGCAACTGGAGGTGGGGTAGGGACTTGTGGTGGTGGGCAAAAGTGGCAGTGGGCGGTTGCCTGTGGTAGGTGGTTTTATGTTGCGACGGTGATTAGTGGTTGGTCTGGTCTAGGTTAACATGTTTGCTAAACGGGTTGGGTTTGAATATTTTCTATCTTGCTTCAAAAATTGGGCCAGGTTTGAGTTGACTTGAAAACTTGAAATCAACATGGAATGACCCTCCCGGACCATGTGTCAACCTACACCTCTCGCTCGAACCACATCCCTCCCGCATTGCATTGCGTCTTGCCCAGCCGCCCTCCCGCCTGCACGTGTCCCACTCAAGTCGCCTTCCAGCCCGCAGGTGTGACCACCCTCTTGCCTGCATGCATTCACTCCAGCCCCTCGTGCTAAACCACACTCATGTTTAATGTCGCATGCTTGTGCCTGTGTTCACGTGTTGGATCGGGTTGACTCAAATTTTAGGCTGGTTCTAATTCAAGTTGGACCAATCTAGGCCTAGTCAATTTCAGGTTGGAGCCAAACCCCTCTACTCAAAAACCCATTTTGACAACCCTAGTTAGCAGAGACAGTAATCGAAGTTGGGTGGTGGCCGATATCGAAGTAGTTTGAAATCGGTGGTAGGAAAAGGTGTCGACGAGTGTGATGGTTTGTGTTGGCGGAAGGGGTGTTAATATTTGAACCGGCCTAGAACTCATCCTTGATCCTACGTGAAAAATTCTTGTTCTAAATCAACATGTTTACTGGATGTGTCGAGTTTGGATATTTTTGACCTATTTCAAAAATCGGGTCAGTTTCTGGTTGACCCGGAAACTCGAATCAACCAGGAATGACCCGCGTGGACCTTGCGTCCAGCCTGCACCTCTCGCCCGAACCACGGCCCTCCCGCATCGCATCACATCTTGCCCAGCCGCCCTCCCGCCTGCATGTGTCCATCTCCAGTCGTGCTCCAGCTCGCAAGCATGATCGCTTTCCCACCCACATGCATTTGCTCTTGCCCCTCGCGCTCGATCGCACTCGTGCTTGATGTCGCATGCTTGCGCCCGAGTCCACGTGTCGGATCAGATTGACTTGAATTTTAGGCTGGTTCGGGTCAACCGTGTGAGGAAACTCAAGCACGAGTACGAGTTTAGGCCTAATCAATTTAGGGTTGGAAATGGACCCTACTTGGAAACTCATTTTGACATAATCAAAGGCTGGTGGGGTGGTGGCTGATAGCGATAGGTGGCAGTGGTTGTGCCTATGGCTGGCGATAATCGATGAATTGCTTAAATATGAGGATTTTCAAAAACACCAAAATTGAACTAAATGGTGATTTCTAAATACACAAAAATAAAAATAAAAAAATAAATACACCAAAATTTTACATTACATTTATTTTAGTCAAATCAAATACTAATATTTTCAAAACCCTTGTATTTTTAAAATAGGTGTAAAATATTTCAAATAGAGAGATTTTGAAAATATTAGTATTTAATTTAAGGTTAAATAAATGCAAATCAAATTTTGGAAATTTGGAAACCAGCCTATGTTCATTTTTGCCGTATTTTGATATTATTTGTTTTGTCTAAGTCAAATACAATATAAATCCTCATCCATTTTGGCTTGCAAACACCGCCGACCACTATTACTGTCACCTGTTGATAATCATCGCCGCCATCGCAACCGGCCATTGAACACAAATAATAATAATAACTTATATTCTTCAAAATAGTTCTAAAAGAATTAAAATACATTTCTCTGCCCTCTAAGATCCAGTGGATGCAAAAAATATTTTTTCAACAATTTTTAAATTTATTTGAATACAATTTATATTAATATATATTCAATTAATTTCATGTAAAGAAGCAAAAGGCACTGCAAAATCACATGCACTATGTTCCCAAAGCATAGAAATGCGTAACGGACATGTCCGCGTTCAAATCCATTATAATTGGCTAATCTCCCCAAGCATTCACATGGATCTATTGCCCTACAAAACATGGGTCAGTTAATTAGGTATTCGGTAAGTTATTGACCAGTTAAGCTAAGGCCAAGCAATCTACCTTTATTTAATTTTTCCATGGCAATAGGTGTAGCTTTGTAGGCTTGTATAAACATTATGGATTAGAGCTCTATGCAGCGAAGATTAGGGCTAAGATGATGGCTAAAGTGGTAGCAAAAATGTGATTAAGGGAGTCATTAGTAAGTCTTTATAGTTATTTATTGGAGGACGAGTTTAATCACCTCTATCACTCATGCATCACATGCATAAGCACATGCATAATCATAAATTATGTAAGAATAAATCTTAGTTTGGGAAGTTTTTTTGCTACTTATTAAAGCAGTTTTTAGTTAAAAAATAAACAATTTAAAAAAAAAAATCATACTAAAAATTTGCTTTAAGAAATAATGAAAAAGCTATCCCAAATGAAACTTTAATGTTGCATGTAGTTAAATATTTGTTTGAAGTGTGTTTATATAATTTATCTACTTTACAAGGTTATGAGAGCATTAAAATATTAAAAAGTTTTGTTTGCATGCCATGAAAATAATTTAGTTTAATAATATGGTTAAATTTTTTATTAGGAGAGTTCTCAAAAGCGGATTGATTTGATTTGCTTTGAAATTATTACTTATTTGGGTGAATTTATATGTATTGCACTTATTTCACATAATTTTAAAATTTATTCTAATTTAAAAAATTTCAATTAGCAATATTTAGGAAAATCAATTTGGATTCATGCCGGGTAGGTCGACTATGGAAGCCACACATTTACTAAGAGGTTTGATGGAGAAATATAGAGAAAATAAGGAGGATCTACGTATGATATTTATTGATTTAGAAAAAGCATATGATAAAGTTCCAAGAGAAATGCTATGGAGAGTTCTTGAAAAGAAAGGAGTCAATAATGCTTATATTCAAATCATTAAAGATATGTATGCAGGAGCTATTACTTGTGTTCAAACACAAGGTGGATTGACCAAGTATTTCCCTATTTCGGTTGGGTTACATCAAGGATCAGCCTTAAGCCCATATCTTTTTGCTTTAGTCATGGATGTTCTCACTAGACATTTGCAAGAGGATGTACCTTGGTGTATGCTTTTTGCTGATGATATTCTTCTTGTTGATAAGACTAGAGAGGGAGTTGAAGGTAAATTTGAATTATGGAGGTCAACCTTAGAGTCTAAAGGTTTTCGCTTGAGTAGATCTAAAACGGAATATATGGAGTGTAATTTTAGTAGTAATAGACCTAGTGAGGGGATTGTGACTTTGGGCGATCAAGTCATTAATAAGAGTACACGTTTTAGATATCTTGGATCTATTGTTCAGAGTGATGGTGAAATAGATGGGGATATTATCAGCAGAATTCAAGTTGGATGGTTGAAGTGGAGGAATGCATCGGGCTTGTTATGTGATAGAAATGTACCCCTCAAACTTAAGGGAAAATTCTATAAGATGGTAGTGAGGCCTGCAATGCTTTATGGTGCCGAATGTTGGCCATTAAAAGAGAAGCATAACACTAAGTTAAGTGTGGGGAGATGAGGATGCTCAGGTGGATGAGTGGCTTTACCCTTAGAGATAGGATACGAAATGAGCATATACGTGAAAAGGTTGGAGTAGCTCCAGTAGAAGATAAAATTAGAGAGAGTCACCTGAGATGGTTTGGTCACATAAAATGGCGGCCTTCCGATGACCCGGTTAGGAGAGTAGATGTATTAGATTTGACTTATGTTAAGAAAGGTAGGGGTAGACCTAAAAAGACTTGGTTAGAAAATATTAGGAATGACCTTTCTTTATTAGATTTAAACGAGAATTTGACTTTTAATAGGACACAATGGAGAAAAAGGATTCATGTAGCCGACCCCACGTAGTGGGATAAAGGCTTGATGTTGTTGTTTGTTGTTGTAGCAATATTTAGGAAAATCATTAGTGTGCCATCTTAATTTTACGGGTTTCAAAATTGTCTTTGGGTAACATCAGAATATTAGTCATCAAAATGATTAAGTAACGAGAGGTGCATAAAAAAAATAATATTGAATTATATTTTCAAATAGTGCAATATTAAAGCAAATGATTTAGTGTATCATCTAGGTTCTTTCCTAAATCCCTAATGATCAATAGGGTTTGAGGCATGATATTATAGTAAGGATTTCATGTTAAGGTAAGTAAATTACATAATAAGGTCTTCATGCAAGGCAAGTAAATTACATGATAAAGTCAGATAAAAAAGAAATTATAAAATGAATATTACTAGCTACAGCCATTCGATTACATTAAATACAGGCAATGATTTTCAAATAGAGCTGGTTCTTTTGAAGTTGTTGGCCAATTTCATTGAGGCTGACTGATTATAGTGATGAACAGTTTTGAAGAATTGGCCTAATAAGCTTTTTAGTTGGGTAAGTCAAATGAGTTTTATTAATCAACTCAGTCTCCTCTTGGTAGTGAGACCAAGGGTTCATTTGGGGCGACTTTCTTATTGCTTCTTAAAATAACTTATATTATACTGAAAAGTTGTTTTAAAAAACAGTAGAAAAGTCGTCCCAAACAGAGCCCAAGTACACGTGCAGCTTGTGACTTTGGCAGTTTCAACATGTTGACATATGTTGACTAATCATGTAGATTTGAACTTAGATTCTGCAGAATTAAATTTGGATTTGATATACTTAATTATTAAATTATTTTTAAATAAATTATTTAAGATAATAAGTAAAATTCACTGCAAACTTAATAAAAATTTAATATTTATTATTTCTTGCCCTTGTATCCAATAGTACTGTGGATATTATTAAATTAAAGCTAGCCGAAATGTCTATTGCAGGAACGAAAGCTTTCCATGAAATGAAACTATAATGAATTTCAAATTTCTAATAAGTTATGAAAAAGTAATTCTAATTGCTTTGATTACCGTAAAGTAAGAAATGTAATCCGTCATTAACACATCAAAATGTTGAATGCTTACAAAATTCTCCTTCTCATTACATGAAAATAATTCAAATCATTTAAAATACATCTCTATAATGCAAAAAAAAGGGCAAAATAAGCGAGTGAGATCGATCTATGCTATTAGATATTAGTATTATATATAGAACACTAATATAGAAATAAATCTAATAATTTTAAGCCCATTTTAGTATAAATTACATGAAAATATTATCACACAAATTTTTTTTTCTGCCATAAGTAATTTATCTTATTATTGTATCTAAGTTTCATCGACATTAATTTCTACATACAAGTAATCAGCTAGGAACAATTATTATTACATCCTCTGACCGGACGTAGAGCTACGTTCGGCCGCCAATAACATGTCGCCACGTGCTCTTACTCTTTACCGTGTGGCCTGACGACTTGACCCGGACCGGAACCCGGGAATGCTATGTTCGCGATTTTCTCGGTATTGCTCGGTATTGCTAGGTATTGCTTTGCAAAAACGAGAAATACCGCTCTGTGAAGACCAATACCATGCAAATACCGAGTTGTACCGAGTTTTCTACAACTCGTTACAACTCAGTATTTGCTCGAGATTGCTAGAGATTTGCTCGGTATTGCTAGAAAAAACTCGGTACAACTCGGTATTACTAGGTATTTGCTCGGTATTGGTTATTGCCGAGCAAAATCGACCAATACCTAGCAATACCGAGCAATCTTGAGTCCGTTTCGGGTCGGGTTGTCGGGGCACGCGGAAAATAATGAAAACGCGTGACGTGATTCTACTGGCGGCCGAACGTAGAGCTATGTCTTGTGACCGGACCAAATAAAAATCCAATCAGCTAGTCATCAACTCCCTAATAGGGTGAGATCGAAAAATGCTAGTGACCCGGACCTTTGGGACTTGGCCCGCCCGGTAGTCTCGCCATCAAGCACGACAACGCCGACATCGCGTTCTCGTAAGTGTTTGTGTAAGACGAATACTTCTCTCCACCGCCGCCTGAGCTCTCCTTCGACATTCGTCTTATTGCCTCCGTTCGCTCCGCAAATAACAAACCAACGAAGAAGGCAACGAATAGAATCGTTAGTGTTGTTGAGCTTCTCCTCGTCGTCTTCATTGCTCTGAATCTGAATTGAAGCAGGAGAAGTTGAATGGTGAGGAGGAAATGGTGGTTTATATAAGCGAGTGAAGAAGAGGGTTGGGGTCACTCGTTGAAGTATTTGGGCGGTTATGATCGATTTGAATCCGCGGTGGGGAAAGCGGAATCTGCTTTTGGATTCTCGAGTATTTGTTTGGTTTCGGGTTAGATGGTTTGAAAGAAGTTTTGTGTGGACGGTAAACTCCCCAAGCATTCACATGGATCTATTGCCCTACAAAGTACAAAACATAGGTCAGTTAATTAGGTATTCGGTAAGTTATTGACCTGCAAAGCTAAGGGCCTAAGGCCAGGCAATCCACCTTTATTTAATTTTTCCATGGCAATAGGTGTAGCTTTGTAGGCTGTATAAACATTATGGATTAGAGCTCTATGCAGCGAAGATTAGGGCTAAGATGATGGTTAAAGTGATAGCAAAAATGTGATTAAGGGAGTCATTAATAAGTCTTTAAAGCTATTTATTGGAGGACGAGTTTAATCACCTCTACCACGCATGCATCACATGCATAATCATAAATTATGTGAGAATTAGCATTTTGTTATTTTTCTTACTATTTTTTAAAGCAAATTATATTTTTTTATTAAAAAAATAGCTTTTAAAAATAGTAAGAAAGTTGTCCCAAATGAATCTTAAGCTTCGTTTGGGATTGCTTTCTTACTGTTTCTTAAATCAGTTTTTTAATTCAAAATATTTTTGAACATAAAAGTTGCTATAATAAGCAGTAAGAAAGTCATCTCAAACGAAACCTTAATGTTGCATGTAGTTAAATATTTGTTTGAAGTGTGTTTGTATAATTTATCTACTTTACAAGGTTATGAGAGCATCAATATATTAAAAAAGTGTTTACAAATATTGAAAATAATTTAGTTTTGATATGCTTGTTATCGTAAATTGCTTTGATCTAGCACAAATCTCAAGGCATATTCAAGTTGGAAATTTTCAAAATTAAATTCAGAAACATCTGAATTCCAATTTAAACAAACTTATAATAAAACTGAACTTCTCAAAGAGACGAACCTAACAACACCAAAATATGTCCAACCCTAGCCCAAATGGGTCCAAATCGGGAGCTCGAATCACATTTGAAAGGTTCAAAGCATTATTTTGATGACAAAATGATATCCAAATATGTCATGCTCATATTCAAATCGAGCAGCTTAGCAAGACGAATCTAATGAGCCCAAGATGGCTGAATTCCAACATCGTTAAGGCACTTAAACAGTTGAAAAACTCTCTATAATCTGGTGAATTAATACGAACCATTCGATGGAGCACTCCAAAACTACTCCGGATCTTCTCTATATTTACAGATGTGCCATTCATGAAAATATATAAATAGACCCACACTCTACATGAAGAAGACCTTTGGTTAGAGATTGGAGAGAGCTCTCAGGTTTCAAGAGCTCCAGCACCATCGCCGGTGAACCCCCATCGACTGTTGTCGAATCACTGCTCGACTGTCAATCACCGTCGAACTTCCGCCCGGCCATTCGATTACATTAAATGCATATAATGATTTCCAAATAAAGCCGGTTCTTTTGAAGTTGTTGGCCAATTTCATCTAGGCTGGCTGATTACAGTGACGAACACTTTTGCTTTGTAGTTGGGTAAGTCAATTAAGTTGGGTTAATCAACTCTAGTTCCTCTTGGTCGTAAGACAGAGTACATTTGCAGCTTATGGCTTGGGCAATTTCAATATGTCAACACCTCTCTACCAATCGTGTAGACATGGACTCTATACAAAAAAACTACATTTGTTCCTAATAGACTCTTATATTAAAATAGATCTAATAGTCATTAGATTTACTCTGATAATATTGCCATATATTTTACAATAATATTGAAATAAATCTAATAAATTTAAGCCCAATATTTTAATATAAATTACATCAAAATATTATCACATAAAATTTTTCTGCCATAAATAAGATTATCTTATTGTTGTATCTAAGTTTCATCCACATTAACTTCTACATACAAGTAGTCAGTCAGCTAGGTGAGATCGATCTATGCTAGTGACCCGGACCTTTGGGACTTGGCCCGCCCGATAGCCTCGCCATCAAGCCCGACAACGCCGACATCGCGTTCTCGTAAGTGTTTGTGTAAGACAAATACTTCTCTCCACCGCCGCCTGAGCTCTCCTTCGGCATTCGTCTTATTGCCTCCGTTGGCTCCGCAAATAACAAGCCAACGAAGAAGACGACGAATAGAATCGACAGTGTTGCTGAGCTTCTCGTCGTCGTCTTCATTGGTCTGAATCTGAGTTGAAGCAGAAGAAGTTGAATGGTGAGGAGGAAATGGGAGGATACGGTGGTATATATAAGCGAGTGAAGAACAGAGTTGTGGTCATTCGTTGAAGTATTTGGGCGGTTATGATTTGAATCCGCGGTGGGGAAAGCGGAATGAGATTTTAGATTCGCGAGTTTTTGTTTGGTTTCGGCTTAGGTGTTGACCGGTGGAAATGGTCGCAGCGGCCTTCGCTAGTTTTTCCTTGGGTAGACGGTTTGAAAGAAGTCATGTGTGGACGGTGGAGTATAAATACTTAGGTGCTGATTAGGATTATTTTTATTTTTTAAATTTTTTTATTTGTTTGCTTTCTGATTTAAAATAAAATTTAATTGCTGTTTATTGATTGATACGAAGAAGATTATAGTAAGGAGGGCGGCGACCATTGAGTCAAATATAGGTGCGATGATATTTGTTTTAAAAGATAATTAGGCTTTGTACGAATATAAGACCAATGCCCACCTGAACTGTTGGAAGCTTAGGTGGTCGGGCTGGCCTTATTGACGAAGCTCCATCAAAATAGAGCTCCCATTCTTCTAAGTGTGTTTTTTCTTCCACTTCGAGTATTTGCTCATCTGGCAACTCATCGTTAAGTGAGGAACATACAGATAAAGGATGGGCAGCCAGAAAATCTGCTAGTGCCTGTCCTTTAACAGCCTTTTGGACAGCTTTTTTTTATTTTTTGGATCTCAATCATAATTTTTGTTTGAGTATTATTTTCTTATTGCACTAAATTTTTTTTATTAGGAAACTGCTTTCTACAATAATTAAAAAAAATATTTTCTTTGAAGTAGTTTTACAAAACATAAGAAATCAATTCCAAAGGAAGCCTTAAATTATCTTAAAGTTATTTTATGTGTTTATAAAAATAGTTTAATTTATTTATTTTTAAATAAATAACAAAAATAGATATAGAACACACAAAATAAATATTTTTTAAAATATAAAAATATTTAAATAAAAGTGATACCAAAGTCGCATCCTTAACTCTATACATGCAAGTCCAAAATACTCAATTTAAGCTAAATCATTTTTTATTTTTTTTGGAAAATCCCACAGAAGGAGCCTACGTGTTAATACCAAAATAGAGATACAAGTCCTCAAAGGTTTTCAAGTCCTCTAGACATACAACAATTGAATCAAAACCTATGGGCCACGACAACCAACTAAATACACATAGCACAACAAAACAAAACATAAAAAACCAACAATTGGAGCACCAAAGTAATCAACAACCGATCCAACAAAAATGCTCCCTCTACAACAACAGCAGCACCAAAACAATCCAAACACACTGTCATAAAATCCTAAAAACAAAAGCAGAGCTCAACAAGATATAAGAACCTTCAAAAAAAGAGCAATGCAACTTCCCAAAAGGAGAGTAAAGACACATCACATAGCACAAGAGAAGGCAATCACAAAAAAGAAACCCCCAATCCAAGCACCAGAACACAAAAATCCACCCATCAAAATCGGCCAACCACAGAAACCCCACAACAAATGAAGAAAACCAACAACCCAAACCAAAGAAGAAGAGAAAACTAATTCCCTTTAGACTTCCTTCTCCTACGATTTCCTCCACCCCAGTTAAAGACTTTGTCAGAAATACGATTCACTTTCAAATTGCACATAGCTGTAACATTATTGTCAAAAGCAAAAGACACTTCCCCAACACCCCTACGTAGTGAGGAATCAAAATATTCATGAAAGTCATTTTGATCAGAATTAAGAGCTAATTGAGCCTTAAGCATAAAATTGGGAATAAATGAAACAGGGACATCAAAAATTGCTTAATTGAATGCTCCAACAAAATAACATGAGATAGAATTAGCAATCAAACCAAATGAATTCAAAGAATTTCCAACCGTTTTAGGCAAACCATCACCAACTAAAGGGCTCAAAATTTTACAACCCCCACCACCTGCATCCACTTGTATAATAGGAGACAAAGCAAGAGTAGTAACACAATTATCCAAACTATTGGTAGTTTCCCTACCCACATTATTGCCACCAGAAGAAGGAAACGGCAGAAATTAAATCCTCCTCAATAAAAACAGATTCAGTTCCAGGACCAGACAAACAGTTATTGGAAACCTTTATTACATTATCACCTGCCATTTTATCACCCGAAGGCAAATCCTCAATTAAGGGAGCAGAATTATCACCAACATCGACAGGGACATCCACAAGTAAAATATCCGTCTGGGTGTCAATAACCACCAAACCAATGTCATTCCCAATTTTAACGACAGATGCACCAAACTTCACCACATTAGCATTAACAACATTGCAATCATCAATAGACACATCACTATCAACACTAGGATGAATAGCAACATTATCCAAATTATCCAAAGCAACAACATTATCCACACAGTCATTATTAACATTAATAGGAAGATAATTAGTAGGGGTAGTATGCAAGGAAAATGAATGAGGGAGTTGACAATCACCTCTAGCATGCCCAATACATTTACATGACCCACAAAAGGAAGGACAAATTTTCATTTCAACTTGCTGGATATACCCAAATTTCTTAGGGCCTAACAAAACTTTGTAAGGGTATTTTTTAGTTATATATATCCAACTCAACAAGAATGCGAGCGACAGAGGGTCTTGAACCGATAGAGGTAGCTTTATCAATCTTTAACGGTTTACAAAAAATTTTGAAAAATGTAAGGGGAGAAAAGGTGAGTCTGGAGGTTGGGGAAGGAGATCTAAATAAGGATCACAGGTGAATCCACTCTAATGTCAACAAACGACGACCATTTAGTCAGTTTCATATAACAATTGTGAACTAGGTAAGATCTATGACAAAAGAACCTACTATAATCAAGATCATTAACCAATTTAATCAAAATATGATTCTGATCCAACAAACTAACAGATATCTCTCCATTAAGCTTGATGATTAAAAAGAATATGCGTATAGCTTCAAGAGAAGGCCTTCTTTAAGGGAAAGAGCTAACTAAAGCATACTGAAAATGAGCCACTAGCGGAAGGAATTCCTCTTCAGAGATCCACAAGGAGGGTAAACCATGAAATGAGGAAGTTTTCATCTCAAGAAAACACAAATCAGAGTAAAAAACAGAAAGAGAGTCCCGAAATGAGATAGATTTTGTCGATCCATCAAGAAATTCAGGATCGACATGGAGATTCACCACCATTCTGAACTAAAAAGCCGGAGGTGGACGAATTGCAAGAAAAACCATAAAGCAACAGAAAAGAAAACAAGCTTCCTTGAGATTGGCTCCGACGAGGAGGCTAACAGCGTCACAGAGAGGTGCCAGGAAAAAAACCCTATTAGAGCGTTTTAGGTGAAAATTTCGACTAGAAAATTAGAGGGAGGGTGAGCTAAATCAATTCAATTTAAGATAGGTCAAGCTGATTTAAGGCAAGTTAATTTGTAGTCAAGCCCTGAGAATTACTATATCTAAAGTGGGCCATAGCAACTACTTAAGGAGAGGCAACTTCTCATATTCAATTATTGATGGAATGCTCGACTACACTAAATAATGACTTCTTCGAAGGTTGTCATATGAGTTAATCAAGTCGGATTTTTGGCTAGGCTATGTAATTATTATACATTATCTTATTTCCTATATAGTAATGTATGCGGTGAAATTATTCTGTTTGGATACGGAGGCTCTCAGAAGGCGAACCAGAATGCGCCACATCACCAGTTTACTATTTATCATGGCAATGTATCAGATGATGTGGCACATTCTAATTTATCTCTAGATGGTCCGGTGTCCGCACAGAACAATTTCTCAATGTATGTGGCCAATTCTATATTACTTAAGTTCCAATCCCAATCTATAAATTAGAGGTCTATGGATGAACTTATTTTACATAATTTTTATACTAAAATCTATATTATTAAAATCTCATTACTTTAATTTTTTTTTTCTATCCGTATTTTTCCCTTTTATTTTTTACTAATGATTTTCAGTATAGTTGGACTTTTTTTTTTAACCAAATAGCTCTTATATAAATACTAAAAATAAGAGGATACAACCATAGGAAGGGAGAAAAAGAAAAATGAAAAAGAACCCAATAAAAACTAACGACACAATCAAACGGAGAGAAAAAAGAACCCCAAGGAGGGCTCAGCAAAATGCCAAGGCTCCCAGCATCCTCGAAAGCGCAAGGACCATCCAGAAATGGTGAGAGACATCAATGGTTGCCACAAGGTAGCCAATGAGGACACGAGCCCCAACAACATCATAGCCCGTCAACCTCCAATCCAAACCAATCGCAATCCGAGCAATCGCAGAAAAAACACAAAGATGGACAAGAATTATCTCTTACGACCACCTCTCTTCCAAAGTTTCCCACGAGGAGCCTTGAGAGGTAGATCACTAACCATATTGAATTTGTTACCAACGTCTGAATATGAATCAGAACCGGATTCATATTCCGACGAATTGATCAACCAATCACCTTGATCCCTAATGTCCATTTTAGTAGTAACACCCACTGTTACAGGAACATTACCCAATTTCTGAGAATTGCCCAAACTGCCTTGTGCATCCGAATTTACTATCTGACCACACACCAGAGGTGCCATACTCAAAACACTATCTCGTGGCCCACCTAAATCCTCAACAACACCCAAAACAGGCGAACCTATAGCACTAGTCTCAGCATTAACAGGACCAGAAGTCAAATTCATTACCAAATCAACAGCCGTAGATTCCTCACCCGGAATAGATTCCTCACCCACATCCCTATGACCGAGACCGTTCAGCACACAAGAAGGGAAAAAAGGCATAGCATCAGAAGAAAACGCAGTATCAGAAGCATCCAGGGGACTATCATTCACAGCAACTTTCATTATATTAGAATTAACATTATCCAAATTGATAGAGACATCCAAACCAACAGGTGAAATCGAAGAAGTCTCCATAGAAGGTAACACAGCTGCAAAAGTCTTCAAATCATCAACCTCCCCTCTCTCAGCATTCTCACAAGAAATAACCTTATTACATACAGGCTCAACCGGAAGGGAATCATTAGTAACATTTAAAACCAGGGGATCAGACGGGGCAACAACCCGCTCCATTCTCCCGCCAACCCCCACCGCAGACAAATTTGGGTGAAGAGAAAAACAACCTGCTTTAAAATGCCCCAAAGACAAACAATGACCACAATATTCCGGTAAATTCTCAAAAACCACAGACTGCACAAAACCCGAATTTTCGGGACCAACCCAGATTTTATCAGGTAATTCTTTTGACACATCCATTTCCACCAAAACCCTCACAACCGATGGCCGGGATCCAGTCGACGTAGCACTATCCGTTTTTAAGGGATTACCAAAAATCTTACCCAGACCATTTAGAATACACGAAGCAAAAAGATGAGGCCTAAGATTAGGAAATGAGATCCAAACGGGAACCACAGGAGATTCAATTTCCACATCTAATGTATGAGATAACTTAATCAATTTCATGAAGCAATTATTAACGAAATATGATCTATGCGCAAAAACTCTGCAATAATCCAGCTCATTGAAAAATTTAATCAAAACGTTTCTCTGATTAAGAACCGTAACAGAGACCTCCCCTTTCAGTTTCAGATTAAAAAAAAAAAAATCCTAACAGCATCCAAAGATGGACGACTCGCAGGAAATTTACCCACAAGGGCAAATTCAAACGAGGCAGCTAAAGACTCAATTTCCATCTCCGAAATTCATAAAGAAGGCATGCCTTTGAAAGAAGAAACCTTTAGTTCAGGAAAAACCAAAGAAGTAGAAGAAGTACCAGCCAGTGCTTGTTTAAACGAAAGAGGCGAAGAGCCTGAGAGGAAACCAGGATCCCGGAGGCGAGAAGACGCCATCGAAGCCAAAAAAAGAAATATGCAAGTAAACTGACGGAGAAACAACCAGACGCACAAAACACAGGCGGACGGGCGAAGGCGCCGCTAGAGGGATTTTAGGGCGAAGCCCTAAAACCCAGAGCGGAGACGCACGAAACCCAGAGCGAACGATCAAAATTTTTTGGATTTTTTTAATCAGTATAGTTGGACTTGATTAAGAATAATTCCTATTTTTTATTTTAACATTGTTAAAAATTGTAAAAAAAAATTCTGATTTAAACTTTAGTGCGGGTAAATTTAAATGCTCTTTCATTCAATTTAAATTAAATTCATTCCAATTATTTTATTAATCCAAATATCTTAATATAGAATTAACTCTCTTAGAATTGCTTTGCAAGCGAATTCTAAGCCAAATTTATGAGCATTCATTCTTAGATGATTTCTTAACAAATAATATCATATTAGAATTGACTCAGCTGTAGGAGAAATTATTTTACTACTTTTTAATCCAACTTTTCAGTACAAAAATTAAAATTAAAAATTAAATGAAGCCTAAAACTAATAAAAAAATGGCTTTTAATACTTTCTAATCGAGTCTGTTAGATCTACATTTACATTTCTTAGCGTACACCAGCTATGTTCCTAATTGGGGCATCAAATTTTTTATGAATTGTTAGCATAATTTTATCTAAATAAATAAACAGTGATATATTTCTGCATTTAGCTGTTATGAGCTCTGTAATTCTCCTTTAAAATGGTCAGGCCACCCCTTTGGGAACTGCTATACAAAATTTAAGTGTCACCTGCCACAGCCATGCTATACAAAAACAACACAATAAATGGCAACAAATTAAATAATTATAATAATATTAAATAATATTTAATGCACCGAGTTTTTAATTTATTTTAAAGAAAAATTAAATAAAAATATATTGAACAAAATTTAATTTAAATTAGTTTTTAAACCTCTGAAATTTTATTTTAATCAATCAATTTTTATATTATATCTATCTCAAAACAAATTTAAAAATATTAAATTCATCCAAAAACATGACCAAAGCTTTAAATTTGTGTTAAGCCATCTTCAACCTTAGGTCTGGACATCGGACGTAGAGATACGTTCGGACTCCAGTAAAATATTGACATGTTGAATGTACACGTGTTTGCAGAATTTTAAGTCAAACGCGTCAAAAACGCAGGTAAAGTGCATATAAAGCACAATCAAAGCGCAGTTAAAGCTCAATCAAAAAGCACAGTCATAGCACAATCAAAGCACAACCTACGTGTCAAATTTTAATATGATATCCATATCCATATGTAGGCCCGATGTCCGGACCTAATAATTTGCCCTTCAACCAAACTTCAAATAGGCCTTTGCGGTTGACACGAGCCTCTCACACGAATCCCCAACCCAAACCTATTATCACATTTTTCCTCTGCCGTGAATAGTGAAACGTCAATATTATATTAAACTTAAATATTTAAATAACAGTGAATTAAAAGTTAATTAATTTTATATCATATTACTGCAGCAGCTGGACTCCACTTGAGTTTGAGCAGCATGCTTCAAGCAAGCATGCGAGCGAGAAGAAGAGCTGGGAAGCGGGTGCGGGCTACTGCAGCGGCTGCTGAGAGAGACTATTTCCAGGAAAATAAGGGTAAGGAGAAGAAGGAAAAGAGAGGAAAAAGGAAAGAGGCTTAGAAAAAGAAAGAAAATTTTGGGTTGAATGAGAAAAAGTGCACTTGAGATAAATTTTTATGATTTTCATATAATCTGTTTATTTTAGGGATTTTTACATACATAACACTTCAAACTATTATATTTACTTATCTAACACCTAAAGTATACTATTTACATACCTACCACCTAAATACACCCCGAGTCTACCTTTTGCTCGGAAAATTTCACCACCTCCTCCTCCCTTGTCGGCGCCAACTATGGCCTACTCGGCGATAACCTCCTCTCCCCAGACAAGGTCGCTCCTCTTCTCCACTCCATCAACGTCGGCCGCATCAAGCTCTATGGCGCCGAACCCTCCATCCTCCGCGCCTTCAATCTCAAACACCGGCATCGAGCTCATTATCAGGCTCCCCGACCATTGCGTTCCCACAATCGACGTAAAAAAAAGAAAAAAAAAAAATCTCCCTCTTCCTCTATGTCAAAACCCGCCTGATATCCTTCTTTTCACACTTGAAGCCTTCATGACAGCAAAATCCATCATTGAAATCTTCCTCTTATGTTCAATAAGGATAAAACCAGAGAGTTTCAACAGCTGTTCTTTTCTGATTCCATATGGCAATGGCGGTTTAAGAAATATATCTTAAAAGCCACCGTCTAGTGTTAAAAGCTCTATACCGTAAAATTAAAATTGTTTGTCTTTTTTCTCCTTCCTCTGCTTCTTCTTCTCTCTGCACAAAGAAAGGATTTTATTCCATTTTATTTCTGCTAGAGTCCTTCGCCTTCTTCTCCTTCTTATTTGGTTAAAAATAAAGCGTTTGATTTTGGAGGGGAAGAGAAAAAGGCATGGAGGAAAAAAGATGGAGCTCACCATAGGCGCCACCTTCTTTGAGGCTGAATGCTCACCGGAGCGCTAGCCAACGAACGGCGGGTCATACAGATAAAGAAGACAAATCTATAGAAGCACATATCAGCTTAAACATGAATTTCATTGCTTAAAGTGGATATGGATGAAGATTCATAAGTGGATTCTTGATTTTACATGGTATAAAATTTTGACTGAAAGAATGATTTCATTCTCACAAAAAAATTCTTAGCCGATGGCAAATATTACTGAGAAAATTTTGGTGATGAGATATTATCGCTTCTTCCCGTGCGCAAGGAGAGAAAGGGAGAAAGCTAGTCGGAAATGTTTCTCGTGCGCAAAACCTTATTTTCGAGTAGAAGAGAAGGTCATCAGTGTTATAGGCCTGATGTCGTCGTCCACACCAGTAGCGGCAACATCCCTGCCCATGCTAGCGTTTTGGTAAGCTTTTTCATCTCCCACTTCATTTTCTCCGCGTAGTCTTGGGCTAATTTTGACGGAGTGGTAGGAGTGGTATTTTAGAAAGTAAAAGACGTTTTAAGTGGTAGGTGTGTAAATAGGCAAGTTTAGGTGTTAGATGATTAAATAAGAAACTTTTAAGTGTTATGTATGTAAAAATCCCTTTATTTTATTAGAATGCATGTATGAAAGCCTGAAAGGCAAAGGCAAATATTGATGCTTTAAGTTGTTTATAAGCTGAAAAGAAGTAGGGGTATATTAGGAGAGCAAATTCGTTTATTTTAAAGAACCAAACGAGATAGTCAATCTATAATATAAAAAGAAGTAAGATCATTTATATACTTATAACAACAGTTTTATATAACTGTGATAACAATTATTTTCATATTGAGCATGTTGATTTTTTACTATATACATAGCTATATACAGAACAAATGTAAGAGACAGATATACCTTTATACAGAGATGAAATACAGCTTTCCGCATCATAAGCTTTCTCTGTTAAAGCTGCTCTTAATTTTCGTGTTGCTTACACAGAACATAGCTTCATAATTAACATATATAATTACACTAATAAGACTCCAGATTTCTGCGCCGTTACCAGAACAGGTGGGCTTCACCGCATAAATTATAAAATGAGAATAACTAACCTTGCAGATCCTTTACAAACAACTTTGCAATTCTAGAACAGGGATATAATTATCCTAAGTAATTTCATGGGTATAAAGCTCCACAAACAAATTCATGAAGATCCATTACCCAATATCAACCATCCAAATCCTCACCCCAAGCTGAAATAAACAGCAGCAGCAATCCCCGCTGAATAAATCCCCATCACCTTCATCACAATCCCCACCCCTGTCCTGCTCACGATCCCCGCCCCTGCAATCCCCACCATCCCAATCTCAATCCCACGCGCCACCGCTCCGCCGGCACCGGCGATGACGGCGTCACGGAAGAGCTCGGTCGCGAAGGCCTTGAACTCCGGCAGCGAAAGTTCGTCCGCGGAGGAACCAGTTATTACGCTGCGAAACGCTGCGTCGACCTTTTCGCGCGGCGGCGGCGATTGGACCCAGCGTCGGATGAAGGGAAGGGAGCGGGAGAGCGTCTCGTGGAGGCGGGCGGCTGCGCCGGCTAGCTGGTAGGGTTTAACGCCCGCAAAGGCGTGCTGGGACTCGGCGAGGCAGTCGCTGTAAGCGAGTTCGCATGCCGCGGTGAAGTTTGGGGAGGAGATTAGGGTTTTTTCCACCTTCTTCGATACAGTTATCCCCATTTCTATCTATATTATTTTGGCTGGTATTTCGGGTCCTGGTGGAGAAGAGAATCGCGATTCTGTTGTGGTATATCTGATTTTGTTGTTAAATATAGGGGTGTCAATTCGGGTCAACGGTCGGGTTCCGGTCGAATTTGGAACTGATCCGGCACTATTCAGGTCAACCCGAATCCGACCCGTTTTTAAAAATGGGTCAAGTTTCCGGACCCGAACACGACCCGATTTGGGTCCGGGTCAATCCGACCTGACACGAATGACCCGAAATTGACCCAAAATTGCTAGTTTTCGAGTCAAAATCAAGTCAATCTTTGATTTTCGGGTAAAAAACGGGTCAATCTCGGATTTTTCAGGTCAAATGAGTTTTCGTGTCATTTTCGGGTCAATTTCGGTTTGCTGGGTCAACCCGACCCGATTTTTAAACGGATTGATTTGTTGAACCCAAACCCGACCAGTTTCTGGTTCAGGTATCCCCAAACCCGAATTTTTTCGAGTCGGATTCGGTTCGTGTCAAAAATTGACACCCCTAGTTAAATAGGCCTAGCATCTCTAATAATATAATGAAGCACTTATAAAATGAACTATGAATTTCTGTTGGATTGTAAGAGGGCTTCTTTAGGAGTTAGGACACCTGTCCTGAAGGAGTCTTCCTTTTTTATTTATTACAGATATTATCTTGATGGGGCACCAATCTCAAGGCAAAATCAAGTTGGAAAATTTTGAAATTAAAATTGGGATCATTCGAACACCAATTTCAGAAAACTTACAGTCAAACTGAACGTCTCAAAAATACGAACCCAACAACACCAAATTCGACTCAATCCGAGCCCAAATGAGTCCAAATCAAAGATCTGAAGCACATTTGGAAGGTTCAAACCATAATTTGGATTACCAAACGGTTTCCAAACATGCAATGTTTATATTCGAATCGAGCGGCTCGACAAGACGAATCCAACTAGCCCAAAATCACTAAATTCTGATAACATCGAGACATTTAAATGTCAAGCAAACGGTCCATTATCAAGAGAATCACCATCATCTACAATGTAGCATAAACATAACTTCCAAACATTATCTCTCCCTATGCACTAACTTCAACTTTTCAAATTCATCCTTTTATTGAAATTTTCCAAAAGTTAATGGATTATCAAACAATGCTCAATAAACTCCAAATGCTAATTTTGTTCCCACCAATGTTAAACTCTCATTCCCATCATCATCGACCATCATTGGTAACAATTGATAAATCAAAGCCTTAAAGAATATCAGTTTAGAAAATTAACCAACTAAAAAGGGATCTCTCAATCTTGACCATGAGATCATTAACTTCAAACTATCTTACAACTTTCTCCTTTACTTTCTCTATATATGTATGATTATTGTGGACATTTACATAACAAAATAACTCAAATAAGTCAATTTTATTGAAGGTAACGATAGCAAAATAATGCAAATCATAACATATTAAAACAATGATCGAACATTACTCAAACATTATTCGAACCCTGCTCGAATCTTATCCCAACCATGATTGAACATTATTGTTGGAGATGGGACAGAACGGATTGAGCAGCTTCTTATTCTAAAATTTGTACAACTGCTCTCACAAAGCTGTTCAATTCTATTTCTACAGTGAAGATATTTTGTCCAAAAGAAACGATTAAACATATTTCTTCAACGCCATAAAAAGAACATGCATGTCCACATAAAAGGTAATATAAACTTGGAGCATACCAACACTATTTACAAAACTTATGTGATAATCTTGAGTTTCTTATAGTGCATAAATACAAAGCAAAAAGTATATCCTATGAGTGTTCGTTAATTTAGTTGATAAAGATCTCGACCTCTCAGAATTTTCTAGAAGTCCGCTTAGAAAATATATTCAGGGACTTCAAGGGTGAACGGTGCCACTTTCACCTTAAAAGATGGCCCCTCCGGATGAGCCAAACTACACCATAAAAAGAACAAGATAATAATGAGAAAGAACATATCACAGCTTTGTTTGAGACGACTTTTTTATTGCTTCTTAAAACAGTTTTTTAGTTTAAAAATTAATTTTTTTATATTAGAAAGCTGCTTTAAGGAATAAAAAAGCTTCCCCAAACGAAGCCTCAATCAGATAACAGATGGGCTTCTTTTGAATGTAGATGTACCTTCCAGGAACAAATGTGAAAGAACCTTCAATAGACCCAAAAGGATCAGGCAGATGAGTGCAGCTTTCATACACAAACTCGTTCTGATTTGGCATCAGGTGAGGGTACTGCAGCCATAAGAATTACATAAAGATTAATAGTAGCACACACAAATGCTTAAATATAATAAAAAAAATGTTACTAAGTTAGTCGTGGTATAATTTGCATCACAATGAAGTTAATTTTATTAAACGTATCATTTATTTCTAGAGTTATATGCTATTCCTCAATACAACTATTGGATGATTAATAGTTGTACTATATTAGTAAAAACTTAGTAGTTTAGTTATATGTCTTTTACATTCAGGCTTCGTTTGGGACGGTTTTCTTACTGCTTCTTAAAACAACTTTTTAATACAAATATTTAAATTTTTGTAGTAGAAACTAGAAACCTGCTTTAAGAAGCAGTAAGAAAGCCGCCTCAAACAAAACCTCAGTTCTATTTAATGATAATACATGACAAGTGTAAAAGAATTAATCAGTGAAAGAATTTTTTTTGAATATAAAAGATGAGCAGATGTTAAGAGAGTTGTAAAAATAAGAGAGAGAAAGATGGCTATGGTGAGACTTACCAAGCCTATCACGGCTTCTGCAGACACTTCATCTATGATATCGTCCTTGGATCTAATGATCCAATGCCGAGAAGAAAGTTGGCAAGAAGAATAGTATGTGCCATTCAAAATGCATCCATCGGGAATTAGTGACATGCGGATTGAGTAGGAAAAATAGTACTGCTTCTCTCCATCAAGAGAAGAAAGTTCAGGCACAAAAATTGCAGAAGCACGTACCTAAGTTGTCATGATTAAGTCTGGGTAAGTTAAATGTGAACTTTGACAAACAAGTGGTAATATAATCACAATGGGAGATTAAATTGAACAAAAGTGAAGAGACAAAAAAAGACATGAAGTAATATTATACGTTATGAACAAATAGGGTAATGTTCATCCAAAGTTTACCGAGGATAATAAATAAGAAAAAGTCCAAAATAATCCCCACTGTCTATTTGTGTCTGGCCAATTTAATCCTTATCATCTATCTCCATTGAGTCTTTCGATTCTACAAAATTGATCCAAATTGGTCCCTCATTTAAAAGATAATAGAAAATGTGATAAAAGTTGAGGATTAAAGTTAACTTTAAATGTATTTAGATTTTACAAGTATTAGTGAACTTTCTTTTTCTTATATCACACTTGATATATCATCAAAAAAATTATCCTTATCGGGCACGAATCTCAAGGCAAAAATCAAGTTTGGAAACTTCAAAAATTAAATTCGGGATCACCTGAACTTCGATTTCAACGAACTTACAATCAAATTGAGCGTCTCGGAAATACGAACTCAACAACACCAAAATCGACGCAATCCGAGAGCCCAAATGAGTCCAAATCAAGCACCCGAAGCACTATTGGAAAGTTCAAACCACAATTTGAGTTATCAAACGGTTTCCAAATATGACGTTCTTATAGTCGAATCGAGCGGCTCGACGAGACGAATCCAACGAGCCCAAGATCGCCGAATTCTGACATCATTAAGACCTTCAAATGTCTGACGAACGATACACGATCAAGGGATTCAATATCGGCCATCCATTCGACCACTCCCTATTTACCCCTGATCTCTCGTCTATTTACGGGCCATGCCACTCCAGAAAATCTATAAATAGACCCCTCATTTCTCTTGAAGGGGGGATCCAAGCAAGAAGAGAAGAAGAGAAGGAAGAAGAAAAGAAGAGAAGGAAGAAGAGAAGATTAGAAGGAAAGAAACTCCTCGACCACCGCCGCTGGAATTCCGCCTGACTTCCAAGTGACACCGGAATTCCGCCCGACCTCCAAGTGACATCGGAATTGCGCCCGACCTCCAAGTGACGTTGAAATTCCGCCCGACCTCCAAGTTACGCTGGAGTTCTGCTCGAATATCATCTAATGCCAGAGTTCTCCTCGGCCGCCAACTAACGTCGGACTTCTACCCGACACCGGACTTCTGCCTGTTGTCAGACTTTCACTGGACATCCATCTGATGCTGGATTTCTGTCCATTGCTTGGTTTCTACCTGACGTCATCCTTCTGACCTCCGTCGTCCGCCGACTACGGTCCTTTTGACTTACGTCGCCCACCAACTACAGTCCCTCTGACCTCCGTCGCCCGCCGACTACGATCCTTCTGACTTATGTCGCACACCGACTACAGTCCTTCCGACCTCCGTCGCCCGCCGACTATGATCCTTCCGACTTACATCGCCCACTACGGTCCTCCTGACTTACGTCGCCTACCGACTACAGTCCTTCCGACCTCCATGGCCAGACAATAGTCTTTATACCTCCATCGTCCGCCGAACCGACTACGGTTCTTCTGACCTCCGTCCCCAGACTATGGTCCTTCTTACCAAACGAACACATCAACAATGATTCTTTGTATTCCTACCATGTAATGTACTCCATAAGATGTACATCAAGCTAAGGCATTCCCCCAAAAAGAGCCTCATTTGTAATCGACTTCAAATAATAGTGGATTTATTCAAACTGGGCTAGACCCCATGGTTTTTCCTCCTATTCAGAGGTTTTCACGTAAAAAATCTTAGTGTCTCAAAAATGCTAGACCCTCTCTCTTATCTGATTGCGTGCCGGATTTTCGTATAACACTAAGACGCTAAATTTTATATTTTTCTACCACCGCGAAGACTCCAGGACGCAACAACACTATTCCTCACCTAATTGTGTTGCAGATGAGTAAAACAATTGGACCTGGAGAAGGAGCTTGGGTTGAGGTTAAATTTGTGGATTCAATTTTTTTAAAGTATTATTTATTTCAAACTTGCTTCCATTGGATCATATATTTTGTTGCAAAATAACGAGTTTTTAGAAAGATGAAATATGTTGAGTTAAATGTTTCATTGCAAAATGTAGATGTTTTTGTTGATTTAATATTTTTTTATTGATAACATTGACATTTTTTCCCAATTAGACTAAATTTCTATAAAAAAAAAGTCTATCTGGAAAAATTTTTGAGTCCGATGAAATTACTCTCTAATCCATCTTGATCAATTAGATAATATGCAAACTTTAGTGATGTGCACATTGACATACTATAGGCACCGGCGACTGTTGTTTGACAGGACATTCTACAGAATTTGACCATGTCAGCCACATCTACTTTACAAACGATCAAGATAATTTTAAAAATTCCAAACAATTTTCAAGTTCCTGAAGCAATCAACATATAAGATCTTTAATCATCGCTGTACAACCCAGGAGCATCAATAATTTGCATAGAAAAGTATGGATATATTTTTTAAGTATGAAGATTACATTACATGCTTAGTTTGTAATAAGCATAAACTGGCCCAAGAGTGTTTTTTCTCTTGTGACCAGTTGCTTCCTAATTTCCTAATGAAAAAAAGGAAGGCACGAGTCATAATTAATCTCCAAGAACAAGATAGCATATGAATTATTTCTTTTGTTATTGAAATTCTACATAATCAGAGATGGTAAGTTCAATAAAATCAGAATATATAAATTGCATAGTTCCCATTTACCAACAGGAGGACTGAATGTTTCAATGTAATCAGGTAACAAAAACAAAATGCTGGCATTGAAAATTCAATGTATTAGCATGACTTTCCATATGCACTAGTATCATTTCAAATAAGTAACCAACATACCGTAGTTTGAGGCTTCGTTTGAGACAGCTTTTTTGCTTCTTCTTAAAGCAGCTTTTAAGTACAAAAATTTTAACTTTTGTACTAGAAAACTGTTTTAAGCAGCAGTAAAAAAGCCGTCCCAAACGAACCCCGAGTCTTAGAGATTCCATTACCTTAACACCATTAGTAACAGCAGTTGAATAGGTAGGAGGAGCATTTGGATATAAGTTGATTGTTTCTGGTCTTCTTACAGGAGTTTGAGGAGCTGCTTCAGGATATAAAGAGATTGTTCGAGCTTTTCCTAACGTTCGAGTTAGAACTATACCACTATTAAGACGTCGGCTATGCTCTTCCAACCACAACATCAATGCCCCCTGCGGTAAACCATCTGCATCACCAGGCCTTGGCATAACTAGTGTTGAAGGTACACAAGGCATCATTTCACCTGAACTTAACAGATCTTTAGTCCCAACATAGAGTTGACCACTGCCACAATTGAGAAAGAAGAACTTGTCCCTGTAGTTGGATATTGCCACTACAATATTCTTGCTTTTAAAACCCATCATCCGTCCAAATTCCTTGGTTTCCATGACAATTTGGGACAAAGGCAATAAGTGCAAATTAACCAAGTGATCGTAGAATTTATAACCCCCTATAATACCTAAAGGAGCTAAGCGCCTGTACTGTGAATTATCCAAAGCCACCGTGTCCTGACCATCACAGAAACGGTACAAAATCCTTGTCAGGAGGGGAAGCTTCACCCCTAGCTTTTCTTCAGCCTTTTTTATCTCAGCTTCAGTAGCACCCCTCCTCAAAGTATCATTAGCTTCTGGAAAATTAATAGCCATCCAGCTTCTAATGGAACTCCAACATTGTTTAGCTCTCTTTACAAGAGGTAGTGGATACATTAAAAAGGATTTCAACCATTTCTCATAAGCAGCCTGTAGCTTTAATGACATTAGAAATGTGACAGAAGATGCATTACCCCGTATTATTCTTAGAAAAAAATAATTTCAATGAAAAGAAACGCATCAGGAAGTTAAAATAAATCAAATAAAATTAGAACAAGAAAAATAAACAAGGAAAATTCTGATATTCTGATGCCAAGTGCATGAGAAAGAGGACCACTTGATCTGCACTTTGTCAGCATGAAAAGGTGCAAGCAAAGGTGAAGTTGACCTACACAGCATCTTTCACATGCTACTGATTTTTGGAAACTCTAATAATGCCATTGTCAACATTGTTGCCTTAAACCGCATGAGAAACTTTAAGGGTTGATACTTGGAATGGCGCATTATAACTCTTATTTTCGAAAAGGACAAAATGAATTCAAATTTGAATGTTTGCATTGTTAGGGTGCTCCCCATTAGCTATGTGCCACAACCTAGTCTGATCTTGATGAGAAATAGATAAGGATTAGCTAGGATGACAACCGCCAAATTACAAACTTAATGCAGTAGTGAAAGGCAAGGGCTGGTCATGCAATAAAAGAAGATTATTTCTATAATATTATAGCATTTCCCTCTTTTATTCTTTCTCTTTTCTCTCTCCCCCACCCACAGACTCTCTGTCCTACCAATTTACTTCACATGAGATTCTTTGTTCCCAATTTTGAGAAAAATGTCTTTCAGATTGCTCCCTCCCCTCTAACCCGCATGCATACCAAGATCCCACAAAGGTTTCTCTCTCCCACTTGTTGCATAACACAATTTCAAGGTGAAAGAAAAATAAATCGAAGTTTCGTCATTGAATTGGCATTAAATCAATTCTTCATCAATTTAGTATTAGAACGAAACTTTCCAGTGATAACTGCATCTAAAGACTAGTTATATAAATTTCTTAACATCACCCTCCCACACCACCATGACATTTGTAAAAACAAGAAAATTGATGCGTAGAATGCATAGATTATTGCCTAAGAGATACATCACAAACATAAAACTTATCCTATGAAGCTACCAAAATCTTCTTATTTACTTTTAAGTTGACAATTATAAATTTATTAACATAATTTACCAAGCTCGTAAGCAAGATTATTATAACTAAGAACACAAGAGTTATTGCTCCAACAATTAATGATGATAATGAGTAATTAAGCCTCTTGTTGAGCCTAATCATAAGGTTGTGGCTTAGCAGATTCTTGAGCCTAAATTTGAGATGAAGAATATATTGCCCCATAAATTTTGATATATATTTTTAGATTCTTCTCCATATATATAATTTATTGTTCAAATTTCAACAGTATTGACTTCTTGTTAAAAACAAAAATTGTGTTATGTTAAACACTTTGAAATCTTCCATAGTACCATATGGAAAAAGATATATGACGCATAAAGACTCACACTTCTAAAGTCTTCATATTCTACTTCTTAAGTTTGGACTACATATGCTAATATGAGATATACAAGAACTAATTCCATCACCTCCTTCACCATGGAAAATAGACTTCCATAAGAAGACTTACATACTAAGGACTAGTTATGTGTGTGTGTGTGTGTGTGTGTGTGTGTGTGTAAAGAGAGAATAAAAAAGAGTAGCTAAGACAAGATAAAAGATTTAGATACTTGTGATCAAGTTAAATCCATTAAAATTGCAGGAAATATGATTTTAACTAAAGATGAAGACATTAAGGAAAGATGAAAACATTATTCTTATATGAGGTTTTAAAGAAAATTATTTAGAAATAGAAAATTAAATAAAATAATGAGTTATATCATAAATTGATCTAAAAAGTAAAGTGGAGTTAGCACTAAATATGTGAACCAAACATCTTAAGAGTCTAGAGCCCTTGATAAGACTAAATGATGTAAGGGATAAAATGAAAAAAATCAAAATTGGAATTCATAATTTTGATGCGAATTAAAACACACTTGTTTTCTTTTTATATAAATAAAAAAATAAGAGAGTTCTATGTTAAATGATAATTTAATGATCCCTTAAATCAAAGAAATTCAGTGAAAATTTGAAAAACATTAAAAAAATCAAATCTCAATCAAGAATTAAGCCATAATTATAAACCAATTGCATTATTTATAACTTGAATCAATCACATTTGCAAAACCAAGACCAAATTATGAAGGCAAAAGATAGCAAGCTAAGAGATGCCAAATATAAAAATAACAAAACACACTTCAATAAAAAAATCACTGCCTCAAGAATTTGTTGTTCGCTCTTCATCGCACTAGAAGAAATTAAAATATAACTAAGCACACAATATTAAGAAGTACTGAAATTTTATGATAAGTGAAAATATCTCTCATTTAGTTGCGCTTTCATTTCAACCTATATAATTATAGATTCTCTTCTCAAACTATCCCTTCATTTCTCCATACACATTTGGTACATTTTAGCTTTCAGTTTTATAAATATCACATGATGCTCATCCAATTGTTTATCATTCAAGAGAAATATTCATGTCTAATACCCAATTAAAAATTTTAGGATTTATTTTCCAACAAAATTAGATATTCCAATTTTTTCATTTGATTTATGTCATCATCTACAACAAAATTTTCACATCTATGACTATTATAAACTTCATTCACACTTTTTAACACGTATCTTGACAATTCCTCCCATGATAATTTTCAGGACTTCGAGTCATGTTAAACATTAAGGTGAAAGGATTCATCATTATGATTAATTATAATTACAAGTTTATGTGCATGAATTCATTGGTTTCAAAATTTTCAATTCACAACTTAAATTAGCTGATCTTTCACACATTTGATTTTGCTTATTTAATAATTCAACCAGTTAATTTGCAAAAATAGTCCAAATTTCATCCATTTTATGACCTAAACTTCACATCGAGATAAGAAAATAACTTTCCACAAAATTGAGTCATTCTTATACCGACTCAATAAAATCGATGTCCAACCATGAAAACAAGATTAAAAAACACTTGAAATTTCATTAAGCAAAAAAGTTCTCCTTGCAGCCTCAATTTTTTATATTTACAAACATTAGAAATCTCTAAAGATATGATGGTCTCTGAAATTTCTCCCAAAACAAAAAAAATTGAATCTTCAATTGTTCAAATCCCGTGACCTGGCAGCAAAAGCATATGTATTGGCAACTGAAAATCATGCGGTTATAGTCTATGATGCACCGACACTTCTCCTCAAAGAGTCGTGCAGTATCCGACACCGTGTCCGACATGACACTCCTCCGACACGTGTCGGACACATCGAAAACGTGTCTGATTAAAAAAATATTAAAAACAAATTGGACACGCGTGTCCGACACGCGTATCTTAAATATTTTATAATTTTTTAAAAATATAATTTCTTATATTTTACGAGATTTAAACTAAATTTCTTATTTCATATCCACAACATCAAATCAACGTCTGCGTTTAATACCCATTCATCGAATATTCTAATTTTCATTTCTCTTTGGCAGTGAAGGTATTTTCATCTCCTCTCTTTTTGCACAATTACAAATCTTTCTCTTGTTGAACCAGAGTTGAAAGTAGTGATATTCAATGATGATGATATTGAAGGCAAAAAACAAACCTCTAAAGCTAATCTTAGTAGTTGAAGCTTAAATGTTTGATGTTGTAGTAAGTGATTATTTGCTTATATTTTTGTGGTTGTACTAGATATTTTGTACTAAATATTTTATATTATAAGCTAGACAAGTTATCATGTCATTCATTTATTATTGTTTGTCATTTTTAATATGATATTATATTAATATATATACACTATATAAAAAAATGTATTGTCGCGTCCGCGCCGTACCTGTGTCCTATATTTTCAAAAAAAGCCGAAACCGTGTCTGTGTCGTGTCATGTCCGCGTCGCCGTGTCCGTGTTCGTGCATCATAGGTTATAGTGAATTGCCCCAACTAGAAATGGGTAGTTAAGGAACACAGGAGGCTTATAGTGAATTGCCCCAACTAGAAATGGGTAGTTAAGGAACACAGGAGCCATTGAGAAACGAAACAAAACACCAAATGAACTAAGGGAAAGTTTCAAAAATTGAAAAATGACTAGGGAAACAAAACAATAGATTATACATCACATTCTCATAAGCCACTTTTTCACAAAGATGTTTAAAAAATTAAGGCTAAATTGAAGTCAAAACTATGAAGTAAAAAATTAAAACATAAAATAATAACAGTAATCAATTTTGTTAATTTACTCATCTCGACGCACATGAGTTGGGTTTCCAATGAGCACAAATTTTCAAATCTAAATCAAAATGCATAAAGGTAAAACTTTAGATCCACATGAGATGCGTATTAAAATTGGAGAATTCTGAGGAATATTGCAATATTTTGCTTAACAAATCTTCTAAATAGAATTTAAAGACTAAGAGGACAACAAATGGTTAGAGAAGGATGGATTATGATATCAATATTTAAGAATAAAGAAAATGTAGTTAAACTTATAAATCATATGAAACTATGAGAGAGTAGTAGATCATACTATTAGAAAATTAAGTTAATTTTGGAAAACTAATTTGATTTATGTCTGAAAGATCTCCTAGAAAAATGATTGTAGTAAGGAAATTAGTAAAATTCTTATAGAGATAAAAGAAATAATATGCACAAAATTTTTATTGATGTTGAAAAAAAAAATGATAGTGTCCGCCACAATTTTTCATTAATGCTATTGAGGAAAAAAGTAGTATCATATTCATAGGTATGGTGAAGTTATTTAAAGATATGACTGAGAACAAAAAATATTAGAAGTAATAAGACAATAAGTTTTCAATTCAATTACACTGGAATTACATCAAAGATGAGTAACAATGTCTATATCTATTTGTATTCGAGGAGCTTCAATGAATGTTTTTTTACATAAAATATTGTTCTTATCAATGAGATATTGGTTGAAATAAGTGAGAAGTTAAAATAATAAAAATGTATATAAAATAAAGGGGTTACAATTAGCAGAACAAAGATCAAATATATAATAAACAGTTTTAGTGGATGTCTTATGAATACAATCAATATTATTTTTACATTTAGTTAACGTAAATATATTACATCTATATACAAGGATATAACTTCCAACTTAATCATAGGTGGTTAAAATGGACAAGTTCCTTAGGATTATCATACCATTAAAGGATATAATGATGATTAAAAGTAAATTTTATAAAACTACAATAAACATTAAATGCTACTTGAAACTAACTGTTACTCAATTAAAAAAGTCGTTGATAGCTAGGTGTCGTAGAAATGAGATGAATGTATAACAAAAAAAGATGAAATCATTGGAAACTAGCACCAATCCTATTAATTATTTTAAAAAAACGTTAACTATTCGCTTGTTATAAATATAAAAAGTGTATGCATATTTGTAATGTGTAGACCGGTAGAAAACCTTGGCTAACTTATTGAGTTGATGGCATTCATCACACAACTACGACAAAATAAATCGCGCTTCTTCTAATGCTCATACTACATGACACAAACCTTGCCATTTATAAGTTAATAAATAAGAGTTATTTATTGTGTTTGAAATATCAAACTCATTTGTTGTAAATTTTTTTTATAATAAGCTCTATTATATAACTTGGTGAACCATTAATATAGGAGCATATTTTTCACTAGCAGTATTTCATTCAATATTTGAGTCTCTACTTTAATTTTTATTTAGACTTTTTTTTTTTTTTAATTTTTATTTAGACTTAGCTTGCATTTTGGGTAGTTGTTACATTTCGATTTTTTTATCTTAGTTGTTGTTATTGTTATTCTGCTGTTTAATTATAATTAAAGATGTTGTCGATGGAATAATATTGTTTATTCTACATTCCTACTTTTATATGTTATTCTTATAATTATTTATATGTAAGTTTTTTCTCTAGTGAGTAAGAAAATAAATTTAATTGATCTCAACTTTTGAGATTTATCTCAAGATTTGCAGTTGCTCTCGTCTTAGGGATACAGGATATGACATTTATCTTGCTTGAAGGATGGAGTATTTAATCACATTTATTTAAACAATCAACAACAATGGTAATCAACCATCCCCCTTCATTAGGATTAACTCTATTGTGTTGATGTCCTTAAATTAGCGTAATCCATACCAAACAGAAAGCAGATATAAAATTATGCATAACAACTATGAATTGGCATAAATTCTATTAATCATTTAAAACTACCAATCTATACTAGACATAATTAAACTTCAACAGAGCACCCCTTCAGGAATTAGCAGTAAATTGTGGAAGTATTAAGCATTTTCTTCTCAAGTCACTCAAAGACAAACAATGCTGATCTTTGCTAGAAGAACGAAGTATGCGGTAGCTGAACAATAGATAGGAAGGGTGGCTCTGCTCACCCTATATTAGAGAAAATCCTTATTTACCTATGTAAGTTTTTTAACTTAAATTTCTCTCGCAACAATTTACCACCAAATTGGGAAAAGATGGAGATAGAAACCGAAATGGAGAGGGGTATATGGACCTTGAAAGAAGGACAAGGGTTTCCTTGGGGGTCCTCGCGTGATGAGAGACCGAAGTCGGAGTCACAGAAATTGAGCCAAAGGTTCTCTTCTGAGGCGGCTACCCGGAGCCTGGAGCTGACGCAGGCAACCGCGCTCACATCTCGAGGCCCCAGTTTCAACAGGATCGTCTCCAGTATCAGTCCCCCAAGGCTCTCCAGCCCCATCACCGACACCGCTTCCATGGAGTTCGACTGTTCGGTCGGAAGCCCTCCGTCGTCCCTCCTAAAATAGGAGTAGGTCGGTGGAGAATCCGGAGATCGATGGACGGTTCCAATGACGCCACGTGAGTTCTATAGACTATTCGGTCATCGGGGGCATGCTAGCCTTGGGATTGAATTGAATGATACAGGGGAAGCGGAGGCCCACCCAAATGAGTAATTATTACCTCCGGTCAAATTCATCTGAATGTATATTGCACAATATTGAGTTTTAGGTGATATGATGCATGATTATTGGTCTATGAACGCATTCAGTGACCAGACATAATAATTGCTCCACCCAAACAAACTTACGTTAAGAAGGCTGATTTTATTTGTATTATTACGTAGGAAGAAATTTTTTTTTATTATTTTAATAGAAAAACTTGTTGTTAGATGTTTTAGAATATGCAACATCACATCTAATTCATCAAATTATTATAAGATTCTAAAATTTTATTTGAGATAGTTATTTTTTGCAGTTTTGAAACAAATTTTAGAGAAAATATTTTTTTTTGAATCGTTGTGAAAACAATTTCTTAATATAAGTTTTTCAAAAAACAATAAAAAATAGTGATCAAATAAAAAATTATGCCTCTGAAATAAAAAAATAATAAGAAAACTTTCCCAAATGAAACCTAAATATGATTCAATAAATCAATGATAAAGAACTAGCTTGAATTGTCAATGACTTAAAATTAGTTAAGTTTAAACCAACCTAAATCCTCATTTTGCACAAAGTCAAATTTCATTAAGGCTTCGTTTTGGACGGCTTTTTTACTATTTTCTAAAACAGCTTTCTATTATAAAAATTTTATTTGTTGTACTGAAAAGCTACTTTAAGAAGCATTAAAAAGTTGTCCCAAACAAAATCTAAGTCACACAGGAGTTGACTCTTATTCATCCTAGAATACTGAGCTATCAAACTTAATCAAGAGACTCTAAAATCACCGATTTACCTAGTCACGATGGATTTTCACCCAAAAGATTTGCCACTCAACTAGAGAACTATCCAATTAATTAGATGTTTTCCATGTGATAGTCCAAACTTATTTGAAGTTTTTGACTAGTAGTCGACTATAAGTTAGACTCAATCGCTCGCTACATGGCTAACTACACTAGTTCGATTATATGTACATTCTATGTAGTTACACTGTATAATCTCTTTTTCCCATTGACTTTAATCAACATAAATAAATAGGTCTGTCTCATTAGTTATGCACAAACATTGAAATCTAACAAAACAAATTTCTTGTGAAATCCATCACATTGAAGTCTCTCACTAAATTTCTTTAGATCTTTGTAGCTCAATTTGGCTCCTCTTTCGTAGGCAAATTAAAGCATTTGATTAGGTCTTTTGTAGTTCAATTCACCAAATGATTATCATCAAATATCAATCATCATCCATCAAAATGCTAAGATGTGAAGGAATTAAAAATCATTGGTAATATAAAAAATAGTTAAATTTACTTTAATCATTTAAATGTTCTAATGGATGGTGAGAGATGTGCGAGGATAACTAACACAATTCTTCTAAATAAAAAGAAATTTAGTGCATGCACTTTCTATTAGGAGTGTGAAGGATTTGATTTGAATCCATTTATATTTAAAATCGAATCAAACTAATCATATAGCAAACAAAACTAAACTAAGGCTTCGCTTGCAATGGATTTTTTACTTCTTTCTAAAACAACTTCCTAAATAAAATTTTTAGTTCAATAATTTTTTGTACTAGAAAGCTATTTTAAAAAATAATAAGAAAGCTATCCTTTTTTTTATATAAGAAAGCTATCATAAATGAAGCCTAAAGCTTCATTTGGAACAACATTATTATTGCATCTTAAAGTATCTTTCAGCACAAAAATTAAAAATTTTGTATTAAAAAGCTGTTTTAAGAAACAGTAAGAAGAGCCGTCCCAAACGAAGCCTTATCCAATTTGTGAAGTTACTTCATTGTCTTATTTCAAATATTAAATCATTAAGAATTTATTTTTATGATTTCAATTTGGTTCGCTTAGATTTTAAATGGTTTTCAATGAAATGGTCTGATTTGATTTAATAGATTTAATCTATATGGATGGATTACTATAACATTTATAAGATTTCATGGCATATCAATGAAGGGATGTGATCCACCTCAATTAATTAGAAAGCAAATATATATTAGAAAAATACTCTATCTCTCTCTCTCTCTCTCTTATGTGATGGTAAGTGACTATTTCTTCTAAAACAATCTTCAATGATGCATAAATTTGACACTTATCATCATTTTAATCAATGATGTTTTCTTGATAAAGTGCTAAACAATTGCATTTGTTCTTTAATATTGCATTCATAACTTCTCTCCAATTTTAGGAAAGGATGATCCTCTATAAATTGAGATTATAATTGGTAAAAAAATTATTACAATTAAATATATAGCAAAATTATAAATTATTATAGAACGAGTATAATATATTATGGGTGAATGCAAAATAAAAATGATGGCAAAAGTATAATGAGTACACCCATAGTTATTGAATTGTTTAATTGTAAATAATGATAAATATGAATTACTACTAAGCACAAATGTGATAATATAGGAAAATAAGAGTGATTTGATTCAAGTTATATATAATTATGTTAGGGACCTTAGATCTCTATCCTAATAATAAAATAATGTTATGAATGATCTGCGATGTGGTCTCTTTAAGGAAACCAGTGGTGTAGCACCGAAAACCTGAAGTAGAACTCCATGAATAGTCCATCTTCGTAAGAATCTCCCTATTTTTTTATAAGTCCTCTAAAGGCCTTAAACTAAACACTCAAGTAGTTCTTCTCTTTGAAATGAAAAGCATATGAGAATGATAGAAAAGTCAAGTAAGATATATTCATACAAGATCAATATCAATATTATTTATAAATTAGAGTAACAGGTAGCCTAATAGTCAAAAGAAGAGAAGGGGGGTTGTTCATGGCATGGAGAATAAAAGGACTCAAGGAAGATTGGTTTTAAGAGTTCATAAAAGTTTCCAAAGATTTTAAGGGCATTTTAATAAATGTCATTATGATTGCAAATGAACCAATGTGCTCGACAAATTACTCGTGGCTTCATTAAATTAGATTTTGTCCATAATCATTTAATTAATTAATTGAACAAGCTTGAACATTTTTACAAATACTTAAATGATAAATGAACAAACTTGAACAATTTGTTGTTAAATGACTATGAAAATTTTATTTAAAATTTGTTAACAAGCTCATTAAGAAGCTCAATTAGGACTTGATAAAAAAATTCATTATTATTCAATAATATACTCACTTAAGACTCGATTATTTACTCGTTTTATAATTGATATAAATTTATTTAATACTTAAATACTTAATAATTAATGTATTTTGTTTATTTATAACATTTAAATAAATGACAATGAATATGTTTTAACTAAATATTATTAATTATTAAACTTAATTATTTTTTCTCACCAAACTTCACCTAACTATTCCTCCCAAGTGAAAATATTACGTGCAGTCTTGAACGCTGAACGGAGACCTATCAAGACACTCCACATCATCAATACACTTGTTTCGTTATTATGTACCACTATGTACCGGGTGACGTAACGCGTCCTGATTGACCTCCAGACAGTCCGGCGACCGCACGTAATAATCTCTCTCCTCCCAATGGCATGTGAACAATGAACTAGAAGAGGGCTGTGGGACTCGGCAAATTATTGCATCCGGTCACCGGACGCGAAGATAGGCCCGGATATTAATAAAATATTATTTTAAATTAAGCGCGTCAAAAGAGCAGGTAAAGCGCAAGTAAAGAGCAAGTAAAGCGCGGTCAAAAGTGCAAGTAAAGCGCAGTCAAAGCGCACCAAAAGCACAGTCAAAAGCGCAGGTGACGTGGCATGTTTTTATTTGATGTTCAAACCTATTCTGTGCATCCGGTGACAGGATGCAATAATTTGCCGTGGGACTCGCACGCAACGGGAGCTTGCTGGAGAATTCTTAGAGGGTACTGCGGCTTCTTTCTTGTCATAAACGAATAAGCTTCTTCCACAACTCATCCTTTATCTCTAACTTTGAAGATTCTTTGCTACATCACTCTCAAAAACTTCACTGTAGTACACCAGAGAGATTATTCAACCTTTTCAGTTTTTCTCCTCGTTGTCTTTGTCGTCCTTACGCATTTGCTAATTAGTCTAAACTTTTGATAAGCACCTTTCGATTTTTTCTTCAGCATTATCTTTTAGATCAAAAGTATTTTCTTCTAGTTGATTGACTTTGTTCATGAACACAAGCTTCTTATTTATGTTCGTCAGAAAGCTTATTTTAATGGTTAACTTAGGCTTCGTTTGGGACGGTTTTTTTACTGCTTTCTAAAACGGTAAAAAAACCGTCCCAAACGAAGCCTTAGACTCATTCACTCAAATTCAATAATATACTCATTAATAAGCTTGATAAGATTCATTCAACCAACTAATAAACTACTCGATATATTTGCTCAGTAATATAATTAATAAGACTTATTTAGTTAGCTAATAAGCTGTGCTTATCAATAGGCTTGATAAGGCTCATTTGGCTTGCTAACAAAAAGCTTGATAGTACTACTTGTTAATTGGCCCAATTAAAGCTAGATTATTTTATCAAATGAGCTACTTATTTAAATTTTGATATCCATAAATGAAAAAAAATACAATCTAAGCTTAAATTGAACTCGAACATTCCTGATTTTAAATGAATTAAATTTGAACATAATTCCTAAAGATTGAATTGAGCTCAAGCAAAGCTCAAACAATATTTTAATTAATGAAATTGAGCTTGAACAAGTACCTACTCAGCTTGATTTGATTTGTTTTCATCCCTACATGGCATCATTATTTCAACCTTAACACATTGAAAGTCAGAGGAATACCATCATCGATATGAAGATCTATCTCACAACTATTATCATTTACCATCCTTATAATTTTATGAAGTTCATAATTTTTTTAGGATTGACCGTTTAGGACTTCTAATTAAAAATCCCTCATATACACAACAACAATAACAAAAACATCAAGCCATTATCCCACTACATGGGGTCGGCTACATGAATACTTTTTCTCCATTGTGTCTTGTTAAAAGTCAAATTCTCGTTTAAATCTAATAAAGAAATATCATTTCTAATATTTTTTAACCATGCCTTTTTTGGTATGCCTCTCCCTTTCTGAACATAAGTCAAATCTAATACCTCTACTTTCCTAATCGAGTCATCGGAGGGCCGCTGTTTTATGTGACCAAACCATCTAAGGCGACTCTCTCTAATATTATCTTATACTGGAGCTACTCCAACTCTCTCACGTATATGCTCATTTCGTATCCTATCTCTAATGGTAAAGTCACTCATCCACCTGAGCATCCTCATCTCTGCCACACTTAACTTAGTATTATGCTTCTCTTTTAATAGCCAACATTCGACACCATAAAGCATTGCAGGCCTCACCACCATCTTATAGAATTTTCCCTTAAGTTTGAGGGATACTTTCTTTTCGCACAACAAGCCCGATGCATGCCTCCACTTCAACCATCCAACTTAAATTCTGCTAATAACATCCCCATCTATTTTACCATCACTCTAAACAATAGATCCTAGATATCTAAAACATGTACTCTTATTAATGACTTGATCTCCCAAAGTCACAATCCCCTCACTAGGTCTATTTCTACTAAAATTATACTCTATATATTCTGTTTTAGATCTACTCAAGCAAAAACCTTTAGGCTCTAAGGTTGACCTTCATAATTCAAGTTTACCTTCAACTCCCTCTCTAGTCTTATCAACAAGAAGAATATCATCAGCAAAAAGCATACACCAAGGTACATCCTCTTGCAAATGTCTAGTGAGAACATCCATGACTAAAGCAAAAAGATATGGGCTTAAGGCCGATCCTTAATAACCCAACTGAAATAGGGAAATACTTGGTCAAACCATCTTGTGTTTGAACACAAGCAATAACTCCTGCATACATATCTTTAATGATTTGAATATAAGTGGTATTAACTCCTTTCTTTTCAAGAACTCTCCATAGCACTTTTCTTGGAACTTTATCATATGTTTTTTTCTAAATCAATAAATATCATATGTAGATCCTCGTTATTTTCTCTATATTTCTCCATCAAACCTCTTAATAAATGTATGACTTCCATATTCGACCTTCTAGACATGAATCCAAATTGATTTTGAGAAACATTAGTATCACGACGCAACCTATCCTCCATAACTCGCTCCCATAGTTTTAAAGTATGACACATTAACTAAATTCCTCTATAATTCGCACAATCTTGTGCATCGTCTTTATTCTTAAAAATAGGAATTACCACACTCATTCTCCACTCAACTGACATCTTTTTAGTCTTCAAAACGGTATTAAAAAGTTTAGTAAGCCAAGAAATTCCTTCATCTCCTAAGCATTTCCACACCTCTATTAGAATATCATAAGGTCCAACAGCTTTTCCACCCTTCGTTTTCTTTAAAGCATCTCTAACTTCAATTTTACTAATAAGCCGATAAAAATATAGATATTTATTTTCAGTTAGGGCTAAGGTCACTACAGTCAATCGTATTTTCTCATTTTTCAATAAAAAGTTTAGAAAATATCTCATCTACCTTAGTTAAATATCATCTTCTAAGAAAGGTATTTTTGATCTTCATTTTTAATATACTTCACTTGAACTAAATACTTACTACTCCTATCTATTTGTTTGGCTAATTTATACATATATTTTTCTCCCTCATTAGTATATAATCTATTATATAAATCACTAAAAGCTAAGGTCTTTGCATCACATATTGCTTTCTCATATTCCTTATGTGCATATTTATATCTTTTTCAATTATCAGAGTTTTTACAATTAAACCAATTTTTATAATAAACCTTCTTATTTTTAATATTTTCTTGCACATTTGGGTTCCACCACCAACTATTTTTACTATTAGGAGCTTTTCCTTTTTGATACTCCAAGCACATCTTCTGCAACATTATTAATACCACTAGCCACTTTTTTCCACATAACATTAGCATCCTCATACACAGACAAAATCTTAAGATCTAAAAATTTACTCTAAAATATTTTTGTTAATATTCTTTAAATGCACCCATATAATCCTAGGATATCGTTTTACTTTATTTTTTATTTTCTACCCTTTTATCTTAAAGTCCAAAACTAATAATCGATGTTATGTACATAAATTTTCACTCGGAATAACTTTACAATCTTTTAAAGCTAAACGATCTAATTTTTTATTAAAAAATAGTCAATTTGAGTTGCGCCATGTCTATTTTTATAAGTGATAAGATGCTCATTCTTTTTCTTAAATAATGTATTAACAATTAATAAATCATAAGTTAAACAAAAATTTAATATGGTCTTGCCACCTTCATTTATCATTCCAAACCCATGGCTACCATGAATATTTTTAAAATCATCTACCTCTCTACCAAGATGTCCATTTAAATCTCCTTAAATAAAAACTTTCTTCCAAAGGTATCTTTTGCATTAATTCTTCTAAGTCATTCCGAAATTTTAATTTAGAACTCATATCCAAACTTACTTGAGGAACATAAGCACTTATAATAATAATAATCTTAACATCAATAACAATCTTTAAAGCTATAATTCTATCTCTAATTCTATTAATTTTTATAACATTATCTTTCAAACTCTTATCTATAATAACACATATATCATTTCTACTACGACCTCTACTCGAATACCAAAATTTAAATTATAAATTATCAATCTCCTTAGCCTTCTCTCTAACCAATTTAATTTCCTAAATGCACAGAATATTTAACTACCTATGAAACATAATATATATTAATTCCATTAATTTTCATGTAAGGAAATCTATATTTCAAGTTCATATTCTAATTTTAGATTCATGGACTAGCTTCTATGTCCACATCCGTCCTTGATGGGAGAACCATTACCTATTTAACATTGCACCCGGGCATCGATGCAGCGGCCCTTGCACACTTGTTACTATATTCAGGCCATACAGTGCGTCGCTTCCAGGGGACACCCTAGCATTAACACAATTTCTTAAAAGATTCATGTCATTATTATTCAGCAACTTTTACGTTGGCTGTCAATTACCTAGCTAACGCAACCCTCCATTTTTCTCATTCAGGACTTGAGACTTGACAACTCATATATAGATTTAAATAAAATCAAAACTTCATATTTACTTTTAATAAATAACCTTGATACATCAACATCAAGTTCACACTTCTTATAGCATAAATTTATGTCGATTTTTTTGATGGAAACCTAAAGCATGCCTTAAGTACTCTCAAGATGGACAAGAAGTGAAGACTTGAGTTGACTTGAGAAGGAAGTGGAGACTCAATAGCAGGCTAACTTGGTGTTTGGAATGCATGTGTAAGAATTTCATTCTTATGCCTTACTCCTTGGGGTTTTTCTTTATTTTTCCTTAGCACTATTACTTTTGGCATTTTCTTGATAATCTATGACAATTGTAATGATAAGGAAGCTATTTTAAAAGCATGCTTATTTTGACACATTGATTAGGGGTGTCAATATTTGACACGACCCGAAAATTTTAAATTCGGGTCAACTTGAACCCGAATCGAGTCAGGTTTGGATTAGGGATTTCGACCCATTTGAAAATCAGGTCGGGTTTGAGTAGACCCGGAAACCCGAAATCAACATGATTTGACCCATTTTTAATTGATTTATGAGGGTTTTAAAAGATTGTTATGAAATAAGTAAATACTATTTTCCCAAAATAATAAATCATATTGTCCAAACTAAATTAAACTTTATTTATTTTAAACTGATTGAAGTAAATCTTACCTTAATTCGATTTAAGTTTAAATAAATCGAATTAAATAAAAAAATTAGTAAAACATACATGAAGCGAGTTGATCAGGTCCGAAAAATCGACATGTTTGTAAAAACGGGTCAGGTCGAACAATACCGGATTAATTTCGGGTTGAACTCAAACCCGACCCGTGACCCGATTTTGACAACCCTATCATTGATCTTAGGGGGAGGAGGAATAGAATTTATAAGAGAGATTTCTCATCATCATCCTCAAGTGGATGTTCTTATGCAAGTTAGGTTCTTGATTTTTACCTTTTTCAGTAGAATCAGAGGTTACCACATCAAGAAATTAGTTCTTCCCTTGCACATAAAACATTCAACTTTTGGCTCAATCCACTTGAATGTACGTACCTCTGCAGCCCCCTGGAATGAACACACTCGCAAAAGTGAAAGAACAAAAGTATTCACCAAAGAATCTGAGAACTTTCAGTTCTTTTTCAGGGAAATCACAACAACCAGAGAGATTAAACAGCAGTAAAACGATGAAGTTCAACCTTCAAACTAATTACAGAATCATCTCAACCAATAAAGCACAGCCACGCAGTGATGCGTTCAGAAAAGTGCGTATAGAAGAGAAAGCATTTTCCCTATCTAAATAGTTGCTGAACTTATCTAAGGGGCTGCGCAGCCCATTGGGTGGCAGCACCAGCTTGAAGAGAAGGCCTGATAATGGGCATGCGACGGACCATTGAGAAAGCTTCGTTGAGACGGGTAGAATGAGCCGTTAACTGGGAAGCCTTCTGCATCATTTAAAAACAATAGGGAAAAAAAAAAAAAGTTAAGTGTACAGCAACCGTTCTTCACTTGGAAAAGAAAAACCATGAATATTCATATAAAAAAATGAGTTCAGTTGACAATAAACAACCCAGGCTTTGTTTGGGACGACTTTTCTATTGCTTCTTAGAGCAACTTTTTAGTACAAAAATTATAAAAAACTGCTTTAAAAAACAGTAAGAAAGCTGACTCAAACAAAGCCCAAATTGCATAAGATGAGGTCAATAACAACATGTACCTTGAATGCCAATGATAAAACTTCGGTTATTACTGCTTGGACAACATGAGAATGCATAGGAATAATAACAAAAAACTTTTGGCCTAAAGGTTACAAAACACTGTACACATATCGTCCTCATTATTACTTGAAGAAAACAAGGCATTCTGAATTGAGTTCTATCATTTCTATCTTTTGTTTGCAGTGGAAAGCAACATAATTCTCAGATGTAACAGCTTCAAGTTAAATACTTGATAGGAAATACTTGAGTTCGCAAGTAACCCTAAGGGTAATACTTGATTTCGCAAGCAAACCTATCACAAATTGGTGAAAAACAGAGAGAATAATGCAAAATCTGGGTGAAATCAGCCTCAAAACGATAGGCTGCGGTAAGAAAATCAAAACCAAACAAGCACGAAAACAAGATACAAGAGATCCTCAATTCGAGAGGATGATTGTCTTTCCCAGATCTCTAGACAAGAATAGTCTAGAGCCCAAGTCGCCAAAGAACCCCAAATCAAATCAAATCAAGCATGCCTAACCCTAAAACATCTCATACTACTTGATGCATAAACTTTCCTAAATAAATTTCCCTCCCAAGTCCTAGCCGCCCCCTCCTTTTCAAATTTGAACTTAATTGGAATAATGGGACCCACTATTGTGGGCGGCATAATTAGGAGAGGCGGGACTAGCCCGCCTCGTGTATACTCGAACCGTCCAAAACCGGCCCTGGACGGGCCGGAACCGGCCTATCAATATTGTATCAGCATCTCAACCTTTCCATCAAATTGAAGTGGCCTGACCTTAAATTCTCTAAACATAACTTCATCATCAGATATATAAAGAAAGAAATTACCTGAATTGAGTGAAGACTTGAGCATGTTATATACATCTGCTCAAAGAGAGTATCAACATCCATCTGCAACACACAGAGAGGAAGGAATAGGATACACCATGTAGCATCCATGATCCACTGAAAAGGGTTAACTTGAAGTAACACATAGGATCAAAATATACTTGTAATCTTTTGGTCGAGAATCAGAACCAAATAATCCAAACCCTTTACATCAGAAACTATCTATTTGCTCAAAAACAATTGTAGAATGTCTTTATTAACTTGCTTTTTATTCCTCTCAATTAAAACGATAAGCCCCCTAAGAGAATGGTGCAATCTTTAAACTGCGAGCAGATAAAAGCACCACCAAAAAATAAACTATGCTTCTTCAGCATCACATTCAACGGGATGCCTATATGTAAAACTAACATGGGGAATAACAGCAAATAAAGCAGAGCAATAGCTAAAAGTACATCTCCCAATTATTAGTTGTTAGCTTATTAAATGGATAAATTTTAAAAAATTAATTATTATTTATATGCAATTAAGTATAGAAAAACGTTTTTAAAATATAATTAAAAAAGGAACAAAAACCCAAAATTAATTTACGCTTTTGTAAAATGCAGATCTGTTTTGCGTTTTCAGTAAAAAAAATAAAAAATGGACGTATAGAGATTTGCACTTTCACCTTTAAATTTCGTTATTCTGCAGGTTAGCAATTTTTTCTTATCATCAAATAGAATTTTTACTGTATCAGTTACATATTTTTAATTTCTTTCAAATTTGGCTAAATTTTAGTTAGATGATTTAGTTTAATTTATTGTGTTAATGTTATACTCGAAAAAATTTATTTAATTTTTGTTATTTATTTTAATCTTTATAAATTTGAAGTGTTTATAAATTGAACATATTTATCTTCTAATAGTTTTTTTTCCTAATGCCAATGTAGTAAGCCAAGCTAACATTACTGTTAATTTAAATGCTATTTAGTAAATCTTGAAAATTGAACTTAGAAGAATTTGGAGGAGCTTAATATTGAAAATTATAATAATGAAAATTACTTGACATAATAGATGTCAAATTTGATTAAAAGAAATTTAATTAAAATTAAATTTGAAATATATATATATATATATATATATATATATATATATATATATATATATATATATATATATATATATATATATATATATATATATATATATATATATATTAAATAAATAAAATATTTAAATAAATAATTAATACAAATTAAAATATGATTTTAAATGAAAAACATTATTAATATTTACAACATTCATTTTTATTAAATATTTAATAAAAATGATTGGTATAAATATTTAATAAAAATGAATGTTATGAATATTAATAATGTCTTAAAATTTTATTTTAATTTCAAATTTAGAGAAAATAAAAAAAAATTTAAAAATATTACTGATATGATAATAATTCTATTTTTTATTTAAAAAATCATAACTAACCTGCAGAATAATAAAACTAAGGGGAAAATACAATCACTGTCCATCATTTTTTTTACAGTGCATCTTTTTTTTTTTTTTAATATGAAAACACAGAACTGATTTGCCATCCATCAACGAATACTTTGGCTAGCTTAGCAAAACAATTTTCTAATATTTGTATTTCTTCTACCAAATCTATGTGTGATGTTGTCGTATGGCTAAAATTCATCAACTAACCTTTAATGTTTCTCAAAATAGTAGCAAGTTTCCTTTTGATCTTGTTCACTCCGACGTCTGGGGACCCTCCCCTTCGAACTCAACTCAAGGACATAGTTTCTATGTTTCGTTTATTGATGACTTTTCTAAAAACACTTGGGTTTATTCTTTAGTTCATAAATCCGATGTTATTTATGTATTTCTTGAATTCCAAAGAATGATTGCATGTCAATTTCATACTAATATTCATATCCTTCGCACTAATGGGTGTGGCGAATTTGTTAACAATAAATTCAATACTCTTCTAAAGAATTTCAGAATCATTCATCATTTCACTTGCCCATACTCTCCACCTTAAAACAGGGTAGCGGAACTCAAGCATCGCCATCTAACTGAAACAATCAAATAGCTCATCATCACTGCTTCTCTTCCCCAACATCTATGGGTTGACACGTTCATCACCGCCACTTATCTAATTAATCATCTACCATCTCCCAACACTTCTAACAAATCTCCTTATGAAATCCTCTATCACAAACCTCCCAACTATGATCACCTAAAGGATTTTGGATGTCTATGCTACCCTTGGCTAAAACCTTATTCTCTTAACAAATTGTATCCTCTTTCATATCTATGTGTCTTCATCGGCTATGCCCAATTTCAAAAAGGGTATCGTTGCTTGAATCTTGTTAACAACAAGATCTACACCTCTCGTCATGTTGCTTCAACAAAGCCGTTTTTCCTTTCTCTCAATCTTCTCAATCAACCACAACATCCCTTCCCCAATCTCACACTACACCTCCCTTACTCCTAGTTCCCACAACAGGTTTACCTACTTCTCTTACATCAGCTCTACCACCAACCCGACATAAATCAAATTCAATTTCATAAAGATACTCAAATCCCTCTTCTCCTGCGCCCGATACCGTCCCTTGTACAAATCAACAAACTCAATCCGTGTCTCCCTCTCTCGTTCAACAACCACAAGTCACTGCACCCTCATCTCAAACCATCAACCATCCCATGGTAACTCGGTCCAAAACTGGTCACAGCAAGCCAAAACAAATATTTAACCTATCTCATATCCTTCAACCTGCTGAACCAACAACCTATAATCAAGCTGTTAAAAGTGAACATTGGTGATCAGTTATGTCACAAGAATTTCATGCCTTCCAAGCTCAAGTTACGTGGGATCTTATTCTGCCTCTACCAAATCAAAACATCCTGGGCTGTAAATGGATCTTTCGTACCAAACTTAACTCAGATGGAATAGTGTCTAGATACAAAGCTCGTCTCGTAGCAAAAGAATTTAATCAAGAACATGGTCATGATTGCATAGAGACGTTTAGTTCAATAGTCAAAATGACTACCGTACGAGTCCTTATTCTCATCGCTCTGCACTACAAATAGGAAATTCATCAACTAGATGTTTCCAATGCATTCTTACACGACACCCTTTCAGACACATTTTATATGCAGCAACCACTAGGATTTCAAGATTCAGTTCATCCCAACTATATCTGCAAATTGAACAAAGCATTATACGGACTCAAACAATCCCCACGAGAATGGTATGCTACTCTCTCCACTCATCTTCAAAATTTCGGTTTTAAAATCAGCACTTCTGATCCATCTCTACTAACGTATAAAATGGGCTCTACACGCATGTACATCTTAATCTACGTCGACGACATCCTCCTCACCGGCAACTCACAAACCGAGATAAATTGACAGCTCTCCAACCTTCAAGAAAGATTTCAAATACGAAATCTCTGATCCTTGGTGCACTTTCTTTGCATTGAAGCAGTTGCAACTGAAAATGGCACTCTCCTCCATCAACAACAATATGCTAACTGTATTCTAGAACGAGCCGGTATGCAAAATGCAAAACCTATGTTGCACCGATACTCCTATTTACGAGGCGTGCTGTATCGGACACGTGTCGGATACGGATACACCTCCGATACGGCACGGATACGTGTCGGATACGGCTTTGCCGTATCCAATTAAAATATTATTTAAATTTGACTGGACACGCGTATCGGATACGCGTGTCTTATTAAAAAAAACACGGAGCCGCAATTTACCCTATTCTTTTCGGCTTTCCACCGTTTCCGCTCAATATCCATATTCATTTATGCGGCTGAAACATTTCAAAGAGCTAGGTTTTTCATTTCCACACAAGTGTTCATCTTCTTCATTATAGTTGAAGGAGCGGCTCGATGACGTGAGCATAGAAGCAAACAGGATCATCCTTTGTCGACAAAGAGGCTTGACGACGCGAGCATTAAAGTCGATAGGATCATCCTTCGTCGACGGAGCGGCTCGACAACGCGAACAGTGAAGACGACGTGAGCAGTGAAGGTTCGTTTTCTTCGTCGTTCTTCGTTTTCTTAATCATAGGCTCGGTATCGAAACTTGGTACCGCTCGGTATTGGAACTCGGTATCACTCGGTATTGTAACTCGGTATTGCTCGGTACCGCTCGGTATTGCTCGGTACCGCTCGGTATTGCTCGGTACCGCTCGGTATTGCTCGGTACCGCTCGGTATTGCTCGGTACTACTCGGTACCGAGCGGTATTGGAACTCAGTACTGCTCGATATTGGAACTCGGTACCGCTCGATATTGGAACTCGGTATCGCTCGGTATTGTAACTCGGTATTGCTCGGTACCGCTCGGTATTGCTCGGTACCGTTTGGTATTGCTCGGTATAGAGGGGTACCGAATGGTACCAAGCAGCACCGAGAAGCTAAAACATGCTCAGTACCGCTCGGTATCTTTCCATAAAAACAACTTTAAAAATAAACAGCAATTCAAAATTACTCTTACAAAAAAAATTTGTTTCGGGGGCGCTGCCCCCTAAAACCCCCGCAGGTCGAACCCCGCCAGGGGGCAGCGCCCCCTTGAACCCTCGGCAGAGTCGCAACATATCTACACTTTTACTTATATTTTTTCATGTTTCAAACTCATATGTTTTAATTTGTATAAATCTTTTATAGGATAATGAGCTCTAGTGGAGTAGGAATTGGTTCTGATGATGGTCAATCAGAAATCAATATTGAAGATAACAAACCTCTATGGGGTTATGTTACAAAAATAGGTAAAACATCAGAAGGGGGAGGCAATATTGCATTCAAATGCAATTTTTGTAATGCAACATACAAAGGATCATATTATAAAGTGAAAGCTCATTTGTTGAAGATTAGTGGTCATGGAATCAAAGTTTGCCCGAAGATAAGCTCATCACAAATGGCTGAATTACAAAGAAAAATCAGTGAAGCTGATCAAAGGAGTAAAAAAAAGCTTCCAAAACATATTCCACTTCCAAGCACTCATGCTTCATATCCTTCATCATCTTCTTCAATTAGATGTGATGGCAGTACTGTAAACAAAGGGCTTTTTCGAATGGAGGGATTTGAACCAAAAAGAAGAAAACATGTTGTAGATAGTGCTTTGGAGAAAGCATTTAATTTACAAATGAGAGAACAACTAGACGGGGAAATAGCTAGAATGTTTTACTCAGCTGGACTTCCTTTTAACCTAGCAAGGAATCCACATTACAAGAATGCCTTTACATATGCATGCAATAACAATCTTGCAGGATACGTGCCACCAGGATATAATGTCATTAGAACGAAGTTGTTGCAAAGAGAGAGGGACAATATTGAGAAGTTGCTCGAGCCTACTAGAGGAGTTTGGAAGGAAAAAGAGTTACTTTGGTTTGTGATGGGTGGACAGATCCACAAAGAAGACCACTTATCAACTTCATGGCTGTAACAGAGAGCTATCCTATGTTTATCAAAGCTGTAAACTGTGAAGGACAGTACAAGGATAAGTTCTTCATTTCTAATTTAATCAAAGAAGTTATCATGATGGTGGGGCCTTCAAACTTTGGTGACCAAGAGTCCTTGCGTGATAGGTGGAGAATTGATCCGAAAATGTGGTGGATTATACATGGAGCTTCAGCACCTCTACTTCAAACAATCGCCATAAAATTGCTTAGCCAAGTTTCATCCTCATCCTGTTGTGAAAGAAATTGGAGCACATACTCATTCATCCAATCAATGAAGAGAAATAAAATTACTCCACAACGGGCTGAAGATTTAGTTTACGTGCATACAAACCTTCGGCTTCTCTCAATGAAAACTCCAACTTATATGGAAGGAGACAACAGGATGTGGGATGTTCCTGGAGATGGATTTGTATCTCTTGAGGATATGGGAATTTTAGAAATTGTTAATCTTTCACTTGATGAGCCTGAATTAGAAACTATGATATTTATTGAAGAAGATATAGAAACTCGACAAACCACTGAAGAAGCTAATCCTATCATTCCTTCTATTGAATAGTTGAAATTTCATGTGCTGGACACTTTATCTTCTTGTTTTTGTTGATGTACTAGACATTTAAATATTTAATGCTTACTTTTATTTCATTTTTTTGTCATTTCAAATAATACACTTTTATTACTTTCTTAATTTTTATGTATTATTTATATATTATAATGTCGTATCCACGCCGTATCCGTATCCTATATTTTTAAGAATTGGCGTGTCCCGTATCCGTATCGTGTCGTATCCGTATCGCCGTATCCGTATCGGTGCAACATAGTGCAAAACCGATATCCACTCCCACTCCATGCAAGACAGTGCTTACTCTTACCTCCGAACATGACTTCTCCAATCCTCATTTATACCGTCATTTAATCGGGTCACTACAGTATCTTACCTTGACTCGTCCTGATATACAATTTGTCGTTCATCAGCTAAGCCAACACATGAATCGGCCTCTCAACACCAACTTCGACGCTCTCAAGCGATTACTATGCTACATTCACGGTACAACGAACATCGGCATACCTTTATATAAAGATGAACTCACTCTTCAAGGGTTCGTAGATGTCGATTGGGCTAGTAGCTCTCAAGATCGCAAATCCATAATAAGATATTGTAATTTCTTGGGCAAGTCACTAATCTCATGGCAAGTCAAAAACCAAAATACTGTAGCACGATCGTCGACTGAAGCAGAATACAGAGCAATAGCAGCAGAAGCTTCTCAGGTCATTTGGTTACGTCGTCTGCTAGAAGACTTTTATATATCGCAAACTAAACCAACAACTATTTATTGCAATAACACTTTTGCAATTGCTTTGGCAAGCAATCCCATCTACCACGCTCGTACCAAACACATCGATGTGGACTGCCATTTTATTTGCGACTGTATTCAATCCAAGCATCTATCAGTTCATCATATCTGTACGAATGATCAAACTGCAGATATATTCACCAAGTCACTTCCTATACGTCGCTTTAAATTACTATCTAGCAAGCAGATTGCTACTTCAACATCATCACTTTGGGGGGGCATGTAAGCGAGAATGCTTTGTACCTTCTTGCACACGTGGCAACTATCTTGCCACATCAGCATTAGCCTCAACGTTGTATCTTCTTCTATATATATTCGTTGTTAATTGTGAAATATTTAAATGAAGTTTTTCCTATTCTTTATGTTTTCTTTGCCCTGTTTGTTTCGCTGGATATCAACAATCACCATATATTAATCAGGATAATCTCAAATTATGGAACTATCTCATGTGAAGTAACCTGTCAAAGGTATGTCATGTTAATCATGCTTTCTCTGACATCCCTCCCTCCTATTCCACCTGCAGAAAAATGTACAAGGTATAACACGCTAATCATGCTTATGGAACTTCTACCCCCCTCCCCACAAACCAAATAGATAACTAATGCAGGCAAAAAAGTGATTAAACATCCATGCAATGTATGACTTAGATGCAATAGGTTAAAAAAAATTAATGAGAGAGACGTATTTCTTAGATCCAGTGAATTCAAAGAAAATAAAGTGAGAGCAAAACGCTATATCTCAAAACAAAGTGAACTATAAGCTTAAAAAACTAAAGAACAGGTTTCATTAACTTATATTTAGTTACTTTATCTAGCATTTAATTAGTGTTAAAAGACTTAAATAAGTAAATAATTATGATCCATTTGGCACATCACACCTGCACATACAAACGTGCATCCTTAAATTTCGTCCTCGAAACTCCTTAAAAAAAACGTGCAGTCTTAGACACACATATATATGGATTTTTCTCCTCCTATGAGAAGAACAGACATTTTGCTTCCAACTTTCTTTTTAAGTAAATGATATTCTATGGTCTTCAAACATAAAATTATAACAACCGTATCTCTCAAACCGTGAAAACTAGTTACCAATCAAGTTTCATTTGTGTTCATAGACTTACCTATTCATTAAGCATAATAAAAGAACGATCAAATGGCATAAACCCACATAGAAAACTCAATATATTGAATGTATTTCAATCGAAATGGTTGAATATGCTAAAAAACAATGTTGTCAAAAGCATTGAGTTCGCTCAAGATAGTAAAATTGTTGACACAATCAGCAAGGCGTTGCTCGTGCAAAGCAAAGCGCTAAAAAGATGAAGCTATTTACCTTGATAAACTTGTTTCAATCAAAATTAAGACTTTGTGAGACTAGAAATTGATATAAAATGATAATCATCATATTAATCTATTCTAATAAGGCTAATTTTTAGAGAAGAGCATGTGAATAATGACAATTAGAAAAAAGAGAAGATTTAATTAAAATTTTAAAAAGCAGCAAATACGCCATGCAACTAGGCGTATTCCCTAGAGAGAGAAAATGAGAGGAGAGAGGAGAGAGGGAGGGCAGTAAGAGGGAGGGCAAATACGCCATGCATTTTGGTGGGTTATATTAAATATTTAATTATTATTTTAATTATTATATAAATAATAATTAAATATTTAAAATAAATTTTAACTAATATTTAATAATGAATAAATATTTTAAATATATATTTAATATAAAACTAAAAAATATTCATATTATATTTTTTGTTTAAATATAATATAATTATTTATACTTCAAAATTATTTTTTTAAGAAAATATTTATAAGAATTTAAAATTATTTTCATTTTTTAAAGCCTAATTTATTAAAAGATAAATAATTAAAATTATTAAATTTTTTAAAAGATAAATAATTAATTAAATAGTTTTAATTTCTTATAAATATTATATTTAAACATAAAAAGTATAATTAAATTTAAATAATAAATTTTATTATTAAATATTTAAATTATTTATATAATATTATAAATATCTAAAAATTATATTAAATAGTAATTTTAATATTTTATTTTATAGAAAAAATTAAAAATATATAAAAAAATTTTAAAAAAGGATAATATTAAATATAAAATATATTTAATTATTTAATTATTATTTATATAATAATTAAAATAATAATTAAATATTTAATATAACCCACCAGAATGCATGGCATATTTGCCCTCACTCTCTCTCTTCCCGCCCACACTTTCTCTTACTGCCCTCCCTCTCTCATCTCTCCTCTCCTTATTTTCTCTCTCTAGAGAATACGCCAAGTTGCATGGCGTATTTGGTGCTTTTTAAAATTTTAATTAAATTTGCTCTTTTTTCTAATTGTCTTTATTCACATGCTCTTCTCTAAAAATTATCCTAATAATAATAATAACCATTTTTTGCTTCATCACATTCCAAGTTACAGAATCTAGCTAAATAGATTATAATAAAAATTACTCAAAATGCAAATTTAAAGAATCAAAATAATCAATCCATTTAATTTGTTTTTTCTAATTAATCTATCTAAGTTTGCAACATGCCCAACCTAAGGATAATCAAATCCCCATTATTGTATATTCCATCTTTGTTACCAATCCATGCAATCTCCTCCACCATTGAATTTGTAGCCAACCATCTCATTCTCGGTCTCGTCAACCCCATCCTCTCTTCCCTCAATATTTACTAATCTCGAACCAGAAGTTCTTACATTTACATTTGGTTATATCCTTATTTCTCTAGCTATATCCAAATCAACACAATAAAAAAGCAAACCATCCTCCATGTTCGAGGAATAAATAAATATATATACAATCAATTGAAAAGCGTGTGCCTCACAGCCTGGTTTTTTTAAGTTATGGTGCTCTTGCCCAAGTAAAACTACAGTGTAGATGTTGGCATGAGCAAGATGAGAAGCGCTATAACATCGCTTAGGTGCCAAGGGGAGCACCTGGCTCGTCTTTAATAATATAGGATATAAATATTACAGAAAATCAATGCTAAATTTATACTATTGTGGTGAAAGAAATTCATCGATAAATTTTTTTTGTATTCAATGAATGATCAAATAATCTAAAGAATGCATTAAATCAAACATAATATTAGGTTTAATACTTCAAGTACGATGAATGTACTTGACCTTATACTAAAGATAACATTAATAAATTTAATTAGGATAAAAATCAGAGGATTTATAGAATAAATGGATAACAACAACAACATCAAGCCTTTAACCCATTATGTGGGGGTCGGCTACATGAATTTTTTTCCTCCGTTGTGTCCTGTTAAGAGTTAAATTCTCATTTAAGTCTAAAAAAGAAATGTCATTTCTAATATTTTCTAACTAAGTCTTTTTAGCTACCTTTCTTAATATAAGTCAAATCTAATACATCTACTTTTCTAACCGGGTCATCGGTATGCAACCGTTTTATCTGACCAAACCATCTAAGGCGACTCTCTCTAATCTTATCTTCCACTGGAGCTACTCAAACCTTTTCACGTATATGCTCATTGTGTATCCTGTCTCTAAGAGTAAAGCCACTCATCCACCTAAGCATCCTCATCTCTGCAACATTTAACTTAATATTATGATTCTCTTTTAATGACCAAACTTCTGCACCATAAAGCATTGCAGGTCTAACCACCATCTCATATAATTTCTCTTAAGTTTGATGGGACTTTTCTATCGCACAACAAGTGCATTCGTCCACTTCAACCATCCAACTTGAATTCTACTAATAATATCCCCATCTATTTCACCATCACTCTGAACAATAGACCCAACATATCAAAAATGTATACTCTTATTAATGACTTGATCACCCAAAGTCACAACCTCCACTAGATCTTTATTACTAAAATTACAATCCATATATTCAATTTTAGATCTACTCAAACGAAAGACTTTAGACTCTAAGGTTGACCTCCATAATTCAAGTTTTCCTTCAACTCCCTCTCTAGTCTTATCAACAAGAAGAATATCATCAGCAAAAAGCATACACCAGGGCACAACCTCTTGCAAATGTCTAGTGAGAAAAACCATGACTAAAGAAAAAAAGATATGGGCTAAGGCTAGTCCTTGATGTAATCCAACTGAAATAGGAAAATACTTGCTCAAACCACCTTGTGTTTGAACAAAAGTCACAGCTCCTGCATACATATCCTTAATGACTTGAATATAAGCAATATTAATCCCTTTCTTTTCTAAAACTCTCCATAGCACTTCTCATGGAACTTTATCATATGCTTTCTCTAAATAAATAATATCATATGTAGATCCTCCTTATTCTCTCTATATTTCTCCATCAAACCTCTCAATAAATGTATAGCTTCCATAGTAGACCTACCCGGCATGAATCCAAATTGATTTTGAGAGACATTAGTATCACGCCGCAACCTATGCTCCATAACTCTCTCCCATGATTTTAAAGTATGATACATTAACTTAATTCCTCCATAATTCGCACAATCTTTTGCATCACCTTTATTCTTAAAAATATAAATCAACACACTCATTCTCCACTCATCTGACACCTTAGTATTCAAAATAATATTAAAAAGTTTAAGAAGCCAAGAAATTCCTTCATCTCCTAAGCATTTCCACGACTCTATTGGAATATCATCAAGTCCAACAGCTTTTTCACACTTCATTTTCTTTAAAAGCCTCCCAAACTTCGGTTTACTAATATGCTGATAAAAATAAAAATCTTTATTTTCATTTAGGGTGCTAAGGTTACTAAAGTTTGAGGAAGCTGCGCAGGTTAAAAAATGAACTTAAGTTCGAGCCCGATCCTTCTATATGAATAGATAGGAGTCGACACGACTCAAACTATCAAACAAATATATGGTTGCGATGTCGACCGAGATATTTGTTTTATACATTCATATTCGGCTTTCAAGATCTATAATAAAGAAAATTCATAAATAAAAACCTAAAGCCAACAACCATCATGATCCTCTGTCATCAAATTGATAGAGTCGATAAGGTTCGACCAACAAAATGAATTGCCCATAAATACCCTGATGATGGCCGTGTTGACAGAAAATCTCAACCGGAGAAGACCACAAACATTTAAAAATGTCTCCCCAAATTTTCAAATGCCCATAAAATTTTAAAATTCCAAAAATATCATAATGTCAAAATATTTAAAATTGAAATAAATCATTAAAAACTTAAAGCAAAATCCATCCACCCTCCGCAACAGCTTGCCGATGTAGACAAATTTGAAAATCATTTCAGCTCACAAAGAGTAAATGTCTAGTCGTGAATATCACTAGGATTCATTATCAATTCGTCTTTTACTAGTAAGAGCGTGGCATGTGTCCTTTAACCGGTGGTTTCGCCTCCAAATGACACCACAGCGACGATTGTGCCATTAAATGGCACCACAAGTAAACGGTTATGACAAGTGTCACGACCCGACCCGACAGGGACGGATCCCGCCCAAGCCGGATCGCGACCAGCTTAAACAGACTAACCAGGATCTGGCTTTGGAATTGGTTACTGAACTGAATCTTCCAAAATATTATACACAAAACAAACACACAAAGCTACTATAGAACATCAAATGCAGCGGAACAAATCATCTATATTTTTCTTTCTTTTCCTCAAAACAATCATCTACAAATACAGTGCATGGCTGACAGAAAATAAAACAGAAAGAGCCATGACTGTACAAAAAATCAAAAAGTACAAAAGTACCTATCACAGATCGGACTCTGAACTCTAGTCCAAGACCTCCTTCCCTTTCCCAGAACCTGAAAACCACCAGAAAGCAAGAGTGAGCTCAACAGCTCAGCAAAGCGACAAACCTCCAATCAAAACTCTCAGAATCCAAAACCAAACACATCAGACCCAAATCCAAATCAGAAGCCAAAACGGAGTCGGACAGATATCAGAACAAAGTAGATCAAATCAGAACAGATACGGACATATCAAATCAGAATCGGATACGGACATATATCAGATCAAAATCAGATCGGAACTGAAACAGATATATATATCAAATCAGAATCAGATCAGAAATCGGAACAGAACAGATCAAACAGAACCGTACGGAAACAGAAGTCGTATCAATTTAGATACCAGATATCATATATATATAATTCATAGCTAAATTCCCTGACACTGACTGAATCTCATAGGATCCAGGCCCCTTATGCCTCCCTTTGTGCTCACGGCACCAGAACAGATGTGCTTATCGCACCAGAATACATATATAGTGCTTATAGCACCTAAACAGATTTCCTCGGATCCGGAACAGAACAAATTTCAGATTTCAGATTTGAGCTCATTTCAGATTTCCCAGACACTAACTGAATCTCATAGGATCCAGACCCCTTATAACTCCCTTTTTATAACTTATACAGATAGCATTTCAATTCAGAATAAATCCGGGCAAATCAGAAATCAGACAAAAATCGGGCAGCACAACGGCAGTATACGGAATTTACACAATTTTTCCTGAAAATCAAAATTCACCAAATTCGCACAGAATATAGATAATCACATTTCAGAACATTTATTCTACTGCACAGATAATTTTAGAATATACAGAAAAATCCAGTCGACAAAAACACCGTCGAATCAAAAATACCCGAACAAAAATCTTCAGAAAATAACCAAAATGTGCACACTCGGCACGTCGACGATATACAGAAAGTTACGCGGTAAAAACTGAACCAATCAAAAGATACGGACGAAATTCATTAACGGAAACGAAATCCGGACAGAAAATACCGCCAAACACGACGGTTCTGAAAATTGAGAAAGGCGGAATGTGCCTTACCTTGCGTACAGCAATATCCTGAACAGTCTCCTCGGACGAAAACGGCTCCGCGTCGTCCGAAAATCAACTTTTCCAAAATCCACCTCGACTTTCTCTCTCCTCAGAAAAATCAGATATTTATTTTTGATTTTCTCTCTCTTCAAAACGACTGAAATCAGCTTTATAATACACAGATCGGCCCGGCCGATCGCCAGATCGTCCCAGGACGATCAGACCAAATTGGATCGTCCTGGACGGTTCTCAGAACTATTCTCAGGCCGACATTTTCTACAGTGCCGATCGGCCTGGACGATGTGTACAGAAAATCACCTGGAGCAAACTGGGCACATTCTGGAGCAAATTTTCAACTGATCGTCCCAGGACGATCCAGATCGTCCTGGACGATCCTGGAGCAGATTTTTGATATTACAACAAGGACCCTCTGAACCTGGTGGGGTTTTGACTCCAAATGGCACCACTAAATTACGGTCATGGTCAGAACCTGTATGCTCCCCAATGGCTTCAAATCCTTGAGATATGAATCAATAAGATATAATTGATAGAGCACAAATCCCTCTGTTAGCTAAAATGGATTCAAATGTATCCCCTTAGACAAATATTCATCTCATGTCTATAAGGTATCCTTAGACGAAGCAACCTTTGGATGCCGACAATGATCATCGGTCAAGTTGGGTTGACTACCTCCTCTGACTAAGAAGACCAGGGACCACAATGACCCGGGACGACGGAACAATGGTATCTTGATCGAGTGTATCATCACTCCCACCACCATTCACTTTAAGCACAAGATGGTACATTTTTTATTTTAAATATCAAATTTTCAAATACCTAAATCATGTTGGTATTATACGCTATTTGACGACTAGCCTTAATCTAAAGTTCTTTCTCGTTATTGGGAGGGGTAATTAACTATAAGGACTTGCGCCTATAGAAAACTTGAATCAAGACTATAAAATCCTCACAAAATGAGGACGAAATTTCTGAGTAGTGTCTTATTCACAATTCAATCTGCCTTCTGAAAATTTGCCTCGGAACTTACTCGTTAAAACTCTCCTCGATGACCCGAAAAAGAAGAAAAGGTCCGCAAAGAGGCTGGGATGAGAATTTTTGGAGCCCACATCTATAAACCTTTTTTTTCTTTCCTAAACCTAATTTATTTGTGTGTATTTAGGGTTTTTTGTTTATTTGAAGTTTTGCATATTTCAATTTATTTATTATCATGGAAGATGACATGAGTGTATAGCCCATCGGATGTCTATTAAAAAAACCAGGAGAGACTTGCAGGCATTTTGGTTTGGATATTGGAAGACTCTTTTACAAAAAAAGTCATTCCATTTAATATGGCAACCTCTTATTCTTATTTCAACATCAACCAATATATAGGTTTCGAGACCTAAAATCACCACCTATTTATGAGCTAAGAACTCGGATAATGAAGGAACAATTGAATATCATTGAGAAAGTTCTTAAGGAGATTATGAGAATGTAAAACATACTAGAGTTACTATTATTTCTGATGTATAGTTTGATATCAAGATTAAAAGCTTGATCAACATTTTGGCTAACAATGCCTACACCATTATCAACCATCAGATCAGGTAAAAAAGATTAAGAGTTTTTTTTTAACTTCTTGAAGGAGTCATAGAGAATATTTTAGAGCATCTAATGGTTTAAGTTACATACAATGCTTATGCTTTTAGGGCAACTGAATATAAATTGAAAGAGAAGAGGAAGCACATGTATCCGACATCATATGTGGCACAAGGCATGATTTTGATACTTGAAAAGCTTGGAGAGTTGCTTCAACACAAGAAAGCCTTGAGCAAAGAAAAAAAAGATAAGCAATTTCATTTACAATAGTTCATAGGTTTTGACTTTGATGAGAAAATATTCTAAAAAGGAATTCCTACGACTTTTAATAATTAGATTTGCTATAGGCTACCTGACTCTACACAACATATTGGAAGCAAGGCAACATTTAGAGGTTAGGTTCACCTCCACACAATGGCTTAACTATGCTTAGGCAAAGAAATATGAAGGAAATGAAGTTTAGCTTGAATAAAAGATTTTGATTAACTGTTACTAATGCAATTACAACAACACCCATTCATTTAAGTTTTAAGAATGGCGTATGCGAATAAAAAGCCATCTATGTGCTTCATTTCTAATGCAATGAACGAGACTAAAGAATTGTCACATAACTTAGAAGGACATGAGTACAACTACAAAGAGATTTGAGAAATAATTGATGAAAAATGGGAGCTTCAGCTTTATCATCATTTGCATTCTAAAGATTATTATATTAATCCTCAATTTCAATATGTTGACAACAAGTCAATCAATCGTGAGATCAAATTTACCACTGTATTGATAGGTTGATGGATGACTCAATGAGAGGGCTAAGGCTAATCTACTACAACTTTATGGATTACAAAAAGTCAAAGATAAAGCTAGAACACATTCCCTATGTAATTTTTAACATTAATTAGTTGAAATAAGAAAGGATTCCCCCAATTTTATTTTAATTTTTTCAAATTTAGCTGAATAATGAATTCAATTTGATGATGGCATTCCAGGGCTATAGCAATTTGTTGTTAAAGTATTGGGCCTAAGAACTTTGTCAACTAATAGGGAGTGAAATAGTACGTACAATCAAGTTCATACCAAAAGGGAAAATTATTTAACTATCTTGAGTATGAACTCCTTGATTTATATCATATACAATAAGAGATCAAATAATAAGCATTTGAAGAAAAAGGCAGTAGAGGAAAATGAAGATCGCTTATTTTATAATAAGCACAATCAGATAATAAATAATTTATTGATTATGATAATGAAGTTACACCATTTAACTTGCAACAAGAAAATCTCAATGTAGATTTCTTCGATGGGTATAAAAGCAATATCAATAGGTTTAATATAAGCTAACAAAAAAATAAACAGAAAATATATCTGTAAAATTTAAGGTAATTGAAGTCAAAAACATCAACATAGTCATTACTTCAAATTTTAATTAATATTCTTATTGATTATTATTGATTGGGGAAGAAGAAGATGATTGAGATAGAACATTAGGAGAAAACTTGAAAGAACATTGACACGACCGAGGATGAGGAAGGGGAGGAAGCAATGCACTATGATGATAATTTTAATAAAAACCCACTAAGCAATGAGAGTGCTAGGGATTTTTTATTTTACAAATTTTAATTTTGGTGTTTTTTATAATATTACTTTGACATTAGATAGTAGGATAGGGAGAATTGAAAGAGATTTTTTTGTGTTAAACCAATTTTAAATTGTTATGTTATTAATTTTTACTTTGATATCTTATCTTTCTTTCATGTTTATATAATAGTTCTTACTTCATTATTCGATATTAGGATATTAATTTGTAGTTATTTTGCACAATTTACTACTTATTACTATGTTATGATTTTAATATGTTATGCCCTATTATGCTAATAGGTTAGAAAGTTAATATGTTAGTACTTAGTTCTAATTTCATACTTTGATGTTATTACAATATTTTTAATTTTGCCCAATTTGTTGTTTCTGACGTTTATGCGACAAGGCCTATGCCTTGCCTCACCGATGAAAAACACATTAATGGCCTATTGCACGATTTTAAACTTTAAAAGGTATCAAAGACTTGTGTTACCTTGTCATCAATAGCAAGCTTCAGCGGAATTCTCCGGCTCTTCTGCTTCATCCTGTATAACTTCTTCCATAGCACAACAATCCCAACCACGGCAGCAGCTACAGATACTGACCAAACAGGTCTCATACCAACAAGGAAATACTTCAGCAAACCCAGAGGCACCTTCCACCAGATCTTTTCCCTCTTCTCGCCCTCCGTAACACCCGCATCACCACCAATTTCTGTCAAATCCGGTGAATCAGAATTATCTCTCCCTTCATTTTCCTCTCCTAAATTATCACACGCAGGATCACGCTCTTCAGATCCCATTTGCATAATAGAATGCTCCAAGTTTCCAAGTTCCACTTCATCGATATTAGCCAACGATCTTTGCCCATCCGATGATTCATCAGACAAAAAACCACTAGAATTCCGCATCGGAAACGTCATTCCAACGATACCCAACTGCTCTGTTGAGGTTTCCAGAAACGTATTAGAGTCAGAATCGGGCTCGACACTACTAGGGTTATCAGAATCGATGCCGCCCTCGTCTCTTTCTTCCTCTGATTGAGTTAGCTGGCTACCACCCGAGTCGAAGGCGAAGTAGTCGTCCTTGATGGCGCCGCTCGGCGTGTCCTCGGCGAGAACCGCGACGGCCATGTGGTTATCAGTGAGGTCGGAGCCATGTACCAGCTCCCAATCATGGAGGTCGGCGCCGTCTTCCATGATCGTGGAAGCCGTTCAGAGCACGCAGGCGATCGGAGTAGAAGAAGAGGTTGGGAGAAGAACACGCAGGCGTTCGCTTTCCATATTAGGTTTTTTAAAATTTGATAGATCAGCTAGCGGTTCAAGGGTTCGCAAGATCTGTCCCTGCGCGGTTTGGTGGACTGGCGGGCCAGATGTGGCGTAGATATTTCATCTCTTAAATGAAAGTTTATTATTATCATAATTCTCCTCATGTATAAAATTTTAATCTTTTATTTTATTTAATTGAATTATTTCAACTACAATCATACATCTATCTAGTATTGTTGAGCATTGGAACATTTGCATTAGTAAAGAGATACAATGAGTTTAATTTCTTAATTTATTACGAAAAATTAGCACATTCATAAATAAAAGATGAGTGCAAGGATTGAAAAAGACACAAGATTTTTTTTTTACATAAAAAACGCTGGAAAGAAAAAAAAAATCATGATGTCTGACCTAATTAAAGTGATTTATTAATATTTATATTTGATTACAAATGAAATCCTTCCTTGAGGGAAGACATGAATATGTTGTAAATGATACATATGTTGTTTAAAGTTGAAAAAATATTAGGAATCCAACACAAATCCAAGTGCTGAAGTTAGGAGTTAAAGTTGATGTAGGCAGTTTGTATCGATCTTATAAGTGATGGCATGCATTGATATTATTAGCAATGATAACTGATAAAGTCAGTAGGCATTGAAGCATATACTCCTAATAAACAATAATTACTCATCCACAAATTTTTCTTTTATTAATCATCAAAAGTATATATAACAAAATCTTTACAATACAGTATATGACTACCGCAAAAGAGCATAGAATAGCTATGACGTACAAAATTTAAAAAAAAAAAAAAACCCTATACATATTCAAACAAATCTGATCATGCAACCTCAATTACTCAACCGGCTCCTTACCCTTGACATGACCCAAAACAGAATGCAGAATAGGTGTGAGCCAAAACAGCTCAGCCTGTCATATCCGTCGATCTAAATTTTTAATAATTAACCAAATATGCATTTATTGAATTAAAAATAGCTATCAATAAACTATTGTACTAAATATAATAATATTGGTAAGTAATTGATTAGACTTGGCACAAAATGTAAATAAGCAATCACTTCTTATATCATAATATAAAATAATATTTCTTCTCTCAGACCCTTATGTCTCCCTATATATATATATATATATATATATATATATATATATATATATATATATATATATATATATATTCAGGACTTTCTGACTCCCTATGCTAGTATATTAGAGAACATGTTCTTATGACTCAAATGCTTAGCACAGCAAAGATTTAGAAATGCAGACACTTATAGTTTCCAGCAGGGTTTTTAAATCATATCGAATCAGTCAGTTCGATTGGTTCAAATGTGAATCGATCTAAAGATTGATCCATATCAACCTAAAAACTTGTTTTGTATCAAACCTTAATGAACCGACTGGAACTGCCAGTTCAACTGACAAACTGGTGAAACAAGTTAGTTCAAGGGAACTTGGTTGTGAGCAGTGCGACACTGCGACATTTAGCTCTCTATTTGTAAGAAGTTTTGAGAGACCATTGTGGAATTGGGTGGCACCATCTTGGCGCTTAGGTCTCGAGTTTGATTAATCTGGAGGCCTTTGGAATATTTTATAGGATCACGACGGCCCAGGAAATATGTGCTCTGTAGTGCTAGGTCAAAACCATTTGCAACATCCATTTCCCAACCACCCTACCAGGGAAGAAGAGAGGATAAGGGGAGGAAAATGAAGGAAAGAGAAAGAGGGGAGGGGATTTTAGAGGCCATAGCTTGGGTTTCGTCTATCGGGCATGTTAGGGATTTTGCAAAGCTTGATGTAGACTTCTAAATTCCCATTTCTGATTTCAATTCCAGATTGTAAAAAGATATAATTAAAAATATATTTTCTCAAAAGTTATGACATTTTCATCGTGTAACATTTTGTATGATGTCGTATGCTTTATTCTAAACATTTTAACTTTATGATAATTTTTTTGTGCAATGGGCAAACATGGCTTTTATAGTTTACTCAAATATTACTAAAAGGTTTAAAATGTTGTTCTTAAGATTTCTTTGAAATTGTCTGTTGATTGAAAAATATTTAGTGGATAAGCTTTTACACATGCAATATGTAATATTATAGACAATTTTGGTACGTACTTCATGCATCATTCAAATAATACATTAAAGTCATAATTAATTATGGTTGCATTTACATTATTTAATTCTTGGCATGACATTGGAGAAGCTCTTGTTCTAAAAAGTAAAAAGTGCACTCATTGAAATGATATAAGGGCCCGATATATTCTATTATTGATCCATATGCCTTGTGTAGATTTTGGAGATATTTTGGCCACACTTGTTGAAAGCATGCGTGGGAGGTTATTCTGTTATGATTATAGTCCCACTTATTATATGCATGTGTGGTAGGTTAAATGGATTTATAAATGAAAAATGAAGTAATATGCAACTATCGGGATATATTTATTATAATCATGTATTGCATATTTTGATAATTTAATGAACTAAGTATAAATAATACTTTGAGTTGGATATGAAAATTGTTGAACCTCCATATGAATTATGACTAAATTGAAAAGTTAGGTGTAATTAACACTCTCATGATAAGTGCTCTGTGACATCTCTAATAATTATGTGACAGTGAATTGTGAGAATGTAAATAGTAATTCTAAACCAAGTACATTTTGTTAACCCTAAGAAACCATGCTCTACTAATACTTTAGCCATTCTTTGTTAATTATTAAGTTTTTAATTAAATTAATATTCAATATTTTTGATTGGATATTAATATATGTGATGGGTTGATAAGAGAAGTCAATGAGTTGTTTGTGCTCGTTCTATAAAGCTTTATGATATTTTGAGAAAAAGAAAGGGCCCAACAAAGTAGAAAAGAGTAGATATAAGACCCCTTGGAGCAGGATATTCAATGTATCATTTAATAATTTGGTTTTAATTATTATGTATAAAACGCTCTTGAGCTGTATTATTGTATATATATATATATATATATGATAGAATGAAATGTCATAGAATGACTTTTATTATTTTGGAATTGTACAGTAGCTCTGGTTGATTTTGTTGATGGTTGAGTTAGATTATAGGTTTAAGCATTCAATTATTTTATTAGATCATATGACATCACACATTTATTGTCAAAGAACTATGTACGCACATGCACTAATCCCTCGATTTTCTTTTTCAATAACTTAAACACTTTCTTGAATAAATTGAAGGCACCATAAAGTATGGGAAATCTCTTCTTTCATAGCTATTATGATGTCAATTGGGCAGGTGACTTCACCAATTGCAAGTCCATTATTATATCTTGCACCTATATTGGCCACATACTCATCTCAATGTGTGAAGAAATAGCCCATTGTAGCAAGGTAATCCATAAGGATGAATGCCTTGTTTTAGCCTCCATTATCGAAAAAATTCTTTGGCTCAGATGACATCTTCTATAACTAAATTTTACTTATCAACCAATGCCACTTCTCTATGAAAACATCTCGATCATGGTCATAACAAATAATCTTATCTTCCATGCTTACATAAAACACATCAATATATACTATCAATTTATTTTCCGACAAATTCACTCCAATACAATTTAAATTCTTCACAATAACTCCCATGATCAGCCAACATACAGCCTTACTAATTCACTTTCCAGTCACTTCACCCATCTTCGAGGTGAGCTTATAATTTATCCTGACATCATAAACTTGGGGGGATAATGTCATACCCCAAGATCTAATTTGGAATAATTATCTCTTTTAAATCATTTAATTTGCTAACATAGGCACTAATAAACATCCATTTATAAATAACAAACACAGTGGAAACAATCTTTTATTTCATTTATCATAAAAAATATACATTTACATTTCAATCTCAAAATAATCATATATACTTACCATGAATATACCATTTGATTATTCTATTTAACATCATTGAAGCTTCTACGATCTACTCATATGGTACATTATGATCTTTCAAATCTATTTGGAACTTATATAGTTCTCTTTCTCAATATATTACAATTCAATCATATATATTCATTTCATTATGAATGTTTAAAAACTGCACATTGGAACTGCCCAATTTCTACCATTCTCAACCAATTCCTATGGCTAAAATTACAATACAATTTTTTTTCCAAACCATTGCCCTAATACCACTCTATCATGTCCGAAAATCTAATTTGAAAGAATTACATCTTTTAAATCTTTTAAATTATTACCAGAGTTACTAATAAACATTCATAAATAAATAACAAATATAGTGAAAGCAATCTTTCATTTTATTTATCATCAAAATATATACATTTACATTTCAATCCCAAAAGAATACATCATTCAAATCATTCTATCTTAATTATTTATGAATACAAAATAAATAAATAGAAAATATAAAAGAAATACCCAAAATTTACAGTCTTGATTAGCCATTTCACTGGATTATTACATTTTCCTGAAATCATGAAAAACAACATGATGAGCAAAAGCATAATAGGTCACTAATATCTTTCACTGAACTCACTGCGAGAAAAATAGATTAATATGTATGTAATCATTCAAATAATCAGAACATGTTAAAATAAGCAGTAATAATTTATGTGAGCAATATCAATCATTATGAAAATATATCATGTTATATATCAGTAAACAATGACTCAATCTAATCCCAACATATCGTGGAAAGTGCTGCATAAAGAGTATTATATGAATCAATGCAATCATATTTGGGTTTTATCAATTATAAGTATAGGTTAACATTATAAATGTTTTAACATGTTCATTTTCTTATGTATGCATTATCTAGCATGCCTATAATATTATATTCATTTTAATACAAATCAGGATATAGGATTAGTCATATAATATTTTATTGTATCTTGTCGTATCTTATTATATTATAATCATGCCTCATTGTGTTAGATGGCTTATTATAAGAGTTTTCACTCCTACTCATTAGTGTATCTTGTCCGCTTGTAACTCCAATCTTGTATCTTATATACTGTATTAAGATCACATCAGATGAAAGCAAGTCTGCCCACCCTTCTATATATGGTATGTTGCTCTGACAAATTTGAACCAGTCAGTAACTAAACAACCTTTCTTGCAATTATACACAATTATTATATCTTCTATTTATCTTATCAATCATCATAACGTGCAATATTTATCATATATGCATTTAACATGTAGATTACTTTAACATTATGATACCACTATATATTTCTTATCAACAAACTTTACTAGTTGCATATCATGTCAGACTTAATGAAATAGATACAAAAGTCAAAATTTATATAAGGAAAATTTACATACATACCACTTTATAACATCCTATTTACATATCTGACACCCTAAACTTTAATATTACATGAATACCACCCTATAATATTTTAATATCAAATATACCACTTACATTTATTTCCTACCTCTCATATATTTCATTTCTACCACTCATATTTGGTATGAAAATAAACTATGGGTGATATGTATGTAATATTAAAGTTTTAGGTGTTAAATATGTAAATAGCATAGTATTAAGTGGTATGTATGTAAATTTCCCTTTATTTAAATGTGTGCAATTATTCTTATCAATTCAATTAAAATGCCACACATGCAAAACGATCCAATTAAATTTTATTATGATCATATCAAAATGCTTAGAACGATAATACTTATCACATATAAAAAATTATACGATGAAAATTTATTAAATCAAAACATAATGCACTTTGACTAGATTAGAGATGGATGAACATCATAATTCAAAATCATCAAAAATACAAATAGAATTCGGGGCATCTATTACAATCATATCAACTTTGCTAATTGGGAAAATGAACCAAAATGCCCTAGAGATGCTCATCTCTCTTCTCCCCTCTTTTCCTTTCTGGCCAAGCAACCAAGAGGGATATTTAAAATAGGTAGTAGATTTAGATATTAAAAAAACAATTTTTCTAATCCTGCGCTGCAATGCTGATCTTGTTTGCTTTAAATCCTAGAGGTTGTAACACTCTTACACAAGATTTTTAATATAAATAATTATGAGGTTAATGAGTCTTTAATTGAAATGTGCGAACAGTCGAGCTCTCCTCGGCCTCCAACCTTTTTTCCCGCGGCTACTGAGTTCCGGCTCGAGATAGAAATCAGTTGCCCACTCCCTGCTCGCAGGATTTCGAGATGCCGCGTAATCGAGAAGATCCACCGGCCGTCCGCGTCTACACCGTATGCGATGAATCGAAGTAAGAGAAAACAGAACCCTAATCTCCCTTCATCAAAATTCTCCCTTTTTTTTCTTATAATGTCCAACCATTACCTTCTAGCCATCAATAACGGTTTACTATTTGAATCTTCAGTCTTCATTTCAAGTTTCTGAGGTTTCCAGGTACCTTATAGCGCGGAATGTGCCCGCGCTTGGATGTGGCGAGGAGCTTTCCAAGCTATTTGGATCTTATGGAGAAATCGTTGAGTAAGTACTTTTCACTGATCGATATAGCCGAATATTTATGGTAAATAAAATTATTTATTTTTGGACTTTGGAGTCAATTATGACAAATTCATACACACATCATATATCTAAATTTTGAACCCAAAACTTCTTAATGGATAGCCGAATCTCCCAACCAATATATTAAGCCGAGCTGCGTATTATAGCCAATGCGAACCTTTTCTAATTGCCAAAATTAGGGATTTTGAGACTTAATCGTAAATGTGTTGCTTCAATGAAGAAAAAACGACGATCTTGTCAAAGAAAATAGCAATATTGCTTTAGATTTTTTACTTGTATTCAATATTATGTGACATTATAGTTTTATCTGTGAATTCGGAAGGTGTTTATCATAAGGCAGATTAGCTATTAGACCTCTTGGATTATCTAAAGCTCCTAAACATACTTGAACGGCATATGATATTTGTTTGACATAAGGGGTTGCAGCATCATGATTATCTGTGACGAGGCTTTACAAAATATCATTTTGAGAAGATTAGGTTGCAATTCTTCCACAACCAAGCTGTTGAATGCTTTGTTTAGTTGTGTTGCTGGGTAACTGTAGGCCTGTAGCCGTTCTGGATTTTTACAAAAGTTTGTTATTTCAAGCAAGTCCACGATATCATCACAAATAGCAGTTGTGGTCTCATTTATCAGCCAAGGACCTAATCTGACAAGTGATTTTCTTATGATAAATTGTGTTAGAAGGTTAAAGTAAAGAACCAATAAGCAAAACTTCATAATTTTAGTGGAAAAGGGAAAGACATTAGAGAAATTAATTTTTAAATGAGAAATATTGATACATTAGAAAAGATGGACCTTCGAGCTGATAACGTGAATACTATATAAAATGCTATTTCTTCGTTGGTATCCTCATATCAAATTTTTAATTTGAAATTGAATGAATAATGCAATATGCTCTATTTTTTCTATTTAGGTAGTTGATACATTGTGGGGTCAATTTGATCTTGAGATACTAGTTTTCAAATTCATTTTTGGTTAAACATGATTATTCTGAACACCTTAATAGATTGCATCTTGATGTGAGAGCTCTCAGCCTTGAATGTTACTCCCTCTCAACTAAAAGCCTTCAGCAAACACCAATTCGATGTAGGATGATTGCTGACGGTGAAAGCAGAAAAGCATATGAAATACACTTTGATGATAAGATTTTGGCCTCTAAATATAAATCAGCCACAAAAACTTAGAGAAAATTTATGAAAGTAATTTGATTGAGAATTTGTGCATAAACCTAAGATATAAAGGATATGAAATGAACTAATCACATTTTCATTTAGGGTTGTTTGATTGGCTCAAAAATGAATAATGTATTAGAAATATTTTGGAATTATTTGGATGAGTGTAAAATAAATGCAGGTTGTTATTTTATTTTATTTTTTAATTTGACTTGAAGTAAAATAAATTGTAGGTGACAGTCGGTAATGGCCAATGGTGGCGGGTGGTTGGCCTCTACAATGGTGGTGGGGGCGGCAATAACTGACAATGAGTTTATGGTGTATTTAATAAATCAATTAAATCTACCGAATCCCAAATACACCAAATTTATATTAGAGGGTGCATTCCAAATATATTAAAATTTTACATTGCATTTGTTTTACTTTAAACCAAACACAAATATTATGAAAACCCCTATATTTGGAGTATTTTGCACCAATTTTATTTCAAACCAAACAACCCCTCAAAAAAGGGAAAGGAAGAGGGAGAAAGAGAAAAAGGATGAAGAAAAGGAGAATAATTAGCAGATAAACATGCCTCACGCTTAAATAAGGAGATCACATATGCTAGAATGCCTTAATTCACACACTTAGTCAATGATTAGAGTACGGAAGCATTAGCAGAAGGGTTTATGCATCCAAAAGGAACTTTATTCATGAAATATATTGCTTTACATTTCTTATAAATTATATATTTATAAACCACATGGAATTAGTAAGCCTATATTAATAAAAGCTGCTGGAAAAAAGACACCAAATAGGAATATTGCAAGGATGAAAAATCACGAATTGTGCACTACGCAGTAGAAATTTATCTTCATCATAGGTATATAAATGTCGATTCTAATTGAAAATACAAAATATGCAGATTTTAGTTGAATCAATCAAAATGATTACAATTCAAAATTAATATACTATGGATTTAACACATACTTTATACATCCACCAAGTGGAGACCTTGGGTTTTACATCAATAATTGAATGCTAGACTTAAGAGATGCCAAAAGAGCTCATGTTGTACCTTCCACCACGAATTATTTATAAACATTTGAATTGCTCAACCATAGGCCTGCATTAGCCAAGCCCAATTAGTTTTTCCCTACTGCCTTTTCACTATAGATTTTTGCCTGACCTTTTTAACTGGTGTGCAACATATGAGAGGCAAACATATATTATTAATTAGCACATTTCAAAATATCTAATATGATTGGTTGATCATCTGTCTTAAATGCATATTATTATAAAAAAGTTGTAGATAGGACCAAGGTTTTGAATTTTTGGTGCCTTGGCTTCAATCTCTACCATTCTCTGCTTTTGACATCAGCTGTACCATCAACGCCATTAACTTGCCATAATTTCTGATGTTGGGATTTTCTATGCGATCATTCTGTAATATATTTCAAACTTTCCAATCTTTTGTGCTTCAACTTCGACTTCTAGCACTCCAATGTCCTTGATACCTTCTCTCATCTTCCATCCGTTGTTTTATGCATTCATTTTTCACCCCCTTTGCATTCTGATTTGCAAGATTATCCCTGCGCTTGCATCATATTCTTGCTTGCTTTTCCTTCTGTGTTTGTTCTAACTGGTGTAAAATAGTGTCAAATATCAGGATAGTTGCTTTAGCACGTTATAGTTTTCAAGTTCTGTTTTCTATCACGGTGGTATTTGCGCCTGTGGCTCTGCTAAGCAAGTTTTCTTCTATTTTAATTTGAATTGCTAGGTAGATTCTTGGTAAGCACAAAGAGAATGGCGTGCTGCATCCATGTTATAACCATTAATAAAATTAGTTATCATCTGTTAATTAGATTGTAGACTACTTGATGCATAGTTGTAACAGGTGTTTTTTCAAAGGTCATTCAGAGGAGGATATGCCTACTTATCAGCTTTTTTATGAGAAGATTCTCTTGAAGTATCTTTTTTTTTTCTCTTGAAGTATCAATTGAATGTTTGGAAGGTATATATATATATAATGTGTTCGTGTCTGTGTTTTTTGTTATTTCATTTAACAGGTGCAAACCTATGGATGCAGAAGACTGTGAGCCTTTCACTGATGTTTACTGGATAGAGTTTTCACAGGTCAGCAATGCAAGGTGAATAGTTTATATACGTAATTTTTTTTTATAATAGCTTGTTTGCAAAATTGCTTGCGTGCTATTTTATATAATATTAAACTGCCACATGTGGTAGGGTATGCTGTAAAGGTTGCTTGATAATTGATTGGTAGCCTGATGCTTAAAATAGCTGCTGACTAATGAAGTGAATCTTTTCATTCGGCTCTTCTCAAAAAATTGGAAAGTTGAAGTCACCACATTCTTCTTTCTTGATATAAATCAAATACAACTAATACAACATATGGACCCAAATCAAGAATCGAGGCTAAACTAAAATCTAGATCGAGCTATACTAGTTTATGAAAGTCAATTATATTTATTGATTTTAATTGTTTTTACTTAAATTAGGTGGATATTATCCTTTGAATGATTTTGATTTTTGATTTAATTTAGATGATATGATTAGATTTGAATTTGGATAACTTTTCAATTTAGATTATAACCCTATTAATATGAAATTAAGAATTATTAGGTCATGTGTAAACCTATTAGTTGTTAATTTAGACTGTAATCTTAAATAATGTATGAAGGATATTTTTTCATGCGTTTAAGTAATTAATTTTTTCTAGATTCTTTTTCTCTCTCTCTCTTTCCTCTCTCTACCATTGATTCTTTTTCCTAACATGAAATTATGATTCTCAATCTCTGCTCCCCTTTCTCATGCTGGTATTTGTCATTCAGATCTCTCTCATGGGTGCCTCTAATATCTCCTTTTTATGATATCTCACATAGGTCGGCAGTTTATAACAATTAAGAGAAATTGAGCATTTTGTCGCCCAGTTTTACTTTTAAACCATGGGAACCTTCTCCTCTCCTTAAACTCTCTTATGTCAAGAGGTAGACGGTATTAAGAGGCATAAATCAAGCTCATCCTTCGAGAAGAAAGAAGGAAGGCCACGAATGAGATCTATGCCAATAACATATTCGTTTAATTTTTATCGAAGTACCCTAACCTCATTCAATATCCTGATATGCCTTAGGTTTTGACAATTTCGGTTTTGCCCTAATTTCCCCCAAAAAAAAGGAATTTCTCCACCAAAACCAAAGAAGAACAATCACAAGAGGGTTGAGATGAGAAGCAAAAACCTTTGCATAAGAAAACCAAGAGAAAACAAGATAAGTTTGTCCACTTCGAGAAGGACAAGATCTCCCACAAGAAAACCCTAGAAAAGAGCAAGAAGGAGGCTAAGGAGAAAATAAGAGAGAGAATACACTTTTCATAATAATCCCAACTAAACCCTAATGGCTCCCTTCATACCAACACACAATTTCTCCCTCCCCAAAATGCCCCCACTTAAGTGGATGGGGCCCCTTGGTCCAACCGGACCGCCCGCCCCTCTCCCCTCCGCCTGTAGACCCGCACGGGTCCAGGCCGGACCGGTTCAGGGTGAACCGGTCCATCAATACCGCCCTCTAGAAGATCAACCTTGTCCTCAAGGTTGAAGTCTGGAAACTGCTCCTGCAGGGCTTCGTATATCTCCCAAGTAGCCTCATGTGCCGGTAGGTCCTTCCACTCGATGAGCACCTCCCTCTTGCCTTGATTATTTTATCCTTACTTCCTTCACCTGTAGAGGCTCTAATAAAAATTGCATATCTTCTGTGAGACCTTGGGGTATAGTAGGAGTGACCATAGCTTGATCCCCTATGCTCTTCTTCAATAGTGAAGAATGGAATACAGGGTGGATGGAGGAGTGAGGAGGCAACTTGAGACAGTAGGCCACCATCCCAACCTTCCTTTCAATCTCAAAAGGCCCATAGTAACGTGGGGAGAGCTTCTCACTCCTTCTGCTTGCTAAAGTCTTCTGTCGGTAAGGTCGTAGCTTCAAGTATACCCTTTCTCCCACCTCAAATATCACATCTTTGCGGTGAGCATCCGCCTTGGTCTTCATGATCTGTTGGGCCCTCAATAGGTGTTCCCTCAACTCTTCCAACACCCTATCCCTCTCCTCCAAGTATTGATCCACAAGATATACCGGGGATGTCCCCTTCTGATAGTTTACCAACGCTGGTGGATCCCTCCCATAAAGAATCCTGAAAGGCGTGAACTGAGATGCGGTATGGTAGCAAGTGTTGTACCAATACTCGGCCCATGGCAGCCATTTGACCCACTGCTTAGGCCTCTCCCCAACGAAGCATCTCAAGTAAGTCTCCACACTCCGGTTCACCACCTCGGACTGTCCGTCTGTCTGGGGGTGGTATGCTGTACTACGCTTCAAGAATGTACCCTGCATCTTGAAGATTTCCTTCCAGAAGGAGCTCAAGAATACTTTGTCCCGATCTGAGACAATGGAATTGGGGATCCCATGCAATCGAATCACTTCTCTTATGAAAGTAGAGGCTACTGTGGGGGCTGAAAAAGGGTGTCGTAATGGAATGAAATGACCATACTTGCTCAACCGGTCAACTACCACCATGATGACTGTATACCCATCAGACTTGGGTAATCCTTCAATGAAATCCATGGTGACTTCCTCCCAAATCTTGTTTGGAAGCACCAAGGGCTGCAACAAACCACTAGGGGCACAAGCTTGATACTTGTTCCGCTGACAAATATCACATTTGCTCACCATATCTTCCACATCACCTCTTAGCCCCTTCCAAAAAAATTCGGCTTTCATCCGCCGATAGGTCTTCTCCACCCCTGAATGTCCACCAATACGGCTATCGTGGTACTCCCGTAGAAGAATGGGGATGAATGCTGAGTTACGATGCAGTACCAATCTCCCCTTGTATAGCAAGAGAGAGTTCTCTAGGTGATACCCTTTGAACCCTCTTCCTCCCTTCTGGATAGCCGCCCGAATCCTCTCTAACTCCTCTGCATGTTGATTTTCCTTCACCATTTCACCCCAATCCACCAATTGTGGTACAGATAGTGCCATCAGTTGTGAACACTCCACATGGGAAAGAGCATCTGCCGCCTTGTTTTGAGCCCCGGGCTTATACTGAATCTCAAACTCATATCCCAATAGTTTTGCTAGCCACTTTTGATGTTCTTCTGCCACCAATCTCTGTTCTAGTAAGTACTTGAGACTCCGCTGATCAGTACGAACTATGAATCGTTGCCCCAATAGATAAGGCCGCCATTTTTGAATAGCCAAGACAATGGCCATCAGTTCCCGCTCATAAACTGATTTCAGTCTTGCTCTAGTAGATAAGATCCGGCTGAAGAAGGCGATCGGTCTATGATTCTGCATGAGTACTGCTCCCAAGCCCACTCCTGAGGCGTCAGTCTCCACCACAAACTGCTGGGTGAAATCTGGAAGTGCCAATACTGGGGCACTAGTCATGGCTTCCTTCAGAATCTTCATGGCTTCCTCTGCTTTTTCTCCCCATTGAAAGTTGTCCTTTTTTAACTGATCAGTCAAAGGACCTGCTATGGAACCATAGCCCTTGATGAACCTCCTGTTGTAGCCAGTCAGTCCCATGAATCCCCTTAGTCCCTTAAGGGACTTTGGTGTAGGCCAATTCACCATGGCCTCTATCTTGGTGGGATCAGCTGCCACCCCACTCTCTGAGATGATGTGTCCCAGATACTCCACCTCCTTCTGAGCGAAAGCACACTTCTTCTGGTTAGCATATAGCTGATGCTCCAATAATGTCGTGAGTACCACCCCAAGATGGGTGATATGGTCCTGCAGAGATTTGCTATACACCAAAATATCATCAAAAAAGACTAAAACAAACCTCCTCAAATAGGGCTGGAATACTTGATTCATCAGGGCTTGGAAGGTGGAGGGAGCATTAGTGAGCCCGAATGGCATCACTAAAAACTCATAGTAACCTTCGTATGCCCGGAAGGCCGTCTTCTGAATGTCTTCAGTTCTCATCCTGATCTGGTGATAACCAGACTTCAAGTCCACCTTGGAAAAGATGGTGGCTCCCCCAAGCTCATCCAAAAGCTCATCTACCACAGGAATGGGAAACTTGTCCAACACAGTTTCCTTGTTGAGGGCCCGGTAGTCTACACAGAATCGCCAGCTACCATCTTTCTTTTTTACCAAGAGTGCAGGGCTGGAAAATGGGCTCACACTGGGCTGGATCACCTGAGCCTCCAACATCTCTGCTACTAACCTCTCAATCTCTTCCTTCTGAGCATGAGGATATCTGTAGGGTCGCACGCTGATGGGTGCTACCCCGGCCTTCAACACAATAGCATGCTCCCTGGATCTGATAGGGGGTAGCCCCTTGGGCATCTGAAACACTGTGGAGTGCTGTTGTAGGAGGTCCTGGACCACCTCAGGGATGACTTCTGGTTCTCTTTCTGACTCCATGCTTACCTGCTGTAGCTCTATCAAATAGCCCTCTCCCTCCTCTCTCAATGTTTTGAAGATGGACTTCAAGGCCACTCTGGATCTGCATAAACTAGGGTCTCCCTATAGTGTCACCCTCCTGCTCCCCTTCCCATACTCCATGCACAACTTCTTCCAATTCACCTTCATCTCCCCCAAAGTCTGGAGCCACTGCATCCCTAGTATCACGTCAGTGCTTCCCAAATCTAACAGTAGAAAGTCTTGCACTGTCTCCTCTCCTTGCAATGTGAGGGTCACTCCCTTACACTGCCCGCTACATCGCTCTTTCTTTCCTGTGACCAAAATGACTCCTACCCCTCTACCTTGAGTCACCAGTAGTCCCAGCCTCTCCACCAATCTGCAAGCTATGAAGTTGTGGGTGGCCCCACTATCAATCAGAATCATCACCTTATACCCTGCAATCTCCCCCTCCAGCTTCATGGTGGCATGTGATGTCAGTCCAGCTATGGAGTGGAGTGAAACCTCAACCATAGCCAAGTGAGGGTGCTCTTCCTCCTCTCCATCCTCCTTAGTTGCCTCTGTATCCTCTTCTTCCTCCTCTGAATCCCCTACTATGATCACATGTAGTGTCTTCTCCTTACACCTATGCCCCGATGTAAACTTCTCATCACATCGATAGCAAAGGCCCTTGGCCCTTTTTTCCTTTAGCTCTGAATCAGTCAATCTTTTGAATCCTCCTTGGTTCACTGCCGTAGTGGGTTTCTCCTTGACTATTTCTCTAGGAGGAAGGATGGTCGTCGCCCTTGGGCCTCCAACCATGGGTGGTGGTCGGTAAGTGGGGTAAGACACCCCTGATCTCCTTGGTGGCTCCACCCTCAGCTTATCCTCTACAAGCTGTGCAGTCTCCATGATCCTCATTAAACCTTGTGGAGCAACGACCCTGATGGCTGCTCTGATGTGGGGCTTCAACCCCTTCATGAAATTCCCCTCCAATAGGTCTTCTGGAATCCCTCTCAATCTGCCTGACAGTAGTTCAAAGTGCTCTCTGTACTCAGCTACTGTGCCCTCCTGCACTAGGGATATAAACTGCTCATAGTGTGTACCTTCATTGGACACCCTGAATCTATGAAGTAGGAGGTCTTTGAACTCCTCCCAACTCCTAACATGTTGTCTTCCTTCAAGCCATTGAAACCAGGCCAACGCCTTACCCTCCAAACATACCGGAACCGCCATCAACTTCTCCTCTTCTGTGACGCCATTTACTGCAAAATAGCGCTCCACCCTGTAGATCCACCCATAAGCATCTTCTCCTTCAAAGATAGGAATCTTCAATTTCCTCATGCGATTGTCAATTCTGTTGAAGGCTCTTCCTTCTCCCCATGCCCCTTGAGCAAACCCTTCCCCTTGTGGTCTTCCCCTCCTGTCCCCAAGATAAGGGTTTTGAACCCCCCTCCACGGTGGTTCTCTTGGCTCTCCATAGCCCATGCCATAGCCTTCCCTTCCTCCTCCTTGGCCTACTCCCATGTGCATCGTGGGTCTACCATGCTCCCACGTGGTACGGTTCCCTTCCGGAAATTCCCCTCCCAAATTCGGCCACCCTTCCCGTGTGCCGTGGGTGCCCACCGAGCCCATGTATGGCCGGCCCCCTTGGCCTCCCGTTATCCCCCAAGGGCCGCCCACTCCAGACCCTTCACCCCCTTCCTTTGACCATTGCCCTTGCATGCCCTCTTCACTTTGGATAACTCCCTCTTCCCTAATTGGAAAATTAGGGTTAGAGTTAGGGTTTGGCACCGGTGATTTCCCTTTTTCCTTAGCATTTGATTGAACCACTTGGGCTTCCACCAATTTCCGGATCATTTCTTCCATTCCTCCAAACCTCTCCTCTAAGGATGAAAATTTTCCCTCCATCGACGAAAGTTTCTCGCCCACCTCCTCTTTCAATTGGCCCATTTCCCCCTCCAACACTTCTACCTTCTTTGACGCCATGCCGTCTAGGATCAAGGGCTCTGATACCAAATTGATACGCCTTAGGTTTTGACAATTTCGGTTTTGCCCTAATTTCCCCAAAAAAAAAGGAATTTCTCCACCAAAACCAAAGAAGAACAATCACAAGAGGGTTGAGATGAGAAGCAATAACCTTTGCATAAGAAAACCAAGAGAAAATAAGATAAGTTTGTCCACTTCGAGAAGGACAAGATCTCCCTAGAAAAGAGCAAGAAGGAGGCTAAGGAGAAAATAAGAGAGAGAATACACTTTTCATAATAATCCCAACTAAACCCTAATAGCTCCCTTCATACCAACACACAATTTCTCCCTCCCCAAAATGCCCCCACTTAAGTGGATGGGGCCCCTTGGTCCAACCGGACCGCCCGCCCCTCTCCCCTCCGCCTGTAGACCCGTACGGGTCCAGGCCGGACCGGTTCAGGGTGAACCAGTCCATCATATCCCTCCCCCATCCACCCCCACCCTCACCCTCCTTTTCATACCCAATTCCCACCACTAAGCCTCTTGTTCATTCATTTTTAACATACCAAGCAGGTTTACATTAATAAAAAACATGTTTTTTTTAAACTACAGAAATATAATGGTCCCTTTTTTTAAAACACGCAAATGTGTCAAGTAAAGGTTGTTGAAAAGGGATGGGTATTGACATGAATAAATGTATGGGTAGATTAGGATGAGCTAGTATCATTTTGGGTCCTAGAGATTTATTAGGTGTTTAACAGGTTATTAGGAGCCCTTTTAGTTTATAAACACTCGTGTTAAGTATTAGGGCCGCAAGCAATCTGATGGACCCCCGCCTGGACCCGTGCGGGTCTATAGGCGGAAGAAAAGGGGAGGGGGCGGGCTGGCTGGACCAAAGGGACCCACCACTTAAGTGGGGGTATTTTGGGGATGGGAGGGATTTTTGAAAGGGTATGAAGGGAGCCATTAGGGTTTAGTATGGGGCATTATGAAAAGTGTATTCTCTTTCTAGTTTTTCTTCCTCTAGTCTTCTTCTTGTGCTTTTCTAGGGTTTTCTTGTGGGAGATCTTGTCCTTCTCGAAGTGGACAAACTTATCTTATTTTCTCTTGGCTTTCTAATGCAAAGGTTCTTACTTTTCATCTCAACCCTTTTGTGATTGTTTCTCATTTGGTTTTGGTGGAGAAATCTCTCTTTGTTGGAGGGGAAATTAGGGCAAACCCTAATTTGTGAAACCTAAGGCGTATCAATTTGGTATCAGAGCTCTTGATCCTAAAAGGCATGGCTTCAAAGAAAGTAGAAGTTTTGGAGGGAGAGATGGGCCAATTGAAAGAGGAGGTGGGTGAGAAACTTTCATCGATGGAGGGAAAATTTTCATCCCTAGAAGAGAGATTTGGTGGAATGGAAGAGATGATCCGGAAATTGTTAGAAGCTCAAGTTGTTCCATCAAACCCTAAGGAAAAAGGGAAATCTCCGGTGACGAACCAAAACCCTAACCCTAATTTTCCAATTAGGGAAGAAGGAGTAAATCAAAGTGAAGATGGCATGCAAGGGAAATGGCCAAGGGAAGGAGGAGAAGGGTCGGGAGTAGGTGGCCCTTGGGGAATGACCGGTGGTCAAGGGGGCCGGCCATACATGGGCTCGGGGGGCCCCCACGGCACACGTGAAGGGTGGCCGAATCAGATGGGCGGGTTTCCGGAAGGAAATCGTGCCACATGGGAGCAGGGAGGAAGAAGGGAAGACTACGGCATGGGCTATGGAGAGCCAAGAGAACCCCCATGGAGGGGGCTTCAAAATCCTTACCCGATGGAGAGAAGGGGAAGACCACAAGGGGAGGGATTTACTCAGGGGACTTGGGGAGATGGAAGAACCTTCCACCGAGCTGACAACCGCATGAGGAAATTGAAGATCCCTATTTTTGAAGGGGAGGATGCTTATGGATGGATCTACAGGGTGGAGTGCTACTTTGCAGTGAATGGTGTCACAGAAGAGAAGTTGATGGCAGTCCCGGTATGTTTGGAGGGGAAGGCATTGGCCTGGTTTCAATGGCTTGAAGGGAGACAACATGTTAGAAGTTGGGAGGAGTTCAAAGACCTCCTACTGCACAGATTCAGGGTGTCCAGTGAGGGCACACACTATGAGCAGTTGGTGGCTCTAGTGCAGGAGGGCACAGTGGCAGAGTATAGAGAGCACTTTGAGCTACTATCAGGCAGATTGAGAGGGATTCCAGATGACCTTCTAGAGGGGAGTTTCATGAAGGGGTTGAAGCCTCACATCAGAGCATCCATCAGAGTAGTGGCTCCACATGGGTTAGTAAGGATCATGGAGACTGCACAGCTTGTAGAGGACAAGCTGAAGGTGGAGCCACCGAGGAGATCAGGGGTGTCTTACCCCACTTACCGACCACCACTCATGGTTGGAGGCCCAAGGGCGACGACCATCCTTCCTCCTAGAGAGATAGCCAAAGAGAAACCCACTACGACAATGAACCAAGGAGGGTTCAAAAGGTTGACTGATTCAGAGCTGAAGGAAAAGAGGGCCAAGGGCCTTTGCTATCGATGTGATGAGAAGTTTACACCGGGGCATAGGTGTAAGGAGAAGACCCTACATGTGATCCTAGTGGGGGATTCAGAGGAGGAGGAAGGGGATGCAGGAGCAACTGAGGAGGAGGGTGAGGAGGAAGAGCATCCTCATTTGGCTATGGTGGAGGTTTCACTCAACTCCATAGCCGGGTTGACATCACATTCCACCATGAAGCTAGAAGGAGAGATTGCAGGTTGCAAGGTGATGGTACTGATTGATAGTGGGGCCACTCACAACTTCATAGCTTGCAGATTGGTGGATAGGGTGGGGCTGCTAGTGACCCAAGGGAGAGGTGTCGGAGTCATGTTGGGCACGGGGAGGAAGGAGCGCTGTAGCGGGCAGTGTAAGGGAGTGACCCTCACATTGCAAGGGGAGGAAATAGTACAGGACTTTCTACTGTTAGATTTGGGAAGCACTTACGTGATACTGGGGATGCAGTGGCTCCAATCCTTGGGAGAGATGAAGGTAAATTGGAAGAAGTTATACATGGAGTATGGAAAGGGGAGCAGGAGAGTGACACTACAGGGAGACCCCAGCTTATGCAGAGCCAGAGTGGCCTTGAAGTCCATCTTCAGGACTTTGAGAGATGAAGGAGAGGGCTATTTGATAGAACTACAGTAAGTAGACGGGGAGGCAGAAAGGGAGTCAGAAGTCATACCGGAGGTGGTCCAGGATCTTCTACAGTAGCACTCCACAGTGTTTCAGATGCCCAAGGGGCTACCACCTGTCAGATCTAGAGAGCATGCTATTGTGTTGAAAGCAGGGGTAGCACCCATCAGCGTGCGACCCTACAGATATCCTTATGCTCAAAAAGAAGAGATTGAAAGGCTTGTAGCAGAGATGTTGGAGGCTCAGGTGATCCAGCCCAGTGTGAGCCCATTTTCCAGTCCAGTACTCTTAGTGAAGAAGAAAGACGGTAGTTGGAGATTCTGTGTAGACTACCGAGCCCTCAACAAGGAAACTGTGTTGGACAAGTTTCCTATTCCTGTGGTAGATGAGCTTTTGGATGAACTTGGGGGAGCCACCATCTTCTCCAAGGTGGACTTGAAATCTGGTTATCACCAGATTAGGATGAGGACTGAAGACATTCAGAAGACGGCATTTCGGACACACGAAGGTCATTATGAGTTTTTAGTGATGCCGTTCGGGCTCACTAACGCTCCCTCCACCTTCCAAGCCCTGATGAATCAGGTCTTCCAGCCCTACTTGAGGAGGTTTGTTCTAGTTTTTTTTTATGATATATTGGTGTATAGCAAATCTCTGCAGGACCATATCACCCATCTTGGGGTGGTACGCACGACCTTATTGGAGCATCAGCTATATGCCAACCAGAAGAAGTGTTCTTTCGCTCAGAAGGAGGTGGAGTATCTGGGACACATCATTTCAGAGAGTGGGGTGGCGGCTGACCCCACCAAGATAGAGGCCATGGTGAAGTGGCCTACCCCAAAATCCCTTAAAGGCCTACGGGGATTTTTGGGACTTACTGGCTACTACAGGAGGTTTATCAAGGGCTATGGTTCCATAGCAAGTCCTTTGACTGATCAGTTAAAAAAGGACAACTTTCAATGGGGAGAGAAGGCAGAGGAAGCCATGAAGACTCTGAAGGACGCCATGACTAGTGCCCCGATTTTGCCACTTCCAGATTTCACCCAGCAGTTTGTGGTTGAGACTGACGCTTCAGGAGTGGGCTTGGGAGCAGTACTCATGTAGAATCGTAGGCCGATTGCCTTCTTCAGCCAGATCTTATCTACTAGAGCAAGGCTGAAATCAGTTTATGAGCGGGAACTAATGGCCATTGTGTTGGCTATTCAAAAATGGCGGCCTTATTTATTGGGGCAACGATTCATAGTTCGTACAGATCAGCGGAGTCTCAAGTACTTACTAGAGCAGAGATTGGTGGCAGAAGAACATCAGAGGTGGCTAGCCAAACTCTTGGGATATGAGTTTGAGATTCAGTATAAGCCCGGGGCTCAAAACAAGGCGGCAGATGCTCTTTCCCGTGTGGAGTGCTCACAACTGATGGCACTATCTGTCCCACAATTGGTTGATTGGGGTGAAATGGTGAAGGAAAATCAACAGACAGAGGAGTTAGAGAGAATCCGGGCGGCTATCCAGAAGGGAGAAGGAGGGTTCAAAGGGTATCGCCTAGAGAACTCTCTTTTATTATACAAAGGGAGGTTAGTACTACACCGTGACTCAGCATTCGTCCCCATTCTTCTACGGGAGTACCACGATAGCCGTATTGGTGAACATTCAGGGGTGGAGAAGACCTATCGGCGGGTGAAAGCCGAATTCTTTTGGAAAGGGTTAAGAGGTGATGTCGAAGACATGGTGAGCAAATGTGATATTTGTCAACGGAACAAGTATCAAGCTTGTGCCCCTAGTGGTTTGCTGCAGCCCTTGGTGCTTCCAAACAAGATTTGGGAGGAAGTCACCATGGATTTCATTGAGGGGCTACCTAAGTCGGAAGGATATACGGTCATCATGGTGGTAGTTGACCGTCTGAGCAAGTATAGTCATTTCATTCCACTACGGCATCCTTTTTCAGCTCCTACTGTTGCATCTACTTTCATCAGAGAGGTGGTTCGATTGCATGGGGTTCCCACTTCTATTGTCTCGGATAGGGACAAGGTTTTTTTGAGCTCATTTTGGAAGGAGATCTTCAAGATGCAGGGCACATTCTTGAAGCGAAGTACAACATATCACCCACAGACAGACGGACAGTCCGAGGTGGTGAATCGAAGCGTGGAGACTTACTTGAGATGCTTCGTTGGGGAGAGGCCTAAGCAGTGGGTCAAATGGCTACCATGGGCAGAATATTGGTACAACACTTGTTACCATACCGCATCTCAGTTCACACCTTTCAGGATTCTTTATGGAAGAGATCCACCACCGTTGGTGAATTATCAGAAGGGAACGACCCCTGTATATCTAGTGGATCAATACTTGGAGGAGAGGGATAGGGTGTTGGGTGAGTTGAAGGAACACCTATTGAGGGCCCAACAGATCATGAAGATCAAGGCGGATGCTCACCGCAAGGATGTGACATTTGAGGTGGGAGAGATGGTATACTTAAAGCTACGGCCTTACAGACAGAAGACTTTAGCTAGCAGAAGGAGTGAAAAACTCTCTCCACGATACTACGGGCCTTTCGAGATCGAAAGGAAAGTTGGGATGGTGGCCTACCGTCTCAAGTTACCTCCTCATTCCTCCATCCACCCTGTATTCCACGCATCGCTATTGAAGAAGAGCATAGGGGATCATAATGTGGCCATTTCTACTATACCCCAGGGTCTCACAGAAGACATGCAATTCTTACTAGAGCCACTACATGTGAAGGAAGTGAGGAAGAATGATCAAGGCAAAAGGGAGATTCTCATCGAGTGGAAGGACTTACCGACACATGAGGCTACTTGGGAGATATACGAAACCATGCAGGCGCAGTTTCCAGACTTCAACCTTGAGGACAAGGTTGATCTTCTAGAGGGCGGTATTGATGGACCCCCGCCTGGACCCGTGCGGGTCTATAGGCGGAAGAAAAGGGGAGGGGGCGGGCTGGCTGGACCAAAGTGTAATATCAAAATCTGCTCCAGTATCGTCCAGGACGATCTGGGATCGTCCTGGGACGATCAGTGAAAATTCAGCTCCAGATTTTGCCCAGTTTTGCTCCAGGTGATTTTCTGCATGCATCGGCCAGGCCGATTGGAGACATCGGCCAGGCCGATCGGCACTGTAGAAAATATCGTCCCTGCAATAGCCCTGAAGGGAGACCAGGCCGATCTTTTTGGTCAGATCGTCCCGGGACGATGCTGCGATCGGCCGGGCCGATCTGTGTAGTATAAGGCTGATTTCAGTCGTTTTGAAGAGAGAGAAAAATCAGAAATTAAAAATTAAATATCTGAGGAGAGAGAAAGTCGTGGAATTTTGGAGAAAAGTGGATTTTCGGACGACGCGGAGCCGTTTTCGATCGAAGTGACTGTTGAGGAATTTGCTGTACTCGAGGTAAGGCACATTCTACCTTTCTCAATTTTCAGTTCCGTCGTGTTTGGCGGTATATTCTGTCCGGGTTTTGTTTCCGTTAGCGAATTTCGTCCGTATCTTTTGATCGGTTCAGTTTTTACCGCGTAACTTTCTGTATATCGTTGCCGTGCCGGGTGTGCACGTTTTGACTATATTTTGAAGATTTTCGTCCGGGTATTTTTGTTTCGACTGTGTTTTTAGTCGACCGGATTTTTCTGTGAAATTGGAATTTATCTGTGCAGTAGAATAAAAGTTCTGAAATGTTGATATCTGTAGTCTGTGCGAATTCGGTAAATTTTCTTTGCAGGAATTTTTGTGTAAATTCCGTATACTGCCGTTGTGCTGCCCGATTTTTGGGTAATTTCTGAATTGTCCGGATTTCTTCTGAATTGAAATGCTATGTGTATAAGCTATAAAAAGGGAGTTATAAGGGGCCTGGATCCTATGAGATTCAGTTAGTGAAACGGGAAATCTGAAATGAGCTCAATCTGAAATCTGATATCTGTTTTGTTCCGGATCCGATGAATTCTGTTTTGGTGCTATAAGCACATCTGTTTTGGTGCCGTGAGCACAAAGGGAGACATAAGGGGCCTGAATCCTATGAGATTCAGTCAGTGTCTGGGAAGGGAGGCATAAGGGGCCGGAATCCGTAGAGATTCCGTCAGTGTCAGGGCATTTAGCTATATGTATCTGTACTACTTTCTGTATCTGTTCTGTTCTGTACGAAATTGTGATTATGATATGATATGATCCGTACGATTCTGATTTCTGTTTCTGACTCTGTTGATTTGTTCTGTTCTGATACGCCCTGTACGATCTGTACGACTCTGATGTGATTTGATATCTGTCCGTAAGTTTTGATTTCCGATTCTGTTCCGACTTCTGATCTGATTTCTGTCTGATAAGTTTGGTTTTGTTTTCTGAGAATTTAGATTGGTGGTTTGTTGCTTTGCTGAGCTGTTGAGCTCACCCTTGCTTTCTGGTGGTTTTCAGGTTCTGGGAAGGGCAAGGAGGTCCAGGATTAGATTTCAGAGTCTGATCAGATTAGGTACTTTTGTACTTTTGATTTTTGTACAGTCATGGCTTTCCTGTTCTGTCTTTCTTTCTGTTGTGAAAGCCATGTACTGTTCTGTAGATGATTATTTTGAGGAAATGAAAAGATAGATGTTTTGTTCCGCTGCATTTGATGTTTTTAGTAGCTCTGTTGTTCTGTGTGCTTCTGTTGAGTTAAGAATTTGGAAGATCAGTTCAGTAACCTAATCCAAAGCCAGATCCTGGTTAGCTATCCTCCGTCGCGATCCGGCGCGGGCGGGATCCGTCTCGTCTCGGGTCGGGTCGTGACAAGCTTTTGTGGTATCAGAGCACTGGTTTTGGAAACAGGTTGGATTGTAAAACAGAGCTCTAGGAAGTGATCAGTGCGTCTGTCTGGGAGGTAGTTTTGGGTCGTTTGGCTTTTTATTGTGTTATTTTGTGTTGTTTTGTGATAGTTTTCCGGATTTTCTGGATTTTTCTGTATGGATCAGCCAGACCCAGACATGACAGACGGTCAGAGTGACGATCAGGCAGCACCAGTGGGGAGTACAGCCCCAGTGGTCGGTGCTGATACGCTTTCACAGTTTGCTTCACTTGTTGCTCAGATGATGAGCGAGACTCAGAGCAGAGCTTCGACTGTTAGATCTGAGGACATTGATCGACACCTGCAGTTATTTCTGAGGTTGAAGCCTCCGAGGTTTGAGGGCGCTGTTGAGCCCAGAGCAGCCGAGGAGTGGCTGAGGAGATTGGAGAAGACTTTTGACGGGATGCAGTGTCCTGCAGACAGGAAAGTTCCGTTAGCTGTTTTTCTGTTGGACGGAGAGGCTGAGCACTGGTGGGATGGCCAGCAAGCAGCCAGATTTCAGGGTAGATTGAACTCTTTGATTACTTGGGAAGAGTTCACTGAAGTATTTCGAGACTGGTTTGTTCCCCCTTCTGCACGACAGCAGATGCAGGAGAGTTTTCTGAGACTTGTTCAGGGGAGCAAGACGGTGATGCAGTACGAGGCTGAGTTTACTGCATTAGCCAGGTACGCTCCGCAGTTGGTTAGCACGTCTGCTGAGAGGTGCTACAGATTTCTGAGGGGATTGCGAGATACTTTGAGGCAGCCTCTGATACCGTTCCGGATTACTGATTTCTCTGAGCTTGTGGAGCGAGCTCGTCTGATTGAGAATGACATGACGGCTACTCAGCAGCGGTGGACTGCGAGTAGGAAGAGGTTTGGAGGAGAGACATCTGGCAGTGGTTCCTCTGGGAAGAGGAGATTTGTTCCTGGATCTGGATCTGGAGATTCCAGGAAGAGCGGAGGATCGTCTGGTACTGCTACCAGTACGACTGGTTCTGGATCTGTCAGTTCGGCACCTGTGTGCCAGAGTTGTGGACGGCGACACCATGGCCAGTGCTACAGGATAGCTGGTCTTTGTTTCAGATGTGGTCAGCCGGGACATCGGATTGCAGAATGTCCGCAGATGGGATTTGATCAGCGTTCTGAGTTCCGATCTGAGGGCTTTGTCAGACCTGTTGGTTCAGCAGCAGGAAGACCGAGGACTGTTCCTCCACGCCCTGAGGGATTTGCTGGTAGAGGTGGTGGTTCTAGTTCTGCACCACGGAGACCACCTACGATTCAGAGGGAGCAGAGTAGTTCTGTCGCTTCAGCTCCTGTTCCAGTTCAGCCACGAGTTTACAGTCTGAGTCAGCAGGAGGCTCGTGATGCTCCGGATGTTGTGACAGGTACGGTTTACATTTCTGATCAGCCCTGTCGTGTTTTGTTTGACTCTGGAGCGAGTCATTCTTTTCTGTCCGAGCATTGTTTTGAGATTTTACATTTGGATTCGATGGTTTTACCGGTTTCTTTGTCTGTGATTTTACCGGCTGGGAATCCATTGATTGCTCGACAGTTTTGTTTGTGTGAGATCGAGATTTCTGGCAAGAAGTGGAAATCGAGTTTGATTCGATTGCCGATTTCTTCGTATGATGTGATTCTGGGCATGGATTGGCTGAGTCAGTATGAAGCCCAGATTGACTGTCTGAAGAAGCAAGTGAGTTTGCTTGTGGCTGGAGAGAGAGTTGTATTTCAGGGATTACGAGGTGTTCTCTCCAGTCTGGTTTCTGCGTTGGAGGTGAGCAGGATGTGGAAGAAAGGATGTCCGGTATTTTTGGCTTCGGTGCGGGATCTGAACCTGGAAGTTGGTTCTGTTTCTGAGATCCCTGTGGTACGGGAGTTTGCTGATGTTTTTCCTGAGGAGTTGGTTGGTTTACCTCCGGATAGAGATGTGGAGTTCTCTATCGATGTTTTTCCGGGTACCGCTCCGATATCGAAAGCTCCGTACAGGATGGCACCGAAAGAACTTTCTGAGTTGAAAGTTCAGCTTCAGGAGTTGGTTGACAGAGGGTTTGTACGTCCTAGTGTTTCGCCCTGGGGAGCACCTGTTCTGTTTGTGAAGAAGAAGGACGGTACACTCCGTATGTGTATTGATTACAGAGATTTGAACAAGGTCACGATCAAGAACAAGTATCCTTTGCCTCGGATAGACGACTTGTTTGATCAGCTTTCCGGATCTTCAGTATTTTCGAAGATTGATTTGAGATCCGGATACTATCAGGTGAAGGTGAAGGAAACTGATGTGGTGAAGACTGCTTTTAGTACTCGGTACGGGCACTACGAGTTTTTGGTTATGCCTTTTGGGGTAACCAATGCGCCTGCGATTTTTATGGATCTAATGAACCGAGTATTCAGGGAGTATTTGGATCAGTTTGTGATCGTCTTCATTGACGATATTCTGGTATATTCTGCATCTGAGGATGAGCATGCCAGACATTTGAGGATTGTGTTGGAGACTTTGAGGAGGCATCAGCTGTATGCCAAGTTCTCTAAGTGTGAATTCTGGCTGAAGAGCATTTCTTTTCTGGGGCATGTGATTAGCGGAGAAGGCATTTCTGTAGATCCCAGAAGATTCAGGCTGTTGCTGATTGGCCAAGGCCGACTACGGTATTTGAGGTACGTAGTTTCTTGGGTATGGCCGGATATTACAGAAAATTTGTGAAGGGTTTTTCACAGATTTCGACGTCTCTGACGAGACTGACTCAGAAGTCAGTTCCTTTTGTTTGGACACCGGAGTGTGAGACGAGTTTTCAGAGATTGAAGGATTGTCTGACTTCAGCTCCGATACTAGCACTTCCGTCAGGTACTGAAGGTTTTCAGGTGTTCAGTGATGCTTCACTGAAAGGACTGGGATGTGTCCTGATGCAGCATGGTCAGGTAATTGCTTATGCTTCGAGACAGTTAAAACCACATGAGAAGAATTACCCGACGCATGATCTGGAGTTAGCTGCAGTTGTTTTTGCTTTGAAAATTTGGCGTCATTACCTGTATGGCGTCAGGTGTGAGATTTTTACTGATCATAAGAGCCTGAAGTACATTTTTACTCAGAAGGATCTGAATCTGAGACAGAGGAGGTGGCTCGAGTTGATCAAGGACTACGATTTGACTATTCAGTATCAGCCTGGGAAGGCGAATGTGGTAGCGGACGCTCTGAGCAGGAAGTCTTCTGGATTCTCAGGTATTCAGCTTACCTGTGATGACTTTCTGATTCGTGATTTGGAGAGATTGCAGTTGGAGGTGGTTTCCTCCAGTGATTTGGAGTTGGCTCAGATGAGTATTCAGTCTTCTTTGGAAGCACGGATTCAAGAAGCCCAGAAGTCAGATTCTGACTATTCGAAGTTGATAGCTCAGATTGGATCTGGTAAGACTCCTGAACTTCGAATTTCTGATTCTGGTGCTATTTTCTGTAAGAACAGGTTGTGGGTACCTGTGTCTGGAGACTTAAGGCAGGAGATTCTGTACGAATCTCATCATTCTGGCTACACTGTTCATCCAGGCAGTGGTAAGATGTACGCTGACATGAAGCTTTTGTTTTGGTGGCCTGGGATGAAGAAGGATGTGGCAGAGTTTGTGTCGAGATGCGAAGCCTGTCAGTTGGTGAAGGCAGAGCATCAGCGACCAGGTGGACTGTTGCAGTCGTTGCCTATCCCTGAGTGGAAATGGGAGGAGGTAACGATGGATTTTGCGATGGGTTTTCCTCGATCTAGACAAGGACATGATGCCATTTGGGTGGTTGTAGATCGATTGACCAAGTCAGCCCATTTTCTTCCGATCAGACAGACGGATTCAGTTGATCGCTTGGCACAGATTTATGTGAAGGAGATAGTCAGATTGCACGGTGTGCCTCGTGTGATCGTATCTGATCGAGATGGACGTTTTACTTCCAGACTTTGGAAAGGCATTCAGCAAGGTTTGGGTACGAAACTGCATTTCAGTACAGCCTTTCATCCTCAGACCGACGGACAGTCTGAGAGGACGATTCAGGTACTGGAAGATCTGTTGAGGCTTTGTGTTCTGGACTTTAGCGGAAGTTGGGAAGATCATATTCCGCTGATTGAGTTTGCTTATAACAACAGTTTTCAGTCCAGTATCGGTATGGCACCGTACGAGGCTTTGTATGGCAGGAAGTGTCGTACTCCTTTGACTCCGACCTCCTTCGGAGATAGACAGGCTTTGGGGGCCACTTTTGCTGATGAAACTGCTCAGAAGATCAATTTGATAAGAGAAAGATTGAAAGCCGCTCAAGATCGACAGCAGAAGTATTACAATCAGAAGCACAGATTTGTTGAATTTCAGGTCGGTGACTTTGTGTATGTCAAAGTCAGCCCGATGAAAGGTGTGAGCAGATTTGGTCAGGTAAGCAAGCTTAGTCCAAGGTATGTTGGACCATTTGAGATTTTGGAAAGAATTGGAAAAGCTGCTTACAAGTTATTGCTTTCTGAATCTATGCCTGATGTGCATAATGTGTTTCACGTATCCACTCTGAGGAAGTGGGTTTCAGACTCTGGGAAGAAGTTGTCAGCTGATGAGGTGGAGATTCAGGAGAATCTGGCGTACAAGGAAGAGCCAGAGCTTATTTTGGCGTACGACGTCCGAAAGTTAAGGAATAAAGAGATTCCGATGGTTAAAGTCCAGTGGAAGCACCGGACTGCACGGGAAGCAACTTGGGAGAAGGAGTCTGATATGAGACGGTCGTACCCGTACTTGTTTTGACTGAGTTTGGACTGGTTAATGTCGAGGACGACATTTTTCTGAGTTGGGGAGATTGTAATATCAAAATCTGCTCCAGTATCGTCCAGGACGATCTGGGATCGTCCTGGGACGATCAGTGAAAATTCAGCTCCAGATTTTGCCCAGTTTTGCTCCAGGTGATTTTCTGCATGCATCGGCCAGGCCGATTGGAGACATCGGCCAGGCCGATCGGCACTGTAGAAAATATCGTCCCTGCAATAGCCCTGAAGGGAGACCAGGCCGATCTTTTTGGTCAGATCGTCCCGGGACGATGCTGCGATCGGCCGGGCCGATCTGTGTAGTATAAGGCTGATTTCAGTCGTTTTGAAGAGAGAGAAAAATCAGAAATTAAAAATTAAATATCTGAGGAGAGAGAAAGTCGTGGAATTTTGGAGAAAAGTGGATTTTCGGACGACGCGGAGCCGTTTTCGATCGAAGTGACTGTTGAGGAATTTGCTGTACTCGAGGTAAGGCACATTCTACCTTTCTCAATTTTCAGTTCCGTCGTGTTTGGCGGTATATTCTGTCCGGGTTTTGTTTCCGTTAGCGAATTTCGTCCGTATCTTTTGATCGGTTCAGTTTTTACCGCGTAACTTTCTGTATATCGTTGCCGTGCCGGGTGTGCACGTTTTGACTATATTTTGAAGATTTTCGTCCGGGTATTTTTGTTTCGACTGTGTTTTTAGTCGACCGGATTTTTCTGTGAAATTGGAATTTATCTGTGCAGTAGAATAAAAGTTCTGAAATGTTGATATCTGTAGTCTGTGCGAATTCGGTAAATTTTCTTTGCAGGAATTTTTGTGTAAATTCCGTATACTGCCGTTGTGCTGCCCGATTTTTGGGTAATTTCTGAATTGTCCGGATTTCTTCTGAATTGAAATGCTATGTGTATAAGCTATAAAAAGGGAGTTATAAGGGGCCTGGATCCTATGAGATTCAGTTAGTGAAACGGGAAATCTGAAATGAGCTCAATCTGAAATCTGATATCTGTTTTGTTCCGGATCCGATGAATTCTGTTTTGGTGCTATAAGCACATCTGTTTTGGTGCCGTGAGCACAAAGGGAGACATAAGGGGCCTGAATCCTATGAGATTCAGTCAGTGTCTGGGAAGGGAGGCATAAGGGGCCGGAATCCGTAGAGATTCCGTCAGTGTCAGGGCATTTAGCTATATGTATCTGTACTACTTTCTGTATCTGTTCTGTTCTGTACGAAATTGTGATTATGATATGATATGATCCGTACGATTCTGATTTCTGTTTCTGACTCTGTTGATTTGTTCTGTTCTGATACGCCCTGTACGATCTGTACGACTCTGATGTGATTTGATATCTGTCCGTAAGTTTTGATTTCCGATTCTGTTCCGACTTCTGATCTGATTTCTGTCTGATAAGTTTGGTTTTGTTTTCTGAGAATTTAGATTGGTGGTTTGTTGCTTTGCTGAGCTGTTGAGCTCACCCTTGCTTTCTGGTGGTTTTCAGGTTCTGGGAAGGGCAAGGAGGTCCAGGATTAGATTTCAGAGTCTGATCAGATTAGGTACTTTTGTACTTTTGATTTTTGTACAGTCATGGCTTTCCTGTTCTGTCTTTCTTTCTGTTGTGAAAGCCATGTACTGTTCTGTAGATGATTATTTTGAGGAAATGAAAAGATAGATGTTTTGTTCCGCTGCATTTGATGTTTTTAGTAGCTCTGTTGTTCTGTGTGCTTCTGTTGAGTTAAGAATTTGGAAGATCAGTTCAGTAACCTAATCCAAAGCCAGATCCTGGTTAGCTATCCTCCGTCGCGATCCGGCGCGGGCGGGATCCGTCTCGTCTCGGGTCGGGTCGTGACACAAAGGGACCCACCACTTAAGTGGGGGTATTTTGGGGATGGGAGGGATTTTTGAAAGGGTATGAAGGGAGCCATTAGGGTTTAGTATGGGGCATTATGAAAAGTGTATTCTCTTTCTAGTTTTTCTTCCTCTAGTCTTCTTCTTGTGCTTTTCTAGGGTTTTCTTGTGGGAGATCTTGTCCTTCTCGAAGTGGACAAACTTATCTTGTTTTCTCTTGGCTTTCTAATGCAAAGGTTCTTACTTTTCATCTCAACCCTTTTGTGATTGTTTCTCATTTGGTTTTGGTGGAGAAATCTCTCTTTGTTGGAGGGGAAATTAGGGCAAACCCTAATTTGTGAAATCTTAGGCGTATCACAATCAAAATCTAGAATCCTAGAGCTTAGGATCTCTCCTTCTACCTCTCCCTAAATATAAATAGTTGTAGACATCCTATATTACCTAAGTTCCTTCTCTCCCCATTATCAGGATTCTGGAGTGTTATGCAAACTACAATTGCCTTGTTATAAAGGCATTTACTTTTTTGTCTTTTCTTTGCATTTTTGTGTTTGGACTCTCATAACTCTCTCATTGATTGGCACTTCATGAAAATTACGAGAAAACAAGCCCTTCTCTTGTTTGGCTTCCCTTCTAAGCTATGAGAACATCCTCTTCTCAACTCTCACATCAGAAGGGAGAACTCAAGCCAAGGGAAAAAGGAAAAAAAAAAAAAAGAAAAATCTACACCTGCAGTTTCTCCATCAACACTGTATCGGTGGCTTATTTATTTATTTTTTATTGCTAGTCATCTGGCATCAAATCATGGCCAAACATGATATCATATATAATTTTTGTACCATCGAACATTACAAAGTCTTTTCTTCTTTGAAGGTTAGCAAAAAGAAAATTGGATGAGTCTGTTTTCCTTGGAAATAAACTTCAGATTACATATGCCCCAGATTTTGAGAGCCTTTCAGATACCCAGGATAAATTAGAAAGAAGAAGAACAGAAGTCCTTGCTCGAATAAAATGTGAGTTGTTCAGTTTGTACTTTTATCAGCATTTGTTTCTTTATTCCCTGGATCATGTCTTGTGCAATAGTGTTGTTTAATTGCAGTTCCAAGAGCAGATGGGCCAAAGCCACATATAACAAGAAGGTGGCATATTCAACATCTGCACTCTGTTTTCTGAAGTTTGATATTTGTCATTCTCTGTTGTCAATCTGTTTAAACAGAATGACAAAGCAATTCATACCATATAGAAACAAATCATTCACAATTTATTTGTTGAATTATATTTCAAATTCTTTCTGGCAGTGAGCACGATAAGCCCCGTCGGGAACATCTTAACCATGTGTCTTCTAACCAGGTAGGTTATAACAGATGGCTCTGTATCAAACAAAGCCCTACATGGGGTCCTGGTTGGGTATCCATGCTTTATTCGGACGGGCTTCGCCCACCCATGCCCACCCATGGTGACTTTTGGGGTGTCGTACCCACCTATACCCACCTGCTTTCTATGCTTTTTGAATGCAGTATGCCACGGACTGATGGCCTTGAGGCTTGTTGCCCTTTGCTATGATTGCAAACTTTCAAGCCGCATATCAGAATTTACCGTACTCGCAACATGTTTAAGTGTACGTAGGGAGAATTGCAGCAATATAAGATATACGGTGATTAACAATGTAAATCGATTTATCCCCTGATATTGAGTACCCACCCACAATGCCATGGGCGTACACATACCCATTATGGGTGGGTACATGGGTTGGTGTGGGTATTGATACCCAATGCAGGGCTCTGGTATCAAAACAATTTAGCTCAATTCACTGAAATAGCTGTTTATATCATTATCTCTTCTTGGTTATGCTAATTGCTTAATAAACTAATTCTAAATACACCTATTTTCAGGACTATTTTCCTTCTTCTTCAATGAATGAAACAGTTAGATTGGTTAGGAGTAAGCTTGACAAGGTATTAGAAATTCTAATCGGTCTTAACGGTCATTGAAGTACATTTGTTTTTTCCTGCAGAAATTTCAAATTTATCTGCATTTTAGGTACAATCAAGCAGAGAGCATATGCCAAACCCAGCATTAAAGAAAGCTCGGATAGATAATAGAAGAAGGATATGATTTTCTTTAACTATCAATGCTTAGGCTTTTGTTTGGAATTCTTGTGGAGCATATAATTTCATGCTATGACATGAACATTAGATTTTTTTTTTTCAATGTAAATTTGACTGATTCTAGCAAATCTCTCTTGTAAACAAAGGGTACGGTATTTGGCTTTATTTTTTAACAAATAGTACACTGCATTCATTTTATTTCAAATAAAAAATTAGAATGTTTGATTTGATAAAAAAAATAATGTAAAATTTCAAAAAAAAAAAAAAATCTTTTTTACTCTAATCCATTTTTGATGTATTGGAACTAGTACAATTTTAGTTGAATATTTTTTTCACAACAAGCAAACTATATTCTTGTTGCCCGTTGGCCACCACCACCCTCAATCGCCGGCCACCGAATCACTACCAATTGCCACTTGCTACTTAACATTAGTGGAAGTAACCGTAACCGCCCTCTACCCTTCGCCATCGATCATCGTTGCATGTCATCATCACCATCAACCACAACTTTCATTTGACCTTGCATATATTTTAACTCAAGTAAAACAAAAAAATCTAATGCAATCATTTTATACCTAAAAAAAAAAACATTTTTTCTTATAAATATATATATATATTTTTATTTTACATTTTTTTTAAGAAATCAAACAACACCTAAATCAAACGGCCTCAAAGTACAAATACATCATAAATCATTATTTGAATGAATGAACACATTATTTTTCTAGAAGTTACATTTCTGCCAATTTTACTTTATTAAACATAGTTTTAATTATACAAAGAAAAAAATAGATATTGGGAAATATTATTATGCATTTAATTAAATATTTTATGTGACCAAACAATCTAAAGCAACTCTCTAATCTTATCTTCCGCATGAGTTACTCCAACCTTTTTCATATATATTCTCATTTCGTATCCAGTATTTAAGAGTAAAGCTACTCATCCATCTCAACATCCTCTTCTCCACAACACTTAACTTAATATCATGCTTCTCTTTTAATGGCCAACATCTGACATGCCTTAAATCTCATAATCATAAAGCACATCAAACAATTATAGAAGGAAGAAATAACAGTTAAAAAGCCAACAGCATAGATAGATGTTCATCAGCAAGAGAATTCCAAATCCGTTACAGAGGATTGCTCTCAAAATAAAGGAAAATGAAGCATGGAATAAATACTAATGGAATCAAAATAGTACAAAGAAGTTTAAGCTGCAACAGTACAAAGAATGGAGCCTCTTTAAGAAATTTTATTGATTTCTCAAAAAATATAACTGCTTCGCTTCCAAGAAATCAAGGAGCCGTAGAATCCTTGAGATAGGCAATAAGATCAGCTCGGTCCTGGGGCTTCTTCAGACCAGGGAAAACCATCTTTGTGCCAGGAATGTACTGCATTAAATAAAAAAAATTATAACAATAACTTGACTGATCATGGCCCATTTTTTTATTTATTTTTAGATTATTAGTATTCTCTAAATAATTAAAGAGGAAAACACAAGGACAAGTGTTTGAAGGTTTGGAGTAAGTTAAACAGATGAGTAAGGCATCAGGAAGTGGAGATTATTACGTGCGGGGTCCGGACATCAATCTAGACGCGCCACATCACCTAATACATAGTGCATTGAATGATGTGGCGTGTCCGGATTGGCCTCCGGACATATTTGGACTCCGCACAGAATAATCTCTCCAGGAAGTGTGATGGGTGCATTTGTTGCTGTAACAAGAAACTTCAACTTGTAAAACCAATAGAAAAAATTTTATTTATCTAATGCTGACATATAAGTTAAACATAAAACTATTAATACTTCCCATACTACTAAATTGTCTCAATAAATTATTTTAACAACATGAATATCCTAAATAACTGCTTCAGACAGAGAGATGTAAAAGACATGAATTATTTCTTTTTTTTTTTTAAGGAAAAGAAAGAAACTCAATTAGAACTTTCAATTGCTTACTAGTTATCACCCATAAACTGATGGGCAAATTAAGATTGCTAATTAGAGATTTTAGTGATTTGTTATGTTGTTTGATCAAAGAGCATACTTACTTATTGGAGTTGATAGTTGGGTTCACAAATAATTTATTTTTTAATAGGTCTACAACCATGAATCCTTTTGAAATAATTACAAGATTTCAACTTCAAAATCCTTTTGAAAAAACATTATTTGTCAATAGATCTTGTTGACCTTCCAATGGAGTCTAAATTTAGTGAATTTGCACAAAATATGCATTACTTGCATGAAGATATTGTAGGAAACTGACCACTAATTATGATAATTATAAGTTTGTTATTGATGTGAATATGAGGGATTAGTTGGTGGGATTTATGCCTTTGGTTAGGCATTAGTTGGTGATCTTATATACTGTGTGATTCTTCTTTTATGAACTTGCCCAAACGATCAGTTCAGTTGAGGCGATTCTACCCCTTCCCTACTCCTACCAAGCCATAATCCATAAGCCTTAAAGACCACATCGGTAAGTCTTAAAGATGTCATAAATATTAAATCATGAGATATGATGTTAAAGAAAACTTTTTAGGCTCAATTAAATTCATCCTTACACTTTCTATCCCCCTAATTCATGTGCTACCAATCCTATTTCAAGTGCTTCGCCATTTTTTCCTTCACATTATCGCACAAGTTACATAAATGAGGCCAAAGAGGGCTCCCTATTGTTGTGATTTCAAGCTCCACCATCACTATTTCACATTGAACCTACCATCATTGTCTCTCTCTTAATTCTTTAATTTCTCTTTTTAGCATAGACACCTTCGGTTGTTATAGTGTTAGACCCAAAACCAAAAATCTCCATTAATTGGGATTTAATTAATGCTTCTGAAGAATTTTCTTGTCACTAGATATAACATTTCCTACCCTTTCATTCAAATAATAAAATTAATTTACTCTTGACTATAGTGTTGATTGGATGGTATAGAAGATATCTTGATTGGAATTGGGGTATAACTATAGTGTTGGGAAATCATTGTTCAATAAATTTCAAACTTATATTAGACTAATTTAATTGCATCCATATCATTGTAGCCTTAAATCTAAATGACTTAATTTGGAGGATTTTCCAAGGAAATATTTAATTTAGGCTAGTAATGCTTTTATCATAGAATAAGAATGACGCAATGCTTCGGATTTAATTCCTTCATATTCACATATTTTAGCAAAGTTTGATGAAATTAAAAGAATATCAATTTCTTTAAATGTTTAATATGTTATTGCTTATGAATCAATTCTTTTCTAATTAGATAAATACATGCTTCAATGTAATTTAGCATGTGCGTGTTAATTGTCTATAGGAGCTAAAGTAGTGGAAGCTTGGGTTGGTCCACTTAATTTTATAGGAGTTAGAACTATAGCAACACACTTCAAGATTGATAATTCTCATTATTTAAAGGATGAACTTATCCTTCCTCTTAAGAGGTATTTCTCTTTGATATTTGTTACAAATTATATGGACGATTATGTATTTATGCATGTGTATTAAACTTTTTAAGAGTTTCTCATCCTCTCCATGATCGTGAGTGAAGATTTTATTAGCAAACATGATTGAAGATAGGAAGAATGTTATAAATGTGATTAGGGTTTATACTAATCAAGTTAACAAAATAATTTTAAAAAATAATTTGGGGGAAGAGATGGGTAAAATATTATACAATATGCTTGAATAAAATAATATCTATTGAAGGTGACTTAAATGAATATAAAAATAATAGTAGGTTAGCATTATAGCCTATAATTGGATTCATTGTGGGGTATGAAATAGGAAACATAAATAAAATGGAGATTATACTTAACTATGTAGTAGCTTATGATTGAATTCAAACTATAGGAAACAAAAGCGCATAATAACTTATTTTTAGTCAAACTTTTTTTTTGAAGATTGTAAAAAAATTTCAAGTGAATTTTTTACTACAGAACATATAGTAGTAATTATGAAAATATATCTCACGAGTATGATAAAAACAATAAAAAATAATAATTAGCTTTAAATAAAATAGTGAAATATGAAAGATGATTAATTGTTAACCTTTCAAGATATTTGCTAAAACAAACAAATTGAAAAAAATTAATTTGACCAAACCGAATATACAATAAGGGACTAGTTCCACAAGAAGATTTCTGTTAAAGATTTAGGAGAATCTAGGAACAAATTGTACATTAGCATGGAGACGATAAACTAGGAAGGTACAAAAAGGATGAGACACATGCATTTAAATACAATAACAACAACATCAAGCCTTTATCCCACTCCGTGGGGTCGGCTACATGAATCCTTAAAGATTAAAAAATAATAATTAAGCTTAAGATGATTGCAAGAAAGTTATAAGTCTTAAATAAATGATAGTGGGTAAAACAAAACTACAACATTGGATGACTAACATTATCATTGTTGATCTAAGAAATGCGAAACGAAGATTTTCAAAATAACTAAGACAAAAAAATATAAAAGTAGAAAATTAAAGATTTGATCAATTTAGACATATTTAAATTGAAGATAATATGATCTTAGTTAATAATGAAGACATCAACTAAATAATAAAATGATTCATTGAGAAACTATTAAATGGGATTTTTAGGAATAAATTATTTTGGAAAAATATAATTAATAATAATGAAATATAACATAAAATGATCAAAAAAATGAGAAGTTATCTTTGAAAAACTTTAAGTTTAAGTTTAAATGAGATACCTATTGATAGTTGGAAAGTTATAAGACATCAAAGTGGTTTAGTTAACAAATATTTTTAATGATATTTTGGAGGACGAGAATGCCAAATAATTGGAAAGCAAGCATTTTTGCATCAATATTTAAGAAAAAAAAATAAATTACAATATTTATCTAGAAATTATTAGTTAAACATAAATTTATAAGAGAGATTAATGACATACAGACTTTGAAAAAATTATTTAGGTTTCGAATAGATAATTTGATTTCATAACGTAAAGATATGCCATGAGAGCAATTTTATGCTAAAATAATTAATGATAAATCATATATAGAGAAGAGAGGATCTAAATATGATTTTAATTGATCTTTACAAAACACATGAAAAAACACAAATTGATTTATGTCACATTAAGAAAGAATAATGTATATCAAAGGTATGTTTAAGTTATTAAAAGTATGTATTCTGAAGTACTGACTGGTATTATAAGTAGTTTTGAAGTAAAAAGTTTTGAAATGTACTATTGATCAAAATTGATGTTGTATTGATTGTAGACATTCACAAATGATATTCAAAGTGCTTTGACATATGCCTTTGGTAGATAATAAAATTTTAATTGTTGAGACATCAACTGACATAAGTGAAATAAGTAAAATATTAAAATTTTAAAAAAATATTTAGAAGACAAAGAGTTTAACTTTAGAAGATTAAATATTGAGTATATGATTTGCAACTATAATTGGTGGATGCTAATAACTAATAATCAATATTATTAGGAGATAAAGTAATATATAGATGCTATATATTTAAGAATCTTGGATTTATTCTGTAAATGAGATGATGACAAAATTTATGCATTAATGTTGAGAAAATAATGGAGAAATGCTTTAGGATTATGATATGATAAGAGGGTATCATAAAGACATTAAAGTAAATTTTATGAAGCTACAATTTGGCCTGCTATATTGTATGGATTTGAGTGTTAGGCAGCTTAAAAAGTCATTGATATATAAGTTGTGCAAAAAAAAAAAAAAAATAGAAATATTATAATGGAGGTGTTGATAAAACTAGAAAGGGTAAATTCATAAATCATCATCTTGGAAGGGATCGTTGAAAAAGCATTTAATGAAGATCTATGATGCACAGACACGAACACGGCGACACGGATACAACACGACACGGACACGGGACACTTCAGTTATTGAAAATATAGGACACGGACACAGGTTGGACACGTTATTATAGTTTTTATATTTAAAAAATAGTGTATAAAAATTAAATAAGTATAATTTTAAAAATAATAAGTCATTTAACTAGAATTTGTGCTTAAAATGATTAGTATTAGGATGTCGAGAGTCAAGCATCGATGCCATTTATTAGTCACCGAGAGAGGAGATGAAAATACCTTAACTGCCAAAAAGAAATGAAAATGAGAATATTCGATGATTGGGTATTAAGTGCGGATGTTGATTTGTTGTTGTAAATAGGAAATAAGAAATTTATTTTAAATCCCGCCAAATAAAAGGAATTATATTTAAAAAAATTCATAAAATATTTAAGATACGCGTGTCGGACACGCGTGTCTAATTTGTATTTAATATTTATTAATCGGACACGTTTTCGGTGTGTCCGACACGTGTCGGAGGAGTGTCGGGCGAGTGTCGTGTCGGACACGGTGTCGGACACTGCACGCCTCTTGGAGGAGAAGTGTCGATGCATCATAGATGAAGATATGTTGGTTGAAAACTAACTTGAATCATTTATGTAGGTAAAATAGAAGCACCAAAATGTACCTAGTACACAGGTGAAAAAAAATTAGTATTGAAGAATCAGAAAATAAAATGGGTCAAACTAAGATAACATAGATAAACATTTCAAAAAAATGAAGAATATATTTACAACTCATGCAACACTTAAAAAAGAATAAATAAGAAAAGAGGATTCATAAAACTAGTCTGAAATAATTGGGATAAGGCTCATGATGATGATGGTGGTGATTCAGATTCTCAAGTCTTACAAATGGATCATGATTATGTGCTATTCATGATGTCTATTTTTCTCTTCTGTCAGCTTAAACTACTTTTCATTTACATGCATGGTTGTAAATATATACATTTATTTGTGTGTTTTCTGGATATGAACATTGGTGACAATATATTGACTAATACACATCTGAACAGCCTGAATATCAGGCTAAATATTAACTTAAGAAATCTATTAAAGGGCTAAAGACATCCATGAAATTAGTAACACCAACTTACTGTAGGGTTACTATAAACTGACCAACACATTGTTTCATACATATCATATCTAATTAATTTAGATCCACTGTATGATACTTATTGTAAATTAGAATTACATGCATTGGATAACATTTATAGTATGTTGTCATAAGACTTCTTATGTATTGCCATTTATTGGTATGCTAATTATTTTAATTCTTCTCATAACTAAGCATTGATGGATATTGTTGCTCCATGTTAATTTGATTGGTGTGGGTACAGCTACAGCCTTCCTAGCTATATCAATTTTCTGTGTACCATCTTTCAAACCCGGGCTTCACACTACTTGTGGTTAAAAAATATTGAGGTTATCGAAGATCACCAATGGACCCCCATTTTGTTTCCTAGGCATATTAAGGCTTGTTCATTCATTCCCAATAAGACTTGTCGACGGTGTTAACTGTTAAACCTCAGGAATGCTGTATTGAACACTCGTAAAAATTAAACCTACCTTTTTTCACAAATCTTCCTAAAAAATTCTATATAACTAATTCGATGAAATTTTATACAAGCCACATTTAACCATAATATTTCCCTAAGTTTAGAGTTCAATTTAAAGTGCTTATTTAATGGGGTAAGAATAAATGACTTTGAACTATGGCTAGAATTAATTCTTGCATTTTGAAATTAAATTAAACTTGGCTTGAGCTTACTTTGCACGAACCATATCTATTATACAAGATTAGGCGTCTAAAAATATGTACATGTTCTAAAGCATGTAATTTGACAACTTTGATTTAATTAGTTTATTTTTTCAGTTTTCAATCTTGTATGCACAAGTTAGATGAATGGCTCCTTCGACTACAATAAAAGTGTTTGTCGAATTCAAGGGGTAGTTATCTCCTTGTACTGATATGAGATCTGAATTTTTTTTATGAATTATATTTTGACATAAATTTTTTTATATTTTTTGTTATTAGCTTGATTTTTCTCTTGAATTTTTCAATTTTTTAAGGAATCGGGAATATATTTGTGTTGATTAAATTACTATAGCTCATTGATTTTGTGTGGATCAAATTTCTTGTTGACTTCGGATTTATGAGATCATTATATTAGCATTTGAGTTTGAATTATCACATTTACTATTTGCATTTGAAGGAGCAAATTGTTGGTTTATTAAATGATTTATGATATGCAAAATCTTAAAACTCCATTGCATGAGTTACATGCATCACGTCATTCTAGTTGCATTAGAAAATCCTAATCCTAAACAATCCTACATCACATCCATAATTGCAAAAAAACATATCACTTTGTCTCCCATTAAAATTATTTGAATAATTTTAGTAGAAAACAATATCATCCGCCAACTTGACCGTTAAAATCATTATACATTTCTTGTCTGCTAAAGTTTTTCAAAGGTCTAATAATATGTACTAGTTCCTCTAGCCAAGCTAACCATTCAGTTGGCAAACAAACTCCTCCAATAGCACTGGTTCTCGAAATTATCTTCTGTAAAAGGAAGATGGCCAAAGTAAAATTAAACACTACTCCACCAAAAATGCACAATGATTTCAATAGATATTTTCTTAATAAAGCCTTAAAAACTCAAGAACCTATGATGGCTTGAAGATCCTTCCCATACTCTTTCCCGCCAAAAATATCTTGAAATTAAAGTTATGAAACAAACAAACTATCCTCAACCTGATTACATTGATCTCCTACAACAACAACAACAACAACATCAAGCCTTAATCCCACTGTGGGGTTGGCTATATGAATTTTTTTTCTCCATTGTGTCATATTAAGAGTCAAATTCTTATTTAAATTTAATAAAAAAAGCCATTTACTTCTAACAAAGTCATTTTAGGTCAACATCTATCTTTCTTAACATTGGCTAAATCTAATACATCTACTCTCCTAATTAGGTTATCGAAAGGCTGACGTTTTATGTGGCCAAGCCATCTAAGGCAACTCCCTCTGATCTTATCTGCCACTGGAGTTACTCCAACCTTTTCGCGTATATGCTCATTTCACACTTTGTCTCTAAGAGTAAAGTCACTCATCTATCTGAGCATCCTCATCTCTGCAAAACTTAACTTTATGTTTCTCTTTTAATGACCAACATTCTGCACCATAAAACATTGCAGGTCTCACCAACATCTTATAGAATTTTCCCTTAAGTTTGAGGGGTGCTTTTCTATCACACAACAGGCCCAATGCATTCCTCTACTTCAACCATCCAACTTGAAATCTACTAATAATACCTCCATCTATTTCACCATCACTTTGAAAAATAGACCCGATATATCTAAAACGTGCACTCTTTTTAATGGCTTGATCGTTCGAAGTCACAATCCCCCACTAGATCTATTACTACTAAAATTAAACTCCATATATTCGGTTATAGATCTACTCAAAAGAAAACCTTTAGGATCTAAGGTTGACCTCCATAATTCAAGTTTTTCTTCAACTCTCTCTAGTTTTATAAACAAGAAAAATATCATCAGCAAAAAATATACACCAGGGTACATCCTCTTACAAATGTCTAATAAGAACATCCATGGTAAAGCAAAAAGATATGGACTTAAAACTAATCTTTGATGTAATCCAATTGAAATAGGAAAATACTTAATCAAACCACTTTGTGTTTGAATACAAGTAACATGTCATGCATAAATATCCTTAATGGCTTGAATATATGCATTAATAACTCTTTTTTTTTTCTAGAACTCTCCAGAAGCACTTCTCTTGAAACTTTATCATAAGCTTTTTCTAAATCAATAAATATCATATGTAGATCCTCCTTATTCTCTCAATATTTCTCCATCAAACCTCTCAATAGCTTTCATAGTAGACCTACCTAACATGAATCCAAATTGATTTTGAGAAACATTAGTATCACGTCGTAACCCATGCTCAATAACTCTCTCCCATAGCTTCAATGTATGATACGTTAACTTAATTCCTCTATAATTTGCACACTCTTGTGCATCACCTTTATTCTTAAAAAAAAGGAATCAACATACTCCATCTCCACTCATCTGGGATCTTTTTAGTCTTCAAAATAATATTAAAAAGCTGATTACATTGATCTCCTAGGAATTCAAATTTGGTTCCATTTTCATTTCTCCAAATTTGACCTAATCTTTTATAACCACATCATTGTTGATGTTGATTCATTTTCCTTTTCTATTTTAGAAACCTTATTATTACCAATCTATCTCACAAAAAAAAAGGATAACTATATTATTCCAAATAAATTGATGAAAAACTAATAAGAGGGTTGAAATGTGACAAAAACAATAACCTAGCCCAAAAAAATTGACCATTACTAAGAAATTATACTTGGTGAGAAAAAAGGAACTCTGTGCTAATGTCTCCTTATTGAAAAACTAATCAGATACCCTACGGAAAGCCGTAAACTGTTAAATAACACTGAATCAAGCACAGCACACAATATCATAATATACAGATGAAGCATTAAGTTCAAAAGAAAAATCAAGCACTTAAACATAGTCATATATTGACATTTACAATTCAGACAATAAGCAATATATTAGCAGTTATACCTTCTTGGGATTGAGCAAGTAGTCATACAAAGTTGACTCTTGCCATACCACAGCCATGTTTTTGTTAGCGGCAGAGTAGGAGTATCCAGAAGTAGTACCAGATTGTCTCCCAAACAGGCCATTCAAGTTAGGACCTAAAAAAAAATTCAGTAAGATGAATCTAGTAGATATCAGCAGAATTAATTTGAGTAACTCTGAAGAAAAAACAAAGGGTGGAGGATTAAATGAAAAAAATTTTACAAGAAAAATGAGCAAACATCATTAAACTTTTAACCCACCATGTAGAGTCTGCTCATGAATCATTTTTCTCCATTATGTTCTATTAAGAGTCGGATTCTCATTTGCATCTAATAAAAAAAGAAGTCATTTTTAATACTTTCTAACCAATTCATTAGGATACCAGCTCATAATTTTACCAAACTAAAATGGTCCTGTTTCGGGCGTGCAAATTTGACAAGTTTTCCCAACAACCATTGAACGAAATTATTCAAAGATCAATATCTCTTGTGCTGCAGCCTTCTTTCTACAGGAACATAAAAAGCATATATACAATATCTTAGAGGAACACACGCACATTTGTATAAAGATCATTTGATATCATGCAAATTTCAGCTTTTTTTAAGAACTGTATCAAGGAATCTTATCTGACAAACGGTTTTAGAAAGGCCTAATTTTAGAAAGCAGCACGTTCAAAATAGCATTATGTAAAAGAAGCATAATAAATAAAAATTTTGAAAAGGAGCAGAAACGCGGAATAGTTTGGCGCATTTAGAATGCGCCAAATATTTGGACGCATTCTAAATGCGCCAAATGAATTCGCGTATTAGCCAAGAGAGAGAAAAGAGAGAGTGGCAGGAAGAGAGAGAAAGCGAACAAAATAAAAAAATTGACTGGAGAGAAGTGAGAGTTAAAGCTGACGGGAAAGAGTATTTTTTTTTGACGGGAAAAAGAGTATATTAATTAAAATAATACATAAATATTTTAAATAATAAGTGCAATTACCTAATATTATATATATATATATATATATATATATATATATTATATATATATTTAAATAATTAAACTAATATTTAAATAATTTAAATAATAGTTAACTGATTTATATTTAATATTTAAATAATTATTTTAATGATAAAATAATATTAATTTTTTATTTAAATATATATTAATTTTATTTTATAATTTTCTATTTTGATTATTTATACTCGACATATTTTTTATCATTTTTCAAATAGCAACCGAGAGATTTTTTTTTATACAAACTCTACTCAAATTTGATAGAAAAGGGGCTTTTTAAATATATATATATATATATATATATATATATATATATATATATATATATATATATATATATATATATATATATATATAAAACAAGTGAGATACTTTAGTTTTATTGATAATAAAATTTTTTTTACTATTGCGTTCTCTAAATTATCAAATTTATATAAATTTCAAAATTTGAAAGAATTTCTTTATTCTTAAATATTTGCTATTATTTTAAATACTTTTAATCAAATTCAAGGCAATTAAATATTTAAAAAGCTTATAATGTATTATAAATATTACTTAAGTAATTAATAATATATATATATATGCTAATATTTATTTTAAATATTAATTAGTATTATAAATTTACTTAAATAATAATTAAATATATATTAGTATTATAAATATTTGTTATATTAGTTAAATATTAATTTAAATATTATTTTAATTAATATATAACTCTCTCCCCTATTAACTTTAACTCTCTAAATATTTACTATCTCCTCCACCTGCTCTCCCTCTCTAATTTAGTGTCTCTCTCTCATCTGTCAGCTTTTTCTCTCTCTTCCTACCCACTCTCTCTCTCTTTCTTTCTCCCCGTCCTCTCATCTCCCTATCTTTCTCTCTCTTGGCAATTACGCCAAATTGGTTGGCGTATTAAGAAAACATTTAAATATTTGAGGGATATTAAATGCGCTAAATTGTTGAGCGTATTTGCTTCTTCTTAAATTTTTTTTTAATCCTGCTCCTTTTACATAATGTTGTTTAAAAAGTGATCCTTTCTAAAATTTGGCCTTTTAGAAAGCCCAAATAAAGGCAATGGAGGAACAAACTTTCCAACATTTACTAAGAAGAAAAACATAAATTAATTGATAAATATCCAGTTCAAAGTAATAAATCTTAAAAGATGAATCAAACCAAATCAACAAAATAAAAGTTAATGAAATCAAAATAGGTTAATCAGATAAAGTCAGAAGAATAGACCGCAAGCCCCAACATCAAACAATCAAAGACCGAGAAAAATGAAATATGGTAAACAGCGATTTATGGATGGAGGAAGAGCAAATCGGTGTAAAGCACCTTGCTTGTGTCCGGCTCCTTTCTCTACCGTGTGGCACTGGGCGCACTTCGTTTTGAAGATCTTCTCTCCGGCCTTCGGATCGCCGGGCGGAGCCTCCGAAAACGAAGCCATTCCGCTACCTGTCGCTCGCACGTTTTCTCTCTCTCCCTCACACACGGAAAGAACGCCACAAAAAATATGGGGTTTTTATTCTGTCGCAATAACGGAATTTCTCGCGCAGCAAACTCCTCTTTTTCCAGGACGGTGCGCATTGATGTGCTTTTATGATGCCGCGGAAAGGAGGTTACTAAAATACCCCCGCCTGGAACGCCGACCAAGCTCAAGCCTGGGGGTGAATCCGGCATCTGAGGATCATAGGTCGAACGCCGACCAAGCTCAAGCCGCCACGCTAGGAAAATATTTGAATGGGTAGCATAAAACTGATTTTTTGTTTCTTGAAGATTCAAGAATGAAAAGATTGACTTTACATGTTCATGGTGTCAAAATATGATCGGACCAAAAATTTGACCTGGATCTAATCAGAAGAAAATTTTGGGTTATGGGTTCTGAACAATCCATTTTTCGTCATGTTTAGATTCGAGATTTTGACCCATTTAAAAAATTGAGTTGGATTCGGGTTGATCAGAAGCCCAAAAATAACTCGGTTGACTCGAAAAACTTGGTTCTCGTGCACGCATCGCACTTCAGGAGTCTAACTTGAACTTCGCCTTGCGACACAGTGCAATCCGACACGCGGTTGACTGGGAAACCTTGCTCGGACCCACAGGGGCAACCCGTCCTCGCCTCATCTGTGTCTGGGTGTCTCTCCGTTCTGCACCCGCTATGGCTTTGCCTTGCTCTCCTGCCCTGCATGCATCTCGACCCCACAGCCGACAACTCCCACACTCACAGACTCGATGATCGCGCATGGATGACTCGCGTCCGAACTCAGGCCACGACACCTGCAGAACTCTGGTTCGCATTCGGGTTCGAGTTGGAAAACCAGACCAATTTGCAAAATCAGATCGGGTTAGGGTGAACCATTTGGACGCGTATCATTTAGTGTTGGACTCGAACCTGATCAATTGACCCGTTTTGACACCCCTACATCCAATGCACCTAATAAATTGATTAAATTGTTCATTTTTTAGTTTGATTAAAATTATTCAAAACAATAACACGTGGCCCACCTAAAAAAACAAAAAAGAAACAATTATTTAAGTTGAAAGCTTCAAAAATTAAATCGGAGACCATTTAAACTCTGATTTCAACAAATTAAAGTCAAATTGAACGTCTCAAAAATACGAACCTAACGACACCAAATTTGACTCAATCCGACCCCAAATGAGTCCAAATCAAATATCCGAAGCTCATTTGGATGGTTTAATCCATAATTTGGATTATCAAACAAGTTCCAAATATGACATGCTTAAAGTTGAATCGAGCAGCTCGACGAGATGAATCCAATGAGCCCAAGATTGTCAAATTTTGATATGATTAAGATATTCAAATGCGCAATAAATAGTCCATGACCATCGACAGTTCATTTAATCTCGAGTAAATTTTAGTTGAAATTGTATTAAAATGATTGAATTTGAAACTAACTTAAATTAGCTAAAATGAAAATATTTTTAAAAAATCTCGAGTAAATTTTAGCCATCGGCCCAAATGGTCTGCTTCATTTTCCGCACGTGACAGATATTTATATCTTCTAAGTTCTAAACACCATATTATTTGCATTCTTAATTTTGTCGGTACAGCTTCTCTCGGCTCCGATAATGAGACAACAAACAAAATTATTTTAATTTAGGCCCCTCATGAATAAAATTTCTGGCTCCGCCACTGAATTGAATGTCTCTTAAATACTTTTCTAAATTGACCGAGCCTTTGCCCCTCTCATCATAGCTTCTAGCAAATCGCATCCTTAAGTAATGCACTCATTAGATCCTTTTCTATTCCAAAAAAAATGTGCTAATGATTTTTTTTTTTTGCTTACAATATATTCATTAATTCATTCAAATGCTAACAATCGCACACCATCGCCCCTTATAGCCAAAGGAAGGAGCAGGATTGAGGCTTCGTTTGAGACAGCTTTTTTATTGCTTTCTAAAACGGAGTTTTAGTACAAAAATAAAAAATTTTGCACTAAAACTTCGTTTTAGAAAGCAGTAAAAAAGCATCCCAAACGAAGCCTGAATGCTAGGTTTGAAGCCTCAAATACTAAGGCTTCGTTTGGAACGGTCTTTTTATTGCTTTCTAAAACGGAGTTTTAGTACAAATTTTTTTATTTTTGTACTAAAACTCCGTTTTAAAAAGCAATAAAAAAGCCATTCCAAACGAAGCCTAAGTTCGAAAGCGTTGAAAACAAATTTTAAATGGGTTTAAAATATATTATACACACAATAAGATGTTTGAACATAAGCTAAAATTCTATTTGAATTCATAAAATGATGTTTAAATTTGATTTGCCATTTAAAATATTATTCAAATCAAGATGGAACATAATTCTAACTTATGCTGCAAACTTAGAATTTGGCCATTAGATTTGTATTAAAGGTTCAAAACTTTGTTCATTCAAATATATTATATCATCATATTTTTCCAACCTAATATAACGTAGCTTTCTCGAAACTTACTTAAACAGTGCAAGAGATTCACAAAGCCATGCAGACAACATGTAATAGCTCATATGTTGATCTAGTCAAATAATATTTTAGGAGTCATTATAAGTTCAATTTGTAAATTATTTTTATCATATAATAGATATTATTTTATTTTAATTATAATAATTTTCTCATAATTTTATAGGCAATGTAGATATGAAAACATTAAGTTTATTATTTAATTGTAATTCCTTAAGAAATTGACACATATTGGTACAAGTGAGTTTTTTTAGGACCGTTAGACGTCTGTTTTACAAGCCGATTTCACCAAAGCATTTTAGACATGTTGCACTATTTTATAGATATTTTTCATAATTTTTAGAGACTCATATTTGAGATATAAAAGAATTTATATGAATTTTATACTAAAAATTAAATAATTATCATAATGATCAAAATACTCTAATATTAATTTAAAAAAAAATTCTAAATCCACTTAACATAATTTATTAAATGACCTTATCCCTTTCATTGTCCTCAAGCCAGAGAAGAAAAAAAAAATTAATTAAGGGAAAAAGAGAGGTGAGGGGAGAGAAACCTTGGTTTAGAGGAGTTAGAGCTGCTTTTATTGGCTAATCAGTTGGAAAATTTGCTCTTCTCAAGATAGGGCTACAAAAGTTATAATATTTTTATTTTTATTAAACTTTCATTGTGTAATTTTTAGTATAGTTTTAATCATTATGTATATATTGGTATAAATATATTAAATTTTCATCAAATATTTTTATATTTTGGGAGAAATTTTTTAATTAAAAAGATTAGATAAATAATTATCAAATTTTCATAATATCAATGCATGACATGCATATTTATTACAATAGATTCATAAATGATAAAAAAGAGCGCACAACTTTTTTAATTTAATTTATATTAGTATTAACATGATACAATGAATTGAATATTGACTATGGTATCATATGTTTATTATATTATATATATATTGTGAAATGTGTGTATGTGAGAAAGGCTGGCAAAAATGATTCAGGACTGTTAAAGACATGTTATATTATAGAGGGTGGGTCAACGAGCTTTTCTTTTAAATAAGATCTATGGTGTAATCCTAAATAATATAAAAACAAAGATACAAAGAGATATTGATATGATATAATATGATATGCCAACAGGTAGAAAGCGACAGCTTATGATGTAGTAATATGCTATATAAACTATTTTATAACTGCTAGAGTATAGGATTGATAGAACTTCTTGATCGTTATTCACTTAGTTACTGATCACTACTCTTTAGATATATAATTGTACTGATATTTATTGATCATGTGACATGTTACTGTTTCATTGATTATTACATACTTTTTTAATTATATGTTCATACAGATAATGATTGAATGATTACACGCATATTATTCATATTACATTGCATTGATTTAAGATGTAGGTTCTGATAACTTATTAAGCTATTAACTCACTCGATGATTTTACATATTTTTAGAAAGGGATTAGGATCCAGTGGAGTGAGAACAGATCAGGAATTCATGTTTTATCTTATTTCTGATTTTTTTTCTAATTTTATTCTTTTATAGTCAAGAGTTTAGAGAGTTAAAATAAATATAATGATTGCTCTCCTGACTTATATACATGAAATTCTAGAGATAAATATAATTTTATATTTTAATGTAAAAAAATTTTAGTTACTTCTGCTGGATTGGATTATGCTAATGAATTCATAAAAACTATGATTGATTGATTAAGAGATTAAGATAAACAATTCTTTCAAAATTAAATCTTGAGGTATTACGCAACATCACAACTAGCTCAACTAATGTAACAAGAAATCTTAAGAGCACCATTTGCTATCTTTGACTCAGGTAAATCAATCAGCATTGAAGAGGTAAATGACTTAAATGACAATAATTAACTTAGAACCTTAATCTAATATTAAAATTTAAATACTACAAGTCATCCATGCTAATAGAGGGATGATAGATTAATTGATGGATCAATTTCTAAACACTAATCTTCCTACATTTAATAGGATGGTAGGACCAACTAAGGCTTCGTTTGGGACGGCTTTTTTATTGCTTTCTAAAACAGAATTTTAGTACAAAAATAAAAAAATTTATACTAAAACTTCATTTTAAAAAGCAGTAAAAAAGCCGTCCCAAACAAAGCCTAAATCAGAAGCATAACTTCATGATATTAAGAAAATATTTCAAACTATTAAATTCAGTGTAAGGTGGGACATGACTATATTCCAATTATTAGAATATGTTGATGACTAGTGGGAGAATCATGCATGCAATTGCTTAGGATCATATGTAGTAGTTCAAATTATCCAAATGTGAGTTTTGACTTTGAGAGAAGTCATTTCTCATACACTTTGCTATTGTAGATTGATTTTTTGTTAACTCTACCATGATTAGAGCAGTAATGAATTGGCCGTTGAAATTTTAAAGTAATATAAGGAAATAGTCCATATATAAGCGTTTGGAAAAGCAACTGAAGCTATAGACAAGAGATTGGCGGCAGTCAATAATGGCTGCAAACAGCTAGCTTTTACTGAAAAGTTAAAAGCTGGCAGCCAGCTTAGCCAGCGCCCAGCAAGCATTCATACAATAAAATTCACTACGTTGCATACAACTGTCATCTATCAACATAGAAACGGGTTCCAGGTTGGCGGGAATTATTAGGTCCGGTCATCAGATCTAAATTTGCATCCAAATTGGTGAGTTTTTTTAATGTGCTTTTTATATATTTTTGCAAAAAAAGAAAACAACTAATACACAGTTTTAATTGCATATTAGCTGTTTTTTTATTGAATATTTGCAAAAATAAAACAAAAGCACAGCAAAAATGCAACAAATATCTTACTCATTGAGTATTTGCTGCACTGTGTTTTTACTGCGATTTTCAAATACTCAATAAAAGGGTAACTAATATGCAATTAAAATTACATATTAGCTGCCCTTTTACAAAAATACATCAAAAACATAATAAAAGTGTATAAAAAGCGCAGGCAATCCGGACGCAAATTTAGATCTGGTGAGTGGTGATTGCCCACGTTGGCAGACCCAATCGAGCAGAAATTGTTCTTCACCCTTCGTCCAAATAAGAGAATATAAAATTAGCAATTTCACCTATAAAACCACGCCATACTCGCTCGAATGGTGATCAAATACTAAAATTCTTTACACAAAACGTTTTCTTTACCAAAAACTGATCACTAAACTACAAAAAGGTGAATAAAAGTTGGGAAAAAAAAAAAAAGAGGAAAGAGTGCAGTTCTTCCCTAGTATAATGAAGTCTCCACTTCCCTATACGCAGAAGAAGACCCTACAGGCGAAACAATCTGAAGGGTTGCAAAAGGGCTAGGCCGGCCTTCCTCAATACCATCCAGCACAGGAGAATCATCCTTGATCATGGTGCGGAATGATATCGAACCCCGCTTAGTCGACGCATCCGAATTCCTTGAGGCATCTTGATGGCTCTGGTTAGCTATCAGTGAAGCATCTTCATGAAAGTAGTCATCGTAAGGTGTCTCATTCATTTCACCAATATTTTGTTCAATGTCTCGCAAGATCAGAGAATCCGCTACAGGGAGGTAGACAAGCATGCAGATGCCTATCATGTTGCAGAACAAAAGCATGAGGAAGGCCAAGAATATAAGCACCTCATAAGCCAGATTTCCTGCATGAGGCATCACTGAGAATCCAAGCAAAAGCACCCTTAGAGGAAGGAGGAGGATAACTGATAGAGCCAGGAAGTAAACCCTCATTCTCAATCTCTTGTTGATCACCAAAGAGAGCAACCGGCTTCCAATGTAGACTATATAACATATGACAAGAAAGTATAATAACCCTAAAATTATAGTGCTCAGAAGAGGATAAGTGCATATGCTCCTATTATTCACCAAAGATGTGGTCATGAAGAATTTGGCCATCTTCTTTCTCGTTCTAGGTATCTCCTCCTTGTTAAACTTGGGTCCTAATAAAACGAAGACCAGTTGAAGGATGAATACCGGAATGCACAGAAGGATGGCATAGAAAAATGTCTTCCTGTTCCATCTCTGACTCAGAGAGCCCGACTCCCTCTTCTGGAGTGCGGCGTGGAGTAAGAAAGCAAGTATGAGAAAGATAATGGGTTCCGCAAAGCCAAGATTTGAGAGGATGTAAAACTTGCAACCAAACTTCTGCCATCTCATGCTTGAGAAAGGCTTTCCTGTCCCTCTTAGGAAACTTAATCTGACAATCTCACCGAATCCGCACCAGATTGAAATGATAATTATGAGAATTCGAATGATCCAGGGACCGTTAAAGTACCTGAGGTGGGAAAAGCCTCGTCTTTGGATCTGTAGATGAAAATAGACGCAGCGATAGATGCACAATAATCCCAAGATGGCGGTCAAAGTGATGAGGGCAATGGTCACCACACCGAATACATCGGTGGCAACTCTGGTCAGGGGCATCACCCAAAACACGGATCCTGCGCATGCTCCCCACTAGCGGCGGCGTATACCGAGAAAACCCTCATGCAATGAGGAGATATCTACTGAAATGCTAGTGAGTGATCCACTATAGCCAGCGTTTGATCTTGAATTCATATAGGATTAACGATGAATGTATCTTTGGAAGTATGCCTTCTTCTTCCAAACTTTCTGAAGTCATATAGTGCAAAAATAACTACCTGAAAGCTGTGGCAATGGTATCTAAAATAAATTTTATGATTCCAGCAAATAAGGAAGTCCTTGGTCAACACAACACCTGAGCAAAGAAACTTCGTTAAAACAATGCAAAAGAGTTTCCTAAAATACATTTGAAATAGAAATACTGTGATGGAGCAGCAGTAACCATCAATTAGAAAGATATTTCAATGGTGTTCTGAGCCATGACAAAGGGAAATTGTAGTAGACTGAAAAGGTAAAACGAAGTTAGAAGGATTGGCTGATTTTATATTTATGAAAGTATGAGTTCCAAATAGGTTTCAAGAAATGTTGCAGAATTAGGAAACAAAGGGACAAAAGTTATGCCTAGGAGCCCTGAATAGTTAAGAACCAGGAATAAAGCTCAAAAGTTATTTGTAATGAACACAGACCATTCAACAAATAATTGAGTCTAGCAGAACAGGAGAAGAAAAGACAACAGTAAATAATCAAGCTGGATAACAGGGATAAAAGAAAATTGGCATATACCAAATAAATAAAGAATCAGACAAATTTAGTTCCTTGGAAGGAACAGATGTCTGCAAAGAAAAATTCAAGCAATGGCTCTAATGAAATAAACAAAACTAAATATTTCCATTTGATAACTATTAAATTATCACAGCATTCAACATACAGATGGTTCTATCCGTGAAAAAAGAGTAAATAAAAGAAAATTAGGGTTTGCTCATGATAATAAGCACTCCATCATATCCAACATGGAATAGATGAATTTATTAACGTCCTTACACTTTATAGAGAAATCAATCAAGCAAGACTTTTATTTACTCAAGTTGAAAACTACAAAAACTTGAAATCATGTAAGTTAATACAAAATTTTACATGCAGCTACTGGAACCAAGAATCTATGCAGTTCATAAAGAGAAGGCAAGCTTTCGAGTCATCCACCAAAACACCCCCTCTATCAAAGTAGCGCTGAATCATTCAACCAAAATCTTAACCATGTGCTCCCAGTTATTTGCTAGTTTTAAACACACCGAACAAATATCAAAAAGCTTTCAAATTCAAAAGACAGAACTACAAGGTGCACCTTTAAGTATTCAACCCCATTGCTGATACCATAACCAGAACTGAAAATTTTTAAAAAATAAAGGTTTACCCAATGAATTACAGGAGAATGCAACAAAAGCATAAGAAAGAAAGAATCTAGCAATTTTCACCACGGTTTAAGAAAACACGAAGCAACGACCAAGATCTCGATCATGGAGAAGCTACAAACCACATTAGCAATCTCTCTTTAATATTCAAAAAGAAACAGATAAGAAAACAACATGCAGAAAAAGCTAACAAAAGCATAGTAGAGGATACTCACCGTAAGGGAGATCTGTGATCGTCCCGCATTCAATCAAAACCCTAATATCCAGCACCGGCAACGAATAATGAGGCCGAACCACCGATGCCGGACTAGAAAGGAGACCCTGGAGCGACGAGTATAGATCCAATTAGCTTTCACGGCATCAAAGGTCCGGGGATGTGTTGGGAAACCCTAGCTAGCGGAAGGTCACTGTACAGGGGTGGGCGAGAGCGTGGGAGTTAGAGAGAGAAAGAGATGAAGGACACAGAAAAGGTGGGGAAGAGGGGATGGCCTGGTTGCTGACAGCCTGTCTCCAGCTGTCTTTTGCTTCGGCTCACCGAACCGTAGGTCCGGACAAGTCTTTCCACGTGGCACTTTGTCATTAGCCTAAATCTGGACGGAGGCTCGCACCAGGTAACCAGATAGCAATTTTTTCATGTAATGACACTTATAGACGTCATAGTTCGGAGAATTTTACGGTGCTAGTAGCCCACTTTAGACGAACAGAAGATGGATATTTTGGTCTTTTCAGGTAATGGAGGTAAGGGCTGTTAACAGGCTGGCAATACGAGAGTTTACGACCAAACGGGGCGGATCTGAATTTCAAAGTCTGAGAATCATAATATTCTCATTAAAATTTAATAAAAATGAATATCAAAATAAACTTATTTTAAAATAAATTAACATTAAATAACTAATTAATATTTATTAAATTTATATTTAAATAAATTATGAAATCATTAAAAAAAAAAAGTTGGTCAAAATTTTTGACCCATTTTTCTTTTTTAAAAAATATTATGTTTGCCAAAGAAGAAAAACTTGAAGCTTAAAAAAATCCAGCGAGTAGAATTCAATAAGAAGTTTTCCTCTTTGGGAGTTGAAAATCTGTGGGAGAATTACTCCTATACTTTCGTTAAGTTCCCAAAGTTTATGCCGATAAAATATTTTTTTGTAAATAGCTTTTCACTAAAGTTCAATACATATATAGATAAAAAAATATATCAAAAATTTATGTGAAAATTTTGGAAAGTATAAAAAAATATGCGATTTGATTCGTATGAAACCATATATTAAGCTAATTGATTGGTTGGATTATAACGACAGTGCAGTGGGGTAATGATGGTATATGACTGTGATTATCGATGTTGAACACCAAAAAGAGCCTTAGAGTTTTCAGATCTCCAAATTCTTTCTACACTCAAGTTCAGGTATCCTTTATGAGGAGAATGGGGGTATATAAATATTATTTTAGGAGAAGCATTTTCAAAATTTTGATAGTATTTCGTATGATTTCATCGTACGACTCATATTGAATCATTTAATCATAAATCAATGATTTAGCATTTAAGTGACTTAATGACCTCATAATTTAGTTATCTTGGCCTTGTTGGATTTATCTAATCTAGCCACTTGATCTGATTATAAATATGTAAAATTTGGATATTGTTTGATCCTTTAAGCAACACTCCAAATTTGGATTTCAATCGGATAACTTTTAAATACCATTGGGTTTGCCTTGTCAAAACACTTAATTTGACTACAAGTTTGCTGAAATCACAATTAGAATAACTTTTAATTTAATTTCAAAAAATTTCAAGTCAAATAGTACATCAAGATTCGTGCTGATCAAACTAAATTCCTTAAGGCATATATCAATGCTTAAGTTAATGTTATTTATAAAATAATCATCCAATAAAATGAAATTTTATATATTATTGTATGCAATAATTAAACCATCAAAATTTTAATTAAAAAAAACACGCTCTTCAAATCTAAATCACATTATATAAATATAGACATGCCAATCTTAATTTTATTGATAAATAAATTTAAATATTAATTAAAAATTTATCCATAATCTATATTGTTGAAACTTAAAGGCGAAGACAAAAACTATCTTATTGAAAAGTTTTCAATTATATCTCGATAAAAAATTTAGAATTTATGTCTTAACTATGGAATGAATATCCACACATAATAAAAAAATATGCATAAGAACATGGACCATTTTTTTTTACATATTAAACCTATGAAGGAAAAAATCCTAGGCATTCCCAAGTTGGAAAGTCTCATATTTTAGAACAATTATTACGTCCTCCGATCGGACGTAGAGGAACGTCCGGTCGAAGGCAAATTCCCGCCAAAAAACGAGTTGTACCGAGCAAATAACGAGCAATATCAAACAATAACGAAGAATACCATCATTTGAAGACCCAATACCGAGTTATACCGGGCTTTACCGAGCAAATACCGAGTTATACAAAAGTTGTACAGAGTTTTTCCCAGAAAAACTCGGTACAACTCGGTATTTCTCGGTACAGCTCGATATAACTCGGTATTGGTCTTCAGAGAACGGTATTCCTCATTATTTTCAAATAATACCTAGTTGTACCGAGCAAATACCTAGTTTTTGGCTGAAAATTGCCTCCGACCGGACGTTCCTCTACGTCCTTGCACCGGACGTAATAAAAGTTCCATATTTTAAGCTTATAATTTCAATTAATAGCTATTCCCTCCAATTCAAGAATGTATAAATACAATGGAAAAAGCTAGTATGTGTAGAAGAAGTTCCAAATTTGTAATTGTTACATGTAAGACAAATTTGTAGTTGTAGAATGCACGTTTAATATATTAATTTTAGACGAAGATGCAACATGCACAATAAAAGTTGTATGAGACTGTCATTTTTATGTGAAAATTTGAGCAACGGAAAAACCATGAGGTCTTGGCTAGTTTTAATGGTATACTAAATAATATAAGCTGCAAAAATCCTCATTTCCTTATAATTGAAGAAGATTATATTATACACAGTTGAGAATACTTTATCAGATTCTCATTATAGAGATTAAATAAATCGGGTGTTCACAAACAGATAGTTAAAAATTCAACAACAGGGTTAATTGACAATTGGTGAATGATAGAATTCTGATAATGGTAGTAGAGATTGCCATGGTGGTCATCAGCAACGATCACTAGAAAATGGAAGAGTACTTGACATTTCTTTGCTCTCAAATCTCTTCTTATGAAAAAAATGAGGCCTTATTTAATTCTTTTTTAATGTCATTTTTATAAATTTGATCATAATTAATAATACTTTATCGAATGATCCATGTTGTCCTCTTGATTTTAGATGACTTATAAAGCATTTGAGTGCCTTAATGATATTAGAACAAATGATCTTGGGGTGCTTGGTTTGTCTTGTCAAGTCGCTTGATTTGCCTATAATAATGCAAAATATAGAGACTATTTAGTCATTTAATTAATATTTAAAAGTTTCTTAATATTCTTAAAGTGTTTATTAAGTTTATTTGGACTCAAATTAGATCATTTGTGACATCTATGAGCATTTCTCACTATAACATTCAGTTCCACAATAAATTTATTGAAACCAGAGTTTTCATGGCTTGCAATTTAATTCTTAAAAAATTCTAAATCAAATATCAACCTGAGATTCATATTGATAAATTTTATAGAGATGTATCATTTTCTATTATTTTTGGACATCGAAGCTTGTGATGTTCGAGATATATTTGAAATCTTCAAAAAAAAATTGCAGCACAAAGCTACAATTTCAAAAAAAATTATGAGGCAGTGTTGCTCCTTTGACATCAAGGCGGATCTCTTCTCATGATTGTGAGCAAAAGAAAATCTATTTAATTATAATTTTAACATTTTTGTGAAATTAGTGGGTCTATTGGACTAAAAATTAATAAATAATTTTGCTCTAAACTCTTTAAATTTTCTTAAAATTGATCATAAATGTTTTTCGGATTTGAAAGTACCCAAATTGAGTCCACAAAATCAACAACATCAAAACAAGCGACAACAAAATGCTACAATAGGCTTGCCTAGGCCTGCTAATCATCATTGGTGGTGGCACCGATATGTGCGGCGACGTCATTCGACACAGTATATCACAGGCGTCTCCCTTGGGAGACAGTTCCTTAAGAGGCACCTGATATGTTTTTTAATCTAGTTTTCTTTTTCATAGAAACTCTTTTTTATTTTTTTAATTCATTCGTTTCTAGGAATCTTTTTGTTTCCCTAATTGTAACTTCCAATCCCTCCTATTCAAATATAAATTTCTCCTCAAAGTGGAGAAACTTATCTTATCCTTTTATTAAAGCTTCAATTCCCTCCCAATGGGGAGGTAATTATTATAAAAATTGTTATAACTATAATAATATAAAAATGATGTTGATGAAAGTACTTCAATTTATGAAGTTTAGTTTTCAATTAGATGTTAATATTAGCGATGTCAAGCACCAACATTAACGTTGAAGCTATTGAAACCATATGTTGTATATGAGACAAAAATTTACTTATTTGCCTCAAATTTGTTGTCGATGAGATTTTTAGTATATCATTAACTTCTAAGGCTTATATATTTTGTGGTTTTTAGATGAGTGAAGATCATATCAACCACTTGCACATATGAAGTATTTCTACTATGGAATATATCTACTAACAGCTTCCTAACAAGGCTATATTATGGGCTTGCCTTTCAGGAGTTATGAATGGAGATCATGTTTGCTACTTGCTCTTATGAGATATTTCTTGTGAGGATCGTATTCACTATTAGCTTTTCATTAAGGCTATCTCGTGAACTTGCCTTCTAGGATTTTTTATTAGATGCAATATCATTTATAAAAATTATATTTCATTGATAATATTTGAATATCTACTTACTTGAAATATATATATTTTTATATCAAATAAAAACTAACATAAAAATTCTAATATGATAAGGAGCTCACATTCTTTAATTTGCTTCAATGATAAAATCTTCTAATATACTAGGGATGTCACTTCTATTCAATAACTTTGATAACTTCCCTGCCATACTTCCTCTTTTTTTATGCTATTAATCTATAAATTATTCTTATAAATAATGGTCCAAATATTCTTGTTGAATAAGAAATTCAATCTCTTCTTTCAACTTAAGATATTTTTCTATTAAATGCCCACTTGAACTATAAAAATGACAATATTGAGACAGATGTCCACCATTTGAATTCTTTGAAGTTTTGGCTACTTAAGGTGCTCAAAATTTTGGAATCCATTAGGTAATAGCTTTAGGAGTATTTAATGGAGTCTAATCAGGCGACTTAAGTTGAATTTGGTGAGAAGGGCATCTATGATCTCTTGATTGCTTCTATTTTTTTTTTCATTGAGGTGGTTGATTAATTTCTAATTGTGAATTTTTATATTTATTTGAAGATTGTTTAAATTTCTTTCGATGAGCTTTAATGGTTTCGTCAATAGTTATTTGTATTTTCACTCAATAAATGAGATCAACATATGAGCAAACTTCCTGTCATTATTGAACAGTAAAAATGTCTAAGGTGGACACCACCAAGAAAAATATCCGTTGTAACTCTAGACCCACTCTTAGGATTTGACATCTTTAAGAAACTAATATTTGCAAGTTGTCATTAAGTCTCTCTCTCTCTCTCTCTCTCACACACACACACACACACACACACACACATTTTAGTAAATTCCAAAATATTTTTGATTTGCTGATAAGAGAACTCTATCATATTGTGATTGTTTTTTTTATTATCTAGTTTCTTTAAAACTCGCAGATTTAAACTTGAAGACCTTCCATCATACACAAACGATCCTCTAAAGCGAGGCTTAGGTCTGCTTCAACCTCTAGATTATGTTTTCCTTGATTGAGAGATTGATTGCCTTCCATTGAAAAAAAAAAAAATTTTTTGTAGTTAGCTGAAATTATGTTCTTACCAAAGATGCCAAACTATCACGTACTAAAAACGTGAAGAATTCAATAAGGAGAAAACCATGGTTCCTAGGACATTTGCAATAATCCATTTAATAAAGGATGATACAAAAATCTTTCTTTCCTCACAATTAGAGAAGATAAGGCCATACATATTTGAGAATATATATCTGATTCTCATTGTAGGGGTTACAGAAATTTGGTGCTCACAACAGTTAAAGCTTAACAACAAATTTAAACAACAATGATCAAATGATCAAATTTTCATGATGATGGAAACAATCGCTAATAATGTTAATTGACAATGATAATAAAAAATGGAATAAAGTTCTTGGCCTCTCATAGCCTCGAACCTCCTCTCCTGTAGCAAATAATATCATGTTTATAGTTTTTTTTTTTTTTAGAAGAGATGCATTTTGATGCATTTGGCTAGAATCCAAAATACTCCATCAAATGATTCATATTAATCCCCTTGGTCATTGATTATTTATTCAACATTTGAGTGCTCTAATTATATCTAAATCAAATTATCTTGAGCTCATTAGATTCATCTTTTCAAGCCGTTCTTTTTGAATTTAAGCACACAATACTCGGTCATTCTACTAATACTCAAAAACTTTTAAATATACTTCAAGTGTTTGATTTTGATTCATTTGAACTCAGATCAGATAATTTGTAATGTTTATGTGGTCGACTCATTGAGATGTTCAAATTAACTATAAATTTGTTAGATCAAATTAATTGAGCTATGATAGGTTCAGTAAGCAATCAAGGACTGTGGTGTGACATTTGCTGTCGATAATAGCCTATGATTGATGAACCTAAAACAGTATATTAATATGAATGGCGACTTATAGACTGCAATCACTCCTAATGTTGTTAATAGAGGCCATCTCTTAGGATTGTAGATAGAGCCAATCAATTAGCATAATGACTTCAATTTTGTCATAATCTTTAAAATTAAATATGCTTATTCTGAAACAAATAAAATTGCACTAATAAAACAAAATTAAAATTGCAAATAGACAATATCTCAATGAATAAATGATAAAGCTATGATATCATATCAAGGCATCATATTATAATAGTAATTATTATTATATATCTCCTCCAACAACTACAAAATAATAACACTTCTTCAATAATTATCACTAATCATGGCAAACCAACCAAATTCATAATACTCATAAGCTTTTCCTTGTAAGAAGCAACAACATCAAAATAAGTCCAATCAAATAGTCTCTCATCCTAATTCTAATTTCTATTATAATATTAGTGTTGCGTGCTAGAACATATGTGACAGGAAAGTAGGAAAATCTTTTGTCTTAGTGTTGTATGTATACTAAGCACACAAACAGAGAGATTTGAAAACACCATGATTTTAGCTTGAAATATCTTTAAAAAAAAAAGAAGTGAAAGGCGGAAGTCTAGCGATGGTCGAGAAGAATATATTATAAAAATCGTCATTAAGCTGGAGGATGATCAAATTACAAAAGTCCAAAAGGTGGATTGAACTTTGTGTGGGTAATAGTGGTTGGACAGAAGCCTGGTGTCGATCAATGAAAAGGCGGAAGTCTAGCGATAGTTGAGAAGAACTCTGACGACTTTAAGAAAGAACTTCGACGACGATAGTGAAGAACTCCGGTGGTGGTCGAGAAGAAATCTGGCGACAGTCGGGAGGAACTCAAATGACAGTCAGAAAGAACTTCGGCTGCAGACGTCAAGAAGAACTCTATCGGTGGCCGAGAAGAACTTCAACGGTAGTCGAGCAAAACTCCCGCGGTGGTTCGGAAGAACTTTAGCAACGTTTAAAATGAACTTTGGTGGCAATCAAGAAGAACTCTGTCTCAACCACCGTTAGAGTTCCATCGTTGGACTTCTGCCCTTCGTCGACCACCGCCGGACTTTTGTCCATTTGTCGACCATCATCGGAGTTCATCCCGACCACCATCGGATTTTTGCTAAACTCTCCAAATTATTGTAATTCCACCGTCTCTAAGTAAATGAGCGAATCAAGATTTGTATTTCATTCAAATTTAGTGGAATTTTCTCATATGGGTTAGGTCCCTTGGTTTTTCCCTTTCTGGATTTTCCAAGCAAAAAAGTTCTAGTGTTTTCTCTCTTAACTAGCCGTTAGTGTGTAGAATATACGTACATTGCTAAGACATTGTATTCTCTTACGTTACTGCAGTGTATATTGTAGCCCACAACAATTGACTATGAATTTTATAACTTTATATTAATAAAATAAAAATCTCAAATGACCCGCCCAAATTGACCCAACTTCTAAGCTACTAGTTAGAAAATTAAAAACCATATTCTAATGTATGCTTGTCTACATGAATATTATGTGACTCATCTTAGGCTTTATTTGGGACAAATTTGTTAATACTTTTAGACCGCAACTAAAGTTTTTATTTGACTCTACTTTTTCGTTGCTTTCAAAAAAAAATTTGTGCTGGGAAGTTTTTTGCAATAGAATTAAAAAAAAAAATTCTCCATAACATCTTTATAACTAGCTTTATAAAAAGTTGTAGCAAGGGGTGCAAATGAGTCAAGCCAGCTCGTGAGCTGGTTCGAACTCAACTCATTAACGAGCTCACAAGTCGAGTTTATTGAGTTTCAAGCTCGAGCAGAATTTTGAGCTCATTGGATTATCGAGCTCGAGTTCGATTGAGATGACGCTCAGTTCAATTACTTGTCGAGTAGATTGAGTGTGAAAGCGGAACTGCGAAAGCCGAAGGTGGAATCGCAGGAGTGGGCTCGAAAGGAGGAATCGTGGAAGGCTGAAGTGAAGCACGAATGAGAAATCAAAAGCCGACTGCAGATTTGACATCCAAAGCGGGCTCGGACGCAGAAGCGAAAGCGTCGGCTGTTCTTCTTACACCGAGCTGGCCTGTGAGCCACATCCAATACAACTCGACTAGAGTTCAGGCTCGGTATTTGGCTCGCAAGTAGAGCTCAAGCTAGTAATGACTCGAACTCGACTCAACTCATTTGCACCCCTAATTACAGCCATCCCAAATAGATATCTATCTTAACTAAAAGATTTTAGATTCAAGATTTTACCCATATGATGCCTATGAATTTATGAATATTCTGCCCATACATGGCCAAATACTGTAAATTAATCCTAACAGCAGGAAACTTTCAGCCTGAAATAGGAATCTTTCTCCACCTGCCCAAAGGACAAAAGCCAGGCTTTCTCCAGGTGATGCCACATGAGTAAGGAATATAAAATACTCACAAGCCTTTATTGATACTTATATTCGTTTAATAAAAAATAAATTATTGAAGTGGTAAAGCTTGTTTAAATAATTAAGAAAAGTGGATTAAATTAATGAAGTTAGAGACCAATTAATCAACCATTGATCATCATTATAATTATTCATTAGATAATTGATTAGTATCAAATTAAAAACATTAAAATCTTATTGCCAACCTCATTGAAATCAATTCAAGGTTAAATGCACGTATGCTAAGAGCACACCTCCACAATAAAAAAAAAGGATTAGCTATTCTCTAAGGTGAGCTGTTTGCGGTATAATTAATCCTAAATATAATTACTGATAATTGTTAAGAAACGATGAATCAAATACAAAGAAAAATAATAAATCACGATCTTCAAAACACAAACGAACACAAGAGATTTACATTGAAAATTCAAATATGGGAAAACTACGGTGTGAAGGTAGAACGGTTTCACTATAGAGAAGAGACGGAGTCCAAAACGAGTTACAAGCCCTAAGTCTTTTACAACATATTTATAGGGCAAAAATATGGCACCGAAAAACAAGCAGAATTCCCAAAATACCTTACATCCAAAATTTGTTCCGGGGGAGCTGCCTCCTTGGACCCCCGACATATTTGCGTAGCGTACGACGGTCAAGGACATGAACAAATAAGGGTCGAGTCAAATTCGAGTCAACTCCAACAATAATCATGTTGATTTTAAGCATAAAGACTTATTTATGAAGCTACAAACTTTATTTAATAAATATACAAGCAAATTTCATGACAACAAAACATGTTTTAAACTACAATAATCTTACAGCTTTGTTTGGGTCATTTTTTTTTACTGTCTTGCTTTTAAAATCTCATTCATAATTTTTTGTTTGGCTATTATTTTTCTATTGCTTTCAAGAAACTAATATATTAGGAAGCTGCTTTTCATAACAACTTTCAAAAAATTTATTTCGCATGTAATAGCTTTACAATCATCTTTAAAAAAACTGTAGCCATTCGAAATGATCCTAAAGCTTCATCTGAGACAGCTTAATTTTTTTTTGTTTGTTTTATGTTTTCAAAAGCTCATTTTTGAACCACAGTTTTAAATATGTTTTCCCAAAAATAACTTTTTATATTTGTTAGAAAATGAGTGAATTTTCAAAACCCTATATTTGTTTTACAGTCAAAATACTATCAATATTAAATATTCCCCAGTGATGTAACTGCATAGCTCTTTGTTTGTGACTACTAGAACAACAAGCTGTTAATGGAGTCATTTAGCGAATTTACAGCTTTGATGCTCTACAGTCAGTCGATTAATTAGCTGTAGCTCAGCCGAAGATCATTAGTTAAAACGTTATTGTTTTTTACATTGCTAGTTGCTGCTGCTTGTTTCCACAATGATTCAGCAGCCGAGTATGAAACAACAGAAGATACATATATAAAGAGGTAATTTGTTTCTAATATTATATGGAAGTGAGTTTCAATGCTGCTTATTTGTTTTACATGAAAATTTTTATCTTATTTTCAATGTTTATTTAGAATAAAATAGGGGTGTATATATGGATGGCGACTCATTAGTAGCTTGTGAGTTAACCTTGATGAGTTACGAGTTTAAGCTCGAGCTCAAATTACAACTTATATCTTAAACGAACTCGAATTCAAACTTGAAGAGACTAATCTTGTTAGTTTGATTAAAAACACTAAAAATCATTTTTTTCCCTGAGTTGATCACGGGTCAGAAGCGAAGCGCCAATCTCATAAACTCCTTTTTCTTCATCCTGATTCAAGCTTGATAGCATATGTTTTCCTTGTAATTTCAAACTCTGCTAGACCATCAATGCTTTCTCCCACAAGTATTGTCTCGTCACCGTTTCTATCAATGTCTTCTCCATCAAACTTCAGGCATATTTTCCTTGCCGCTTGTCTTGTCATTGCATTCTTCAACGAGCTCTAATTGGAACTAATGTCACAACCTATTTTAGTGAGCTCTCGTCCTAACTTTTCCAACTTAGCCTATTTGGTTACTATCTTCTCCTATGAGCATCCGTCGATTCCATCTCCAGTGTCTTCTCACCATGACTTTAGCTCAAACTCATAACTTGAGCTCGTGCCGCTATTTTTTGGGCAAGTCGAGCCAGAGATCGCCGTTTGCGCAACTCAAGCTTGAGCTCAAGTTCAAGCCCATCATTAAGTAGGCAAGTTGAAATTGAGTTTTCTTTTCCCTCACTCAAATTTCATTCGACTTGTTTACACCCTCACACTAAAGCTTGACTTATGTCACCAAGCAATCATATGTATGTCTTTATATTAATAATTATTATCATGAATAAATATTATACTCTAACTCAGCTGTTTTTTTTTAATTTAATCTATTTTATTTTTATTTTATGCGGAAAAAAAAAACTGCAACTTTTCATGCTCTAAAAAGGTGAAATTCATTCATGACTTTTATGAAATTGAGTTTCATAATTAAGAATTCATTTTTATCCAATTTTAACTAAACGAACTTATTTTTGAAACTCAATTCCAAATATTTCCAAGCATCTGAGTGGCCTAAGTGATAGAACTAAGGCTTCGTTTGGGACAACTTTTTTAATGCTTTCTAAAACAACTTTTTAGTACAAAAAATTTTAGTTAAAAAAAATTTTGCACCAAAAAAAAATATTTTAAAAAGTAGTAAAAGAGCCATTCCAAATGTAGTCTAAGGATGGCTTTTTTATTGCTTCTTAAAGTGACTTTTTAGTACAAAAATTAATTTTTTTTACTAGAAAGTTACTTTAAGAAGTAGTGAGAAAGCTGTCCCAAAAGAAGTCTAAGGCTTTGTTTGGGACGTCTTTCTTATTACTTCTTAAAACAATTTTTTTAGTAAAAAATTAAAAATTTTGTACTAAAAAACTACTTTAAGAAGCGGTAGGAAAGCCATCCCAAACGGATCTTAAGTCAGGTGATTGAACTCTCTCCTACAGAGAGGTGACTGAACTCTTTCCTACAGAGAGGTGATCTGCAATGGAGGGTTCATGCAGAAGAATAAAATTGGCTGTGATTCCTGGCCGAGTGCCAACAAGGTCACTACAACCCCTATTAAAACAAGTTATCAGCAAAATAAAAGCAAGCGCTTGCCAAGCCATGACTTTTTTTAATCAGAAGACGAGCAAAGAGGTCAAGAAATCATGTAGGTTGCACTCTGTGGTGATTTAGGTTTTATTTGTGATAGCTTTTTACTGTTTCTTAAAATATTTTTTTAATATAAATTTTTTACTAGAAAGATGTCCCAAATAGAGCCTTAGGTTTCGTTTGGGACGGCTTTCTTACTGCTTCTTAAAGCAGCTTTTTAGTACAACAAATAAATTTTTTATACTAAAAAATTGTTTTAAGAAGCAGCAAAAAAGTCATCCCAAACCAATGTCATAGAATGGAACTTTTATTCTATCCAGTGAACATACGCAGAGGAATGTTCGGTTTTAGGCAAAAAAGCGCCTGTACCGAGTTTTTTGAAAAAACTCGGTACAGGCGTGAAAAACTCGGTACAGGCACTTTTTTGCCTAAAACCGAACCTTCCTCTGCGTACGTTCACTGGATAGAATAAAAGTTCCGTAGAATGAGCACTATAAATTTTAGAAGAAATTATAAGAATTGGTAAATATGAAGTTATGTCCATCATTCAAGCTTTTAATATTCTTTGTATGTAGTTCAGTTCAATTTAGGAGAAATTATTAGGTGTACATGATAGATGCAAACTGCACACCTATTTGGTCAGCCGATCGAGGGACTTTTTGTCCTGTATTAGGCATTTCTTGCAGTTTCGATTAGATGCAGGATCAAGTGATTAAGGGTGAAAGGGAGTAAGCAAACTATGAAGAAGGCTTCGTTTGCGATGACTTTATTTTTACTTTTTAAAGCTTTTTAATTTTTGTATTAAGAAGTTATTTTATGAAGCAGTAAAAAAACTGTCTCAAACGAAGCTAAAGTAGAGAGGGGATCAAATTATTTATTCCATCATTTACACCATTAATGTCTTCTTTTAAGTTCTCGATTTAAGGATTTATGGTTGCACCTTCTTTTCTACTGAGATATTAAAAAGGAGGGCTATGATTCTTCTATCTAGTAAAAGGTGAATATTCATTTGTTTTTGACTTTTTGTGTTCTTGGAGGTTGGATAAATGAGTAATTCTTCATATCTCCTCTTTTGAGGCAATGACAAAAGTCCCTTATATGTTTGTTCATGGACTGTCATTCTATTGTTGGTTTTTTAACACAAACTATGAGGAGTTGGGTTTGATTATGTTTTTTTATTGAGATCAATGTGGACAAAATTAGTTGTAATGAGATTCATGTTTAATGAGTTAATTAATGCATTAGAATCATAGATTTCCTTAACTACTTACGAGGTTGAACCCAATTTGCAAGGGAATATTATGATGATGTTACGTCATGTTCAATATATTGAAGGATGCCATTTGTCATGGGTTATAAAGAATGGGTAGTTCTTGATAAATAAAGAAGCGAGGGGCTAACTATGATGTTGACAGATCTTACTTTAGTGAGTTCGATATGACTAGAGAGATTATTTATATCCTAAATAATATTGGGATAGGATTGAGAATCATGTGTGAATGTGTTACATGAGCAACAAGCTAAAATCTTCTAATCATGTTGGACTTCTTATCCCAGCTTAATACCAATAATGCTTAAGGAGATAAAAAATTATTGAGCAATGAAATATTTCATAAGCTTAGAAATGCTCGTGAGTACCAGTCTAGCCTTGGAGGTGGTAAGATTATCAATAGTAAGAGATATACTTATGTGACTTTCCACCTTGGAGATTCCCTCATGGGTCCAACAATATATGAGAAAAAAAATCACTCATATTTGAATTTCATCAAAGTCATCTTTAATAAGTTTAAGTCATTGTCTACTTTTTAGTAATGAAGTGTTTACCACTAATGAAACTAGGGCATCTAAACTACTTAGCATCAGAATCCTTTTATTTAGAAGATGGAAATGGTAAAAGGATATCTGATGAAGTAAGAAGCTCAAACTTTTGGTTTCCACGGCCTCTTAAAAGATACAAGAAAAGTTTTATAAAATTGTCTCTTACCCAACACATAACCAACTAAGCAAACTTCTCAATCTATGGCTCCTTTACTGATTCCCTCAATGATGAAGGAAGTTTCCTCTTCAACAATTTCAACCTAAGACAACTCAAAGTTGTTGTATCTAGAATTTGAGGATGTTAAGATGTTATTCCAATGTATAGATGACCTCAACTAGGCCATTGAGGTTGTAACTAGAGTAGTGACAAGGGGTTGTTGATGTGGTCTAACCCTTATAATGGAAGAAGTTTTAAGCTGAGAGAAAGAGGAAAAAAAATGAGGGGTTTGAAGAAGAAGTAAATGAAATTGGAAAAAAAAATCTAACAACACCTCTAAGAAGTTTTTATGATGGTTAGAAAAATGCAAATATGCATAAAAAAATAGTGGCTGCATAGGCATGGAATACGCTAACGATAGCTGGAGATCAAAAGAGAAAGGGAATAGCCAAAAAGTTAAAAGAAAAAAAGCTAACAAGAGGAAAAAAACAAACCCTTAATAAGATGGCTAAAGATGATAGAACAGTAAACTCTAGCTGAGGTGTCTCCCAACATGCACTAGAAAATATTCTTTTGAAAGTTTCCTTTTGATTGTGTTAACCTCGAGAGATTATTACGTGCGGAGTGCGGACGGGGAGAACCGTCAGCACAAGCATTGGATACCTAGCAGTACCCGCACTCGGTACCGCTGGATACCGCTAGGTACCCAGTGTTTGTGCGGATGTTGCGCACTCCGCACCTAATAATTTTTCGTTAACCTCGCTAGTAAATTTTATCTGCCATGTTGCTTGTAGTATAATATATAATAATATATGACAATTTAAAAAATTTAAATACTTTTTATTCTCTCTATATACATGACAATTTATAGTGCTTTGGGTGTCTTATTGAAACCACATTCTCCTAGTACAATTACATCTTCATTTACAATGAACCAATTTTATTGTATTTGATATGCATATAATCAAACTTAAATAATAAACTTCATCATATTGAATTTGTATCTATTTAAATACTTTTTGAAAATTAAACATACATACATACCGTACAATTTTTTGTATGTTTATCTATCTAACATTTAAACTTTAATATATATAATGATGTGATTGAGATATTCAAGTGGTATATACATAAATATCAAAATTTGTGATGTTAGATAAAGAAATATATAAAAATATTTGATAAGTATGTAAATACACCCTTAAATATGTCGCATTTTTTTTACAATTAGTTTTTTTAATACATAGATTTTAAATAAACTAAACAAAAAAAATCCTTTGGTTTCATTCATTCCTACATACAAAGCTAAAGATTACTTCGTTCTTTTCCGATCAAAAACAAGATTTGTTTTCAATCGGTGTCTCTGAAGAGAACAACAAAAATGAAGACTTTATCATGTTCGGCTTTAAGGCCTGCATCGCCAAGCTCGGCTTTGAGGCCGATCTCCCTTCGTCGGCAACTCCCTCATCCATTGTACATTTCGTCAGGTAAAGTTGCCGCATTTTCTTTTATTTTGGTTCGAACGGTCATAATTCTATGATTGATGGGCGTGTTAAAAATGAGAGTATTGTTGATGCGCGCAAGGTGTTTGGAAAAATGCCTGGGAAGTATTTGGTGAGCTGCATGGCATTAAAGATCTATTTTGGATGATGCTTGAGTGGGATGTGGTGTCCTGGAACTATTTTATTTGATTTGCCATACAATAAAATTTATTGATTTGTAATAATGCATCATGTTTGTTGCATCCCAGATTTCCTAATTCTTATAGGTGCAATTATTCAAAAAACGTCATGGTTGTGATCAAAACCAGGACAAAAAGTTCCATTTACTTTGGCATGAAATATTCATTCTAGCAATAGATTATCTATCAGTTAGCTACACTCAAACCTTCATAGCGAGGTTTTTGTTATATGTGCAAAGTTTGACTTTTCTATGGCCATGAGTTATTCTGCCTCTAAAAATGACAATTATATTGTTGTAAATAGTGTAGACGATAACTTGTATTGGTATACCAAAAATGTATTTAAGAATACAATTGAAGCACTTAGAGATGTGTTCGTAGTAATCGAATCATAATTAAGCCATTCATGAAAGAGTAAGTCCACTTATCCACATAGCATTCTATCAGTTAGTTGGCTTACCTGGTTGAAGGGAAAGAACATCTAGCAAGAGATAGAGAGAGATTAAGAGAAAGAAAGAGAACATAGGCAAATACACATGGATATATATGCTTTGACAGTCTTCACCTCCATCCATTGCAATAATGCACTAGTCCTCTGGATACAAGAGGAATTGAGAAGATGATGAAGAAAATGAAGATAGAAGAGGAGAAGAAGAAGATGGTAGCTAGAGTTCTCTTGGACTAGGCAAGGACCATTTGAGCGGGATTGTTATTTTCCCTAATGAGCCAAATCATATCAATAAGGTCAAATCATCTTTCCACATGGACCACCTTGATTGAGCACAGGAAATGAGGCATCACACCTATTTTCCCATTTCCTAAAGGTGTACCCAGCTAAACAATACCATGATTTAGTTCAAAAAAAAAATGCCAAAAAGTTCCATTTAGAATGACTCGAAATTTTAAACCGAACGCTAACTTATATCTATCATATATGATCATTGTCAACCTAAGAGACAAACACATGTGATCCTTATCAACCCAAGAGCCGAGATGAAATGAGGACATGGGAGGTGTTGGATAAGAGGTAATTGGAAAACACACGTTTATACATATTCACCGCAAATTTCCATAAAAAATGCCTAAATTTCATATAAAAAACTAGAAAATTCAGCAACAAATATCTTTTGGCCTATGCTTAATACTTGGTAACAAGATTTTTGTAGGTGCAAATTTTGACTTGTATAAGGTCATGGGTTATATTTTGTCTCCATGCCATCTTTTTGTGTGTGTGTGTGTGGGGGGGGGGGGGTTGAAAGCTCGATTTTCCTTCCAGGATTGTCCGGGACGAAGTTGGATCGTTCGGGACGATCAGTACAGAATCTGTGGACAGAGAGGTTTGTCCCAGGACGAAATTTGTCCAGAGGGCAAGCCGTCCAGGGACGAAATTGTTCACGTCTGAACGAATTTTGTCCAGATGGCAAATCGTCCCGGGACGATTTGGAATCGTCCGGGACGATTTGGCATCGTCCGGGACGATCTGCATGTATATATATGGGATTGTGTTGGATTGAGATATTTTGGAATCTTTTGGAAGAGAGAGAAAAAGCAAGAGAGAGAAAAAGCAAGAGAGAGGAAGGAAAAAGCTTGGTTTTGGAACTCGCGGTGCGCTTTTCATCCGACGCCGCTGTTGGAAAAATTGTTTGTTTCGCTGTAAGGACTCCGAATCCTATTTCTGATTTCAAAGATTTCGAGTTTTGGTATTTCTCTGCTCAGTTTTGTGTTTTCGTTACCGAAAAACGTGACTATCTTAATATTGACGAAACTTTTAACCGCGTAACTTTTGGTATGTTTCTGAGTTGATGTTTTTGTACGATTTGAGTATTTTCTGTAAGTTTTCACCGGGTATTTTGAATTCTAGTGTATTTTTATCGAATAGTAAATTATCCGGATGTTGAAAAATAATGCTTCAGTACAAGTAAAGTCTTGAAATGATGTTTTATTCGATTTCTGATAATTTGGTAGTTTTCTGAAACTGTGTGTTTTGACTATGTTTGTGATTTCTGTCAACTGTACGATATTTTAAGGATTTTCTTCGATTGAGTTAAATTGTGTTTATTGATTGCAATGTATTAATGAGATGTATATGAATGTGGATATATGATTGAATATACTACTATTACTGAAAGCTCGATTTTTCTTCCAGGATTGTCCGGGATGAAGTTGGATCGTTCGGGACGATCAGTACAGAATCTGTGGACAGAGAGGTTTGTCCCAGGACGAAATTTGTCCAGAGGGCAAGCCATCCAGGGACGAAATTGTTCACGTCTGAACGAATTTTGTCCAGAGGGCAAATCGTCCCGGGACGATTTGGAATCGTCCGGGACGATCTTCATGTATATATATGGGATTGTGTTGGATTGAGATATTTTGGAATCTTTTGGAAGAGAGAGAAAAAGCAAGAGAGAGAAAGAGAAGGAAAAGGAAGGAAAAAAGCTTGGTTTTGGAACTCGCGGTGCGCTTTTCATCCGACGCCGCTGTTGGAAAAATTGTTTGTTTCGCTGTAAGGACTTTGAATCCTATTTCTGATTTCAAAGATTTCGAGTTTTGGTATTTCTCTGCTCAGTTTTGTGTTTTCGTTACCGAAAAACGTGCCTATCTTTATATTGACGAAACTTTTACCGCGTAACTTTTGGTATGTTTCTGAGTTGATGTTTTTGTACGATTTGAGTATTTTCTGTAAAGTTTTCACCGGGTATTTTGAATTCTGGTGTATTTTTATCGAATAGTAAATTATCCGGATGTTGAAAAATAATGCTTCAGTACAAGTAAAGCCTTGAAATGATGTTTTATTCGATTTCTGATAATTTGGTAGTTTTTTGAAACTGTGTGTTTTGACTATGTTTGTGATTTCTGTCAACTGTACGATATTTTAAGGATTTTCTTCGATTGAGTATTGAGTTAAATTGTGTTTATTGATTGCAATGTATTAATGAGATGTATATGAATGTGGATATATGATTGAATATACTACTATTACTGAAAGACAAGTGAAGACTGGTTGAACTGTTGGTTGGAGATTGATAGACCTGTCAGGATGGTGGGCCGATGGGCTTTCCTTTAAAAAGGGTTTGGTGTTATCCTCTATTGATCATTGATACAACGATTGGGAGTCATAAGGAGATTATTCTGCCGACGGACAAGAGTGACGACTCTTATTGAGCCAACGGATATAACGATACATCGATATTCCAAGATTGAAAAACGTCGTAATAGCCATGTCTTTTACTTGTTGAGTAAAGGCTGGTTGAACCGTTGGTTGAAGATTGACCTGTCAGGATGGTGGGCTGACGGGCTTTCCTTTAAAAAGGGTTTGGTGTTATCCTCTATTGATCACGTGATACAACGATTGGGAGTCATAAGGAGTTTATACCGACGGGCAAGGGTGACGACTCTATTATAGCCAATGGATTACTAATATACTAACCTTGAAAAATGCCTTAATAGCTAGTGATTGTACTTGTCGAGTAAGATTATTGTGTTGAATTGCATGTGTAAAGTATTGTTCTTGTGATCTCATTATGGATTTACTGATTTATCGATATTGACTGATTTATTGATATGGAACTGATTTATGACTGAATGGCTTTACTATACGGATTTATGAGTTTCCTGTCATTGCACGATTTCATTGATATTTCATACTGTACATGTCACTGAACCGATATGGATATTGATATTGCATTGATTCATTGATAATACGGATACCGATATTATTAATTCATCAATATTATGGATTCATTGATACACCGAATACGAACTGATACAGACACCGATATTACTGATTCACCGATACTACTGATTCATTGTACCGATCTTATAGCACGTGATACACCGAATACTAACCGATACATGTGATACACTGAGCACATGATCTAGAATATGATTTTACTGTATTGATAAATTTGATTGCTTTCAATTATTATTATTGATTTATTGATTTGATTATTTTATGTGATTTCATACGGTTGATATTATTGACCGGAAGTGATTTCTTTATTGATCTGATTGATTCTATTAATATGATTGAGTGATGTTAATTGTATTTGATTTGACAGATTTACAATAAAACGTATTGATTCATTTACTGAGGATTTATCGTTATTGTACGGATTTATTATTACTACACGATTTCATTGTTATAGCATAATCATTCATGTCGTCACTGGATTGTTACTGATATTGATACATACGCTGCTACTACTGATTTATTGTACTGACTTTATGCACGTGTATACTGAGCAAGTGATATATGATTCACTGAACACGTGATATCGATTACTGGATTGCATATGATTTATTGAGCAAGTGATATTGAATAACTGGAATTTGTAAGTGTATGTTTTGATACGATTCTACTACATTGATTTGACTGATGTTATAGATAAGACGACTACTGTAGGGATTTGATGCACGTATTGATTCATTGAGCTTTACGGACTTTTATACTGCTTATTGATTCTTTTACTGTCGATTGAGGATTTGACCGTTTCTATATTGATTTCCGTTACTGCATTGATTTCTATTTCTGTACTAATTTCCGTATCTGCATTGAGTCATTGATCATGTGCAAGTGGCTGATATTGATTTGATTGATTTACATGGATATTGCTCTCGTACCGTGCTTTGATTTCAGTTGTAGATTTTTGGTAACCTGCTGGGCTTTTTGAAGCTCATTATATGTGGTTAATGATTTCAGATGCAGAGCCTCCCGCGTGAAGCTTATTTCGGATACTAGTGTAATTTTTTGTTCATGTTTTATTTTGTAGCCCGAGCGGCTATTGTACATGTTCTTTTGGACCCTATTTTTGGATTTTGTATATGAAATGCCGAAATGTGAATTATAGTATTTTGATGTATTTGTTTTCCTTAATGCAATTATCATTTCTGGATGTCTGTATTAATCTGAGCGAGAAATGAGCGAAAAAAAAAGAAGAATGTTAGATGAATCCTTTCACTATAGATGCCTGGGATGTCATCGGGGGGATGGGGTCACAAACCAACCCGACTATGACAGGTCATATCGTGTTGAGCTGTGACAGGCAAACCTCAAGATCTAGTTTTAGAATTTCTTTTTCAGATTTTCTACCAAAATTCATTGAAATAAATGGCAAATTACAGAGCTACTAAAATATCTAAATATTGAAAAACTCATCCATAAAGTTTCTTTCATTCATCAAAATAAATATCTACACTACAGTACATGATTACAGGCAAGAACTACAGAACTGAAAACTAAATTAGCCATGATTATACAAAAATCAGAATAACAAAATACCTATGAACATAGATCTGGTCCTGAACAGCTAGTCCACAACCGCTTTCCCCTTTTTAGATTTTAAAAACTAGAAGTAAAACCACAGTGAGCTACAACAGCTTAGCAAGCAACACAAACCAATCTAAATTTTCAAACATTCTTTTATCAAATAATTTACTAAATATTTAAAAATAGTTAATTACAGTTTAAATAAATCACTGAACTGAGAATCACAAAACTAGAAAATATAATAAATGTATGGCAGCTATTTTATGATTCAAATAATAGTACAAAACAAATTAATAAATTAAAATTCATATCACAGAGTAGTTCAGGCACATTTCCCAGATCCAGACAGAATCTCAAATGATTCTAGCCTCTTATAACTCCCAGAAATTCCCTGAGACAGACAGAATCTCAAAGTATTCTGGCCTCTTATGGCTCCCAACAGATATAATTTAATCACATATGCATATGTATAATCATATAATAATAATTAAAGAGTAACTGAGTATGTATCAAAATGTCACAGTATTGTATAACGATAGACAAACAGAAAATCCAACTAGGCAAAAATGCACATTTTTAGAAAATTATCAAATTATCAAGGAATGTGTAAAACAATATTTTAAGACTTTTATTATACTACTGCACTATTTTTCAACATCCCGATAATTTTCTATTAACTAAAAACCCCGCAAATTTTAAAACTCCACGTGAAAAATTTTCAGAAAATATTCAAAATGTGCATAATCGTAATATCTACAACATTCAAAAAGTTACGCAGAGAAAGTTTTACCGGTGCAAAGTTATCCCCGTTTTTCGCTAACAAATACAAAATTTTAATTGAAATATTCGCCAAAACTTTCACATTTTTGTAAATTGAGATGTGCATAATGTGCATTACCTCGAGACGAACAAGTTTCTCAACTGGACTGACGGACAAAAACGGCCCGAAGTCGCCCAAAAATCGAATTTTATTTTCTCTCTCTCTCTCTTCTCTTAATTTTCCTTTTTCCCCTCTCTGTTAGCCGAAGAAGCTTAGGGAATAATAATATATATAATGACTTTAGTGCTTTTAGATATTTTAGATTTTTTTATTAAATAATATATAATATTATTATTATTATTCATTTTCAATAGAAAATTCATATAAACTCTTTTATGGATTCTAAAAATTACAGAAAAAATATTCATAAATTAACAAATTTTATTTAAAAAATTATGGTGAAATCGATTTGCAAAACGGATATCTAACGGTCCCAAAACCCCACTTGACCAGACAGATGCCGATTTCTTAAGAAATTTTGACAATGCCCAAAAATTACGAGAAAATTAGGGAAGCTAAAACACGCCATTATAAATGTTATGGCAAAAATGGTTTGTGATTTAGACTTTTCTAGGTCAACTAAATTTTTTTTTGAAAATTTGAAGGGTTTCATAGGGGGGGTGGGGGTAAGTGACCCGAGCAGGCTCGTGCTCGACTCGTTTATGAGCACTCGAGTCGAGCTTATTGAGCCACGAGCTCGAGTTCGAGCTTGACGAGGCTCGGCTCGCGAGCTAGTTCGAAATTATTAAATTTAAATATTTTTATAAAAGTTAATAATAATCATGCTGCAATTTCAAAATCCCTCCTAATTCTTAAAATCCCGCCAGTTATTTTCTCAAAAAAAAAAAAATCCTACCGGTTCTCTCTCTCTCTCTCTCTCTCTCTCCCCGTTGACAAACTATTGTAATAAATGCTAATGGTCTAACACTCAAAAAAGCTGCTCACATTTCAATACCCTCTCTCTCTCCTCTGACAGCCACGGTAATAAATGCTAGCATCCTAAAAACTAACAACTCAAAACCCTCTCTCCCTATATCTTCCTCCCGATGTACTTGTAAAAAATAAAAGCCGCAAATTAATTTTTGGAGGACCGTCCGCGTTGGAAGACGAACTGAACCACATCGGAGGCTCGACGAGCGGCTCAAACTCGTTTTTTGTAGAATGAGTAAAGCTTGACCTGAGTTCGAGATCGAGCTCGGTATTTGACAGCTAAGCTCAACTCGAACACACCCTGACTTGACTCGTTTGCACCCCTAGGGGGGGGGGGGGGTTCATATTTCGAACCCAATACATCTTGATTGGTAGTCAAAGCTCCCAAACAACATATCAAGGTGAGCTATGTGTCTCCATCCCGTCTTATAAAAATGGTGACTAAATACAGTAGAGAACTGTTAATGAGATAAAAGTTTGCTATGCTTTGTCTGCCAATGTCCGCCACTTACTTGCTGAGGTTCTGCCACACCAATTCCTATCCATTGATTGCTAATAGCTTAGTTAATATCGATTGTTGCCTTGCATTAATCTTGTTGTTATAATGACCTTTCTCCCTGATTTTATTTATATACACTAACCGTTGAATTGTTAGAAATGACAAATGATGCTATCTCCTTCCTGTTACTTTTTTATCTTAGTTTTAGTTTGTTAATATGGTATCAAAGATTGCCAAGTCTCACGGTGTTACCTTCATATTTTTCTAATAATTGGTATTTTATTTGAGCTATGACTTATAAAACCTCTATAAACAACGAGACAGTTGTTGTACCTCCTGTTAGTAACTATCTGATTCCCTCCCAACTAAATTTTTTGACGTCTACCATATAAAAGATGTCATCACCATTCATTTAATACCAGAAAAATCACCTGACTAGGCATTTGCAAGTTCTCAAAGTCTTCAGAGCAAATGAATTTGAAAGTTACCATGATGGATCCATTGATCATTCTCCTTGACAAATCACTCTGTTGGGTTTTAATGATTGATCCAACACCTTTATATTGTGACATCATCTTAGTTATGACACTAGCAAACAATTCTATTTTTCATGCACATACCAAACACATTAAAATTTATTATAATTTCATTAAGGATTACATCAAGTTACAAGAAATTATTGTACATCATAATGTTTCTCAAGATCAAATTGTCGATATATTCATCATAGTTTTTCCCAACTCTTAGATTTCCTTCCTTAGAGGGAACCTCATGATTCATTCCGAATCATTAGCCTGCAGGGAGATGTTAATGGAGATAAATAGTTTGTTTTGTTCTGCTTGACAATGTTCGCCACTTCCCTATTGAGGTTCTAGACTTCTAGCGATTCCTATTCATTGATTGCTAACAACCTAGTTAATGTCGATCATAACCTTGCAACTAATCATATTATTTTTTTGGGACTTTTGAGCTAATGGCAAACTCATACATCACATGCAAGCTATGAACTCAAGACCTCTTGATTGTTAGTCAAAACTCTCAATAAGCAAATCAAGGTGAGCTGCATACTAACCCTAGGTTATAATGACCTTTGTCTATCCGATTGTATTTATGTACACTTACTATTGCAATGTTAAAATAAATGAAAAATGCTGCTATCTCATTCTACCTATTCTATCTTATCTCAGTTTTATTTTGTTAACAACAATAAACTTATATTGGTAGGCCATGGGTGCATTAGGAACCTTATTGAAGCACTTAGAGACGTGTTAGTGGTAATCACATCATAATTAAAGCATCCATCAAAGAGTAAGTCCAATCAGTTAAAGACATCTTTATTGTCAATCCAGTACTTCTTGTTGTAAATTGGATCCCATGGAACATGCTTGTTAGATATGATGCAAAGGTCTCTCCCTACTTTAACAGAGTCAACAATATCATGCAGAAGTGGGAGAAACCAATGCCAAGATTCCTTTAACTTGAACTCAGCCACACCAAATAACTGTGGAAATAGTTCACTATTGTCATTAATTGATGCTAATAACAGAGTAATTTCGGAGAAGAAATGTGCTATCAAAGCTTAAGACCCAACCAGAAATGAATGGCTCCTTTCAAACAAATACAATGAATTGGTTTGGATATCATACACGATTCATGACATCACAATGCCAACTACGTCCATAAATAGATAGAGTTTGACGTGACTTCTCTTAGCTTCCAAATACTGACTTATTACTTTGTTTTTGGAATCGCGAGCCTTCATATAGGAGCCTTTAATATCAATTTTTTCCTTCAATCAGTTTATCATCTCTTTAAGTTTCATTGCCATCATTATCATTTCCTTACCCACTATTTCTCAACACTTAATTGGAATAAGGAAATAAAGAATCGTCATATTTTAACAGATTTGATTGCAAAAAAGAGCTTTCCATTGCAAAAAGTTTTGAAGAGTAGCAAAAAATAGTATCCAAATTAAATTATGAGTGTTCTGAAAATAAAATAATGAAAAAATCGCCCTTAACAGATCCTAAATTGATATTATTTGCTTATGAATCAGAAAATATAGTTCATCAGAATTATATCTCAAGATCAGTTAATTGAGTACTGACTGAGTGGGCATAGCGAGAACCTTATATTTCTTCTAGTATATGAAGTACTATTGTCATCAATAATGATAAATTGATTGCCATATTGCAGCATTATTTGCTTATTTCTCTATTCACTTTTAATTACTATAATAATCATAAATAATAAACTTTAAGAAAATACAATATAAAAACAGCATTGTAGATAGAACTCTTAAATCATATGAAATTAATTGTCATCATTGTTGTTGACAGACATACCCGTAATAGTGAAATAGTGAGAGGTTCTATACATGAAAGCTCCTCACTGATCAAGCGTTAAGCAAGCCCATCAATAGTAACCAAAATGTATTGGCAAGTAAAACGTATTAGCAGTACTATATATGGTTGGCATCACGATGAGATGGGATGAATAGGAAAGAAAAAGTGGGTGCTTGATAAGAGACAACTTTGATATTTGAGTTTGGGAACCAGGAGGACAAAGCGAGAAGTTTATGGGGTGAAAAATTAAGAGAACAAGAGGGATAAGTTGAGCTTAGAAAATATCAATAAGTTCTTTTGGTAGGACATGGGGTGATGGGGAAACATAGTGCTGCCTACCCACTTGGCGGGTGATTGGCATTAAGAATCCGCCACATGGCCTATCAAATTAGACAGCTGGTCAAATTCATCAACTTTTGACTAAACTGACTGACCCATCAACTAATGAGGTAATTAACTATATTGCTCAAATATCAATGGTTTTTAAAATCGGATCGGACAGGCTGGTTCAATCGGAAACACCCACATGGGCCCCGACGAGTGTGTTATTGGTACACACGTGACTTCTAGGGATGTTGCGCGGGTTATCAAATCTGAACCCGATCCTCCTAGGCAAGTAAATAGGAGTTGACAAGGTTTAGTCAATAACTATAAAATGCCCCCAAACACCCACATGGGCCCCGACGAGCGTGTTATTGGTACACACGTGACTCACTTTCACACTTTGAGTCACCTTTTTTGTTCTCTTTATTGCATCGCAAACTACCTGAAATCATCATAGTAGCTTTGAATAATCTCTCACTTTTGCACCAGATGTTGCCTCTTTCATCTTCTTGTTGTATGGAGTACTTCCATAATTTTCCTCTCATTCTAACCATCTTAAAGCATTTGATACCAACATCTCTTGAGTTTCTTAATGGTTTTCATATCTCCAAGTGCTTTAGATGATTTTATCTGCATCCTCTATCCTTCATTCTCGACTCTACAATGTTTTTTGAGTCTCTTAGGATCTTGACTATTCTCTTGACGCTACTTTCAACATGGTGGTTTGCCATTTATGAAAAATCATTTTTATGACGAGCTTTGCTTCTGATATCACAATCATCTCTATCGGTTCAAGAAACTCGAAAGAGATTTTTGACAACTTATTTATCTAAAAAATTCTCTTGCAGCAACCTTGTTAACTATATCAACTAACAATTTTAATATTTTTATTGTATGCCTCCCAGACAAAACAAAAAACTATCTAAAAACTTTAAATTTAATTATTTGTCGATGGATTGGATTACATCAAGGGTCAGCCTTAAGCCCACATCTTTTTTCTTTAGTCATGAATGTTCTCACTATACATTTGCAAGAGGTTGTACCCTGGTGTATATTTGCTGATGATATTCTTCTTGTTGATAAGACTAGAGAGGGAGTTGAAGGTAAACTTGAATTATGGTGGCCGAACTTAGAGTCTAAAGCCTTTCATTTGTTTGTGTAGATCTAAAATTGAATATATGAAATATAATTTTAGTAATAATAGATCCAGTGGGGGGATTGTGTCTTTGGGTGATCAAGTCATTAATAAGAGTACTTGTTTTCGATATGTTGGGTCTATTGTTTAGAATGATGGTGATATAGATTATGATATTATTAGTAGTGTTGCGTCCAGGATTATTCGCGGCGATAGAGAAATATCATATTCAACGTCTTAGCGTTGTACGAAAATCCGGCACGCAATCAGATAAGGAGAGAGGGTCTAGCATTTATGAGACACCAAGATTTTTACGTGGGAAAACCCTGAAAAGGAGGGAGAAAAACCACGGGGGCCTAGCCCAGTTTAAATAAATCCACTAGTATTGCAGTCGATTACAAATGAAGCCCTTCCTTGGGAGAAGGCCTTAACTTGATGTACATTTTGTAGAGTACATTACATGATATAAAGAATCACTATTGACATGTTCGTTTGGTCGGGAGGACCGTAGTCGGCGGGCGACGGAGGTCGGAGGGCTTGTAGTCGGTGGGCGACGTAAGTCAGGAGGACCGTAGTCGGCTGGCGACGGAGGTCAGAAAGACTGTAGTCGGACGATGAAGATCAGAAGGACAGCGTCAGGTAGAAGTCCAACAATGGAAAGAAATCCATCTTCGCGTAAACGTCCAACGAAGTCTGATAACCGGTACGGGTAGAAACTTGGCGAAGAGTAAAGGCCCGACGTCGGGTAGAAGTCCGACGTCTGTTGGTGGCAGAGGAGAACTCCGGCTTCACTTGGGCGGAGTTTCGGCGTCAGAAGGGAACTCTGTTGCAAATTGGGAAGAATTTCAGCATCACGTGGAAGTTGGGCAGAATTCCTGCGTTCTCCCGAATATCACGCAGAATCCCGGCGTGTTCGGGAGGCAGGACGAACTCCGACTGTGGTCGAGGAGGAGCTTCTTCTTTCTCCTCCTTCTTCTCTTCTTCTTCTCTTCTTCTCTCTCTCTTCCCCCCTCCTTTCTTGTGAAGAATGAGGGCTCTATTTATAGATTTTCTGGAGTGGCATAGTCCGTAAATAGGTGTGAGATCAGGGGAAAATAGGGAGTGGCCGAATGGACGGCTGATATTGAACCCTTCGATTGTGCACCGTTCGTTGGACATTTGGAGGCCTTAATGATGTCGGAATTCGGCGATCTTTGGCTCGTTGGATTCGTCTCGTCGAGCCGCTCGATTCGAGTATAAGCTCGTTAAAATCGGAGACCATTTGGTAACTCAAATTGCGGTTTGAACCTTCCAACAGCGCTTCAGGTCCTTGATTAGGACTCATTTGGGCTCGGATTGGGTTGATCTTGGTGTCGTTGGGTTCGTATTTCCGAGACGCTCAGTTTGACTATAAGCTCGCTGAAATCGGAGTTCGGGTGCTCCCAGAATTAATTTTTGAAGTTCCCAACTAGCTTTTGCCTCGAGATTCGTGCCCGATCAAGCTAATTTTGTGATACCGTATCAGTTTCCCACTCGCAAATAGCGAAAGCCTCAACCGTCAGAAAGCCGGGGGGAGGAGAAGAAAAATCCCGTAACTCCTGCACGAGAGGAGGAGCGCTAATTCGAGCAGGGGAAATTTCCCACTCGCAAATAGCGAAAGCCTCAACTGTCAGAGAGCCAGAGGGAGAAAGAAAGAGAAGGTGCAAGTTTTCTAAATGCCTAGGAGGCCTATTAATAGGTTTTGGAGAGAGAGAGAGCGCGACTCTCGCGAGTAGGTTTTGAGAGACATAAGGGGAAGTATGGCAATTTTTGAAATTCCCAATTTTCTAAATTTTTCCGGATCTTTATTAACAATACTTTCTCTGGATATTACTACTCTCTAGCGATATCATTCTCTGCACTTTAATAGAATTCTTCCCAACAGTCAATACACAATAAAAACACAACACATTACAATCACAACATCAAATGCAATATATTTTTTTTTATACGTGGCATGGGCCCGCTAGTCGGTGCATGCGCAACTGACCACACGAAACTGCATGGCCAGCGCTGGCAATCCGCGCAGGCGCCGACGATCGCAGCCGGCTCGCCTAACGGCGCAACTGCATATAGTTTACTATACAGCTCGAGCAAGCAAGACGCAACTAACCTAGTTAAGCAGGAGAAGTAGAGAAACGCAAGGGGAGACAGAGGCCAATCAAGTCCTTATACTTATCTAATTATCATATAATTATATTATATTTATCATTTTAATTCAAATAAAAAAAATTATGCCAATTTTTACATATGACTTGTTTCATCACAAAAACACATAAGAGTCACTGATACTGTATGCTTGAAGCTATATAGGTCAAACTGTATGAGCCAGCAGTACGAGCTAACTTATAACTTCATTTTTTGCAGCAACTGCAGTTTGGAATAGCTTAGCGAGGCGAGTCTAGCAAGAACGTACGCTTCATCACTGCCGACAACGTCCGTGACCTCTTCGAAAAATTGTGGATTCGGGTCAACCCGTTAAAGCAAAGGCTCGGGTATGCTGTCTAATTGTTGGACCCGTATAGAATTGGGGGCAAAACAAACCGTAGCGCGCAAGCGCGGTCGCGGTTCCGCGCCGGCGGCGGAGGCGGCGGAGGAGGCCGGCCAGCCGATCCGGCCGGTTCGGCCTCCTGGCCCGTTTCGGGTCCGTATTTCACCCCGACAAGTCCAAATTCGACGTTTTCGGGGTCCCCGGGACCTTTTTTCGACGTCCCGGACTCAATTTCAGCACTTTCGGAGCCGTTCGGGGCTCCTACACGCAAGATCAATCCTGAGTCACTCGGGAAAAATTCTCTAAAATTTGTGACGCATATTTTCGGACTCCTGAAGCTTCGAGTCCGAGAAGGGCAACTAACATCATGAAAATTACATATCAATCAAAAGTGGCCACGAATCTCGAGGCAATAGCTAGTTGGAAACTTTAAAAATTAATTCCGGGAGCACCTGAATTCCGATTTCAGCGAGCTTATATTCAAACTGAGCGTTTCGGAAAAACGAACCCAACGACACCAAGATAAACCCAATCCGAGCCCAAATGAGTCTGAATCAAGGACCCGAAGCGCTGTTGAAAGGTTTAAACCGTAATTTGAGTTACCAAACGGTCTCCGATTTTAACGAGCTTATACTCGAATCGAGCGGCTCGACGAGACAAATCCAACGAGCCCATGATTGCCGAATTCCGACATCATTAAGGCCTTCAAATGTCCAACGAACGGTGCACGATCGAAGGGTTCAATATCGGCCGTCCATTCAACCACCCTATCTGCCTGATCTCACACCTATTTACGAGTCATGCCACTCCAAAAAACTTATAATAGAGCCCTCATTCTTCACAATGGGGACTCAAGTGAAGAGAGAGAAGAAGAAGAAGGAAAAGGGGAAAAGGCGAATCCTCTCATCCTCGACCACCGCCAGAGCTCTTCCCGCCGCCTGAATACGCCGGAACTCTGCCGGATTTTCGGGAAACCCTGGAATTTGCAGAACTTTGTAAATTGGCTTCAAGTGTAATCTGACGTCCCGATTTGTGGGACGAATTAGTTTCTTGTAATTTACAGAAACACTAGTGAAATTTACAACTGGCGAGGCCCCGTGATTTTTCCTCCTTTTTGGTTTTCCACGTAAAAACTTGGTGTTTCATTCTCTTTTCGGTTTGTGTGCTGAATACTCGTGCAACGCTAAGACGAATTTACAAACTCTACCGCCGTGTATATTCTAGCACGCAACAAGTAGAATTCAAGTTGGATGGTTGAAGTGGAAGAATGCATCGGGCTTGTTGTGTGATAGAATAGTCCCCCTCAAACTTAAGGGAAATTTCTATAATATGGTGGTTAGACGTACAATGCTTTATGGTGCAGAATGTTGGCCATCAAAAAAGAAGCATAATATTAAGTTATGTGTTGCAGAGATGAAACTGCTCAGGTGGATGAGTGGCTTTACTCTTAGAGACAATATATGAATTGTGCATATACGTGAAAATGTTGGAGTAGCTCCAGTGGAAAATAAGATTAGAGAGAGTCATCTTAGATGGTTTGGTCACATAAAACGGCGGTCTTTTGATGACCCAGTTAGGAAAGTAGATGTATTAAATTTGACTTATGTTAAGAAAGGTAAAGGTAGACCTAAGACAACTTGGTTAGAAAATATTAGAAATGACATTTCTTTATTAGATTTAAATGAGAATTTAACTCTTAACAGGACACCATGGAGAGAAAGGATTCATATAGCCAAGTTCGTATAGTGGGATAAATGTTTGATGTTGTTGTTGTTGTCGTCGATGGAAAAGAATTATGGGCATGAACTTAATGACAAATCAAAGAGGCGAGAGTCGCAATATGGATCTTATGATCGATGATCAAGCAATCTTGGATGATGTTTGATTTGGACATCTCTAGGCTTATCTGTGTTATTAGGTTTGTCATATTAAAATAATTTTTTGAGTATACATTTGCTGAAATTGAGGCTTAGATTGTTCTGAATTTAATTTCGGTAGTTTTCTGTTTAAATATTACATCAATATTTTTGCTTGATCAAACGGATTTTCTAAACATCAAAATTCTACAACCGTCTTCCTCCACTATTTATTACTCTCTTCCGTCGAAATTTTTAACTCTTTATTCCTCAACCTATAAATTACCCCCAGCTGCTATGAGCAAAACTCATAATTTCTCCTTCACAGGCTTTGATTCTCCACCTTGAAGTGGTTTGACATTGTCCTATATAGGTGGAACTGATAATCCCCTTAGCATATGTTGGTTCCTCTTTATAGAGCTGTATGATACGGTCTTGTACAGGTGGAGCTGCAATTTCTCTTTTTTAGGCTTTGGTTCTCTTATTTAAATAGTCTTGATGCTGTCCTGTATAAGCAGAATTATATATGAATTCCACTTGAGGGTTGCAATCCCTTTAACAGAGCTATATTTTTTCTCTTGAATAGGATTGAGTATCCCCATTTGGATGAGAGGTGAGAGGATTTTTTTTTTCTTATTTTGAGACTCCAATTTTTCCTCTGTATATCCTCTAACAGAGGAAAAATTATTTTGTACGACGCCGAACGTCATCCAGAGATCAACCAAAATACGTCATGTCACCTCTCGCTCAGTACCGCAGCTCGGTACCGCTGACGTGGATGGCGTTCTACTTCCGGTCTTCACACCTCAAAATTGAGTGCACTCTGTACAAGAGATAATGATTGATACAACAATGTGCCTTTAGAGTATTTATATGGAAATGTTTTGACAAAAGGAAATTCTTCTAAAAATACCAAAAAAAAAATTGTTTGGTTCCTTGACTACTCCATTTTTTTAATAATTTGTATGCTTATTTTTGCACATCTCTCATATTTTTATTCTATTTTGTATGGTCATTCAGATGTGTATGTTTCTCCTAAAATTTTGTCGCAAAACTTTGTCATTTTGATTTTTGAGAAAATTTTTGTTTTTGAATGTCTTGATACTGAAATTGTGATCTTTCTATCTTCCATGAGTTCTTGCAATCAAACCAATTGGCAAAAAAATTTAGAATATTTTATGAAGATAGATAACAACAACATATCCATCATCATGAATTTTTTCATATCAAAACACTAGCTTTTACTAGTGGAGGAAAATCAAGAACTACATCTTTTTTGATGGCATTTTGCCTATTACAGAATTCGAGAATTTCATGTGAGTTATCCACTTATTAAAAACCCGGGTCCACCCGTTGGGTTTTCAAGATGACCTGACCTGGCACGAATTTACAAGATTTGGCTGAAGAAGCGTGAGCAGAGCTCCCATCGCTACTTCCAGTTCAACACACACACATTTATTTATTTATTTATTATACAGATGGAACGAATGCGACTATATATATTTGTTTTAGAAGTGCGAGCGTTGCTCTATAGATTTATTTTAGATAAAACGATATGACTCTATAGGTTCATTTTAGATAGAGAGAGTGCAACTCCGTAAGTTTTTTAGATTGAGTGAGCATGACTCTATAAGTTTTTTTAGATGGAGCGAGTGTCTGACTTCATAAATTTATTTTAGATGGAGCGAGTGTACCATAAGTTTCTTTTAGATAGAACGAGTATGACTTCATAGATTTATTTTAGTTATAGTGAGTGTGACTCCATAAGTTTCTTTTACATAAATACATAATTGTGTAGGAGCATTAACATATACAATTCTATAATATGGTATAACTATAATATGATTAGTAAAGTAAGCTAATTTAGTATCACCTCTATGACTGAAAATTTAATTATTTCTCTGATAGAAGAAGATTTCTTAAAATAGGTCTAATTACATTTCATTTGGATTTAAAAAAAATAAATAAATTATTTTGCAAAATAATTTTCTTAGGTATTTTAAATTTGGAGCTCGGCCAAATCAATCCTACAATGAAAAACTGAAAATGCTGAGGGCTCATTTGATTATTTGAATTTAGAAATTATGTTTTATAAAAATGATAAAATTTGTTAAATATGTTATTTGATTTTGTATAATTTAGCAACAAAATTGGTTTAAAATTTATAATCTTCTCAATTTTTGTCAAGAAAATAATTAGTTATATTTTTGAATTTTAAATTATCATCATCTGTTCACGAGTCAAAAGCTCTCTTTTGTGGCGAAGTCGGTGGATATCTAATTATTATAAATAAAATAAATATATATAAATGTTCTTCTCTGGAAAATGGAAACACGACCGTCGTCAACCCGTTCAACACTCTTTAGTTCTGCCGACATCGATGGTACTATTAACTCTTCGTTAATAGTAGTTAATAGTTAATAGTTATAGTTTTACTTTTTTTATTGAAAAGTCTATGGTTTTAATACTATCTCTGGTTCTTGCTATTGACTTGACTTTCCTCCACGTTTTAAATTAACTTTTGTTTATATATATATTATCTTGATCGGACCCGAATCTCGATGCAAAATTAAGTTGGAAACTTCCGAAATTAAAATTGGGAACATATGAATTCCGATTTCAGCAAACTTATAGTCGAACTGAGCGTCTTGAGAATACGAACCCAACGACACTAAATTCAACACAATTCGAGCCCAAACGGGTCCAAATCAAGGGTTAGAAGTGCTGTTGGAAGGTTCAAACCACAATTTGGATTACCAAATGGTTTCCAAACATTAATGCTTGATATGAAGATCGAGTGCTGACGAGATGAATCCACAGATTCAAGATCACCAAAATCTCACATAATTGACTAATGTCCATCAAACGGTCCATGATCAAGGGATTCAACATCGGGCGTCCATCCAACCACTCTCCATTTACCCTTGATCTCTCACCTATTTACGAGTCATGACACTCTAGAAATCTATAAATAGACCTCTCATTTCTTTTGAAAGAGGACCCAAGCAAGAAGAGAAAAAGAAGAGCCCTCCTCGACCACTGCCTCAGTTCCGCCGGACCACCGCCTATCATCGTTGTTCCGCCGAACCACCACTTGAGGCCCTCACCCTCGCCGAACCACTGCTTGAGGCCCTCACCTTTGCCGGACCACCACCTGAGACCCTCACCCTCGCTGGACCACCGCCTGAGGCCCTCACCTTCGACGGACCACCACCTGAGGCTCTCAACCTCACCGGACCACCGCTTGAGGCCCTCATCTTCGCCGGACCACCATCTGAGCCACTCACCTTCGTCGAACCACTGCCTGAGGCCCTCGCCTTTGCCGGACCGCCACCTGAGGCCCTCACTCTCGTCGGACCACCGCCTGAGGCCCTCACCTTCGTCGGACCACCACCTGAGGCCCTCACCTTCGTTGGACCACCACCTAAGGGCATGAACTCAGTAGACCACCACTTGATGCACTAAAACTCCGCTAGACCATTAACTGATGCCCCAACTTCCAAGTGACGCCAGATTTAACACTAAACTTCAACCATACGGTTTACATTTGTAATATGATCTCCCTCATGGACGAGTCAGCCCACTGTACTCAACTTAAGTTCTAGTGAAATCTTTTCAACTGGGCTAGGCTCCCGTAGTTTTTCTCTTTTTAAGGGTTTTTCACGTAAAAATGTTGTGTTTTCTGTGTGTGAACTGGATATCTGTGCAACGTTAAGAATTAGAATTACAAATCTATATATATATATATATATATATATATATATATATATATATATTATATATAATATATATATATATATATATATATATATATATATATCATAAAAATTATTTTATAGGACATGAATCTAGAAGCATATTTAAATTAGAAACCATCAAAATTAAATTTGGAGCAATATGAACTCTCATTTTAGTATACTTATAGTAGAATTGATCATCTCAACGAGACAGAACTAATGATATAAAAAATTGGTTCAATCCAAGCCTTAATAGCCCAATCAAGGACCATAAGTGTAATTAAAAACTTTAAGATATTGATTAGATGAGCAAATGATATCTCAATATAGCATGTGTATAGTCGAATCAAGTTGCTCGATGAGTGAGTCTAACGAGTTCAATATCCCTAAATTCCTACATCATTCAGGCGCCTAAATGTTGAATAAATAATTTATGATAAATGGAATTAATGCAAGCCGTTCGATGGAGTAATTCGAATTTTCTTCATATTTATGTGGCATGTCACTCTCAATACTTATAAACAACACCCACCTACCGATAAGCGGCCACTATTAAACCTCCACCTAAATGCCATCGCCAAACCTACACCCTAATTCGCCATAGTTGGACCTTCGCCCGACCACCACCAGCAGACTTTTGCTGACAATAGTGCTTAGGTGGAGCTTAAGGATTCTTCAAGCCTAAGAGCTCTCTTAAATCTCTAGCCAATGGTCCTCATTCATGTAGGGAGAAAAGATTTATTTATAAATTTTTTGGAGTGTCATGCTCAATAAATATGAAGAAAATTCAGAACAAATTCGAAGCACTCCATCAAACAACTTTTATTGATTCCCTCGATTATAAATCATTTCTTCAACATTTAAGTGTCTTAAAGACTACTAAATTAAGCAATCTTGGCCTCATTGTATTCGTTTCGTCGAGCTACTCGACTCGTCTACAAGAAATCTAAATTTGGAGATCCTTTAGTCACCCAATTAATGTCCTAAAGCTTCCAACTATGCTTCAAACCCTTGATTTAGGCTCATCTAGGTTCAAATAAGACCATTTTTTATGTGGCTGGGTTCCTCCCATCCAGATGCTCAATTTGACTATAAGTTTGTAAAAATCAAAGTTTAGATGTCCGTGATTTTAATTTTAAATTTTCTAAATCAAATATGCCTCAAAATTCATATTGACTAAGGATAGTAAGTGGCATTTTAGAGATCACTACATGTGGTATGTTGTTAATGTACTTTTGAATTTTTAATTATAATTGCTATATTATTAATAATCTTGGCTTCTTATAACGAGCAATTATTACGTCCGGTGAAATCCGAACGTATCCGAATGTATATCGAGTCCTCAATATCGAGTTTTAGGTGACGTGGCACGTGGTTATTGGTCTTTGAACACATTCGGTGACCGGACATAATAATTGCTCTCTTATAACAGCCAAGATTATTAATAATACTACTTTTGGTGGAGCATTTATGAGTAGTGCAACTAAACTGCAACAATGCCCAGAATTGCTACAGGAAGGCCTGCCTATTCCGAAGTCAAAAATCCCTGAAAAAAAGTCATCGGAATTACCCGCAGTCTAGCAAATTTTTGACCGGTAAGACCAACGGCCAGGCTTCCATAAAAATTTTCAACAAGATTTTTTCAATCATAATTGTGAGCCAAAAAAAGTCTAATTCTCCGATCAATGATTATAACACTTTAATAAATACAATATAACATAATATTGGCGGACATATTTTTTTATAAAAACTACATTAATATCTCCATATCATCAACAGATATATCTTCATATCCATCATAATTTAAACTCCCATCACCAAACGGTCCAAATCCATCGCCATTACTGCTCTCTTCTCTCTCATATATTTGTGACGACTGACCAATCAACTTCGCATCAAAATCCATGCCGGATTCCGACGCCACTCTCTGCACCGACCTCGGCGACAAGCTCACCCATTGCATATTAGCCGCTCGATCGGGGAAGTTCAGTCCTTTGGAAGAAGACGGACCGCGAAGAAGAAAGAAGGCGGTGTCGTGAGCCACCGCCGCCGCCTCCGGCGATCTGTAAGTGCCAAGCCAAAGCCGGTCTCTTGATCCCGGCACTCTGATCTCCGACACCCATTTGCCCTGTTTCCTGCACCGAACGCCCCTGTAATTCCTGTCGTCGCCGGGGATGTTACCGTTAGAGCTGCTCATAGTTATTCGACCGTTGCGGATTCTGAGGAGATTTTCTTTGCAGAGAATATATAGAGTGAATTTGTAGAGGTTTGAATGAAGGGTTTGACAAGGGCTAAAAGTCAAGAGCGTCACTGGTCAGCGCTTGGGGGTTGTGTGGGAACGTGCTATCCGGATGATTATAGCTGGGATTTTGAAGATCACGTGGTCAAAATTGAAAAAAAAAAAATGAGGGTCAAAGGGGTTTGTGAGTGACGCAGCTGCTTTGGTCAGCTAATTTGGTCTTAAGAACAATCAAAGATTCAAATTTGATTTGCCATTTTTCACTTACATCATTTGTATGTAAATCATTTATGCAAATCTCATAATAGAAGTTATTAAGTTGACTTTTTTAATAGTAAATTCAGAATACTAAAAATAAGAAAATTAATTAGCGAGATTAACTCTAGACCTAAAGATTAATATATTAAAAAAAAAATTTATGCTTATTCCTAATAAAATTATCAAATGTAAGTAGAAGAATTAGACTTTGTTTGTGATAGCTTTACTATTTTCTAAAGCATTTTTTTAGTAAAAAAAAAAAAAATTCAATTAGAAAATTTTGTTCTAAAAAATTATTTTAGAAAGCAGTAAAAAATCTATCTCAAACAAAGCCTTACTCATATATTAGATCGGATTATGCTTGTATTAGTTTGCAAAATATAAATGGACCCAACATAAAGTATGCTGAAGGTGAAACTTCAAATATCACATTTATATCACTTGAAAGTTAAAAATGTTTGATCTGGCTAACATTCTAATGATTGTTTCAAGTATTGGGACATTCTAGCAATTGGTACAAATCATGCTTATGGTGACTTAATTAAATGCCTAAAATCAAATTGACTTACAACATGGGTATTAAAGATAAATCAACTAGATCTAATCAGTACGTCCCTACAAAAAGGTAGGATCCACCAATTCCAATCAAATATGGTCTACAAACTCAGTTATGATTCTTACAGCCCACCTACCCTAATGCAACACAATTATAATTAATTTGGTTTCAAGTGATATCTTAATTTATTAACACAACAACTATTAGATTTAAGATTATTTTATGGAATCAAGCTAAACAATGTTTTAGGACATGGGTTTAGATTAGGGATGCAAGCATGGGCGGAGGGAAGGGGGGCACGTGCACCCCCCCCCCCCCCCCTCAAAAAAAAAAAAAAAATCAATTATTTAAGTTGAAAGTTTCAAAAATTAAATCGGAGATCATTCGAACTCCGATTTCAGCAAACTTACAGTCAAATTGAACGTCTCAAAAATGCGAACCCAACGACACCAAATTCGACTCAATCCGACCCCAAACGAGTCCAAATCAAAGACCCAATGCTCATTTGGATGGTTTAATCCATAATTTGGATTATCAAACAGGTTCCAAATATGACATGCTTAAAGTTGAATCGAGCAGCTCGACGAGATGAATCCAACGAGCCCAAAATTGTCAAATTTTGATATCATTAAGATATTCAAATGCCCTATAAATGGTCCATAAACCCTAAACCCTAAACCCTAAACCCTAAACCCTAAATCCATTTAATCTCGAGTAAATTTTATTTGAAATTGTATTAAAATGATTAAATTTGAAGCTAACTTAAATTAGCTGAAATGAAAATATTTTAAAGAACCTCGAGTAAATTTTAGCCCTCGACCCAAATGGTCTGTTTTGTTTTCCGCTTTGCCCCTCTCTCATAACTCGCGACTCACGATCTTGAGCATAACGTTCGTTTTTCCCTTTCGCTCATCTCTCGTCCCCAAACGGAGATCGTCCGTGATAGATATTTATGTCTTCTAAGTTCTAAAGATCATATTATTTACATTCTTAATTTTGACCGTACAGCTTCTCTTGACTCCGGTAATGAGACAGCAAACAAAACTATTTTAATTTAGGGCCCCCTGAATAAAATTTCTGGCTCCGCCACTAGATGCAATGATGTACTAGTTGATTCGAATTAGGATTTGGATCCTTAGATATCTCATAAGAATCATTTAAACATCAATTTGGAGTACATGAATTCTAAGAGAGAGAGAGAGAGAGAGTGTGTGTGTGTGTGTTCAAGGGATTTAATCTTGAAGCCCTTCTTAGAATTAACCAAATTATTTGACATTTTCAATGAAAAACACTAAATTGTTAAACTAATTTAATTCGTTTTAAATTTTTATAAAATTTTGTTGCTTCACATAATTTAAAATTTGACCTTGCTTCTTCCTAAATTTTGTTACAATATATATATAACAGAGCCCTGCATTAGGTACTCATACCCACACCCACCCATGTACCCACCCATATCCAATTGGCATGGGTGGGTATGGGTATGCTCATAGCATCGTGGGTGGGTATGGTTGGGTACTCAACATCAAAGGACAATCGATTTATATTACTAATTATCATATACATGCAGTATATTATAATAATTCTTACTACGTAATGTGCAACACTGAACCACGTCACAACCATGATAAATTTTGATATGTGGCTTGAAAGTTTGCAGTCAGAGAAAATGGCAAAAAATCTCAAGGCCATTAATCTATGGCAAACTGCATTCAATAAGCGTGGAAAGTGGGTGGGTGTGGGTGGGTATGACATCAGGAAAGTTATCATAGGTGGGTGTGGGTGGGCAAAGCCCGCCAGCGTAGAGCGTGGGTACCCAACCAGGACCCCATGTAGGTCTCTGATATATAATAGTTATAAATTTTTTATCTGTTAATGAAGCTATCACATAAGTTATCAATACATGTAATTATTGTTTTTGATTACTTAGCGTTTTTCATTTGCAAATGATTACATTATTCAAAAATGGATGGAGCCGTTACAGCTGACGTATAGCACTGTGCGCATCTTATCTGTCAAATCCTCAAAAAGGAAACATGCATCGGCCCCCCGCGCTTCCAGGACTTCTAGATCGGTATAACCCTTTCATCTTCATTTATTTCTTCTCCTCACCGTCTTCGATAAAAGCTTTTGCTGCTTTTTGCTAATTTTGTATAGGGTTTATGTCCTTCTCGTTACCAACCTCCTACATTTTCTCATTTCATTTCCAGAAACGAGAGAGAAAGAAGAGAGAGATGATGATGAAGGGATCCCAGCAGGGAGAAGGGATATGCCAGTATTGAGCTAGAAACACGGGAACAAACCCTCATTCTGAAAATTTCGGCGCAAGGTGGGATTTTGATCCGATTCCGACGATCCTCAATTGGTATCTGGCTTGGATTTTGAAGAGCTGAGGGTTCTGCTGTTGATTTGTTGAGTAATTGTATCTGCTTGGCCTTCTGTTTAGATTCCTGTTTTAGGTCGTCTGCATATTGATTCATAAGTCATTTAATTCTTGCTTCAGGATTTGAGACAAATATTCGAAAGGAGGCGATCTCTGATTGAAGTTGTAGGAATTAGAGGTTTTATAAGGTTCAGAATAATGGTCTTCCGTAAGAAGGCTCGATGAATCTACATATTCAATTAGCAATTTCGATTTTATACGTTGGGAGAAGGACGAGACCTGCTGGTTCATATGGGCTGCATTTGTTCTAGAGGGATTGAAACAGATGAGATTGTTGAAGGTATAAAGAAGTGCTCAAGCAGATCCCTCTCACGGCTAGTTACTCCTTTGAGGAAGGATGTTTCAGCTATATTGTTTGATGCTGATGCTGCCACTAGAAGCTGCGGGAGTGGTAAAAGGCCTGCAACAAAATTACAAGAGAATGTGGTTGCTCCCATTCCTGTGCAGACAGATGAAGGAGAGAAGGGTTCTTTGGCTCCTGTTCATAGGAATCAGAACTTGGCCGGGCACCATAGGAGGGCTACAGTGGATTTTAGGGTGCATGGGGCAGATACTGATCCGAAGATGGGTGACTTTGGATTGGCTATGGAAAATTTTAGTGTGCCCGATGGGTTCTCTGGTGAGCATGTGGCTGCAGGTTGGCCTGCATGGCTTACGAATGTTGCACCAGAAGCAGTGAATGGCTGGCTCCCTCGCAGAGCTGAGTCGTTTGAGAAATTAAACAAGGTGAAGTTTACAGGTCTAAACTGAGATGGATTTGGTTTTATTATTCGTGAATGATATGCTTCAAGAATCAATTCTGGCTTCTATAGTACCGTTAGAAAGTCTTTGTTATTTGCTTTATGATAAGTCAGGTAAAATTTACATAAGGATTATGTACGGATGAAGCTAGGTTTGTTATGAATCTGTATTTTGTGTGTATGATGAAATACTAAGGGGCTGTTTAGTAGCACTCAGGATTTGATTAAAGTAGGATTCATAATCACTAAATCCTATTCATAAATATCTAATATTTCAATAAAACATTCATTATAATCATTATATATAAATCTCGTGCGGTTGTTTGGCTATAGTGCGGATTTAACGAGCGGACTCTTCCTCTCGAGCCAATGGATTTCGTAAATCCGGCAAAAAATAGGATTTACGAAATCCGGGATTTTGCGCGAAAATTCAGAATTTTCCGTCTACAGCGGCTTCATTTTCCGTGAGATTTGGTTTTGCATTTTAGGCCATTTGGCTGGATTTCGCTCAAATCCGCCTCAAATCCGGCCTAAATCCTGCTACCAAACAGCCCCTAAGTATTTAATCATCTGGTATACGGCAATGTGTATTCATGTCTTTTGCTGGCAGCTGGTGGCAGTAATGAGACCATGAAGTTGTTTTGGCTGTGTCAAAAAAGCTTAGTCTGGTATTTTTTACCGTCTGACCATATGCCAATGAACCAAAAGTTTCAAGGGTAAACATTTTGAAGCAACTCCAAACGGAACCATCAATGAATTTTTTTCAACCAAGCATGCTTTGATTCATCATAACAATTTTGAAAATTTTTATCTTTCTCATTTAGTCAGTCTTATGAGATTTTTTAATAAGGGCAATTAATGCTAGAAGGTGTGGATCAAAGTAGGACTAAAGTTGAGCTTACTATGACAATGATCAAATTAACTTTACAAGAATCTTTAAACCTATATATTAATTAGAGCCAAACACCTATCATTTATACCCCAACATATACCAATTACAGTTTTATGTAACTTAGCAAACAAAATTGCATGATTCTTTCTATTCATTTTATTTGGAATACATAAAATTACTAGAATTATTTTACTGAATTTGTTGTATGCTAGCTGATTATCACTTGATATTCATCTATTTTGTCTGTTTTTTTCTTTTTTTGGAAGGATTACTAAGTCAGGTTGGTTTGAGATATTAATCCAATGGGTTTTTTTTTAGATATTAATCCAATGGTTTTTTTTTTCTCTTCTTACTGTCATAACATTAATCTCGTATTAATTGCAGATTGGACAAGGAACATACAGCAGCGTGTACAAAGCCCGTGACCTTGAAACTGGTAAAATTGTTGCACTCAAGAAAGTGAGGTTTGTTAACATGGATTCTGAAAGTGTCCGTTTCATGGCAAGGGAAATTCAAATTCTGAGGAGACTAAATCATCAAAATATTGTGAAGCTTGAAGCAATAGTTACATCAAGAATGTCATGCAATTTGTATCTTGTATTTGAATATATGGATCATGATCTTGCAGGACTTGTTGCAACACCTGGAATCAAGTTCACTGAGCCGCAGGTAATGTAGTAGAGTGCTTTTACCCTCCTAAGCCTTTTTCTAATGAATTTTTTCACTATTTAACTTATTCACAGTTTAGACAAATTATATATGGTTTCCAGGTTAAGTGCTTTATGCAACAATTACTTCGTGGCCTCGAACATTGCCATAAACGCAAAATTTTACATCGCGACATCAAGGGATCTAACCTTCTGGTTGACAGCAGTGGAATCCTCAGAATAGCAGACTTTGGCCTGGCTACGATTTTCGATCCTGATCAGAACCAGTCCTTAACAAGTCGTGTGGTGACTCTATGGTACCGGCCTCCTGAGCTTTTGCTTGGTGCTACTGAATATGGTGTTGCTGTTGATTTATGGAGTGCTGGTTGCATCCTTGCAGAATTGCTTGCTGGGAAACCTATCCTGCCAGGAAGAACAGAGGTATGCTCCCTTCAGTTATTTGGTATATCAATTTGACAAAATAATCATTTGAAATGGTGCATCATAATCATATTCAATGATCAAAAATTGCATTTAAAATGATTCTTGTATGAATTTTCCATAATATTGCTAGAAATCAATATTCTTTCATACATAGAAACTTGTCTTTTCCATTCTGCAAAGCATTCCTCAACCTGGAGCTGGAGCTGCTTTACTTCATTAAGGAAGTGCTTTAACAAATGACATTTAGTTTTGGTTTTTGGTGGATATTTCATAGGTTGAACAACTACATAAAATCTTCAAACTTTGTGGATCCCCACCAGAAGACTTCTGGAAAAAATCGAAGTTGTCACAGTCTACTATTTTTAAACCTCATCACCCCTACCCTCGGCGTATTGCAGAGACATTCAGGGAGTTTCCTCCTTCAACATTGTCTCTTCTTGATACCCTTCTCGCAATTCAACCAGAGGATCGAGGAACAGCATCTTTGGCTCTGCACAGGGAAGTAAGTTCTTTTATTTGCTTTGTTCTTTCCTTCCACATCTTGTTGCCTCTATATTTATCCTCTTCTTTCTTTAAAGCTATTTAAAAAACTACAATGTACTATAGCTACTGTGATATATGTGCAGGACTATAAATGCACACGTGTGTGTATTTCTTTTTTTTAGGGAAAACGTATTTCAATATTTCAATGTAATCCTTCTATGTAATGGCATTATGAGCTGTAATCCTTAAGATGATTATAAAGACATCACGTTTTGTTTATGAAATGTCAGTGGAGTGTTATATTTTCACATGATTTTGTCCCTATGAAGGGCAATCTTTAAATCACTAATATTGCAGCTTTATTTCCCAGTTTTTCTCGACTAAACCTCTTGCCTGCGATCCTTCTAGCTTGCCTAAATATCCTCCAAGTAAGGAATATGATGTTAAGCTTCGAGATATGGAAGCAAGGAGGTACTTTTGCAATGGATTTTTTCCATAAATATTGAGAAATGACATTTTCAAAACTTAGCAGATGAGCTATTTCTTTGGCACCTGAAATTCCTAACCTGCAATACAATGTTTGGTAACAGGCAAAAAGCTGCAGCTCTTAAAGACAAGCCATTTGATTCTGGAAGGAAAGGCCCATTGGATAATAATAAACCTATGACCGGGCAAGAAGCCAACGGAGACCCAAAGGTAATTTGAATAGTCCAAAATGTTTCTGAAGTGGTACTTTTTCGCATAATTTCATTGAAAGAAGAGTTGAAGCAATGGGATTACAATCATTTATATTGATAAGTTCGAGCAGAAGTAGAATTTCTTAAAAACCTTCTCTTTTTTAATAAGTTCATTACTCTTTTTCTTTCTCATTTTGTATTCCAATTGCTGCAGAAGTGGCGTGAGCAATCAAATACCAAAAGTACGAGTGAGAAGTACAGTCCTTTAGAAGAAGTTGGTTCAGGGTTCCCCAATGATCCTCCCAGAGGAGCTCCACATGGCTTGTCTCATTCCAATACTACATTGCACCCCAGTGCATTTGGGAAGAACGATGATATCAGGACGATTCCTAACCAAACATCCAGTACTATATGGGCACCCAACGTTCCACGATTACGATCTCAGAGATCATATATGCCTCAGAATAGTGGTGGCATGGACTTTGCCAATTCAAAGAGCAGTATGAGCTCCACGTATAATAGGCTTGATGTTGCTGAGTCATCTGAGAAGCAGCATGTACTAGATAGACCTTCTTCTACCTATAAGGGAGATGACAAGGTTGGAGCCAAGGAAGCTGTCATGGTAAGGGCCTATGCCATGAAATTCTCTACCTTGTTCATGGCTTTCGCTTTCTCTTTCGCTCCTCTCTTTCCCCCAAACGAAGATCGCCACTCTCGCCCCCAAACAAAGACTGACTGTGGTAGATGTTTGTCTTCTAAGCTCTAAGGGTCATGTTATTTACATTCTTAATTTTGATCTTACAACTCCTCTTGGCTCCGGTAATGATACGACAAACAGAACTATTTTAATATATTCTGACCTTTCAAATGAAATGACAAATGTAACTATTTTAATTTAGCGTCCCCCCCTCAATAAAATTTCTAACTCCGCCATTGTCTAGAGTAGTGTATCATTGAAGATTGTTGGATGAAAGTTCTAAAGCTTCCGAATCTCTTGAATGACATTAATTGAAACCTGAGTCTCTTGCCTTTAATAACATTTGAATATTTAAAAAAACATAGAACAAGTTTTTTATTCTTGCAAACCTTATCTATACACTTGTGATTTTATTCTTTTTTTTATGGATTAATTTTTGCTCATATTCTTTAATTCTGCATCTTTACAGAGTTACGGTGGAAAAAACAAAAGAATTCACTACTCAGGGCCATTAATGCCCCCAGGTGGTAACATAGAAGAACTGCTTAAAGAGCATGAGAGGCAAATCCAGCAGGCTGTGCGCAAAGCTCGTTTAGACAAGGTAAAAACCAAGAAAAATTTCTAACAAGAGCCTGAAGATTATCTCGTCCAATGTAAATGTCCCTTTTCCCACAGAATTTACCATTAATATAGCACTATATTTGCCTCTTCTGTCTAATTTCCGAGATTCTTGTGAAGTTGCTTCTAGTGAATCAGAATTCCATCTATGTACTGCTTGCACAGCTAGAGCTACCCCATCTGTAAAAGTTTATTTATGCTGCTAAATGCACATTTAGTGTGCAAGTCTGAGTTATATTCTTAGTAGAAAGTTTCATTTGTCAGTTGATTTAAATTTATTGTTTTGTTAACATTGTTCTTTTATTTTCAGTATCTTTCCATGATCTTCAATATCTTATTGTCTCTTCCTGCTATGTGAGATTGATATCATTCGATCTAGGTTTCACTTTGCTCATTAGCCAGAAGATGGCATTACTGCTATACTTTTTGTGTGCTTAGAACGAACCACTGAAGGTCTGTTTAAACAAAGCCAGAGCACTAGAGTACTAGAATTTACCTTCAAAGCGCATGGGCCTCAGATAATTCCTTCATATTCAACAGATTGGCTAAAGAAATCTGTAATTTGGTTAATTCCATCAGATGGGTTGGCTCTTGGCCTTTTGTTAAGATTTGGGAATCTGAGGAGCAATTCTTCTGAGTTGGGGTAGTTAGATTCTAAGGTCATCTCCAACCGAAAATCTCTTTTTTTCACTCCAAAAATGCAGTGAAACTCAAAAATGTCATGATTCATCTTCATTGAAACTCCATTTTGCACGCTTTTGCAAACATAACCGTCTTTTTACTCTTCGCACATTTCTTCGCCAAATTCAGTTGAGACAGAAAAATCACGTGGGTGAACAATGCAACGTCAATATTGGTGTCGCACTGTTCACCAACAAGCAAATATGGGAAGATTTGACATTCTGCTGGAGCAACCAAACAATGACATACATATGTTTGACATTCGGTTGGAGATGCCTAAGATGAAGCACGTTTCATATTATAAATTTTGCTTTTATTCTCCAATCAGTAAATCACCTGACTTGGAAATTTTGGTCTCCTCTTGGTGCTCGTCTCCTTTTGTTCTAAATAGATGAGCAATCTTACAATTTGTTATATCCAATATTATTCAATGGAGTCAAATGAGCATTTTTTTAGCACTTTGATCGTGTACTTTGGGTGAGCAGTACTAGCTAGGTGTCTCTTTAATATTGTTAAACAAGTAGGACCCTGTGGCTGCCAATTCAAGTTAATAGATTGGGCCGCAGCTAACTTTGAGAATTAACCCAATAGAGATATAAATCATCCCAATTCAATTCATTTGATAAACAGTAATTTGAGCTCAACTGAATAAGAGTCTATTTGAGATGATTATAATTTTTTATAAAACTTCTATGATTTTTTTTTTTTAAATTGCTGTAAAAATTAAAACAATAAAAGATTATCTTAAGCCTAAATATAAAACCCAACGGACATGACACGAAAAAACAAGTCATAATGGAATAGTATCAATCTAATTCGAAATAGGCATGATTATTTGATTTGAAAATGATAACTCCATAAGCATAAAAAATATGTATAATTTAATTTGATTTTTTTTTAAAAAAGTAAATAGTTAATTTTTTTTGTTTGCTTTGAGCTAATTAAAAGTATTTTTGAATAGCTTTGTTTGGGAATTAATTATTCAGTGCGAACGCCGTCCGAAGGAAGATTAGAGCACGTCATATTACCTCCTTGTTGTGTACCGCAGTTATGTACCCACTGTGTACCGGATGACATAGCGCACTCTAATTTGCCTCCAGACATAAAGCTATGTTCGATGTCCGCACATAATAATTTCTCTTGTTTTTTGACATTATTTTTGTTGGTGCTTTCATCAAATTTTTATGCTAAAAAATTATTTTTGATATAATAAAAAAATCGTCCCAAACAAAGCCTCAAATCCCACCAAAATATAACACAAATTGAACCATGGTCTAATATTAACACCCCTACATACAAGTGTGGAGCATGCACTGAATCTCATCTACATGACTACATCAGAACCCAATTCTTAAAAAAAATCTGGCAAAAAAAGATGAAAACTTTCTGCAATTCAATCCTAGGAATTAATTTTAGGCTATTTATAAACATTCGATGGAATAAAAAGCTCTAATCCTGCTTAAGGTCATAAAATTATCAGCTAAAATTTAACAATTCAGCATTCCAATAACATGGCAAAAGAAAGAAAATTATCTATTTTGATGATGCAGATTTCATGGATATGACCTCTACAACATCAAAACAGCAATGTTTACTGATACATTCCTTACAGCAATACAAACCAGTAGTGGAAAGGCAGAAATATAAGCTTTAGGTTTCGTTTGAGACGGCTTTCTTTCTGCTTCTTAAAGCAGTTTTTTAGTACAAAATTATTTAAGAAGCAAAAAAAAAAAAAACCGTCTCAAACGAAATCTTAGTTGATACAATTTAGTGTGCACAATACTCAGTTTGTCTGAACAGATAAAAATGGCGATTCATGAACATCATAGCATGGCTGAGAGGAAGTAAGATGTGCACGCCTTCCCTCAATAAATTTCCTACAAAATAAATCAAATTTGTCTATCTTTATTGCTTCCCTAATTGAGCGAAAGAACCCCAGATAATGATGACTGTTGTGGCTGCAAGTATTGACAATTTAGAGCATTGGTTTCATTGTAAGTCATGTTTATGAGTTCTGAATGGAAGAAAGTTGGCCTTACATTTCTAGAAGGATTTGAGCTAGCATTTCATGCACATTAAGTAGGTGATTGATGTAGGCTCGAGTGTGATTCTGGCATGTGTAGCAGCTACAGTTGTCGACAAGAGGTGATGTATCTTTCCTGAAGCACACAACATAAGTATAAGAATGAGGCTCAAGTAATTCCTAACAATCTTTAGAAAACAGCGAAAATCCTCCACAAGAATTCACACAAACCGAGAAAACATTAGAAAATTTGTATTATTTGATGAAATAGAAATGGAAAATATCAAGATACAATTGATTCTCTATTCGAGAGGAGGATCTATCTCTCCCAAATCTCTAGATGCTGCTAGAGCCTAATGGAAAACCTAAATCTAGGAGATCTCAAATTTAAGCCAAATTCAAGATGCCCTAACCCTAGGAAAACAAACTATTTAATACATATAATTCAAAAGGAAATCTCTAAACAGTCCCTAAATTCAATTTCGCTCCTAAACTTCCTTCAAAATCCTTCCTAAACGGCTATGTAGAAATCGGGCGGTCGGATCCCGCATACTGGAGGCGGAAGAGTTCCGCCTCGTCTTCGTGAGCTAGTCCCGTATGGACCGGCCTAACACTTTACTACCACAATCGACCAAAATTTTTGTACAATCTTGGTCAATCACATGTTAGCATATGCTAGCATGTGATGATCTTTACTGAAGGGTGGCTGTATAATCTAGATCATGCAACCTGAGGTAATGGAGAAGTTTTATGTAAAACTCGTTCTCATTTCTGAAGCAGAACAAATAGCTTATGCTTAAGGCAATTTCATGGAGTGACTGAACCAAATGCAGCACAAAATGACTCTCATACAAGGGCAAGTTAAATACCATACTCGAGATATAGGGATGTGAGTATGGGGTGCAACCGAGTCATGCCGGCTCGTGAGCCAACTCGAGCTCGACTCGATAACAGGCTCGACGAGTCGAGCTCGACCAGCCCATTGCTTGACTCGCGAGCTCGTCGGGCAGCTCACGGATGAAAGCGGCAGCGGGAAAATGAAAGCAGGTGCAAGAAAATGAAAAGTTGGCGCGGAAAAGACGTTAGCGATGTGCGAAGCTTGCGACGGACGCGGACTGAGCTCAAATGCTGGCAACGCTCACTGAGCTCAAACGGCGACGGACGGGGAAGATGCTGACGATGACGACTGAACTCAAATGCCGCTCAAGCAGCTCTACAGACAGACTGAGCTCGAACGGGACGACGACGACTGAGCTCGAACGGGACGACGATGACTGAGCTCGAACGGCACGGACGGGAAAGACGATGGCGACGACGAAGACTGAGCTCGAAGGCCACTCAAGCAGCTCGACAGACAGATTGAGCTCAAATGCGACAACGACAACTAAGCTCGAACGCTAACGACGCGGACTGAGCTCGAACGCCGCTCGAGCAGCTCGACGAGCATTTCTTTCCTCTGTTGAGTCGAGCTCGAGGTCGACTTTTGAGCTCGACTCGAGTTCGAGCTCGGTATTTGACACATGAGCTCGACTCAAACACCCTCAAACTTGAGCTCGACTCAACTCGTTTGCACCCCTAGATGTGAGTGTTGCATCGAGGATTATAAGCAATGGGTTCATAAATCAGTTTGCTGGGGCTGGGTGAGGGGTAGTGGATCGGTGGAGTCTAGAATGAAAACTTCCTACTTCCAGTAACTTCTACCGGAATTGGAGGAATTGGACCAATATAATAGGTTAAACGGGAAAATTTTGTATTAGAAGCTCTTGACACAGATGTGGCAGGAGAGCTTTAATTTGGCTACACTGTTGCTGAATCACCTAAAAGGTTCAAGTTTGTGTAAGGCTGGATAAGAGAGTACCTGTATATGGTTGCTCGCAGATTTATCTTTGTGACATCACCAAAATTATGCAATTGAGTACTGAAAATTTCTCCCTCTAGTATGTCAAGTGGGAAGACAAGTGCAAGGCCTCCAAGAGTAAGGTGATAAATATACCTGTTTTTATGTACAAACATTGTAAAAGCAATAGAGATAAGCAATGGAATTCACATGATGAACTTCACAACATACGTTGAATCAAAGAGATCAATACCCGCAGCCACCCCCTGTAAGACCTCCTCTATGGAAGGGTAGGAAAATTCAAATAAATATAAAGTCAGGGTATTATAAATATTTGAAGAAAATTTAAAAGACTTGTACTTTAAAAAGGCACCAAATAGCAATGCAAGTCTCAGACCGTTATAATTATATAACTTTTTCTGGGAACTCGCAAACTCTAATTCCACCATGCTACAAAGAATCACAATAATGCTCACACAAAAATAGTCATAGTTGCAAATAATCATAATTTGCAATGAGAGTAGAATATTAATGGAATTATTATTTTACATGCCTAAGGTCTCATTTTTATAATCACAACTCTCTTAAAACTCAAAAGACAGAGTCGAGTAGTTCATTATTAAAATCCAACAGATAAACATCACTGGAAAAAGCATGGCCCGTTTAATAGCCAAAAATATACGTAAAAAAAATCTAAAAGGAATCACAACTCATATGTAGCATAAACAGTAGTACCCAACTAGTAAGGAACTACAATTTTGAGTGCCACATGAAGCTACTACAGTACTCAAATCACAAGGTTAGGCATAATTCCTCAGGACAAAGGTCGGAATAGAGGTCTTGTGTTGACCTCCACGTATATCCCACAATCATATAAACTAAGTGCAACGAAAGCAGAGTTTGAATGATGCAATCCCACGTTTGTAGCAAATTCAAAATGCCTTGAAAGACAGTCAAAATCACTCAAACATTATCCAGATCACAAAATGAACTGCGCCAAAGCACTCGGAGTACAAAATTATCAAAGAAGCGCCTTCCGCATGAAACACGATCTAGCGCACACAAAAAATGTGATCTATAGTTGCAAGATTGCCTAAAATCATCGAATGTCATTTGTTTGTGAAATGGATTGCACTATTGTGTTTAGAACGTCAAAAATAACCAAGAGGGATCTCTCGCGATTAATCCAAGCAAATGCGGTCAAAAATGATGAACTACGAACATAATATCATGTGAAGTCACCCAAACGACATGCAATTGCAAAAAGGACTATACGTCAATGCATCAATTATCTATAAATGACACTTATATTGCTTGAGTTGTCGCATCAATCAAAAAATAAAATTTCCTCAACAAAACTTATGAATATATTTATCCCTACTAAGAATCTCTGCTACCACTAGTCCCACTCAATTACTCTATCATCCACTTGCTCTTTAAAAAAAAAAATTGATGATATGATTCTAAAACTAAATCCCCTCAACTCTCCCAAACATATCATGACCAATTCACACACAACTCACGTGTGTGCTCAGCTCCCGTTCCATCTTCTCTCTTTGCACGAACACTGTAATTGATTTTGCATACTTATATTAACAATTTTAATTTGTCCATCAGTTAGTTGCTGATAAATAATTGAGACTTAAAAGTTTTTAATTGATTTCTCATCTTTTTTGCATTTTTTTTCTTTTATAAATAACTCATGAATTTCATATTTACGTTGGACACAATAATTTTGGGTAAGCCATATAATTGAACTACTTCACTGAAACAAAAAAAAATTTATTATATAAAATAAAATGACCAATTTTAAAGAAAAACTCTAAGAAGACAAAGATAAAAGGGTCGTGTTTCTAATAAGTTTTTCATTGTCCTAACACAAAATACATGCTAACATCTTTCTAAGGCTAGGAAAATGAGTATAATAAAATGTTTTTTTTTTCCTTCACACATTTAACAAGTTTTGAATTGTGGCATCTTTTACAAACTTGTCTAGTAATATCAAATGCAAGGCTTTCAAGGGTAATGTGATATATATACTTATTTTTATGTACAAATGCTGTTAAGGAAACAGGTGAAACACAAATCATGTGTTGACCCCTATACGCAAAAGCACTTGAAGGGTCAAACGACCTTCGATTGCCAAACGAAGTCTTTGCAATCAGAACGTCGAACTCGCCTAAGAGAGAACCCCTTGCAGTCAAATCGGACGAGATCGATCAAAAGATACGACCGACACCTGAAATTGATGCGTGACGTTGCCCAAACAACGTCCGATCATAAAATGGATTTTGTCGCTGTGTTCGGAACATCGTCAACACCCAAAAAATGATTGTCAATTTGTTCAATAAAAGTCACGCGGGAAATCGGCATGAATCCTGAGGCAACGACACAAATCAAGGAAATCGATGCGCGATATCGTCCAAACGACCTTCGATCGCAAAACGAAATGCTTCGTTGCGATCGGAACGTCGGGAGTACCCAAAGTTACATGAGAAATTTATTGGATATTAGAAAGAGACTTATAATTCCAAACAGTTCATTTGTGACTATATGGAAAACCTGGTAATGCTAATCCGGATATCTGGCGTGGCTTCTCCTCAGGTAAGCTATCCTGAAACATGCCAAAAACATTATCAACATTCATATAACTTCAAAAGATTCAATTAAAGATTTTAAATTTCACTATGCAAAACAAGGAAATGTAGCCCTGACTGACTGAAACCAGCCATAACGAAAATTTACGCTTACTAAGGTAAAAAAACGGTAAATTGCACCCTATTTCCACTGTCGTTTACGACTAATGTCATTGATGTGGCAAAATAAGCATGCAGATAGCCCATAAAACAGATCAAATAATAAATGTCATTTTTAACAATTTGAACATTCTCAATTGGACATGTTCTTTCTGCTTTGATGACTGAAGAGTACACACGAATTAAAAAGCTCTATGCAAAGTTTACCCAACCAAACTTCTATCCCAAAGAGAACTAAACAACACGATTTACCCTCGTTTTCACCTATTTGTTATTTGGGCTTTCCATAGTAGGTACTAGAAAATCTCCCATTAGCTAGCTAGGTCGGACTGTACAAGTATACATACACACCTTCGCATGTCAACAAATGATATATCAAATATGATGCACAACCTAATATAATGTAAGCTTGCACTATAATCCTTTAGCTTCAAACAAGGAATACAACTTAGTTTCAAAATGAGTAATCCTAATGTGACTCATCTACTCACCACAACTGCATTGAGTAAGCTGGGGCGCTCTTCCATGCTCTCTCCAAGCCCAAAACCTCCAATGTAAAAACCTAAAAAAAATATTACACAAGAAAAAAATGATAAGGACGTTAAAGTTTATATTATGCCTCAGATTTACTTTAAAAAAAAGCATCAATGCAAGAAATTTCCAAATGTGTAAAAATTCTTATTTATTTTAACTGTAATAATAAATAAATAATAATCAATGGTTGATATTTATATTTCTTATGCAACATCATATGAAATGATTTATTTAAAATTCTAAAACTGTATAGAAACTTTAAGACTATCAATTACCGGCCTCCTAATCAGTAAATATACTTAAAATTGAACTCTAAAGTTTAGTTAAATGATGCAATTACATAGCCAAGTGTTACTAAATAGCATGCACCCATACAAACGCATACTCATGCATACATAAGAACATAAGGAAAAGTAAACACAATATATAATGGGATGGACTTATCTCATCTTAGGAAAATAATCATCTTCCACCGAATTATATTTCAACAATATGAATTTCAATGTAAGATCAAATCTGCTCATTCTTGTTAACACCATTAAAAATAGTGATATGCACAATTTTAAACTTTTAAAATAAATTGATCATCAACTGTAATAGCACTAAAATTTTTCAAAGGATTCCTCTAATTGCATGGGAAGATAAGCGTCTGATTTCAAAACATAGAGACTTTCAAATGGCATAAAATTTAAAAAAATTGGTTGATGATATTTAGAGGTTATTTGATAGTTTTGATTGATGAATACATGGCAAAACAAGACTTATTAAGAAAGCTTCCATAATTATATATCATCTAATCATCCTTATTTTTGCCACATCTTGTATGAGTGAATAAATTATTATCAAAATCTATGAAGTTCATTCCATAAGTTTAATATTGTAGAACACAATCAAAAGCGCGATCTTGAACATGAAAGCCATATAAAAATGATGGATGAAAAATTAATTAGGCAAATGCCAAAAAATATCAAGGCCATGAATTTTTACATGAACATTCAAGTGAAAAGCCAATAAACAATATTTTTGGTATAAAAAAATGTAAGCAATCACTTTAACATGAACTGTTAAAACAAGTATAGTAAACACTTAAAACTACCTCGCACATTTTTCTTTGCAACTTCAGTGGCACAACGTTTCCGTTCTTCTACACTAGCACCACCAACAATGGCTCCAAAAATATTACTTCCACCTGTCTAGAATATAGAAATAATGAAATAAATAAAATGTATAAAGTTTAAAGAACATCAAGATAATGAAATATTAATATTAACTAGAGGGCAATATGAAAGGCCAAATACTACTTGAACATAGAAATTATGTTCATGAGTTCGATAATATTAAGCATATCAAGAACTATTCTACAAATCAAAATAGACTTTATAGTAAAGTCTCTTAGGCTTCATATTTTTAAATTCAATTAACCGCAAGTATACTAAAATCATAAAGCTTGCCAAATAAGACTATTTAGCAATATAATTACTGCATAAAAGTAAAACTTGTAACTTTGATGTCATGCTATTGGGATTTCTACATGGAATCAAATCTGTACTCCAAACTGTGTAAAAAACATTACTAAGCAAATGAGAATCACTCAGTGCCTAGAATGCCAAAGGGCAAAAACATGCCTTTATCTGATAAACATTTAGCTTAAGAGAAAAGATTCAGAAATACAGAAACTGAGAAAACAAGTTGAATAAAATGAACGACAAAAAATATCATAGAATGGTTAGCCTCTTTTTTTAGGTGCATAACAAATCAATGTCCTTAGATTATAACGTCTCATAGCAATCAAGATTTGGGAGAATCAAGAAAATTTCCATGTTCTCCCTATATTAACAAACAATAAACCAAAATAATATTTCACATTTCAACCAGAAATCTGAACCAGAACTCCACAGACCTTGTCCAAAGCAATACAGTCATCTAGCCACCGCACAGTCCTATCCACCGAAGCCTTATTCCTCTTCTCAGAAACCCTTGCAGGAACCTCATCAGCCAAACTAGCCCAAAAGTCGGGCATCAAGGAGGAAATAATCTCCATATAATCAGACGGCTTAACCTGACAAAAAAAAAAAACCATCAATCAAACAATGTAACATTTAACGAACCGTAACCAGTATCACTACCAGCCGACGCCCTCCCGGTGTCTCAAACGATGCACCGAGCTTGTTAGCGGCAACACTCTCCGGCAAACTTTCGATAGAATCCCTTGCCGAAGCCACAAAGACACAATTTTGCAAGGCCAACATTTGATTCAGACCTCCAATGCTTGAAATAATCGATGGAGTAGGACCGTGAAGGCTGTGGATGAGAAGTCTTTATGAGCTTTAAACTTAACCGAATGGTGTAGAAGAAAAATAAAAATAAAAAAGTGTTTTTTTTTATTCCATGCATTTCATCGAACGATGGGAGTTTACAAGTCAATGGGGCTTATGTGCAGCGGGTGGGGGCCTGGAAATGGAAGATTGGCGACAAGGTCTCGGGAGAGGAAGGCTGGGAGGCCCTTCATGGTAGAGAGAAGGAGAGCAGGAGTCTCGACGGGAATTGGAGAGTTGCCAGCAAAGAGGGCGCCGACGCGAGCTCCGCCAATCCCGCCGCAGCGATGGTTTACTGCGAATCTCATCCTTCTCTTCAGGCTTCCGCTGGAGATTATCGGTTTCTACCTCTCAAAAATATCAATTTCTTAGCCAGCGAAGTATAAAGTGAAAGGAGCGGTGAGATATTTGTGTGAGAGTCGAGCAATATATTTTGTAATTTCGTATTCATTAGGGTGTTGGATTGAATCCGAACTGACTCTGGGCTAAATGAGTTGACTCAAATTTGACCTGTTTTGCTATACGGATCAACTTCTTGAATCCAAATCCGACCCGATCAACATGACCCGCCAACCCGACTTTCATTTTCGCAATTTTTTGAAATTAAAAAATAAAAATACAAAAATTGTGCAAATTCTGAAATTAAAATTGTAATGAAACAATAAAATTAAAATTTTACTAATTCTTTATACTTAAAAAAAACAATATAAATTACAAAATCATTATAACTTTTTGAAATTGAAAATACAAAAATACATTATGGACCATAGGGGAAGGCGGGAAGCCTGATTGCTAGTGCTGGAGGAAATAGGAATCACGAGAATATGAGATGTCAGAATATGAGAAGTCGAGAAGTCGAGAAGACGAGAACGCCAGCGAGCTACGACTGCGGGTGAAAGTGAAACCCTAAATTCCAAAAACCTTAAAACAAGCTCAACGGCAATCAGGCAGAGCCGCGAGAGTTTATCAAACGTAGTCGCATGTCTTAATTAATGCAACTTAAGTGCTTAAGGTGGGTCGGGTTCAGGTCACCTTCGTGTCAACGTTTTGATCCAAATATGACCCAAATTCTATACGGGTCCAAAAATTAGACACATACCCGACCCATTTCTTTAACGGGTTGACCCGAATCCAAATTTTTCGAGTCAAATTTTCGAGTCAAGTTAGTTATTGATATCCCTAGTATTCATCATTGTCAAAAAAATGAAGTATAAGTACTCGCTATGGCTCTACAAGTTTAAAAACTTAATAAAGTATCATAATTTATTTTTTGGATGAAAACAAGTAAATAAAATTGGATAATTTTTTTTATTTGAATTAAAATGATATATAATGATTCTTTCTCTTCTCTTTTTCTTCTTCTCCTCTTAATTATTTTCTCTTGTTCTCAGCTTATATAAATATATATTGGTAGTTTATTAAACTTTAAATGTGATTGAATATTTTCTTAATATCTACTATTGAGAATATATTAAATTCATGTTTATTTAGATATTATATTGTGTGTATTAAATCGTTTTAATAGTAGGCTTAGGTTTTATCCAATTTATTGTTTTGACAAATCATATGATTACATTCATAATTTGTAGAAATCAATCATATGATTAAATTCATAAAATTTAGAAATCTACTTTGTTAAACTTGGTTATATTGCAATCTACATTATTTAGGCTCAGCTAATTACTTCATTATGTGCATCTAAATTTAGATAGATTAGCCCTTATGTTTTTTGCATATTTGATCATTAATATGATTTTCGATATTAATAGGTTGTCAATATTATTTTCAATACTTCATTATTATTTTGTATGAGTTAGTACTTAGTAGACTTTATTTATTGTTCATAATAAAACTTTCATGTAATAGAGATCTTTTTTTCTTAATTTATAGTTGTATATATCCATTTCAATGCAATTTATGCAATAAAGAATTCATTTTCATAAACTTTCATTCTATCAAATGTAATAAATGATATCCCCACAAATCATATTTATTATAAAATTAACAATTATCTAGTCTATATAATACATTGTTGCGTCCTTAAATATTCACGGCGGTAGAGAAATATAAAGTTTAGAACCCTAGCTTTTACAAAGGTCTAGCACACGAACAGATTAAAGAGGAAGATGCGTCATGCATAAGAGACACCAAAATTTTTACATAAAAAATTCCAAAAGTGGAAAAATCATGAGGTCTTGTTGGTTGAATTGATTCCACTAATGTTTGGGGTTGATTACAAATAATGCGCTTCCTCGGAGGAGGGTGTTGGTTCAATATAACAAATACATATTGTATATAGCACATTACATAGTTGGAGAATAACATGATAGCTATTCTTAAGAGAATGTTGGTATGTTCGTTTGTTCGATAGGACTGTAATTTGGCGATGAAGGTCAAAGGGACAATAGTCGATGGTTAACAATGGTAGGAGGGCCGTTGTAAGCGCTGACGGTGTTGGTTGAGCAGAGGTTTAGCAACAGCGGCCTGTCGACACAAACATCAATGGTGCCGAGGTGGAGCTCCAAGATTCTTTAAGCTCGAGAGCTTTTCTCTTCTTCCTCCTCTCTCTCTCTCTCTCCTTCCCTTTTTTGTGAAAAATGAGGGTTTATTTCTAATTTTTTGTTAGTAAAATGCTCAATAAATATGAGAAGATATTTAATTTGAACGCTTCCAAATCAAATTTGCATTGAGATTCATGCCTGATTAAGATGCTTTTTTGTGACGAATCATACATATCATAAACTTATAAAAAACACAATTTTATGCACGTGTAATGTTATGTAGGTCAATAGACTTTTTTTTTTTTTTTTTGGATCTTGCCTAGCCGAGCCAACAAAAACTCACATAATAATGACTATAAAAAATCATTTGATTTTCTTAGTTTGTGTTTAACTTCCAGGTGCAGAGAGTTTGATAAAACTGATTTTATATATATATAAAATGATGAACGACTAAAACATCATATTTTAAGAGGTACGATAATAACTAATATAATTGCATACGAAAATATTTGAATGAAATTATATTAAAGAAAATTTAACATACAGTTGTAATGTCATACTAAAAAATGTCTTTAAAAATATAATATATTAAAAATATGATGACCTATTGGCTATGATAATCAGAGCGAGTGAGATAATAAAAGTGGAATCCGTTATAAATATAAAGGTTAAAAAAATGTCTTAAACAAAACCTAAAACGCAGAACCGAAACACAGTTAATAGAAAAGCTAATAAAGCAAGAGGTAAAACCCGAAGTAAGAGCAATGAAGCCTAGGTAGAAAAGTACAGATATATATTCCTTTCGCTTGTTAAAATACAAAGACAATTGAAGGAATCTTACACAAAAATCCAGTATAGTATAGCTACCCTCAAGTTCAAGGAGAATGCATATCTGACACCTGCAGCTCAAAAAGGAAATTTACAGAAAATCAAATAAACATAGCACACTGAAAGTTCATTACGAATATCAAATGATTAAACATACATGACTACGCAGCACCCGAAGCTTTAAGCAAGCAAGCATGAAGAATAAATATTACTCAAGCAGAGCAGCATTGCTTCTTTGTATTGTTTGCCTCTGATCCTGACACCAACACAGTCTTCCCTTCTTTGATCCCTCCAGCTGGACCAGGTCCAGGTTCTGAAGAGGCTAATGTCTTCTTACTAATGATTCTATATATTTCTCCCAAAATCATCTGGAAAGCTTTTTCCACATTTATGGCTTCGAGTGCTGAGGTTTCGATGAAAGAAAGGCCTTCCTTCTCCGCAAAGCTCTGCGCATCCTCAGAGGCCACCGCCCGAAGGTGTTTGAGGTCAGTCTTGTTGCCAACAAGCATGATTACGATGTTGGAGTCGGCGTGATCGCGAAGCTCCTTGAGCCACCGGCTGATGTTCTCAAAGCTCGTGGGCTTGGTCACATCGTACACGAGAAGAGCGCCGAGAGCTCCCCGATAGTAGGCGCTTGTAATAGCCCGGTATCGCTCCTGTCCGGCTGTATCCCATATTTGTGCCTTAATTATTCTGCCTTCCACCTGAATAAAAGCAGACAATCAAAACACAAGAAATCTGAAGAGAGAATGCCATCATCATATATTTAACCTTATTAATTAATTTTGAAAGTAATAAGCGCGTCAATATGACTGTCAGCATTGGGAGGGAGGGTAATTTAAGCTCAGAAGAGAGCAACGAGGTTAGCTCACACAAAGGATAGAGCAACAGCCCCAAGGGGATGCGAAATGTCATTGCCACTAATCCCAAATTAACAAATCCAGCCATGGATGCGCCGACCAAACTGCCATTGAATCTCAATGTAGAGCGAGAATTGGGTATTGGACCCCTCTACGTTCAACTCCCTGGCCATTCTTTCCCTCAAGAAGTGCAAAGACCTTACAAGATCACAATAAAATACAAAGCAAAGAGTGGATGCTACTTGATGGATGAGTCATGGAAAATCTAATGCAACTAAGGTGAAACCAAAAACCTAAGCCGAAGGAGAAAATAAATATTTTTTTTTGGTTGGCATTGAAAAAAAAGGTATTTTCTGAACTCAGGTGTGGACCGACCTACATAGAAGGTCAAAGAGCATCAATATCTACTTTAGTTTAAATTAGGGATGTCAAAAATACCCAATCTGAAAAATTCAGGATTTGAGTTAACCCGTCTAACAAACGGGTTCGGATTAACCTGCCAACCAAAAATTAGTCCAATTTAAACCCGGATCAAACCGATTTACGATTTTGCCGAAGAAGCGCTTGGTCCAATTCACGGATTTTATCGAAGAAGCGCGTGGAATTGAAAATCCCGCCATGCGATTTCATTTCATTCGCGCCTTGCGGTTCCCAGTTCGGGTCAGTGACTCAGCAAGCGAACACAAATTGGCCAAAGCGCGCGAAAGCGAAAAAACAAGGTTACGGGCGGAGATTTACATGAATTGGCCAAATTGCGCAAAATGGGAAGACAGGGCTGCATGGCTCAACATGCAAAAGGTCAAATTTCCAAACGAGAAGAACAAATTTACGAAATTTGGCCGGAGAAACCTGTTGCATGCAAAATGGAATTAGGAAAAAGAAAAACAAGTTGGTGGGTCGTGTCGGGATGACCCGGACACCAATAGATTCAGGTTTGGGTTTATGACTCATTTTCTTAATCGAATCGGATCAGGTGATAACGGGTCATTTCCGAATTAGATCCGAACTATACCCGATAAGTCGATAACTCATTTTGACCCCTAATTTAAATAATAACATCAGTCTTCAACATATACTGGCAAAGTATTCCAGACAAGATAGCACGCCTTTTATGCATTTCATGCCACAAACTTCCACCCAAAAAACATCTTGATATGGAGAGAGAAGATACTCACAGGTGGCTTCAATAAACAAAGTGTCACAACCTGGAGATGCATGTCAAGTCCGCATGTCCATTTCAAGGAGATGCGGTCCTTCTAACCCATGATGAGAATATTACATGAGGATACTAAGAAGTTCAATCAGAGCAAAAGGAATGAAAGGTGCAAGCATGGAGAGGAGAGGGGATGTTCCAAGCACAATCTATTATCATGGAGAAAGCTTTAGAGCGCTCTGAAACCCTAAACTATGAGATATTGGAGTTTCCAAATATCATAAAAAAGATCCTCTCATCAACAGGAGGGGGTCAAAATGCAAGTGGCCATCTTTGATGATATCTTCAAGTATAGGCTTGATCTTCTGGATGGATCTTAAAATTTAAGTCGCTAAGGGATTGGAGGCATTGAAAACTAAAAATGCATGCACATCTAGGAAGCCTAAAGACTACCACATTTATGATTTTTTTTTTGGGCGACCCTCGCCTTAGACGCAAAGCCAACAAGAAATCTCTTGATCTAATCCTTTCAAATGCAAAATATGAAAATAACTTGGAGTGAGAGATATTCGATCAACATGGAATTAATCCAAAAAAATAATTTTAGAAATCCTCCTAGGTGCTCGTCAACATTTTTCTAAATCAAATAGACTGATCTATCCTAATAAATTCAACAATTTAACTCCTTAATAGTACCTTCAAGGACTGGACTTCATTTTTAGTACAAATGTTACAGTCAAGTTCGCAAAAACATCTACACAAAGGAGAAGGGTAACAACAAAGCCCAAACCGTGCCTATAAGATAGGCAATGATGATGAGACAAGCAAGGTATGGAAAGAAATAAACAGGAGACAACATCAAATAATGGATCTTAGATGTTGAGAAGGAAGCATAATGTGGTGCGAGCATCGGTTGACAACATAACAGTGGCCCATGATAGATGCCTTGTCCTCGGCCTTCTTATCCTCCTGGGCCAGCCCTCTCCCCAACAAGGCAACTATCAGAGAGGAGAAGGGGAGGGATATCAAGCGCACTCGAGCATTTTTCGCAGCCTCTACTCCAACTGCATCAACTTCATCTTGGTCTTAAATCCAGCCCGTGTCCATAATCATTACCATCTACAATGCTCTGAATGACTTCATCAACAACTTCTTCACTGACCCCTGAAGCTCTGCTATTCATTGCATATCCTTTGTAGGCTAGTGGTAACTCATGGGCCCATAAGATTGATGAAAATCAAACACAATGAAATGATAGTTGACATTATACGAGTAACTTGAGGACTAGGTACACAACCCAATCAAGTAAAAAAAAGGGTACACAACCCAATCAAGTAAAAAAAAGGGTACACAACCCAAGGGTAGGAGAAAGGGAGGGAGGGAGATGCCGGAGACCTTTTCAAAAACTTAAGAAGGGTACAAGAAAGACCTTGGCATGTTGTAGTAGAGGATATTTGGTTGTTAGCACTTGAGTTGCTTGATTGATCAAAGATAAATGCTTGTAGCATAAGACTTCCTAGAGGTGGAAAAGAGAGAAAAATATAGAGAAGGAGAGAGACAGAAAACAGGTATGCAAAAAGGAGAAAGAGATGGCTAGACAACATGAAGAGAGAGATTTGGAGACAACTAGAATATAATGTTTTTTGCATTCATATCATTGAAATTATCTCCCAATCATACTCTATTTATAAATAGGATTTTACATTGAAGGAAATAAAATGAAAATAATATATATCTAAAACAAACAATAAAAATAAATATTATATCTTTCATTAAAAAAATAATCTTAATAAAATAACTATTGACTAAATATTTACTACATAATAAATCTAAATAAGGTAGTTGATCAGGCAATGACCATGTCAAAATAAGATACGTGTGATATGCCAAATAACAGATATTGCATCAACTCTCTCAAACTACCAAAACTATTTCTTGGAGAGTTGGAAAGACAAGACCAGTGGACAAGAATGGAGGGAATATGCTCGTGTACTCTCTTAATAGAATAAGAGGCAAATAAAAACATGGAGGAAGTTGACGTCCATCCTAAAGAGCATTTCTACTGAGAGATACTAAACAGACAATTTATAATCAAATAGCATCAGAGCTGAAAAAAAGCTAAAGATCACGCAACTAGAGAAACATGAGCAAGTTCCTATGACAGTATAACTATGACAATAATGGCAGTACATCAACTTATGCTAGTAGGGAGAAAGTTGCAACTCAGAATAAAAAAAATGGAGAATATGTAAGCCTCCACATATTAGATGCAGAATCAAACTCAAGTTCAAGCGCATCATCACACTCAATTTCAAGTACAATCTCCCACTCAAGCTCTTGTTTATGTGACAAATCATCATCTCAACATAGATGAAATGTATCAGGTCTAGTAAAGCTAATGAGGTTGTAGAATTTTTATGGCTAATAAAATATGTGGAGTTTATGGAATTGAATAAATGTCATCTGCTGGATCTTGTAGGATCGGTGGATGATACAACCTAGTGTCATGATCACATGCCAAACAATAGAACGAATAATCATGCATATAGTCATCATATTATTTGTAACGATGGTGTTGGTTGGAAAACCTCTTGAAGAAAGAGCTTTTATTGGAAGAGATTTAAATGAGTATGTTGGTAGAGAGGTAGAGGATTTTAAAAGTATTCATGATGGCTATGGGCTTGGAGCAAGTAATGAAGGAGGTAAGACAATTTTAGATTTAGCTTTAACTTATGATTTTGTAATTGCTAATATCTTACTAAAAAAAAAAAGATGAGCCTCTCATCACTTATAAGAATAAATATAGTAAAACTCAAATTGATTATTTTCTTATAAGAAAAATAGATTGTTTAGATTGCAAATATTGTAAAGTTATTCCGAGTTAAAATTTATGTGTCTAACATCGCTTATTAGTTCTGGACTTTAAAATGAAGAGGTAAAATATGAAAAATATAGTAAAATGTTATTCTAAGATTAGATGGGGGCATTTAAATAATACTAATAAAAATATTTTTGAAAGTAAGATTCGAGATCTTAAGATTTTGTCTGTGCATGAACAAGAAAATGTTATGTAAAAAAAAACTAGTAATATTAAGAATGTTGCAAAAGATCTGCTTGGAGTTTTAAAAAAAAAAGCTCTTAGTAATAAAATAGTTGGTGGTTGAATCAAAATGTGCAAGAAAATATCAAAAATAAGAAACTTTGTTATAATAATTGGTTTAGATGTAAAAACTCTAAAAAACATTATAGATATATAGAGGCTCGTAAGGTGTCTAAGAAAGCAATCTACGATGCTAAGAATTTAGTTTTTTATGATTTATATGAAAGATATAAGTATGAGTTAGCCAAACAAATAGATAGGAGTCATAAGGATTTAGTTCAAGTGAAGTGCATGAAGAAAAAAATGTTTTTATTAAAATAGGATATTCAACATAGATGGATGAAAAATTTTGCTAAATTTTTCAATGAAAATTGTGAGAATGCTATTGACTTTAGCAACCTTAGCACTTTAATGAAAAATAAAGATTTTTATTTTTATCGGTGTATTAGTAAAACTGAAGTTAGAAAGGCTTTAAAGAAAATGAAGTGTGAAAAACTAGTGGACCTGATGATATTCCAATAAAGATGTAGAAATGCTTAGGAGATGAAGGAATTTCTTGGCTTACTAAACTTTTTAATATTATTTTGAAGACAAAATATGCCAGATGAGTGGATAATGAGTGTGTTAATTCCTATTTTTAAGAATAAATGTGATGCACAAGATTGTGTGAATTATAGAGGAATTAAGTTGATGTGTCATACTTTAAAACTTTGGGGAGAGTTATGGAGCATAAGTTATGACGAGTTATTAATGTTTCACAAAATTAATTTGGATTCATGTCAGGTGGGTCTACTATGGAAGATATTCATTTATTGAGAGGGTTGATGGAGAAGTTTAGAGAGAATAAGGAGGATCTACATGTGATATTTATTGATTTAGAAAAAGCATATGATAAACTTTCAAGAGAAGTGCTATGAAGAGTTCTAGAAAAGAAAGGGGTTAATAATGTTTAAATTCAAGTCATTAAGGATATGTATGCAGGAGATGTTACTTGTATTCAAACACAATGTGGTTTAGTATTTTCCTATTTCAGGTGGATTGCATCAAGGATCAGCCTTAAGCCCTTATCTTTTTACTTTAGCCATGGATTTTCTTACTAGACATTTGCAAGAGGATGTACCCTGGTGTATGCTTTTTACTGATAATATTCTTCTTCTTGATAAGACTAGAGAGGGAGCTGAAGGCAAACTCGAATTATGCAGTTCAACCTTAGAGTCTAAAAGTTTTTGTTTGAGTAGATCTAAAACCGAATACTTGGAGTGTAATTTAGTAGTAATAGATTTAGTGGGGGGCTTATATTTGAGCGATCAAGTCATTAATAAGTGTACTCGTTTTAAATATATTAGGTCTAATATTCAGAGTATTGATGAAATAGATGGTGGTGAAATAGATGGGGATATTATTAATAGAATTCAAGTTGGATGGTTGAAGTGGAGGAATGCCTCGAATTTGTTGTGAGATAGAAAAGTACCAATCAAATTTAAGGAAAAACTTTATAAGATGGTGGTGAGACCTGCAATGTTTTATGGCACAGAATGTTGGCCATTAAATGAGAAACATAATATTGAGTGTTGTTGAGATGAGGATTGTGGGCTCCGAAAATTCGGCCCCGGCCTCCGCTCACTTTTCTATTTATTCGGCGAGGGAATTTTAACTGAATAAGTTCTGAGGTAAATTTTGGAAGGCAGATAGGTTTGTAGATAAGACACTACCCAGAGATTTCGCCCTCATTTTGTGAGGACTTTATGATCTGAGTTCTGATTTCCTATAGGCGCAAGCCCCTATAGTTAATTACCCCTCCCGATAACGAGAGAGAACTTTCGATTAAGGCTAGTCGTCACCCAGATACGTAGAGAATACGTGTTATCTGGCATATAGTAGCTGCATAGGCTTGGATTTGGAAATTGGGTTTGAATTTAGAAATTTTGAAAGTTGGAAGATTTATATTTAAAATAGAAATTGCATCATCTTGCACCTAAAGTGGATGGTAGGGGAATGGATGATAGACTCGATCAAGATCCCATGGTTCCGTCGTCCCGGGCCATCGTGGTCCCTGATCTACTTAGTCAAAGGAGGTAGTCGACCCAACCTGACAGAAGGATCCTTATCAACAGTCATGGGTTGCTTCGTCCAAGGGTACCTTGTGAACCTGAGATGGGTATTTGTCTAAGGGGACAAATTTAAATCCACCTTAACTAACACAGGGCTTTATGCCCTATCAATCATATCTTATTGATTCATATCTCAAAGATTTGATGTCAATAAGGAACACATTGGCTCTGGCCATAACCGGTATTTCGTGGTGCCATTTAGTGGCAAAACCACTCGGTTCAGAGGGCCCCGGGTTATAACCGTTTATCCTGCGGTGCCATTTATCAGCAAAACCGCCGGTTAGAGGACACGTACCACGTCCTTACTGACAGGAGATTGTTTGAGAATGGATCATAGTGATATCTTTGACTAAGCATTTGACTCTAAGTGATTGATAGTTTATTTCAATTTTAAATATTTTTTTGGATTATGAATAATCTTTGGAATTTTTGGATTTTGGTATTTTTATGAAGTTTTAGATTTTGATAGGCATTTGGATAGAGACATTTGAAAATATTTGTGAACCCCTCCGGTTGAGATCTGCATTCAACACGGCCATCATCGGGGTGTTTGGGGGCATTTTGGAATGTAGCTTGAATCTTGTCGACTCTGTCTGGATGTCGACAGAGGATCGGGTTTCGCAGGCTTCATGCCCTTGTTAGAAAATTCTCTTAATTGTAGGCTATGAAGGCCTAATATGAATGTATTGAAACAAATACATCAATCCCCACAACCATGTATTTGTTTGATAGCTCGAACCCTGTCGACTCCTATTGATCCGTATAGAAGGATCGGGTTCGAACCTGGATTCACTTGTCAACACGTGCAGCATCCCTATACGTCACGTATGTACTAATAACACGCTCGTCGGGGCCCATGCGGGTTGTATGATTGCATTTACCCCTTTTAATGTACCTATGTGTATACAAATTACGGTGCACTTGTGCGGGGGTATATTTTGGAATATTCATTAAACACCTGTCCGCTTCCAAGAATGTCGTGGATCCGGTGATGATGCTTGCTTGTGAACCCACTTTTATTTGCAAGAGGACAATGTATATTTACTTATATGTTTAATATACACATCAACCTTCCTCATCTTTATATGGTTCATAAGATGTTCTTTTGCATGCATTTGAATGATCACAACTTTTGACAACTTCCTTTAGATCTTACAAGATGACTTAAAGGTAGGTTATCACATCTCCTACAATTCATGTTCGTTGCTTATGGATGAGTCAAATGGTTCAAAGTCCTCATATCATGACTTCTTAGTCAAATCGTATTTCCCACTGTTTTCTATTGTTTGTGCGCAAATTCTATTTGCAAATCCTTTGTCTTCAAAAGTAGTTCAAACCTAATTGTAAACTTTCCTCAAAGATGGTTCACAAGATACACAATGAGCTTGATACCCACCCCTTTACTCACATTGAAATGATTATTATAGGCTGAAGATGCTTGCTTAAATAAACTTTATGTTAAAGCTTATAATGAATTTGTGCACAAGTCCTCGCTTGGATGAGATTCGGATAGGTTTCTTATAATTCATTCAAACTGGATTCTTTATAGCCCATTCAAGTCTACATTAAGTTCATTGTAGTCCACTTAATCATTCAATTTGGCTCTTCTATCATTCACTTAAGTTCTCTTATCACTTCATTTAGCTCAAGTCCAAATCTTTGTTATTTGTATTCAAGCAAAACCCCTTGTAGTCCAAGGCAAATCCAAGTCTGAGTTCAGTTCAGCATCATTTGCTTAAGCTTGATTTTGATCTTATACACAAGATATGGTTCATTGAGGCTCAAGTTTGAGTTCAATGCGGGAAGCTCAAGTTATAAGTCCCCCTTGGCTCAAACCAAGCGCATAAGTTTCATGTGATCTTGTTCAATTCAAGTTCGTTTTGATCAAGCTTGAATTAAGCTTTGAATGAGGTCTTTTAAGTTCAAATTAAAGTTCTCTTGTTCAAGTGCAGCTCGGCTTGAGTCCAACTCAAGTCTTAAATAAGTCCTTTATATTCATTCAAGTCCCTTGTATCATTTTCAAGTCCAAACTTCTTATTGTTCAATTTGAGTTCAAAGAGGAGCTTGAGTTTAAGTGGTCCTTGTAGTTGTCCCATACTATAATCTCAAATCAAAGTACTTAATATCTTTTGTTCAATTATGAATTTAATTCATTTGATTGTTCAAATCAAGTCCAAATAAAGTCCCCTGCGTTCAATCCAGTTCACTTGCATGTTCAAATTGTTCGAGTCATGTTATACGTCCTCTACAGTCCGAGTCTTGTTCAAGTTTAATGTCCACAAGTTTGACTTCAATGTCAAAGTTCACCTTATTCATTTCAATTTCATTTGATTAAACTTGATTTAAGTTTGATTTTATGCTTAAGTTATGGTTCAAATCAAGTTCCAAATTTTGTCCAAGTCCTTGGATCTTCGATCCAAATTTCGACAGCCTCCCGACGTCTCCCCCATTTAGGGGAAAAAACCAAGAGGCCGCCTTCCCGCCACGTCAACAAAGACGTGCACGGTTGGTGTTTGTGAGACACCGCGGCGGTACTTTTTGTTTTTCTCCCACCACGCCAACAAAGGCATGCATGGGGTTTTAAAATGCATTTTTATGAAAAAGGCAATTTGTTTTCCCCCCGCTCGGGGGTACTTATGAGCGACCCCGCCTCGCCGTAGGTGCCGCACCGGGGTCCCATCCCACCACGCGCAACAAAGGCGTGCATGGGGCGGTTTCCGATCCGCCACGAACATTGAAGCAAGGTTTTGGTGATTGCCCGCCTCATCGTAGGCGCCGCACCGAGGTCCCATCCCACCATGCACAACAAAGGCGTGCATGGGCAGTTTTCCGATGCGCCGCGAACTTCGAGAGCGAGAATCTGAGTTTAGGGAGTTTCGTACCTTCGCGGGGTTGGCAAGGTGATGGCGAAGTGCAAAAAATTATCTCTTTTTTTTTTTTTTTTTGAAATCCTTTTCTTTTTCTTTTTTTTTTTTTTTTACATGCATATATATGTGCCTATATATATATGTGTGTGTGTGTGTGGGGGGGGGGGGGAAATATGATTGCTAATGAATACAATAGTCAACAATGTCAGCTAACACACTAATTAGTAATGATGACTAATGCAGGAAATAAAATGGAATAAAGTATATAAGATTAAAATAAAACAAACTAAATTAAATAAGAACAATGACAAAAGAAAAGGGACAGTCTTGAATGTTAACAAAAAAAAAGTTGTAATTGGGCTGATTTGGATTGTTTAGGAGTTATGATGTGGAGTTGGGAATCTTGAGTGGATCTGTGAGTACAAGGAGCTTATTTTGAGGGGTCAAATGATTGTTGGGTGCTGTTGGGCTCGGTTTGCACTGGATTTGGGTGTAAAAACTGCTGTTTGGAGGTAGTTTTGGGCTCATTTGGTTTGGAATGTGGGGATTGGACTGCTGTTATGCTGCAGGTTTGTGGCCCTTTTGACTGTAGTAGAGTGTTGTGGATTTGCTTATTGAGGAAAGTAAAGTGGCTGCTTGTGTAGAGGTAGAGAAAAGGGTTTGATAAATTTGAAATAAGAGATTTGCTATGTGGAGAGGAGTTTGATTAAAAGAGGGCTGAACCAAAGGAAGAGTAGGCTGGATGCTATGAGGTTTGCTGCTGAAGGATTCCAAAAGCAGGAGCTCACGGTTAGTGGAGACGGATGGTTGTATGAAGCTTGAGGGAAATTGCTGTAGCAGGTCGTAGGTGGAGATTGTTGTGCTATGTTGGGTGAGAAGATTCGACAGGTTGAGAGGAAGAATGGGAGGTAGAGGGCTGTCGGAGCACTTGGAACCTTCAAATAGAGAATGGAGAAAAGGGAGGGCTGTTTTTTTTTTTTTTTACCTGAAAGTTAACTAGAAGAGCAAGCTTTATGTGAGAGGGGGTTGTGGCTTGAGAAGAGCAAGAGTTGGAATGGGAACAGCTGCTGTCTGATTTCTGGAAACGTATGGAGTTTGAAAGGGAGCCAACAGGGTATTCAGCTGCAGCTCTTAAAGTGTGGAGGGGAGGAGGGGAGAATGACCTCTGTGCGTGAGAGCTGGGGGAAGGAAAGTGGAGCTGAAATAATAAAGAGCCTGGGAGAAGTTGAGTTCAGCTGGCTTTAGACTTAGGAGAATAAAATAAAATAAAACTGTTCTGAAATGATGGATACAGACATGCTGCTAGCTAAGGATTTGGCAGAGATTTTGGGCTGCTGCTGCAGAGATTTGAGCAGGCTTTTTGGCAGCAGGACAGTCATCGGAATAAGGAGATCTAGCAAACATTTGAGCATATATTATTTTAATCTCTTGTTGTTGTTTTTTTTTCTCTTGACAGTGATATGGAGGTCAACAAGGATGCTCAGGTGGATGAATGAATTTACTCTTAGAAATAGGATACAAACGAGCTTATCATTAAAAAGTTGGAGTAGCTCCAATGATAGATAAGATTAGAGGGAATCGCCTTAGATGGTTTGGTCATGTAAAACGGCTTCCTTCCAATGACCTAGTTAGGAGAGTAGATGTATTAGATTTGGCTCATGTTAATAAAGGTAGAGGTAGACCTAAAAAGACTTGGTTAGAAAATAATATGAATGACCTTTCTTTATTAGATGTAAATAAAAATAAAATGGAGACATAGGATTCATGTAGCCGACCCCACAGTGGGATAAAGATTTGATGTTGTTGTTGTTGTTATTGTTGTATTGGCCAAAAAACAAAGCATGGAATGAATCTCAGTGATTTCTTCCATGTGAAGTGTGATGTGATAGTCTAACATATAAAGGGTGAGTGTGATCATGAGTATCATAATAATGTGTCATACGAGAAGTATGAGAAAATTGTTGATAATATAAAGGATGAATGCAATTACCAATATTATAAGATACGAAGCATATGAACTAAGATACCTTTTGCGGGGATAAAATTCATCACGTTTTTAAGGATTTTTTAAAGTGGTTGGTGGTGATACTTTTTGTAGGGGTTTTAGTGATGGGTGATGGCAATCATATCGAAACAACTGGAATTTTACTGTGATACCAAATGAAGGGGACATAGAAGTGGGAAGACTCTTTTTAAAGCGAAATTGTTTGGCTTTTTGTTCTGCACTTTGTTGAATGTAGAGGTGTAAACAAGTGGAGTAATGGCACTATCGAGCTCGGCTCGTCAGTCAGAAAGCCAGCTCGAGTCGAGCTCAAAAGGCGACCTCAAACTCAAGCTCGTCCCACTGTAAAAGAGTTCGAGCCTGCTCGCAAGCCTCGGCCTTCCATGTCGTCTGCCTACCATGATCAAGCGAGCTCCCTCCTCACACGTTTGTGCATGCCTCATTCCACTGCCTGCCTCATTACACACTCGCTTGCCCTCATTTCGCGAACCGTATTGAAGAAGGGATTTGACTCGCGAGCTCCCACGCGACCATCTTGTTCCACCTGCTTGCTATTTTGCTATCGCTAATTTTTTATATATTTAAATTTAATAAATAAAATAAATTAGTTTTAAAATATTAATAATTATTTGAGCCGACTCGCGAGCTCATGAGTTGAGTGTCATCAAGCTGGAACTCGATCTTGTTAATTGCTCGAGCTCGACTCATGAGGTCGATAAGCTCGGCTCGCAAGCCCATAAACGAGTTGAGATAAACGAGCCGAGCTCAAGCCGGCTCGACTCACTTACACCCCAAGTTGAATGTGCTTGAGTTGCTTGATTGATAAATGGAAGATGCTTTCATTAGAAGGCCTCCTAGAGGTGGGAAAGAAATAAAGAATTAAACCAAACCAAAAACAAAAAAAAGTACATGAGAGAAAGAAAGAAGAAAGACGTTGCGGAGGTGGTTGCTCACCTAAAGGGAGGGAGGTTTGGAGCCAATTTTCGTGAAACATTCTTTTTGTTCATACAAATGAAATTCTCTTCCAAAAATTCTTTATTTATAATACATATAATAAAATTAAATAAAAAGACATAATATTTAAAACATTTAAGAGAAATAATATTGGATCTTTTATAAAAGGTAAGTATTTAAGAAAGAATCATATCAATGAGGAAACTCTTGATTACACATTTCTTACATAATAAATCCAAAGAAACTAGATGATAAGGAGTTTAATAAGATGGATAAAAGATTGTCTAAAAAAAACATGTTATGACATGTTGCATAGATGATCCTATATCAGGTACACAACCCAAAAAAAAAAAGGAAAAGAGATGAAAATTAAAACAAACATGTCCTAAATTCGCTATTTTCTTCAATGATTGCATGCACGGCTATACAAGCCTTTGCATAAACTATGATCTCCTAATACATACCTAAAAACATCAACAAACAAGCAAAGAGATAAGGTGTCCTAATCACATAACTATAATCATGGATATACTTAAAGCAAGTTTGAAACTATTTTGACATGCAGGGAATATGGACAAATATAGCTTGTGATGATATGATCGAGGAACAGATGAACATGATGGTGATTAAGGTGAAACTAGCATGCAGGCATCCAGTAAAATAACTTCAAAGAAAAACTTTATGATAAAAGAATCTAGGTATTTTACTTTCTTCCATTTATGAGGTTGTCATATATGATAAAAATTTTGAGCAACAATCTAATGATGGCTAGTAGTGGTAGTAGTGAAAGTCCAAAGTCAACATATAATTGGTAATAAAATAAACAACAATGCAAGAGCCTTAGTATACTGTATCTCCATCGGATGGTGGACAACCATAGTGATCAAGCGCAAAGATGTAATGGAATAATACCAATATATAAGTACTGAGCAAGAATCAAATGCACAAGTTCAAATATGATCTCAAACTTAAACTTAAGAATTGAAACCTAAGACATATGAGTTTGATTTCATCAATATGATCATCCTCAATCTCAGATGATTCATTAACATCTATAATAGCTAGGGGTTGATTTTTTAGTAGGGGTATTATAAGATAATAGAATAATACATAGTAATTAAAAGATTCAATATCATTTCAAATATGACGTAATGATTTGAGTATTAAATAAAATCATACTATTGATTTAAAGCTTTTAGGGTATCTCAATAGATCACAAACTTGTCCGTAGAATGGAAGATTAAAAAGCAACAATGAATATGATACGTCAAGGAGGACACTAGTGGTGGTGGTGGTGGGTGGGTGTGTGTGTGGGTGGGTGAGTGGGTGGGATCAAGGGGAAGTTGTTTATGAAGGTGCCTAATCAAGGGTAAGCTATTTAAGAAGGTTCCTAATAAAGAGGGAGCTATTTAGAAAAGTTAATAATCAAGGGGAAATTATTCAGGAAGGTTCCTAATCAATGGGGAGTTGTTTAGGAAAGTTTTCTAATTGTGTTTATGCTATTGAGGAAGTGTTTAATTATTTAGAAATTTTTTTTTAAATATGTTTAATTGTTTATGAAGATTTCATAAATCATGTTTAATGGTTTGGGAAGGTTTCCAAAATTATGTTTAATTGTTTAGGAATATTCTATTTATGATTTTATGTTATATGGCTATTTAAGGAGGAATTGTTTGGGGTTTATAGTATGATATTGCTGAGTTTATTTTCCTAACTACGTCTAGGATTTATCAAAGAGCTTATCTACCTCCTGAATAGCAGATAAATTGTATATTGCTTTATTATTGAAGAAGAAACAAAAAAATCAGCCCTATCATTGTGTTCCCATACTATTCTTCTCTTTTATTTATTGTTTCTACTTCCAAGACGCATCAAATTGATATCAGAGCGATGTTTTGGAGAAATGGCAACAAAGAAGGTTGATGCGTTCAAAATCAAAGTGGAGCAAATCAATCGAATGGAGGAAAAGTTCTCAACCATCGAAGAAAGGCTCTCATCCATAGAGAACCGCTTTGAAAATTTGGAAGATATGATGAAGAAAATGATCGAGATGCAGTTGAAAGCTTCACTAGTGATTCCTAGGACTGAACCAAAGGGAAAGGAAATTATGGAGGAGATGATAAGAAAGATAATGGGATGTAATCCAAAACCCCATCAACAGTTCTAATTGCTAAACCAAAATAAGATTTGATCAGGATTCACTTGGCCGAATCTAAGGTAAATGAGATCGACACGAGGAGTTCGATGAGGAAGAATCTGGAGGTGAAAATTTTGAAGGAAGAAGAAGAGACCCCACCTTTGGAGCCGCTTCCAAGGAGGGGAATGTGACGCCCCAAGATCTAACTTGGAAGAATTATTCAGTCGATCCTTTAAACCATCAACTACCAGAGCTATCTATAGTCATCAATTAGTATTAAACAATCTAACAAAAATCTATAATTAAAACATCATTTAAACATTTCTATTCATTCCCAAAAGTGCATTTACAATACTCAGAATCTTCAACAATAATCACACATCCATCTTGTCTTGAGTACAAAAGAATAACTATAACTAAAAGGAACAAAAACCTGAACAATCTTGATCAACCTCACTCTCCTGCTCCCTTGTCCTGACCTGAAATTATTAATCACATATAATGAACTTAAAAAGCCCAGCAGGTCACCAAAAACTTACAACTGAAATCAAAGCACGGTACAAAAGCGATATGCATGTCAATCAGTCAAACTATAACAGTCACTTACACATGATCATTGAGTCAATGCAGAAACAATAATCAATGTATAAACAGTAATCAGTACATAAACGGTAGTCAATGCGTAAACAGTATCAATATAGAAATAGTAAAATCCTCAATCGATAGTAGAAGAATCAGTAAACAGTATAAAAATCCGTAAAGCTCAATGAATCAGTACGTGCGTTAAACCTCTACGGTAATCGTCGTATCTATAACATCAGTCAATTCAAAAGAGAAATTGTCGTGTCGGTAATAGCAATCAAATCAGTCAATAAATCATCGTGTCAGTACTATTAGTCGTTATAAAATGTCAAATCAATACCAGTCACTTGCAAATGATCATTAAATTGATACATATGTGAAAATATGTACATAAACAGAAATCAATGCATAATCAGTAGAATTCAAAATCATCAGTTGAATAATCGGTAAACGATAGAAAAATCTATAAATCTCAATAAATCAGTCCATACATCAATTCTTAAAAGAATACATCATATCTTTAAATATCGGTCAAATCAACAGAGAAAAATCGTCGTATAACTAATATATGTCAAATGAATATCATATTAATAATATCAATCAATCATATCACTAAAATCAATCAGATCATTAAATAAAGAAATCAATTCCGATCAATAATATCAATCGATATGGAATCACATAAAACAATCAAATCAATATATATCGATAAAAATAGTTGAAATCATAGCAATATAGTAAAAGCATATTCTATATCACGTGCTCAGTGTATCACATGCAATACATTTAATCTATATCACTTGTTCGGTGAATCACATGTTATCAATCTTATCAGTGTATCACATGTATCAGTCAGTATTCGGTGTATCAATGAAATCATGGTATCAATATCCGTATCAGTATCAATAATGATCCAGTGACATAAACAGTATGCAATATCAATGAAATCGTGCAGTGACAGAAAACTCGTAAATACGTCAGTAAATCTATTTAATATCAATAAATCAATTCAATATCAATAAATATGTCGATATCAATAAATCAATCAATATCGATAAATCCATAAAGAAATCATAAGAACAATACTTTACACATGCATTTCAATACAGTAGTCTTACTTAATAAGTACAAGCGCTGGCTATTAAGGGATTTTTCAAGGTTAATATCGATGTTAGTAATTCGTTGGCTCAGTAAATAAAGTCGTCACCCTTTGCCCGTCGGCACAGTAATCTCCTTATAACTCCCATCAGTAATTACATGATCAGTAGGGGATAACACTAAATCATTTTTAAAGGAAGTCATGTTGGCCCACCATCCTGTACAGGTCAATCTCCAACCAACGGTTCAACCAGTCCTTGTATTTCAGTAATATAATAGTAGTAGATTCAATCATATATCCATATTCATATACATCTCATTAATGCATTGAAAACAACAAGCATGATTAGCTCAAATGAAGAGAATCTTTAAAATATCGTATAGTCGACAGAAATCCCAAACAGAGTCAAAATACACAGTTTCAGAAAACTATCAAATTACCAAAAATCGTGTAAAACATCATTTCAAAACATTACTTGTACTGAAACAATATTTTTCAACATCCGGATAATTTTCTATTCGATAAAAATCTCACAGAATTCAAAATACCCAGTGAAAAATCTCCAAAAAAATTTCAAAATGTGTAAAATCATCATCTCTACAACATACCAAAAGTTATGCGGTAAAAGTTTCGTCAATACAAAGATATGCACGTTTTTCAGTAACGGAAACACAAGTTTGAGCAGAAAAAATACCAAAACACGAAATCTTCGAAATCAGAAATAGGATTCGGATTCCTTACTACGAGACAAACAATTCGTCCAACTGCGTCGACGGACAAAAATTGCTCCGCGGCCTCCAAAACCAAGCTTTTCCTTCTCTCTCCATCTTTCTCTCTCTTCAAAAATATCTCAAACGGTCCTTTAATAGAGAAAAAGATATTTCCGTTCATCCAGACGATGTTTCTCGTTCGTCCCGGGACGATCTCCTCTGTACACTGATCGTACAGACGATAATGGATTTTCGTCCCTGGACGATGCTCTCTAGCAAAAAAATCTGTTCAATTCGTCCAGACGAACCTGCACTTTACTCAGTTCGTACAGACAGTTCGTACAAACTAACCATACATATTTTCAACAGTTCGTCCGTACTAAGGTCAGTTCGTACAGACGAACTGCACCCAAAAAAATGAAATCTAGAGGGGTTTTACAGGGAAAGGGTGAAGAAGAGGGATTTTTGGTAGAGCTCCAAAGTTTAGAAGGAGAAGAAGATGGAGACTTTTCACCAACTACATTGGAAGATGGTAAAATATATATATCTTGAGCTTAAAAATGGCTTATGTGGAAATTCAAGCAAGTATCCTTTGGCACTTCGCCAAGAGGTATTTCAAAAGGTGGAGAGACAATATATTCTGCGCCTAAGAGCTATGGATCCAGGAATTAGATAGCAGTTTTTATTACTTTACAACAACGCATTTGAGAAAATCCTATTCAGGACCGGGAAGCTGTGAGTGATGTTTTTTGGTTGAAGCAGGGACTTGATCTTCTGTTGGCAGTCCTGATGGAAAATGAGCCAATCAATCTTGCTCCAAATTCTGCACAAGTGCCACCACTTATGGCATCAGGACCGATCTGGACCATTCAAGTTTTCTGCCGCAGGTTGCTGATCTTGTGATTCCTTTTAAGGGAATTAGCGTATGCTGATGCTAATGCTGCATATCATTTATAGGTATTAATTTTCCCAATAGTTTGGGTCACCCTTCAGAAAGATGAGCAAGTTTCACAGGCTAGACCCATTATATCACTTCTGTTTAAAGACTACCACAAGAAGCAACATGCAAGCAGGTCTACTGTTGTACAGGCATTTCTAGAAGGAATCAATTTGTGTCATCCTCAGCCTCGAATGCCAAGTGAGCAAATCAAATATATTGGGAAGAATAACAACGTCTGGCATATCTCTCTAGCTCTGCTTGAGAGTAATGTTGTGAAATCATAAATGAACAAAAATGTTCTGAATCACTTACTAAGCTTCATTGATTGCTTAATAAAGAAGAGCCGGCCTAGCTCTTGTCCAGCATGAGAACTGACAGCATGCTAAAAACCTCTTTTATCAGGCAAGGATCAAGGCCACACAGGGTACTTACAACAATACAGTCCCCAAGGCTGAAATGTGCCTTTGGGGAGAACAGTGGCTTTATTGTGCTAGCCACATAAGTCAGTGGGATGCATTGGCAGACTTTGGAAAGATTGTGGAAAACTATGAACTTATTTATGGTTTCCTTTGGAAGGTTCCAGATGGGCTTATTTGAAGGATAATGTAATGCCAAAGGCTCAATTAGAAGAGACACCAAAACTTTGTATTGTTCAAGCATTTTTTTCTCTTCATGATAGAAATACAGGTGGTGTTAGAGATGTTGAAGGTATTGTGTCCAAAAGCGTTGAACTGGCACTAGAACAGTGGTGGCAATTGCCTGAGATGTCCGTTCAGCCCCGCACACCACTTTTGCAGCAGTTTCAACAGCTTGTTAAGATCCAAGAATCAGCAGGAATTCTACTTGACATTGCCAATAGAAACAAATAAGCATATGGAAATTATGGTTCTGGTGTTCACAGTAGGCATGCAAAACTCAAAGATATCTTTGAGGCATGGAGGCTTAAAACTCCTAATGAATGGGATAAACGCATGCAACAAACTGTCTCAGGACCCAATGGTATACCTGATGGAAAAAGAAAGAGGTCTGAATCATGCCGGTAGTGCTTTGCCTTCTGAAAGCCATATTCATCCTGGCCCCCAAAATGGTAGTACTTCTGTTTCTCATGATGGAGGTGGTACTCCAGCGCAAGATCCCGAAAGACCAGCTAATACAGGAGCTGCAGTTAATAATGAACCTGAGCTGCAGCTGCTCAAGAAAACAACCAACTTCCATTTAGGCATAATAATGCACTTGATTGTGCTTCTTCTGCTGCTACTACATTGGATGTTGCAAAGGACATAATGGAAGCTCTCAGGAACAAGCACCCAAACTTGGCCAGTGAACTTGAGGCATTGTTATCAGGATTAGGCTCGAGATTTGTTACTCTCCTAGAGGAGCGGCTTCTTGCTATTCTTAATGCATCACTTCAACATTGTTACAATTATGCTACCACTGCTTAGGTTCCATAAAATCTTAAAAGGAGCTATACAGTGTTTGTAGGGCTTGTTTCTCGGCAAATGATGTGAATAATCATGTTGATTTTGTGAGGGAATATAAACACAATTTTGAATGCGATCTGGATCCTGGGAGCACAAACACATTTTTGGCTACCCTTTTAGAATTAACCGGTAAGCGAAAGCATTGGAAAAATATTCTTCCGCAGCAATTTCCTTCATTCCACCTTGAGGACAATATGGCTCTTTGGGAGCGGAATATTCATACACCAGGAGGTGGGCATGCCTTGTGGGGCCCAAGGGAGCTATAATTCATTATGTAAGGAGGAGGAATCAGAGGGGAGCTATTTAGAAAGATTCCTAGTCAATGTGAAGTTGTTTATGAAGGTTCCTAATCAAGAGGAAGTTGTTTAGGAAAGTTTCTTAATTGTGTTTATGCTATTTAAGAAGTGTTTAGCTATTTATAAATGTTTCTTAAAATATATTCAATTGTTTACAAAGGTTTCCTAAATCATGTTTAATTGTTTAGAAAGGTTTCATAAATTATATTTAATTGTTTAGGACTATTTATGATTTTGTGTTCTAGGATCATTTAAGGGGGAATTGTCTAGGGTTTAAAGTATGATATTACTGAGTTTATTTTCCTAATGTTTGTTGTGAGTTCTTAGCGGCGTCTTGGGTTTATGAGAGAGTTGATCTACCTATCAAATAATAAATCAATTGTAGCATGATTTATTATTGAAGAAGAAATAAAAAAGTCAGCCCTATCTTTGTTACACTGCTCTTCTCTTTTATTTGTTGTTTTTACTTCCAAGATGCAATAGAATCCTTTGAGGCTTTGATGAAAACTTCCAACAATGCCCGGTTATAATTTTGCACAGAAATGTTCAATCATCAATCCACAAGGAAAACAGTAATGGGGAGAGCCGAAACAGTAAAGGGGAGAGCCGAAGAGGAAAACTTCCAACAATGCCCGGTTATAATTTTGTGCAGAAATGTTCAATCATCAATCCACAAGGAAAACAGTAATGGGGAGAGCCGAAACAGTAAAGGGGAGACCCGAAGAGGAAAGAAGATTAACTTATGTTCTAAATCATGGTGGGTGGCTACATGCCAATAATAATGATCACCTATTCTTTGTGATTCCCATAGCCACTGGCTCAAAACCAACAACATAAGTAGAGTCTTCTTGATAATGGCAGTGACTTCTCCATAGCAAGAGGCTGCATCGATGGTAACTCAATCAAGTTCTTGTGAATGGTTCTCTTCCTTATCCTCCATTATGTATGATTTATCAGTCTCTTGTAAGCCAAGGTCATGTAACAATGCCACCACCAAAAAGAGAAGAATTAAGACCTAAACTCAATAAATTTAGGTTGGATATGGAGTCATGGGATAGGCCAATGGATTCATGGGCCTTCAGTGCCCCCACTATGCCTCCAATTATGCCAATAACATTGGTTTGTGTAGGCTGTAGGAGGAGGGTGCATGGAACTTTTTGGATAAGATGGATTAGCTATGTAGATGAAATTATATAGGACAAAATAAGGTATTTATTTGGAGTTTATAATGTTAGGGAGGCTTGTGAAATAGAGAGGGTTGCCTCTATTCTGAAATGCAATAAGTAACGTTGTACATGAATATATTGAAATATCAAAAAGAGTTCTTAGTTGGCTTGAATGTGTTAAAATATAAGAATTAATGAGAAATATGCGTAGATCGATCAAAGTGATTTGAGACATCATACAAATTATGAAAGATTTGTAATTGTTACATAATAATTATATGATTTATAACAATCGCGATTTTTAAAATATATATTATATCATTCATCCGAATGGTATTCTGAAGGATACTGATCATAGGCACTACAATAGGTTATACAACAGCATGAATTTTAATACCTATTATAGTCATAATGATCATCAAAATGATCATAAAGAGAATTATGCAAATAATATTGATGAGGACATCGTCAGCATTTTCGACGCCGGAGATTGACGGCCACGAGCATGACTTGTATTTTGTCATTTTTATGTAGTAGCGTATTTTATTTTGATGTTTTTCCGTTTTTGCCCTTATGGACATTTAGTCGCTTATGTAGCCCGGAAGGGCATTTGTGTCATTTCTTATTTTTTCATTTTGGCCTATTTATATGAGGCCTCATGCATTGTAATTTCAGTTTTTGATGAAATGAAAATTTACCCTTATGTGTTCTCTTTGTGAGTTCAAGAAGATCTCTTGGTGAGTTCTTCACCCTCCTCGATCTCTTAGTGAGTTCGTAGGGGAAAACTAGATCTCTTAGTGAGTTCTAGATGTTCGTGTTCTACTACTTTCACTAATTCTTTGATCATTTCGTTAGCGTGGAGATTTGGATCAAAGCATTTGTGGAGTTTGGAATTCCCGTTGGAATTTCTCCAATATTTTGTTTTCTACTGTTTTCCCTTAAATTCCAATATTTTGTTTTCTACTGTTTTCCCTTCCCTGTGTTCTGCCGCCGCCCCTTCCAGGCAGTCCAGCCGCCCACCGACCTGCCACTGCCCCGTTCTACAGTCAGCTAGCAGCCTTGTCGCCACCTCCCCTCGCCCTCCCAGGCCTCTGGCGGAATCCCCCAACTGACCCATGGGCAACCAACGGGTCTGCTCCACCGTCCAGGCTTGGCCGCACGTTCAGGTGGCTGGAGTCAAAAGCCTGGCCTGTCCCGCCACTTCCACCCACAGAATTCCCTGTCACGTGAATTCCCTTCCCTTGATTCAGACACTTTCTTAATTGGCCCCTACTCAATTAGGAAGGATAATCAAAGATAATACAGCTACCGTCAAACGTTCAAATTCTTTCCATCTTGCCTGCATTCAAATTGAGGAGGTTACATAATCTATTTAAATTCTGAATTTAATTCAGATTTCAATTAGTTAAGTAACCTAGTGGTCCCCGCTTGTTTACTTCCCCAAACTCCTCTCCTCTATTGGGCCAACTACCCCCTTCTCCCTCTCTCCAATTAATTTTCTTAATTACTCTTTTAACTCTTTCCCTCCTAATTCTAATTTCAAACCTAAATTCTGAAATTAAATTTAGGAGATCTCCTATTTGGGAAACCTGAATACAATTTCAGATTTTGAGTTCTCTCCCATAGCTCCACCCGCCCAAGCCTTCCCCCTCCAAGCCCGCGCCCGTCTTCCTCCTCCCGTCCCTACTTGGTTCACGGGTTGTCTCCTTTCTTCTCCCCTTTGGAGCCACCATCCTCCACCACTCCGGCCACCTATCCAAGAATGACGATCTACGGCTCCTTCTTCCTCGGAGTGACCTCGGTTCTAAGGTGGAGACGCTTCTTTCGCTAAAGCCTAGACTAGTTGAGCGTATGAACTCCAAAGGTGAAAGTTCTCTTTATTAATTCGTGGATTCTTGTTACCATCGTAGTTTTTACAATTATCTTTGTGTTTCTTAAATTGTTGGTTGATTGATCTTGCTCGACTTTGCCTAACCAAGTTAAAGACCACGAATTCCAAAGATCAATCTTTGCTATAGATGATAATTTTATTTTGGGTTATTAAGTTACAATGGATCTCTTTAATTTCTTAAAGTGACTCCTCCATCGCATGTACGTTTCACATCAAATATGATTTGGAATACTTACATAGGTTGTTGTGACTTCTAATTATTATGATAATTAGATCTTGAATTATTATAACACTTTAAGCTGACAATAAGTAGTTAAATCATGAATGTAGGATAACTTCTTCAAAATTTTATAAAAAAATATGAGAAGTAGGAGCCAATTCTAGGAAGTAACAAAAAACATTGAGTGAAATTTTTGGCCAAGTGATTATAGGCATGTATGAAAAAGGATTAGGTAGGCAAAAATATTTAGTACTGGGATTTGGTCTTAAATAAAGAGAATCTTGGGTAGGATAATTTAAAAGTGAACAATAGGGTGCACCAGTTTTGGATTAACAAAAAGGATGGTTTGGCCCAACATGGGAAGTTAAATTTATTTTATCACAAAACAGGAATCAAATTTTTGAAAAGTGTTAGGCAACTTGCATGGAGATGGATTGTGATAGGCACATAACTTACTGAGGCGTGGAGATGGATTGTGATAGGCACATAACTCGATGAGGGGGTCATTTTACGTGGTAAAATAATATAAGATGAATTTTGAACTGTCAATATGGAGATAAGGTTTAAAATGTATATTGTATTCCATTTCTGGGAGAGTTTGTAGGAGATTTATATGGACAGAATATTCCTTCGATGTCAAAAATTGAGAGCAGCGATGCTTTGCATTAGAGATAAAACCCAATATGGAAATCTGGTGAGGTTCAATAACTAGAGAAAAAGTGAAAGCAAAATTAAGATTTATGTGTTCAGCTCATAACGGATCAATTCTGTTCTAATACCACAAGATGGAGACACAATAGACTAACTGTTTAATGGTTATGTAGCATGAAAAAAAGATACAAAACCTAGAGAAATGAGGCGAAATACTGGAGAAAAAAATAAATAAAAGGTTCCACAACCCGGGAGGGGGGCCGGGGGGGGGGGGGGGGGGATGAGTGCAAAAGCTTATAGAGAAGAAGAGAAGAGGATTCAAGCAAACATACTCTTAATTTAATATTTTCTTAAATGATCATATAAAAGGATATAGAATAATTTATATATATATAGATTAAGGGTTAATAATACATTAAACATTTAGCACTAATAAGAAAATATATGTTACATGAAACATAGTTAAAACATGCTTTAAATTATTTTGACATGCAATAAATTCGGTCACATGGAGCTTGTGATAATCTAATTGAAAAAAATAGACAACTATGATGTCCCTACATCATGACACTATCTTCATCAAAACATCCTGCATGCTTACAATTCTCCTTCCACATGCCCATCATAGGAAATCTTTAGTCTACCAAACCATTTTAATCTTTTTCCTTTCACAAAAAGCACTGGACAAAAATGGGAAAACTATTGCCCTTTAATAGATCTTAATGTATAATTTAATGAAAAATGGTCATTATTTTAAAACTTTGAAGTTTAAAGGACCGTCATGAAATGTTCAACTAAAATGCAATATTGATAAAAAATGAAGGATAAAAATGCAATATACTCTTAGTAGTTTCTAGATATAATAGAAATATTGCGTGATAAATAGTAGAATGTGAGCTACTCTATTCATTAGTAAATACTGTGTAAAGTTTGATTCCTTCATTTCAATGACACGTCTTTATATTTAGATTTAGACATAATTAATCGAAATAGAAAATAAATTGAACTAATAAGTGTCACTGCGCTGAAGATTACCATCCTGACAAGATTAACCCAGCCAAATCATGCAGCCAAGCCTTCCTTGTTCACCTTCTAAATGGCTTTTAACAAACAGGCATGAGCAACAGAAAAATCTTAACGCTTTCATAAAAAAATGTTGAGTTCCAAATTTTGCTCGTAGTCGGAGAAAACACTATATAATAAAAAAGTATGAGCCTTGAGACACCGCATGCATTGAAACGTTTATCATGGTCCATCAGTCTTCTAAATATTAATTCAAGAAATCTAAGGTTAAGAATTAATGGGATTGAGTCAGTATTAGCACATGGCTCAACTACAGTTCATAAGGAACATCAAAAATACCACATAAGATTGGGTCAGCATCAGCACATGGTTCAACTATAAGTTATAACTTATAATGAAAAACAAAAATGCCATGTATTATGCATTAGAAGTATCCGTTTGGTTGAATCAATACTCATACACAACATAATTGTAGTATTTAAGTTAAATCTGAAAGCACAGTTACATTGCATCTAAGATCACGGCATTAGCTAGAGAAAGAAAATAAGCACTCAATCTTTTGGAGATTCCAATCAAGAAATAATAAGTAACAAGAAAATAACTAACATTAGAAGTGAATTTTAGTTAAACAATTCCATTATAAATTATGGAAAAACTAAGAAACAAAGATAAAATAAAAAAGGCATAATAATCAATTTAAAAGACTTCATAAAAAAGCAACGTAGCTAGGTGTGAGAATGAACTGCTAGAAAGTTTACAACCAACGTATTAATTCATGGTGGGCAAGCAAAAGAGATGGCAAATCTTACCACTTGATTTAAAGTGTAAACTTTAATATTAATGGAATACTTTCGTCCTCAATACATCAGTGCAGTTTGAAACAGATGGAGGCTCTCAACTTCATCATCAATATGTATGCCAAAGAACTTATTATAAGCAAACCCTCAATTGAACAATCTGATTAAATACTTCAAGGAATCTTCAGTTAGCAGTTCAATGTTCAATTGAATTTTGTTATTCAAATTGAATTAGACAAAATGCTCTGTAAAAGGCAAGTCATATCATAGAAAAGGGACAATAAGGTAGAATAATATACCATTTTTAACCCAAAAAAATGGGAGGTGAGTTAATTAGATTTAAGGTGATTGTTTAGCATTAATATAAGTAATAAGGGTAGGCTTCAAGTTAACAGATACGCAGAAATGCAACAAGGGAAGCGTTAGATTTACATAAATAGACATCTGTGATTAAAGAACGAAACAATAGGTCATGAGCCTAGACAAAGTAAGGGTCCAGAAATGGTGGGTGTGGACAAAAGTCCAGGCATTCCAACGGGCCAACCTTACAAAGCTTAGCCACAGACCCAACATTTGATATGTTAGGTTTCAAGATATAAATAATAGCCTAATCGAGGGAAGTTCTCCAACAACAGCTTATAAATCTTATAAAAAAATGAACAAACATAAAGTCTTTAAAAATAGAATATCATATTTCACGTGCTTGTAATACTTGCACACAATTATAATGAACCTTAATTGGATTTGGGGATCGGGACGATGATAAAATTTTCATCATTAATGTTGATTTTGGAAGCTAAAATGAAGAAGTATCTTAAAAGTACCAAGTTACTATCATGAAGGTAAAATTAATTTTATAAAATTGTAATTTGATGGAATACATTATATGGATATAAATATTTGCAACAAAGAAACTACTAATGGTAGGCCCAATGTCAAAATACGAAATGCAGAGGGATTTATGGTAAAAATAGAAAGAGAAATTAATGGTTATATTAAACGGAATGATGAAAGTAAGGGTATGTAATGATAACCTATTAAAGAATAAACATATAGTATTTTGACATGCAAAATGGAAAAGCCAAGAAACAGTGGAAAATTGTACAAAACAATGATAAAAGAAGACAAGCACTTTGTATCTAGTAATTAGAGTTCTTGAGGACTACAAAATTCAGAATTCTCTAAACTATTATTTTCTTGAGAGAGGAGAAAATGGACAGCAGCTACGAGGAGGGTTGAAAACCCATGCCGAAGTGCTGGGAGAAAAGAAATGGCAGCAGGAAGGGCAGAAAGACCCCTGGCTGCTTGCTGGTTGGGCTGTCCTAGGGGCTGGAAGGCATGGAAAGCAGCGAGAAAGGGACTTCTTGGAAGGATCAGCAACCGTCTGGCCAGCTGGAAGGTAGAACCGAATGCTAGAAGAAGAAAAAAATGGGGCTGGAGTGCAGGTCTTGCTGGTACCCGCAGGTTGCCAGCTTCTAGGGCAGGAAGAAAGGCTGGCAGTGCTGGTGAAAGGGCTGACGTTGGCTAGAAGAGGGCTGGCAGTGCGGGAGGAGGACAATCGACGGTTGGAAGAAGACTTGGCGCCTTGGCGGGTGGCTGGAAAAGGAAAAACCGGAGGAGGAGATTGTTGTTGTTGTGGGAGGAGAAGAGAGGAACCAATGGACGAAAGAACAGCCACCTATGGCTGCCGAGGAAGGAGGATGAAGGGGTAGCCACCGCCTGGAAGTCATTCCAGGATTAAAAAAGAACAAACACAAAAAACCAATTTCTGAAATTTTAGTTCTAATAGAAAACTGAACTACAATAAAGAAAGGAAACTCTATTTATAAGAATTGAGCCCCTTGATGACTGGGATAGGATAAGAACTAATCCTATTAATCCTATTCATGACTAGGATAACTACCAATGGGATAAAACACAAAAAAAACCCAAATTGGATTGATTGCTGAACCGGTTAGCTGAAACAACCGGTCTTGGTAGCACCACCGTCACAAAGAGGGTTGAAGATGCACTAATGCATTGGGTGCATAGAACTAATATGTAGAAAATAGGAAGAAATCATAGATGGACCGAAATATCATGCTTAGAAGTTATGCTAAATGACTTGCAATAAAGCTACCATCTCATACATTACTGAATGTACATAGAGAAGATTGACAAAAACCAACCCAAAAAATATCAAATAATGAGGGCGCTGGAGTGCTAGCCAGCCTTGGCCTTCTTTTATGAAATCAGAATAAGCTTAGATTATAGACCAAGAATAGATTATAAAATTTAGAATTTCAAAAGGTAATAGATGAGGTCTTATGAATATTGATGACAACTATATGGAATTAGTTATAAATTCACAATTAAGAGAAAATAATCAAGGAGGTCTGAGGAGGCAATTTTGACTTTGAATTTGATGACAATAGTTGAGATTTATATGGAGTTAGTTAAATGTGATGAGGTGGATGGCATTGGATTGATGATCAATTAATGTAAAGAGTGGTGAATACGTGGGGTAAATATTAACTTTCTATTATTACTATTCATGGAACAATATTTTGCATTGCTGCTGTTAACTGAACAATGAAGAAAGCATACTACAGGTTCACGATGAAGAGAAAGAATGCAAAAATAAAGATCATAAGCACCTTAAATTATCAGAAGATACAAAATTAAAAAGGAGATATCATTAATTCTTTATGGAATGCATGTTCATTCACGTTTATACCAATAGATGATGATCAATATAATGGAAGCAGTGATTATGCTGAACTTTTAATATTTGATTTATCAGGAAGAGAAGAATTTGGTGTAAGGGAGAATAGTAAGATAAAGAGAAGGGGAATAAGAATATTCAAATAATAAAAGCCTCAAAGGAAGGCAATTGGAAGGTAGAGATAAAGAAAGTTCCAAGAAATCCTAACAGAAGAGAGGAATCAATTTCAAAAGATAGCAAAAAGATAGACTTACGTTATTCCATCATCAGCCATATGAATGGCAGATCAATACCTACTACTCTAATAGAACAAATAAATTCATGAACCTTTCAACCCTACAAAATTAAAATAATGAAGAGCATATGATGAGCCCATCTTACTCTTTCTAGTTTCAAAATTACAAATGAGAAAAGTTGATACAAAATAACTACCTAAATATGATTATTTTGACATAAATGAAATTCAGTATCGATATATTGAACTAAACTTCTCGCATGGCATCACTCAAGTACCTAACCTTCTATTTAAAGTTAGCCATCTCAAGTAATTGTAACCTGAGCAGTATAATGAATATTGATGACCGTGGTTGTAATGGGATTAATCTCAAAAACAAATAAAATCTTTATGTCTGCCAATATATTCTTTTAATTTCTCATCTGTTCTTTTTTTTTTTCATTATAAAATGTAAGACAATGAAAAGGGTACTACAATATATATATAGACACACAACACGCGCGCACTCTTATTCTCTTCTTTCACAATGGCAAAAATCAGCAACAACTTATACTCTTCTTTCACATTATAATAATAAAATTCATCGGTTAATAAAACTAGGAAAGGTCGTATATGGAAAAGAAAATCACAATAGTTGACATTAATTTTCAATAACTATATATTCACCATTAATCTACATGATTATGCGTTCATCCTGTATTACTGTTTCTAGTTGCCCTAAAAGAAATGGCATCTATTTCCAAAAGCAACCGCTGCTATAAGCTCAGAGCAATTACAAAACATTCGCATCTTAGCTTTGTAGCCTATAAACCATTTAAGTTCAGATATATTCATGCTGAACGAATACCATGTTTTATAGATCTCGTGTATTAGATGCATAGCAATAACCTAGAAAATGAAACAAAAAGTAGAACAAGCATTACAGGAAAAAAAAAATCACGGCATGCTTCAGATCTCAAAATGAAACAAAAAGTCGGATTCGGAAGATACAACTCGAACAGACATTCCAATGAGTACAGCCTAAAGTACCCAACAAAAATCCTTGAGTTCTAGCCTATAAAGGGCTGAAAGCAAGTGGCGGATAAAAAAAACCGATTAATCAACAGAACAAAGCAAAAAAAATGTGAGGGACAAGAATTTCTGAAATAGATTCGCAAACAAAGTCTGACGCCGAGAAAACCCTCCAGGCCCGATCGAGAAAATAGCTGACATAGATGGATATGAAAAACAATAGGAAAGGGCGAAACGGGCTAGAGAGAGCGGATACCTGGAGGGTACGCGTGGCAAACTCGACGCCGATGGTAGACTTGGACTCGAGGCAGAACTCGTTGCGCGTGAAGCGGGAGAGGAGATTGGACTTACCAACGCCGGAATCTCCGATGAGGACAACCTTGAACAAGTAGTCGTACTCTTCCTCCGTTCTCCTCGCCATTCGTTCGCCTCCCCTTAGATCTCAATGTCTTCCCCCAACCTCCTCTCCGTTCCCACTCACGAACTATCACTCTCTGACTCGACTCGAGCTCCCGCTCCTCTCTCTCTCCTAGGCGCACCGCCGCGCTATATAAAAGAATTATCATGTTGGGACAGTTGCATGTATTTTTCAAAATAATAATAATAATAATTGCATATATATATCATATTATATATTATTGAATTAATTTTTTTAATATCTTATATAAGGAACATTTGACTTTATATACTCCATAGCGAAAATGATTAAAATTATCTTTCAACTTTTATGAAAGATCAAAATGATTTCTGACTCTTTTTTAGATCAATTTGCAAGGTTTAAAAAATTAGACCAAATCGGCTGGTTTAAGCCGACCAGTTTCGTTAATCCATTGAACATGTTTTGAAGCAAATCGGGAAATAATCGGTCGTCCGCCCGGTCAAACAGATGAATCGTAGATTCTGCTTCGATTCAAGAACCGATCGATTAAAAAAAACGAAGGATTTGCATCGTTGATTGTAGATCAAACGGTCAATGAGAAAATACATGAAAATAATCTAAAGACATTTGATCCAAGCCGTTGTAATTAATTTCGCTCAATGTGAGTTCATGTGTGAAGTCACATTCGCTCCTCGGTAGCCGTAGCTACAGCTGCCATTGGTGATTGGCAAACTCGACGACAACATGTGTGCAGTGCCGCTGATGTTGCCAGTATTACTGTTTTAACTTTGAATAAATGATATGTTATGTATATTTAGTTGGTTACTGTTGAATATGATTTTTCCTAGTTATATTGACCTCCTATAATTTCTCAAAATTTACTTCTTGTAATTTTATTGTATAGCTTATTTGTCTGGCAGATACATGACCTTGTCATTTTGCTATTGTTATAGTTTCTTCATGTATTTTTTTCTTTCCCAATTTTAAAAGCTTCTGTAGTTTCTATAACGACCCAAGATCCGTGTAGCGAAAGGATTCGTCTGACATTCTGATCGAACTCCATTCCAGTTGCCTTGCTCGGACCTGAAATTTTTAAACCACATATAATGAGCTACAATAGCCCAGCAGGTCACCAAAGCCTACAACTGAAATCAAAGCACGGCGATGCTATCAATATGCATGTCAATCTATCAATCTGAATCAGTCAATGGTCAATGAGTCTATGCAATACAGAAATCAATAGTCAATAAAACCAATCAATGCAGCGGCAGGCAAATCGATAAATCAATTCAATCAATCAATATTCGTCAATCAAAACGATACGGTCAAATCAGTACGATCTAATCAATGAAGTCAATCGAGAAGAGCGATCTATAAAACAATCCATACGGTGTAGAACAGTAGCAACAGTGAATCTATAAAATCTATAGGCAATAGAATCTATAAGCAAATAAGCAGTAGTACGATATCCATGTTCATGCTATCAATGCAGTATCTATATCTATCAATGTTCTATCAACGTTCAGTAGAATCAATGCCCAGTAGTCAATCGATAAATCAATTCGATAAATCCAATCAATATCAATAAACCGATCCAAAATCAATAAATCAATACAAATCAGGAAATCTATACGATGCTATATCATATACATGCAATTTCATACACTGGTCTTACTCGACAAGCCCAAACACTAGTCATGATGCTGTTGTAGTTATCAATCGTTCAATATCAATAGTGCTGTTGTAGTGGTCAATCTATATCAATAGTGCTGTTGTAGTTCGTTCAATATCAATAGTGCTGTTGTAGTGGTCAATCTATATCAATAGTGCTGTTGTAGTTCGTTCAATATCAATAGTGCTGTTGTAGTTCGTTCAATACACGTTGGTTTCTATAACCAACGTTCAACTAGGTTTCCACTTGTCTTTCAGCAATCAATCAATATCAATACAATAATCGATGCAATAAGCAATATTAAAGAAATCAAGAACGATCATATCAATAGTCATAGGCAGATCAATTCAATCTATCAATTCCGGGAAAATCAGAAATCATACGAAAATCGGGCAGAGTAACGGTAGTCTATCGAAATTACACAAAAAGCCTACAAAAAGACAAATTCTGAATTTCACCAAATTACAACAGAATAACCACGGCATCAATGCAAGACTATCAATCTATAGAATCCAAATCAATTCAGGTCTTGATATTATTATATTCAATTAAAAGCGCGTAGAATCAATTCCGACCGGTAAAATCTTCGTAGAATACAGTCGAATCGTGTACAATAATCATATCTATAACATACTAAAAGTTGTGCGGTGAAAGTTGTGTCAAATCAGAATCATGTCGAAAAGTCGACTACGAAAACACAAAACAGATCACAACTCGGTCAAAACACAATATCTTCGAAAACAGAAGTAAGGTTCGGAGTCCTTACTACGAGATCTTCACTTTTCCCAACAGCAGCGTCGGACGAAAAGCGCTCCGCGGTCTCCGAAAACCAGCTTTTCTCTTTTTTCCTTTTCTCTTTCTCTCTCCTCAGATATTTCTATCTCTTCAAAATATCTCATTTCCATATATATCCATACTGATCGTCCTGGACGATCGAGCATCGTACCGGACGATCCATGAAGAGAAGAATTTCGTCCAGACGAAAAATCACATATCGTCCCTGGCGAAGGGTTCACTGACTTATTTTCGTCCAGACGATCCTGATTTCGTCCAGACGAACCATACAGTCAAACATGATTTTTCTACACAACCTGCACCGATCGTCCCGGACGATCCAACTTCGTCCCGGACGAACCTGAAGCAAAAGCTGATATTACAATCTCCCCACCTTAGAAAAATGTCGTCCCGACATTTCCCTAAAGGTACGGAGCAAAACACGAAGCAAACCAAATCGATCGAAATCCAAATCCAAAACAAAACTCGTCGAAATCTACACAATCACACAATGCAATCAATCACATGTCAATCACTATGTATGCAAAATGAATAGAATGGATTCATTCTATCAAACTATCAATCAAATCCTTTCACTACACTTGCTCTGATACCAATTATAACGACCCAAGATCCGTGTAGCGAAAGGATTCGTCTGACATTCTGATCGAACTCCATTCCAGTTGCCTTGCTCGGACCTGAAATTTTTAAACCACATATAATGAGCTACAATAGCCCAGCAGGTCACCAAAGCCTACAACTGAAATCAAAGCACGGCGATGCTATCAATATGCATGTCAATCTATCAATCTGAATCAGTCAATGGTCAATGAGTCTATGCAATACAGAAATCAATAGTCAATAAAACCAATCAATGCAGCGGCAGGCAAATCGATAAATCAATTCAATCAATCAATATTCGTCAATCAAAACGATACGGTCAAATCAGTACGATCTAATCAATGAAGTCAATCGAGAAGAGCGATCTATAAAACAATCCATACGGTGTAGAACAGTAGCAACAGTGAATCTATAAAATCTATAGGCAATAGAATCTATAAGCAAATAAGCAGTAGTACGATATCCATGTTCATGCTATCAATGCAGTATCTATATCTATCAATGTTCTATCAACGTTCAGTAGAATCAATGCCCAGTAGTCAATCGATAAATCAATTCGATAAATCCAATCAATATCAATAAACCGATCCAAAATCAATAAATCAATACAAATCAGGAAATCTATACGATGCTATATCATATACATGCAATTTCATACACTGGTCTTACTCGACAAGCCCAAACACTAGTCATGATGCTGTTGTAGTTATCAATCGTTCAATATCAATAGTGCTGTTGTAGTGGTCAATCTATATCAATAGTGCTGTTGTAGTTCGTTCAATATCAATAGTGCTGTTGTAGTGGTCAATCTATATCAATAGTGCTGTTGTAGTTCGTTCAATATCAATAGTGCTGTTGTAGTTCGTTCAATACACGTTGGTTTCTATAACCAACGTTCAACTAGGTTTCCACTTGTCTTTCAGCAATCAATCAATATCAATACAATAATCGATGCAATAAGCAATATTAAAGAAATCAAGAACGATCATATCAATAGTCATAGGCAGATCAATTCAATCTATCAATTCCGGGAAAATCAGAAATCATACGAAAATCGGGCAGAGTAACGGTAGTCTATCGAAATTACACAAAAAGCCTACAAAAAGACAAATTCTGAATTTCACCAAATTACAACAGAATAACCACGGCATCAATGCAAGACTATCAATCTATAGAATCCAAATCAATTCAGGTCTTGATATTATTATATTCAATTAAAAGCGCGTAGAATCAATTCCGACCGGTAAAATCTTCGTAGAATACAGTCGAATCGTGTACAATAATCATATCTATAACATACTAAAAGTTGTGCGGTGAAAGTTGTGTCAAATCAGAATCATGTCGAAAAGTCGACTACGAAAACACAAAACAGATCACAACTCGGTCAAAACACAATATCTTCGAAAACAGAAGTAAGGTTCGGAGTCCTTACTACGAGATCTTCACTTTTCCCAACAGCAGCGTCGGACGAAAAGCGCTCCGCGGTCTCCGAAAACCAGCTTTTCTCTTTTTTCCTTTTCTCTTTCTCTCTCCTCAGATATTTCTATCTCTTCAAAATATCTCATTTCCATATATATCCATACTGATCGTCCTGGACGATCGAGCATCGTACCGGACGATCCATGAAGAGAAGAATTTCGTCCAGACGAAAAATCACATATCGTCCCTGGCGAAGGGTTCACTGACTTATTTTCGTCCAGACGATCCTGATTTCGTCCAGACGAACCATACAGTCAAACATGATTTTTCTACACAACCTGCACCGATCGTCCCGGACGATCCAACTTCGTCCCGGACGAACCTGAAGCAAAAGCTGATATTACAGTTTCTGCCTTTATTGTCATTCCTTTATCATCTCTCTTTTGCTTGAATCTAAAAACATTGAAAGAAACTATAATATCAATAAGTTCAAATGTGATGATGACATTTTTCTTTATGTTTTGAACTTCATTTTAAGGACTCAAGAATAATATCTGATTCATATTAATTATTGTAAAAGATAAGATATCTTATGCAGAATTTGAATGACTATAGTGAAGCATTGGTGTCAAGGGAAAATATACTTTTGCTACTAAGTGTTGTACCAGCACTTGTGTTATAATTGTTATAGCTATGATCAAGAGATTACTACCCTTTTGCATTTTTTTTTTTCTATTCATTAGTGTTCCTATGTTGTAGAGCAGCATTGCCTCATTCATGAATATATATTCGGTTTTATTTAATCTTCTATAATAATTACTTCTCCATGAAATTATAACTTCTGCGTCTATTATCGTTGATATTTATTTTAAAAATGATATCATTATCAGTTGGAGTTGCACATATTGAGATAAGGTAGTGAACAAGATGCTTAGCATGTTTGCACACGCTCAACATGCAAGATAACACATGCAACAATATGATGGTATATGAAGTCAATGTAGAAGAAATAGGATAAAAAAGATATAAACTAAAGGTAACAAGGCTAGAAATGGTGGGGAAAGATTTGTGCAAAATAGATTTTGAGCTATAATAGTATATTATTTTTATTTATTGGTTCGCTGAGTTTTTTGTTTGCTAGTTTTTTTTATATAATTTTGGTGAGAATGAAGCAAGAAGATATACCTTAATTCATTAGACCTCTATAAATGAATATTTTTAAAATGCACTCATCTTAAAAATGTAGAGTGATGGGGACATCAGATCATCATGGAGAGTTTACCAGCGACGTGGCCGCCGATCTACGGCCACGATCGAATCGTTATATTTTTGAGTCGATGTATTTTGTTTTCATGCATTTTATTATTTGCTTATGAGTGTTTATTTATTTCCCTTTGTACCCCTTTGTATGGGAGTGGTCATGTGTAAGCCTAAGGGCATTTGTGTCATGTCTTTTAGAGTCTTGTTGTATGAGGCTATTTAAAAGCCCCTTTGTTTTATTTTCAAGTAATGAAGGATTATTATGAGAAATTTCTTATCCTTGTGTGTTGAGAGTGTTTGAGAGTTCTTGAAGAGAACTTTGGAGAAATCCCTAGGAGAGGGAGATCGGATCACCCACCAACCTTAGAGACGGCCGGGTTCATGGTCTTTCTTTATCTTTTGTATTTCCTCCTTCCACCACCACCATCGGACACCATTACACCCAAATCCTTCTCCATCTCCAAGCCATCGTCTCCTCCCAACCGAGCTCCACACATATTCCCCACTTCGCCTTACCGCCGGATTCTCCACTCCACCCGAGCCACTTCATCCACTCATAACCCACGGTCAAATCACCCTACCCAAACCCTAAGTACTGCCGGCCCAATGCATTAGCCGCCGGCCTCCCATCCCCTTTGCCTTTTTATTGTATTTCCTAATTTAAGGTTGGGATTAATTGGGGTAACTTGAAATTCAAATTCACCAAAATTTGAATTCAAATTATTTCCTAAATTAACTCTTTTATTTTAGGAAAGTATGTGATTTAAATCTATTTTGAATTTTAAGTTCAAGAGGATTTAAATTAACTATTTCCTAATTCTAAATCCTAAATTAGTAATCCTTAATTGCTCTCAATTAATCCCCTATCACCCATGCATGCCGCAGGCCCTATGGGAACAAATTGGGATTTATTTCCTAATGGCTCCATAAGCTTATTTGGAAATATTTCAAATTATCTCTTGTTCCTTTGGCTGAATTTTTCAAACCCGTAATCCCTTTAATCCCTTTCCAATTTCATTCCTTCTGATTGGGAAAGGAATTCCCTGTCAAGTCCTTTTGCCGCCACCAAGCCCACCCCGTACCCGTCTCCTCTATTTTCCCAAATTCCCGTCCTTCCCACTAAATCTTCTCTTGAGAATTCTCTGCATACAGTTTCTTCCAATAGGCTTTCCTCTTCTCCTTAAAGAAATGTGAGATTTTCTCTCAGGTTTTGGGCCAGAAAATCTGAAAATCTTTTCAGATTTTGGAAGGATTTGGATTACTTCTTCAGCACACTATGAAGAGAACATCTTAGTTCGTCGACCTTGGATATTCGTCAAGAGTAGTTGCTATCGCGGAGAATCTCCACGTCTCCGTGAGCACAGGTTTTTTCCTTCTTTCACTTGCATTCAAAGTCTTCTAAATCTAAGTTCTCATTTGGTTAGATTGTAATCGCTAAGGCCTACTCCGAATGCTCTCGCTAAGCTTAGTAAATCATAAGAATTGAGTGTGCTTTCTATGCATCCTAGATCTCATTGTTAGATTAGGGATTACGTTGGAAGCTACTATTCTGTGTTGTTTTTATTTTCTTAATTATCTTGAATGTTCAAAATTTGGCGCATGTGATTTAGCCTATGCAAGATTAACTCCTTCATTGTTTTACTCGCCGCGGATAATTGCTAGTAATTGTATTCCGAACTTATTCTATTCGAAGAGTTGTGCAAAGCCTAAATGAAACTACATAATCATCACATCTAATTAGTCCTGCATCATAGAGTCACAGGAGTGCTTGAATCTTAGAAATGCAAGACTTTTTTTGGTTAGATGTGAATCAAATGCATTGACATTTATGTCTTTTTTAATGTTATTTTTGTTGAAAACTTTTATAAGTTGCTTGGGGGCACTTTGTTTTCTTTCTAGAGTTGCTTTTGGGTATGTCAATTTCATTGCAAAATGAGTTATTAACTTATCAACCCATTCTTCTTCTTTTCACTCCGCTTTATTTTGGATCACATAACATTTGTAGATATTTAAAAAAAAAATCATCTGTTCAAACAATTTAAAAAGGTTTCATATACTTGTTTGCGAAAATTTACAGATTCTAGAAGGAGGTCATTCATGTATTTTGTGGTGGTTCAGTGAGTTTTGCTGGTGGTGTTCTTGTGTGTTTGACCTGTGATAGAAGACATTTGGAACGATGTTATGCATCATTGAGCGGCATTTTAGAAGTGGTTGGACTGGGCATAAGATAGCATATTAGCTATAAAGGGGACTAAAGAGACAATCTGATGCTCGAGCAAATGAGTCTAGATAGAGGACATTTCCACCTAGAGTTTTCAATGACGGTCTTCAAGTAAAGGTAGAGGAAGGTCTACTAGGAGACAAATTAGAGGAAGCAATCAGTTGCCCCAATGCCCTTAGCTCCGAGAAATTATTCTGTGCTGACACTGGACGGGAGAAACTTCCGGTACCAAGCGCGGTACACTTTTAGGGTGGCGTGGCACATTTTTATTGGTCTCCGGATAACGTCAAGTCTCCGCACAGAATAATTTGTCCTTAGCTCTAGTGAAGGCCTTAGTAGGAAGATAAGGATGCATTTGATGTGGTGACATACATGACTTCTATTTTGCTCAGCTATTTGAAGCTTTATTTGATTATGAAACTAGTCATTAATTTACAAAGCCTCTTTAAGTAATTATCAATTACTATCATAAAATATATTGCTCCACCCATAATTGCAACTTTAGATGTCCCCCAAAGATCAATGTGTATGAACTCTAAGGTAACATTTGTTGTTGTGTTTAACGGTTTAGAATTTCACATTGCTATATTTAGCTGCCTTTTCTGTCACGCTTCTTTACGTTTCCATGCCAACTCTTCCTACCCGCAACTCTTCTTGAAATATCCTTCTTAGTGGCAATGGAAATATTTTCTTTAAGTCTTGAATTTGAATTTTGATCTTCTCTGATGGTTCTTGTTGAAATTATTGTCTCTGAAAATACGTCTCCTCTAACCAACAGCATATCACCACTTCTCTCCTTGATTTCATATTTTCTTTGAATTTGTTTTCACATCAAAACTATCTTCACCTCAATCATCGTCAAAGTCTACTTATCATATAGAATTGGTAGAGAGATTAGAAGAATAATGCCTTGATATTCTTCTTTAATTTTTACATCTACATTTTTGAAATATAATATAATCTTGTTGAATTCAACCATGTGCTTCCTGAGATCCTTTGATTCATCCATTTGAAAAGTGTATAAATGTTTCTTTAATGTTTTCGAGAATCAAAATGTTTGAATTGCTCCAGCATATTCAAGAAGCCAGAAAACTGAATTACACTAACATATTCAGGAAGCCAGATTTTGAAAAGCTCCAGGGTATCTAGAAGCCAACATACCTTTACCGGAATTTCAACCTTACACCAACAATCTCCAAGAACAGAGAAAATAAGAATATTACTCATATCCAGGAATCAAACATACCTCTATATTTATACATCCTAAAGAAGAAAACACAAGCTAAGGTGTAATTATGGCTTCGTTTGGGATGACTTTTTTAGTGCTTCTTAAAATAATTTTCTCGTATTAAGATTAAAATTTTTGTACTAAAAAGCTGCTTTAAGAAGAAATAATAAAGTCATCCCAAACGAAGCCTAAAGCCTAAAGGCTACAATAAACTAAAGAACCATGTTATACTATCAACTCATGGCTACAGGGAAAACAAAAAACCTGAAGAAACAAAAAAACAGTAAGAAAACTAGTACTAAAAATGAATCACCATAACTCACAATAAGAAAGCAAAGGACAAATTAAGGCCTATATTTCTTAATCAATACAGATACAAGTACATAGGGTATTATACCCTTGCAAGGTATTATACCCTCGAAGTATGCAACATGCAGGATACTGCAAGAATTATTGGGAAACACCCATGCTGTAATTTTAAGGGTCTTTCCAACATAAATAGTAATAATTTAACAAATAATGATCATATCCTTAAAGCTGTAATTTTATGGGTCTTTCCAACAGAAATGGTAATAATTAACAACTTATGATGTGGAATCAAGAAATGGGTAGTCTGTATATCCAACGACAGGATCAGGAATATAGAAAGTTTCTCTATTATAATTGTTAAGAGGAGCATCAAGCTCGAACCGTCGAGGAAGATCAGGATTAGCTAAGAATACTCGACCATAAGCAACCAGATCTGCATAACCAGTAGCAATGGCCCTATTGCCATCTTCTCTGTCATATCCTCCCGCAACTATAAATGTTCCCTTGAAAGCTCTCCTCATTGGAAGGAGAGAATGCGGAGTCTCTGTCTTTTCTCCCACTGTAATCATCCTAGGCTCCACCATATGACAGTAGAGAATCCCATATTTGTTAAGTGAATTGGCCATGTAGAGGCCAAGTGCTTCTGGGTTTGAATCCCCGGCCTCGGAGTAGGCGGCAAATGGCGATAGCCTTATGCCAACCTTGCCAGCTCCAATCTCAGCAACAACAGCTTCTACTACTTCCAGTGCAAAGCGGCAGCGATTCTCTAGGCTGCCTCCATACTTATCGATTCGATCATTGACTTGATCCTTTAGAAACTGATCAATCAAATATCCATGAGCTCCATGGATCTCAACTCCATCAAAGCCTGAGCAATTGAAAACGCTTAATTAGTACAGCAAATTTGCACTGCAAGCAAGTTGCAAATGCAACTAGAACATGGCATTTGGCTAAAAAAAGGCAAATACAAGCTGATTTCTAACCTTCTGTAGCAATCATAAGTGTGCCGATGTAGCATAAGAGAAAAGAAGCATGCAGAAGATCAAATAAAATCAAGATTCACATCTCAAAAAACTATCTTCCCATTTGTCTAGACTTGCGGGATTTGAACTAAAAGATGCAATCAGCTCAGTGGAATCGATGACTACAATGTCATCTAAAAGATTATTTAAAAATGAAGTTAATAAGTTCAGCTTTGAAACAAAGGGAATAGGCAGAGAAGAGTAATCAGATAGCTATTTCTCATCCTGTCCGTGGCCTAAAATCTCCATAACTACATGATGAACATATTGGTGTAGGAGATAAACACCCAGTCCTCTTGTTATCAAAGAATTCCATAAAAAGATCATGCATAACAAGAACTACATTTAGTACCAGAAGGCTAATGAACAACACTAACCGGCCTCAATGGCATTCCTTGCAGCCAGTCTGAAATCATTGACAACGTCTGCAATTTCTTCTGTTGCTAAGCGCCGAGGAGGAGAAAAAGTTGAAACATCAATACCATTAGCTCGGACTACAGGTTTTATTGGTTTGTCAGTGGACGATATTGGAGCTTGCCCATTAGGCTGGAAATCTGAGGTAAAACATAGTCATAATAGTCAGAATTTCATTAGAGATATCATTGATGCCTTAATTTTGGCAACGAAGCTCTGCAAATCCAATCTTTATTTAACCTATCGTTTTGATTTGCTAAGCATTCAATTAAATATGTACATGATGGAAAGACTACAAATGAGTTGCAGGTCTCACACCTTAATTAGGGAATTTACAAGAAGATGAAGCTATCAACAGAACCAAAACTATGTAGAGTACTAAATCACAAAAATAAAAATTTTCAGTATCGGTAGGTAAGAGGTACCGTAATTTGAAACCCTTCCGACGTGCCAAATTTGACAAAAAAAGATGCCACCCTTTTCATGAACTGCATCTACGATAGGTTTCCATGCTTCCACCTGCTCTTTGGACCAGATTCCAGGCGTGGATGCGTACCTAATACCACAAGCGGGATAAACCAGCCACTTAACAAGCATTACAGGAAATTTAAAATAAAAAGGTGAAACCTTTACCTAAATGGAAGTAATTTAAACATTTAAAAACAAGATTTTTGCTAACAGATAAATGATCAAACAAGTTAGGGCTGGCAAAATGTACCCTTGAGCCGTGTCGGAAATTCCAGTGGCTTCAGCTATTAGAAGGCCGCCTTTGGAGGTTCTTTGAGAGTAATATAAGATCGCAGGGGGTTGAGGAATATTATTGAAGGACCTCTGCCTCGTCAGTGGTGCCAATACTACTCTGAAGAAATTCAAGGAGTCAAAACGAAATCGGAAGAACAAAGCGTGGACACTGAGGGGCTGTTTGGCAACAAGTGGGATTTAACTTTAGTGGGATTTAGTAAATCCTTTAAATCCGGATTTAGTAAATCCGAAATGTGTTAAATCCTGAAAACTGTTTGGTATGCCAAATGTTAAATCCTATTAAATCTTGAGAAACTGTTTGGTAATATATTTCATGATTTATAGTAGTTAGGGATTTAAATGTGAAGAAGATAATTATAACTTAAAAATAAATTTATAATTAAAAATAAAAAATATAATGTGTTATAAATTTAATAATATGTTAAGTACAAATTACTTATTAATTATTATTTACACAATTAATTATATATTTAATAATAGATATATTAAATTATATTAATTAATCTAATTATATTAATATTTAATTACTAATTATACAATTAAGTTAAATTAGATAATTAATTTATGCACTAATTATACAATTAATTATTAAATTAATTTACTTAATTATTAATAATTTAAATTATATTAATTAAGTTAATCAATAATAACTTTTAGAGGCTTCTATGGTTTTCCTTTCATCTTCTCTTTTCGTCGTTGCTCTTCGGCTTCGTTGCTTTGCAGATATATAGATTGCACGCGTCGCTTCTGCGACTCCTTCGTGGTTGTTCAACTTTGCTCCTGCGATGACTTTCTAGTCATAATTAATAAAAAAATAATAACATGTTAAATACAAATTATTCGTTAATTATTATTTACACCATTAATTATATATTTAATAATATATATTTTAAGTTATATTAATTAAGATAATTGTATTAATATTTAATTATTAATTATGCAATTAAGTTAAATTATATAATTAATTTATTTAATTATTAATAATTTTATTTAATTTATTTAATTTATGCACTAATTATACAATTAACTATTTAATTAATTTACTTAAGTATTAATAATGTAAATTATATTAATTAAGTTAATCAATAATAACTTAGAGGCGTCCAGGGTTTGCCTTTCATCTTCTCTTTCCGTCGTTGCTGTTCGGCTCCGTTGCTTTTGCAGGTGTAGAGATTGCAGGCGTCGCTTCTTCGGCTCCTTCGTGGCTGTTCGACTTCGCTCCTGCGACGACTTCAACCCGGATCGGAAGTTACGACATTTTGATCGGAAGCAAGAACGGGAGCTCGCTGGCTGTGAAGGTAACTTTCTTCTTTCGCGCGCTTCTTCGGATAAATCCCGCTCGGATTTACTAAATCCGGCTACCCCTCGGATTTACTAAATCCCGGATTTAAGCTGTAAATCCGGGATTTACTGAATCCTGGGATTTAACGCGCGCACAAAAACTGTTTGGCTGGATTTAGCGTAAATCCGACTTAAATCCCGCTGTAAATCCGATACCAAACAGCCCCTGAAACTTCTTAGAGAAAGAAAATCGCCATTGTTACACTTCAATAACTTTGATTCACTAAAAATTATTTATAAAAATTGCAAAACTCCACCAGATAATACTAGAACATAATATGCTTTACTTAATATTTATCTATTAAGCATGAAACCAAAAAACCACAAAAATAGATACAGAAAGATTCATATAATTGCCCTTCGAGAAAATCTAGAACTATATGGAGATAGACCAAGAACAATAACATAGCCTGATAGCCACCATGAATGTAAAAAGAGAAGATATTTACTGACCTGTGAGAAAGATCGAAAGCTCCCATTTTGTAGGGAGTAAGGAGAGGCGCTGGAGCCATAGCCTAATAAACAAGCGAACAAAGCAAAAATTCGTATCTTTGAAACTGTTTTCTCCCTGCTTTTCTTTGCTTTTATATTGGCTGGAAAAGATTCAATCTCCCGTCATTGCATACGCCATACGGTCGGTTAGGTTAATAAATTCTTTTTCGTAAAACAGAGTGCATTTCCAAGCATGACCACGTTCATTGAATCTTGTGATGAGCAACGCCGAAATGATTTTTATTTAAATTTAATCCCTCAACAAAATATTAGAGGCTTAATAAATTAATTCATATATTTACAAAATATAATACAAAAGCCTAAGATGTTTTCATCCTCAATAGTTATTAAAATTGTTTAAAAAAATGAGTAGTTGGGCAAATTGGTTTAGCCATCTCTATATCTCTATATTAGCTTGTTAGTAAAGTTAAAATTTTATTCTTGATTTTTTTTTTAAATAGTAAATATCCAAATGATAGTTCAATTTATTTTGATTATATTTAAACCTCATCTAATTTGAACGAATCGCGAAAATGTAGGCTATTTAATAGGAATAATTATCACGTACGGACTTCAAACGCCGTCTGAAGACCAATCAGAATGACCACGTCATCCATGTGCTTGGTACCGTTGCTCGGTAGCTAACGTGACACATTCTGGTTGGTCTTGGGACGACATTTTGCATCCCGTCTCTGCACAGAATAACTTCTCATTCAATAGACTTAAAAAATAATAAAAATTATAATTATTGTTGATTATTCTTAAGATTGTCTAGCTTTGTATTATTTAACTGGCAGTGTTACATAGATACTAATATTGATTAAATAGAAATTAAATAGATTGTTTATTAATTTAATAATTGATTAGATATCAAAGAATTCAATAAATAAATCATGAATCTCAATGTCACATTTGAAAGATAAATTTTCAAAAAGAAATCAGGACCATTTAATGTTATTTTCGGTGAGCATACGATCATTACAAATATTTTGATAAGAAGAGTTTTGTAACATCAAAAATCTTTCAATCTTGGTCCAAATAAACTCAAATCAAGCATATAAAACATTGTTAAAAAACCTCATTATAATAATTTAGGGGTCGAATGATATTTAAGAGGAATATAATGATTCAAGTATTACTCAACTCTAAAGTCATTAAGGTGATTAAATGCCTAGAGAATAATTTATGATAAAAAAATCATCATTAGTCATCTGATGAAGTGTTTTGGGAATACCAAAGTATCACCCCAAAAAATTTTAAAAAGATGTTGGTTTTCCACATGAAAGGGATCTTGAACGGAATTTAGAAATACCTTAAAGCCATGAAGAATTACACAACCTTGTTTGCTCATGAACATCGACGACCATCACTAGAAACCACAATCGCTTAAGAACCATCACTTGAGGACAAGGGTCTAACCATCATTACCTAGTCGCCGTTACTTGATCACCATCGTCATATTATTATCAATTGACCATCATCACCTAATTAACATTAGTTAATCATCATCGCACTACTTTCTAGTAGTTTTTATTAGACATAGGACATCAGGCTAATATTCCTAACTTTATAATACTATCTACCCAATTGGGAGGAAGAGGTGAGTTATGTAATATTATATATAGTCGATCATTTCAATCAGGTCAATTTTTTTCTTTTCTTTTTTCTTTTTTCATGGAAAAAAATTGAGTGTCTCTTACAAACATAATTTATATCTATGTGTGTGTACTATATCTTTGTATAAAGTTAAAATATTAAACTCTCTATTGTAGTGCATATTTATTGCACGCAACATTAAAACTATGGTGTCTCTTACAAACATATTTAACATGCAAGTATTAGATATTTGTATAAAGTTAATATTTTAAACTCTTTCTCTCTACTATCAAAAACATGCTAGCATGCAATTGTTTGTTATTATATAAGGAAAACATTTCTAGCATTTTACAAGCACTTCTTCAATTGCTAACAAAAATAATGGTCATTACAATAGAGTTGCCCACTCCAACACTCATCAATATTGGATATAGTCTCTCAATCTAGATATTATAATTTATTTGGTGAATGCCCCTTGGCTTATCTTTAGAAGATTATATTCTTATAACGGAATGACATCAAGCTCAAATTATTCAACTTACAGAGAAGGATAGATAAAGATAACATCATCACATCATGATAGAGTTTACATGTCATAAAATTAATTAAAAGTTAGGGATATTCAATTTCATGGCACCCATGTAGGGTCCTTTTAGTATCATGTTGAATGTTCTCAACCATACTCTCATCAGGATTTTCTATAAATTATCAGTTCAACCTATATTTCACTTGTTTCTCAGCTAACTCATAATCTTTTAGCATTGTTAGTGAGCTTGAACCAACCTTATTGATGCTCCTTGTGATATTATATGAAATAAATTTCGACACTTTGGTTAAGAGGAATTATCTTTATGGGCTAATAATTAGTTTACTCATTATATCTTTTATTAGTTTTCACCTTTAACATATGCTTACTTTTGGCATGCAATTTCGGTGGGGTTCAAGTTAACACTATCAATGCTTATGATGGACTTCAAATCCTTACAAGCACATCAAAAGTTATAGAATATTATGCATATCCAATAAACTTTCTTGCCGCTCTGAAGAGTCACGCCTACATTTGATTTTTTTTTCCACTTTTTAGTAATAATATCCACACCTTCTCCAACCTCTCATGGCTTTTTCATGTGGTAATTTATTACAAATTAAATGACCATTAAAGAATCATTACATTTCTCTATGATTTGCTAAAATAAGGGAGAGATCTTTAATATGTACTTCGAAAAATTATCCTAGGAGGCTTGTCAAATTCTCGGAGTAGATCATGAGTTATTATAAGATGTTTATCTTGGAGGTCTTCAAATTGGATATTTTTACTCTTCATTAATGCAAAGAGACAATATGTTCTTATGCTAATATTATTCATCACGCAAAAGTATAATGCATAGCTAATAAAATTATCAATGCCCATCAAAATTAATTTAAATAATCTTAAAATAAATATAAGAGGTCATAATAAAAAATTGAGAGTAAAGTATGAGTAATCAATAAAGTGACCAAAACTAGCCTCCCCACTAAATTCAAAATTATCAACAATATAATGAATCATCTCATTCATTACACCCTATTAAACATATTTAGATCTAACATTTTATTGGAGATCCAAAATATGGAACTTCTCAAGTAGCCAAAGCCACTAAAAACTTGAATTAGAAGATTAGTTCCAATATTATCATTTATATTGTTCGAGACGATGTTTGATAGAAATTTTTATATATCTAAAAGAAAAGACTTAACCATTGATCCACTAAATAGACTTGGGTTTTTATTTATAAGAGTAGTATGTAGTTTGTCGTCCTTATGACAAAGTAGTTCAAAATATTTATAGGAAAAAAAAAATTCATCGAAGTTATTGATATAATTGTAGAAATGCCACTATAACCTTCTTGTTCCTATTTAGTTTTATGAGCAGGCATTAGTTTCTTGCTTAAAGAATAAATTTCCACTAAGATTGTTAAATTACAAGGGAAAATCAATTGTTAGATTGCTCATGTTTTCTCCAATAGATTTAATAGAAAGATTTCATTATTGAACCAGTTTGAAACTAGCTCTTGCTTTTTGGGATGTACATTTTGATAATTTGAATCAGAATTCAAAATACTCAATCATACGGTCCATAACGATCCCTTCATTATGAAGTATTTTTTCAACATTTAAGTGTCATAACGATGTTTAAATTGAATGATATTAGTCTCATGGTATTCGTCTTGTTGAGCTAAATAATTTGATTATGATCATGTCAATTTGGAGTTTAGATGATTATTATTTAATTTTTAAAAAATTAATTTAAAGATTTTCCAATATTCGTACAAATAATATAATTTTTCTAGACTCCTGTTAATATTATTTCTGTTGTAAAAAATTCGATCTTAGATATATATATTTATTAAAGTGCCATCCATTTCAGTTAAAAAGTGTTTTTTGATCGCCTTTTTCACGAAGGACCTTCAGTAACGCTCTATCGCTGTCTCCCAGTCCAGCCACTCAAGTCACAGAGGGATCGACATGGAGAAGATGAGCAGAGCATTGGAGAGGGCTAAGATGCTAGTTGGAATGGAGGTGGACGAGGAAGTTCCCACCGAATCGCCCTCCTTTTTCGATGACTTCAACCGACAGTGCACGCTCACCACTAAGCAGGTCCAATTAGGCAATTAACATATATAATCTTTAAATATTTCACATATGACCTTCAAACACATCGGTCATTTCAAAGCTAGGGTTAATGTTGGTTTCCTTATTCCTTGACGTTGGAATATTGACGGTAGTTGTTAGATCTAGGGTTTGGATGATGTTGATTGAGGTTCTTTAGGTGATATGTTTTCTTTTTAGCGCCAGATCTGCTTAGTCGAGAAAAAGGATTGTTACATTCGAGCTTGCTAAATCTGTTTTTTCAACTTGATTTGATAAATGTGTTTTGCGCAGTAGTTTTTACATGCTCACTAATTGCTATCTGCTTTTTTGCCCTGTGCATTTTTTGCCGGTGGACGAGTTTGTGTTTAGGTTTTTCATTTTGGTAGAGAGATGAACGGAGTGTGACAAAGTGGATCGCTTTTTTACATATGAAAAACAATAGTCAATTAATATATGGCTATTTCAGGAGAAATACATGCATGCATAGTATCTAAGTTCTCAACAAAACAACAAACAAGTCATTAAAGAAGAAGATAGACCCAAAATGTAATCAGTATCCATTCAAATTAAAGATTCAATTTGATTATTTCTATCCTCTCTGTCAAGCAAATAATCGTCATCTTACCACAAAATCGCTTTAAAGCTATTATTATTGCATTTACTTACATTTACTACATTTGAAAGGTTATGATGCGGGATAAACGATGATCATCAAGTACATCAGTGATGGCTGTAGACAAGGAGGTGGCTTTGAAAGGAAAATTCAGGAAGATGATTCCAGCTTTTTCGTTGTCCTTTCCATACCTCAACACATCCCACATTCTTTTACTTCTAAATTCTAATCATTACTATCATTATATGATGACAAGTGTCCCTAGCATCATACCTTAATTAACTGAAGTGGTAAAAATGGGACATTTGTCCTCATAATAACAAAGTAAACAACCAGGTAACTACACTTTCAAATTATTTTTCCCTGTGTTAATCTATCACTAGCCTTCCTCAATATGCTGATCTTTCAGCCATGCTGGAGATCGAGGCTCATGGTGCGGCCTTGACAGTGCTTTGTGGCTTGGATCGTTGATGTTGTATTAATTCCTGTTGCCTCAAAAGAACAACTTTGTCCTTAAGGTTGAGGTTTGGGTAGGCCTACTGCACTTCCTCTTCATTCACCCACGTGGCATTTTTAGGTGGCAAGTCTTGCCACTTAATTTGGAGTTGTTGGATTTTTTTGTTGTTGGTGGAGATTTGATGGAAATCTTGGATATATTTCGGTTGCAGAACTGGGTGATTCAACAACTTTTTAGGGGTAGTGGGATTGAATGTAGGTGTTGATTTAGTTTGTATGGTTTAATTAAAAATCTGTAGAACAGGGGTCTATGTGTGAGTGAGGCAAATCTGATTTGTATGCTACTTATTCAATTCTTTCCAGAATTATAAATAGGCTAAACTATAGACTGTTGAGCTTATAGTAGTACTTGAAAAGGAGTGATATCTAGCATCATGGTTGATGTTTGATGAAGACGATGTAATTTACTTCAATATGAAGATCTTGGCTATGTTTATTAGTTTGTTGCTTCATACGCAGTTGAGCGCTCTCCAGATTATGCCAAAGACAGCATAGAATTTCATCACGTGTTGAAGCCATTGCTGAATGTCAGTGCCAAAAGATATTTAGCTAATGTATGGTTCAATCGATGGTGGAAGGTGGTTGTACAAGGCTTGAAATAGGGACATTCCCATGGCGGAGTGAAAAGAAGTTCTGTACAAGAACTTAGTACACAATATGAATTTAATCCAAGATTTTGGATTGTTCATAGCATAATAGTGGAGGTATTGTTCAAAATTGCCATTAGTGACTTATGCTTGGCCATCAGATTTGGGATGATGGGTTGATCTAAGTGAATATTTGTTTTCATTTATTTGCAGTGAGCTCACCAGAAAGTGCTCATGAAGATATGATCATGATTGGAAACTATTGTTTTTGGAATGCCCTGAAGTCAAAATATATCACTGATGAAAATCATGGTAATGCTTAAGTCAATGAAGTTGGCGGGCATATCTAGGAAATATACGTATTTAGTAGCGATCAATGACCACTGTTATTGGTTTATTTGCTCAAGCTAGAGGTAAGCATTTGATAAAGTTCATTGTCAAATCTTCTCATATTGTTGCTAGTATTGGAAGGGGTTTGTAATAAGCAGGCAGGAGCTGGGGACTTGTACTAAGTGCTTGACAGATTGGGCAACTTTGGATGAAGTTGCATATATTTGTTTTCATTTGTGGCCTAGAATTATTGCTGGAGCCAACAAGAGCTTTGTGGATTCGCCCGTGGTCTCCAATCACATTATTGTGGTATTGTTGCAGGAGTTCTTGTTTGAGATTGGAGGAAGAGGTGATTGATGTGCTATTGTTTTTGAGTATTAGGCCATCCATTAGTTGGTTTTGGAGATGTGTTTTGGAACTGTTTTCAATTTGCGATCGCAATTGGATAAGCTCAGGGTTTGTGGCAGTTTCTTGTCTTATCTGTTGTAGAGTATTTGAGATTGTGCTAGAAAACAATGTGATTTTTTTGGACCTGTTGTTGTAGAGCTGCTAGTTTCATGAATTATAGAAAGTGCGTTAGCCACTTCATTTGTGCTCCCTGGCTCATGTTCAATTGTATCTTCATAACCCAGTAAATTAATTAAGAAATGTTGTTGTTATTGGGCTTGGACTGCTTGTGACATGAGCTATCAGATATTTTTTGATCGGTCCTAATGATATGTTTGGAACCTAGCAAGTATTGGCACCATTTTGTATTTGCTTTAGTATGGCAAACATTTCTCAGACAATGTCAACCCTTGTTGCATTTTGAATTGTGCTTTTTGTTGTAAAATGCAATCAGCTTAACATGTTGTCTTAAATTAGTGCCGATGCCAATGCCAATGCCAATGCCGGACATGTTTGTCTAGATTGAAGGTTGTGTAAATTTTGGTAGTGTCAGTAAGAGAGTATTTTTCAGGCATGCTATAAGCTTTCAGAAACTTGATGTGCTTGATTGGTCCAATAGAAGCCATCACATTATAAGAGGTTGACCGGTGATCTCATGATATTGTCAAAGTTGTGGATGAATAGTTTATTGTATCCCACCAAGTTGGGGAAGATGCAAAGGGCCTTGACATTTATGGGAGTAGGTCATTTCAATATTGCTTGGATATGGTTAGGGTGGGCTTCTTCTGTCGAGAGTGTGACAAGATAGTCTATTTGTGACTGGACAAAAGAGCATTTGGGGTGCAAGAGCTGAAATGAATTTGAGTGGAGGCAGTTAAAGTAGATATGTTGATGCATAATATGATCCTATACAATACCATTGTAGAAAATAATATTATAAAAATGATATATTATTGCAAAAATGGTTTAAAGATGAACTTCTTGGTGTTCTTTTTATTATTTTATGAACTTCTTGGTGTTCTAAAAGTTAAAGGGGCATTAGTTTGGTCTAACAACATCATCTTCATGCGTATGAACAACATTCTATTGGATGTCGGCCAAGGTCATGCATACTTGATGGTAACTGGTGTGGAGGAATAATTTTGAGATTGTGGAGGTGCCTTGTAATTCATCTAGCATCTCATCCGCCCTTGAAATAGGAAATTTGTTAGGAGTTGTGGATTGATTAAGAAATTGATCGTCTATTCTATCACCATGTGCCATCCTTTTTTTATGAGCAATACGGGGGAGAGCATTGTTACTTGGTTGAGTGATATTGTTTTGTACCATTTCTTTAGCTTTTTTTATTGCTTTTTTTGTTAGTTTATCGATAGGGTTGGAAATTATTGGAGTTTTTCTTGGTTTTAATTGGATGTGGTAGTTTTCAGGTCAATGTGGTGGAAGGGTAGTAGGTTTAACAAAGAGATCAGTGTAGGTATTTAACAAAGAATGTGGAATTGGATGTGATGTGGGTTATGATAGGGAATGCGGAGTTGTAGTAGGCGTGGTAGCAGTGGGGGTGGCGCAATATACGATGGATGATCTCGTGGACAATTTAATTATTTGGCTATGCTGTATTGGTTGGAATTCTGTGGCTTGTTTGCAATGCAAAATGATTGGTTATCCTTGTTTTGTAAAAGACATCGTCAACGAAGCCATCAAACTCTCAATATGATGTTAACTCCTCAAATTTGCAAAACAAAAAAATTGAGTATGAATTTGTTGTCCAGTAAGAGTAGTGTGAGTTTCTCACACTTGGTGTTGTAGTCTAGTTTGTCCCAATTGACGACTAAGATGTGAATTGAAGTAGTTACCTTTATTGATAGTTCGAGAAATTCAACCAAACATTGTTGAATGAAGTTATTAGTGGAGCCGCTATCAAGCGAGAGTTGGATATTTTTATTTTATTTTATTTTTATTTATTTTTTGATTTTTGCATTTTTTTATTTTTTTAAAAATAAATAAAAAAGTAAAAATAAAAAATAAAAATAAAATAAAATTTAAAAAAAAAGTGATTGGATTCAAAAATGTGAGTTGGATATGTGTTAATGAGATAGCTAGTAATTCAAAAGGTATGCTCAGTGAATTGGACATCAAGGGCATGTAAACTAATATAGGTGTGATCTTGTTGGGAGTTGGTGAAAATGTGATTGGATTCATCAACTTGAGATGCTATGTTCTTTGCTTATGTGTAAATACTATCGTTTTTCTTATGCAATATACATTAATATAATGTATAAAATGCAGAAATGTATAAATACAGAGAAATGTATTAGATTTGTCTATTATGCATTTACTTTAAAAAATTATAATTTTCAATTTAGCTGGTGAAAATTCAATATATTCATATCAAAATGTTCATATTAACGGCATTTCTCACATACAAAGAGTTATGAGGTGAAAGTTTTACTAATACAAAATTATCCTCGTTTTTCAGTAATGGAAATACCAATTTGATCAGAAAAATATCAAAAAATACAAAATTTTTGAAATCAGAAATAGGCCAACGGTTTCTTACAGCTAGACGAGCAACTATTCCAACAGGACGGAGTGGCGAAAATCGCTTTATGATCTTCAAATCCTCATTTGTATTTTCTCTCATCACAATTCTCTCAAAATTCCTAATTTTATTTCTCTGTTGCTGCTTAGCCGAATAAAGAACATGGAGAAGGCGTTAATAAAGGTATGTTAATGGATTATGATATTTATAATATAATAATAATATAATATTATTTAATTATATAATTTAGTCAAATTTTTAGTATAAAATTCATATATATTCTTTTGGGCTTTAAAAATTATAGAAAAATATCAATGAAATAAATCATTTTATTTAGAAAATACTAGTGAAATTAATTTGCAAAATGGACATTTGATGGTATCAAAATCCCCACTTATCTGACATGTATCAATTTGTTAAGAATTTGCACCAGTGTTCGAAAATTACGAAAAATTTATTATAATTAAAACACAATCATATCTATATTTTGGCCCAGTCGGTTTTTAAATTTGGCTTAAAATTTATGAAACCCTTTAAGTAAAAGAAACTAAACTCTTAAACATTGAGGCGCCTTTTGGTGTAATGCTTGTAAAGCCTATAGTTGCTCATCTCGCTGTAAGAAACTGTTACCCTATTTCTGATTTCAATAATTTTTGTCTTTTGGGTATTTTTTTGATCAAATTTGTATATTCGTTACCGAAAAATGAAGATAATTTTGTATTGATAAAATTTTCACCTCATAACTCTTTGTATGTGTTAGATGTCATTAATATGAATATTTTGACAGGAATATATTAAATTTTCACATATTAAATTGAAAGTTATGATTGTTTGAAGTAAATGTGTAGTAGACAAATTTAATAGATTTCCTTGTATTTATACATTTTTTACATGATATTGACTTATATTGTGTTGAAAAAAGGCTAGCATTTGCATATAAGCAAGGAAGACTATTGTTAACATTATAATGAATACGAGTTCTCTTAGAATATAATACCCTGAGTAGTAGGGTAAGCTGATCGACTTTCTTTTAAATAAATGGTTAGTGGTATAATCTTAGTTGTAGCGTGTAGCTGACTGACCGAATTACGCTGATGGGTAGAAGATGACGATTATTAAATGATTATTGAAAGCCATTTGTAAAAATAAATGTTAATATAAGATAAGATTGACAGATTGATAGTTATGACATATAACCGATGTACAATAGAAAACACATATTAAAGTTGGATTGTCCTGTCTTGCTTTAGATTAACTGATTGATAGATAAAACTAAAATTTTACTGGTATTAATATTGATACTTCATAGCATGACATATTAGTATGATTTATTGAGTGACTTTACTGATTATATTGATTTTAGTATTAATTTTTGAGATTTTTATTGCTCATTTTAAATGATGATTGATATTTATTAGAATTGAACATACATATTGATTTTTTTGTCTTGTATTGAATGCAGTGACAGAATTTTAATTACTTGCTGGGTTTTTATGTTCATTATGTGATTTTAAATGATTTCAGGTAAAGACCCTGTAGTTTGAGTTTGTATACTGATGCTAGTATAATTTTTATGTCAGATTTTGGTATATGTATTTTTTTGTAGCCAGTGTGGCTATTGTATATATTATTTTGGCCTCTGATTGTGCATTGTAATCATTAACAGTAGTAATGCGAATTATGCTTTTCACATTTTATTGGTTTTTTTAATGAAATTAACCAGCACTGGATTTATGTATTGATCTGGTTAATAAATGAATGAATATTGATTATATATAAAAAAGAGAAGAAAATAGATGTTTTTCCACTTAGATCTTGGGATGTTGCAAAGTGGTATAAGAGCAATGGTTAGTCGAAGAATTTGCTTATAACCAGAGCTGCATTAAAGATTGCATTATTTATTGATTAAATACATAGGAAAGATGAATGCATAGATCACCTAGATAGAGTTTGTTGCTGTTTTCAGTGATTGACTTGTACCTCTGTCAATCGACAGCAAATGCTGGAGGCTTTCATAAGAATGGAATAGGGGAACATGACAGTGATGCACTATGAGTCAGAGTTTACTGTATTGGTCAGGTATGCTCCTCAATTGGTCAATGGTCAGTACTATTGACGAAAAATACTATAGGTTTCTGAGAGGATTGAATGATGAATTGAGACATCTACTTGTACCGCTAAGGATTCAGGAGTTTTCGGAGCTTGTGATAGATTATTGATTGTGCCGATCTCTTGATTATTGTATATTGATTTTTGGAGAATGAATATAGTGTAATATTTTGAGATATGTAATTGTTAGTTATTTTTACTGAATATATAGATATATTGTTTAGAATCTCTACTTGATTAATTAAAAGAAAAACTAGATAATTCTTTCAAATTTTATTTTATTGTGGAGCATCACAATTTATACCCTTCCTTTGTGCTTGATCAATGATATAAAGAATGCTACTGAATTGTATGAAAAACTAACAAAGCATTTCCTTTGGGGATAGCACGCGCTACTTTATTTTTAAGGATATGGACACAGCTATGTCAGTTTTCAAAAGTTTCCTTACTTATAATTCTCTAACAATTTACACCTTCTCATGGATCATGTGATGCATTTGTTGTAATGGGATTGGTGCTAAATTAATGGTTGTTCAGATGAACTCATATGAATTGCATTCAACCTCTACTCTTTTATTTATCATATTTTTAGCATGTTATGCCCTTCACCTCACCTGAAATATCATGACTTTAAATATCAAAATATATTAATTTATTGATGGGTCACTGATACATAATATTTTTTTCATGTCCAGAGGCTGTACGGTTTTGCTATTTGCTTGGCTGCTGGTCTAGCATGTACTTTTCTGGTTTGTTCAGGAACTCTATATTATGTGTCCAACTTGTTTTTTTGTCATGATGCTAGTATTTACTATTTTACATCCTTCTATGAACGCATTGCTTTACTTGGGAACATTGCAATTGATAATTATTTGTAGCCGGTTGGAAGTTTTCTATACTGTTTTGAACAGCATTCCAGGAAGAGGGTGTTTGGTTATGATTTGAAAACATTTTGAGCTTTTATTTTTTGACCTTGCATTTAATAATATTCTAAGACATTCATTTTAAAAAATTCTAACGAGTGTAAAACTAAATAGAATCGGTATTTGTTGAGCGATCTTATGATTTGGTTTTGTTATGATAACTTGTTTTATTTTTTAACACGGCCTAGCGATATTTCACTTTTATAATTGTTTGGCGACATGCTTCTTCTCTTTCTCTTAAACTTAAAGTTTGATTGGAAAGAATTCTCCTCAACAAAATTTTATTATGAAAATATCTTTATTAGAATATAAGTTTATCTATGATATGTCATTTATATTGTTTTTGCCATTACATGTGGAATTGAAAATTTGCAATTTGAGTACGTTATCATATTTTGCATCATTTTGTTTTCTTTCCTAACATTGTCCCTTCGTAAGACAGTTCAATGGGTTTGGTTACAATTTATCATTTGGTGGCAGTTCAATGGGTTTTGGTCACAATTTATCATTTGTTGAGACGTATAATTCAATGCACAGTGCACACAATTTGTCGCTTATTAAGACATACAATTCAATGGGTGGTGCGTTGGTGATAGCCGGGAGGATCATGCTGTATCTATTCATTTGCTTTGTCAGGGTTATATATCAGAGTTGTTCTCTTCGAATTTAATTCTTTTCTATTGTATAATATTTCCATAATGACATCCTTTTTGCTAATTATGTTTAACATGTTCAAGTAAGATGCACTTAGTGTGACCATTTCCTTCACCAAAAGTCAAACACACACTCCAAGTAGGTCACTGATGAATCAGCAATATCTATTCTTTTTCCCTTTGCCCTACCCCATTTAGTGCACCACTTGTTCATTGCTGCAAAAATTTGTGCATCAGTTTTACTTGAAGAATGAACAAGTATGTTTAATCTCGAAAAATATTATTTCATTTTAACGACTCTAAGTGGCTATTTGGCTATGGGATTTATGCAGGTTTAGCATAAATCCTGCCAAACGAGATTTGGAAATCCCGTAAATCTCACGATGAGATAAATCCGTTGTTACCCTATTTTTGGCGTAAATCTCGAGATTTGGTGGATTTATGGGAGTTGGATGAAGAAGCATGCGAAATGCGAGAGATGGTTACTTGCGCAGCGAGTGAGCCCCAGTCGTTACTTCCGGTCCAATAGGAAGAACATCGTCAAAAGAGGTGTGACTTCCAATCCGACAGAATAATGTTGTAGGAGGTGAAGAAGTTTTAGTGACATGTTCAAAACTCTACTTTAGCGAAGCATGCGGAGTTAAACAATGACAAGGTGAAGGTCGAGCATCAACAAAGAGATGGAGAGAGAAAAAGAAAATTGCGAATAATTAGATAGTTAATTGTATAATTAATAATTAAGACTAATTAAATAACACTTAAATAATTAATTAAATCATTAGTTAGAGTATTAATTAAATAATAGTTAGTTCAAATAATAAGTAAATAATTAATTAGATAATTATCAATATAGTTAGAAGTCAATTACTTATTAAATTAACACCTAAATTAGTAATTTGATGATTAGTAATAAAACTAGTTAAATTATTTGATAATTAAGTTAGCTTCTAAGTTCTAGTTATATTATATTTTATTATAACTTATCAACGGTAATTAAAATTGAAATTAATAAGTAATTTACACTTAACACAAATTAAATTCAAAAGACAAATTAAATTTAAGTTTTAATGACTTAAACACTTTAAATCCTGAATTACGTTGCCAAATAGTTTCACTGAGTTTAACAGTTATATTCCTAAACAATTTTAAAGATTTAGCATGCCCGGGATTTATTAAATCTGGATTTACAAGATTTATTAAATCCTACTAAAGTTAAATCCTACTTGTTGCCAAACAGCCCCGGAATATTTAAACCAGCTTTTGCCAACAATCTTTCCATTGAAACTGCAATGGGATTTAAGTATATCACTGTTCATCACTCTTTTAGATGGCATAAGTGCAACACTGGTTCTTCTGGTGCAGGCTAAGTTTATTTTCCATGGTTCCTCTGTAACTTAGATGAGAAGCTGCAACATATTCCGAACTGTGCTTATGTACCTTCTTTCATGTATCTTGATGTTATACCATTTTTCTTGAAATTTTTTTTCACAGTTATAAATAATGATTTCATTAGGTGAATGTTTATTGCGCAATGTGCATTGGCAGATTGCTCCTTCCTTTTGATTTGCAGTATGTTCAACTCAATTATGCCATCTCTTAAAAAAATATTTTGAGATATCTAAGTTGATGCATTATAGTCTACTAGCCTTTGGTCCCTTCATGGCCTCAGAAGTGCGAAGAGATGAAGTTTAAAATTCTATTCAAAATATTTTTCATCATCATCATTAGCCTTAACCCCACCACTTTAGATTTAACTAATTTTTGAACTGTTTAAGTTAATTTTTATTTTATTTTCTGTGAAATTGATGTTTTTGTTATTACAATTCTTTGTTTGGCAGTCAATACTTGTTTTCTTCAACCCTATCAAATTTGGGATAACATTTACCTTTGGCAATTTGCTTGCTCTCGGGAGGTTTGCTTCTTTTTCTCATGTATTTTCATTTGTTTTTTATAGCGCGCATTGTCTCAAGTTAATTCCTTTATTTTGCTGTATAGATTCTTTTGTTTTTTTTGTAATTCTCAGATTAACTACGATTATGTAATTAAAATAATCCGCCATGTCAAAATTTCCATAGATTCAACAGAAAACTGCTAGTTTGGCTGCCCTGCCAAGTATGTTATTTTATTAGCTTTTTCTAGGCTTGTTCGTTGGCTGGACTGCTCATGTGATTCATGCATATGCTGAGAAACATTTTATTCTTATGCTGAGAAACCTTTTATTCTTATTGAATTAGGGGCTGTTTGGTTGCATACATTTTAAGAATGCATCGGAAAAAAAAAATATTTTTTTTGATTCCTTCTCTGTCGACTTACTGTTCAAAGAAGGTGGAGCTGAAGCGGGAGGAGTAGTACAGGCAAGGGTTTTGGGCAGGATGGTGGAGCCGGATCAGGATGGATGGGGCTAGAGCCCTAGTGCAAGTGGGAGATGGAGCTTAAGTACTGAGCTTGAGACAGAGATCGATTGGGCAACACTGAGGATTGCTAGTGGTCGTTGGAGCTTGAGTGCATATTGGAAATGTAGCCGGACTGAGGGGGAGGGATGAGATACTATTGATTTCATCCAACAAAGACGTAGAGATGTGGTGATGATGAGGCGCGCAGGGGTCCAGTGATGATGGGGGTGAGCAGATTGGGTGAAGGCGCAGAAACAAAGAAAAAGGAATTCATCCGATCATGGAGATTTTATTTTGAAGGCAAAATAGACCTTTTGAAGTATTGTAAAGTCTCTAGAATTTTGCTTTTGCATTTATTTTTCCTCTCGCCTTACAGCAAAAAAGATAAAGCATATGGAAGCCGTCTACTTTAAATTCCAAATACTTCCAAGCAACAGCCCCTTGTTTTATCTTTTATCATTGGAATGTATGCAATAATGTTACTGATTGGGATTTATTGTTGTCATTGAGTTGCATTTATATTTTATACCGAAGTGTTCATTTCTTTGGCAGCACAGCATTCCTTATTGGGCCCAAACGGCAATTTGATATGATGCTCGACCCTGTTCGTATATATGCAACAGCCATATATATCTCAAGCCTCATAATTGCATTATTCTGTGCTTTTTATGTAAGTATGACAGTGCTCTAATAGTCTTCCCTTCCATTAAGCAAGTTCGTGGTGGAAGCTATCTTTCTGTACGAATCATAATTTTGCTTTTTTGGAAAATCCACAGGTTCACAGTAAACTTTTAACACTTATAGCCGTCATGTTAGAGTTTGGTGCACTTGTCTGGTAAGTTCTGAAGCATAAAGGAAAATTTTGGTATATACTATATTGTTCCCAGTAGGCAGTATGTCTACTTTATATAAAAATGTTTCCTTTTCATATTTTAGAAGATGGATTTAGTCTTTAATATTGGTCATTGTTATCATAGTTTTCTTTTTTGCCTTTTCAAGGCTTATCATGTTGATTTTTCTATAATTTTCCCTGAATGACATGGATATAACTAGAAGTTGGGAATTAATTAATGCATAACTACTTGGTTTATTCACGCTTGCATTGTATGAGCAAAGTACTAATTTGCAGAGATAATGGTGTAGGGTGTAAAAAGCCTTTCTTGATCAATCATCATTTTTGAAGTTAAGCATGAATCTCGAGTGATGCACGCCAAGTTTATGCATTGAGATGAGCAGATTAACAAATTGAGGGCATGTTTGGCTGTGTCCGTATTTTTATTTTTTTTCAAAAACAACTACATATGTCAGGATACATGCCTATGATGTTCAAACATTTTCACTTGTTTCCGAATATATCAATTATAGAACCAAAAAATAAATACACATTCAAACATTTTTATATTTTAACTGAAAACAAAAACAAAACAAAATCATAATAGATAGAAAAAAAAAACAACCAAACATGCCATGAGTGATTATTTTACTTTGGTACTATTTTATCTTTTTTTAGGAATTTCAGTTTTAGTTTCATTGGATACATGCCTATGATGTTCCCTACAAGAATGCATCTATTCCTTGTTTAGTACTCCTTGGTGTGGTTCTTTGTTTGGTGCTGGCTTTCTCTTCTCTGTTTGATGCTTATAACATTCTGCATGACCTTAAAGCACACTTTCATTCCTATTGTATATTTTATGGCCTTTGTGCTCTCTTTTATTAGCTCTCTTAATGCCCATCTCGAGGCCTCCGTTGTCAGCACGCTACCACTTCGTACTCATTTCTAGTCCATTTCCTCCTAAAATTGTTGGTATTGATGAGGACTTCTCATTGCGAACAAAATGTTTGTGAATGATCTTTTTCGACCAAGGGGAAGGAGAGTTGTTTGGCATTTGCTAGGTGTAGAAACTTCAATACCTGCAGTATACACAAGCTAAAGCCGAAATAATACAGAAGACTACAGTAGAATAATAAACCGAGGTATAGATGAAGATCATTATATCATATTCCTTCTGTTGATGTACAATAGTTTATATAGACTTAGAGCTACAACCACTTTACAGATGTAGGTGTAAGATGAGATGATTTGTTATGCACAAGGGTTGTGATTTATTCAGGCATGTGGCTGTTTGTTACTTAGATGTCATGTGCTCTGTTACGCCCCTGCAAATTGATGGGTCTAAAATGATTGTCAGTTTGAGCCTTAGTAAATGAAATCTAGGAGTAGATAGGGAGATGTGGTGGCTGTTGAAGTGGAGGTAGGCAAAGAGATGTTGGCAAAGGGAAATGAATGTTCGTGGAATGTTACATGCCTTGAGATATGAATGCGATTGGTGGAGATGTCTAGGCACTTGTAACCCTTGTATGAGTTGGAATAGCTTATGAATACTGAATACACATGGTGTAGATTTAGGTGCAAGTTTGTAGCGGAGAGGAAAAGGTGTGAGAGGAAAGCATTCGCGCCCAAAAGTGAGTAAGTGAGAGTAAGAGGGTTCAATGTTGCATCAAAGTTGGAGCGGATAGATTTTTGGTGGTAGGAAATGTGATGTAGAACTACGATGATTGCAATGATTTTGTTAAGATTTTGTACAACTTCTTGATTAGAGAAATAACAAATAAATCTATTAGTAAATAAAACGACGAATCCAAACGTAAGAGGGGTCACTACCGTTTAGGTTAAGTTGCACATCAAAAGATTTGAAGCTTCAAAATATCGTAGGAAAATAATATCATGCCAAAGTAGTAGTTTCAACAAAATCTCTAGTCTAACAATAAGATAAGTAAACAATAAATGCACTCAAATTCCTACGCTTATTAAGCTTAGCAGAATCAAGCGAATGAGTCCGTGACTACAATCAAATCACAAGAGAGTGTTAGACTTAAGAAATACAAGAAAAGGATGAATAGAAAATCTTCGTTAAGGATCGGCGGCAATCCTCCACTCGACGATCTCTAATTGCTCTTCAATAGTTTCAACCAAAGTGTCTAAGATGCGTTCTATATAGTCTTCAACCGTATGGTCGATCCTCGGGTTGATGTCGAAGAAGGTTGAATGGAGAATGCTTACGAAACCGTGCTTGTCGTAGGCAAGTCCGTAGTCGTTGTCAGGATCGGCCATGCAATGGCTTCGTGTACGTGGTAGTATCGATGGCGTCTTCAATGCTCTTAGATGTCCTTGAGAGAGGAGGGATCCTCACAAGAAGCAAGAGCTAGGTGGGGTAGAGAGTCGGCCAATGAAGGAGAGCCACTAGTGGAGTTAGGAATAGGTTGAAGGAGAGGTTCAATTTCAAAATCTGAAATAAGTTTCATATTTTGAAATAGAGTAGAGAATTAGGAGGGAAGATTTAATTCCTAAAATCCGTGGAGTGGAATTAATGAGAGAGAGGGGGGATTGGAGAGAGTGAGGAGGCCGGCAGCATCATGCGGGGTGGGGATTTATTTCCTAAATCAAATATTTGGGTTTGGAAATAAATTAGGAGTTACAAGATTTAATAAAATTCGGCCAAGGAGGAGTGGGGAGATTTGGAAATCTTTCTAAGAGAGAAGAGGGAGCTTTAGGAAACAAATCCCCCAACTCTCTCCAATAGGGGCCGGCGGCTATGAGGTTTAATGGGGCTTAATTTTGGGAGGAATTAAGGCTCGTTAATTTGTGTTTAGGAATTAGAAAATGTTATATTTAAATCAATTGGATTTGAAATTCAAATTAATTTAAATTAAGAACTTTCCTAAAATAGAATAGTTAAATTAGAAAAGAATTTGAATTCAAATTTAATTGATTTGAATTTCAAATTGATCATAAATTAACCACAACCAAATTAGGAAACCTAAGGAAGAAGGGAGAGAGGATGGGGACGGCGGCCAAGGGAGCTCGGGCTGGCGATTTGGGGTGGAACCCGTGAGTGTGGATGTGGGAGAGTGGTCGGGTGAACAAGGAGAGAAGGGGTCGAGTTTAGCTAATGAAGTGGAGTTTATGTGGAGGGGAGCTAAGTGGCCGGCAGCAAGGTTTGGGAGGAGTTAATGAGAAGACAAAAAATAAGGAACCACGAACCCGGCCGTCTCCAAGGTTGGTGGGTGCTTCGATCTCCCTCTCCTAGGGATTTCTCTCTTAAATGCTCATACGATCTCACAAAGAAATCATAAGGGAAGAAAATTTATCATTCATTCATTAATTTTTAAAGAGAAACATAGGGCTATAAATAGCCACGTACATAAGACTCAAAAATAGAAAAGACGACAATGCCCTCAGGGCTTACATACGACATCCCTTAATAAAAGGGTACAACAGAAAACAAATACAACGACATCATAAATAAAAAAATACATAACATAAATAAAAAATAAAATACATGACATAAATAAAAAATACAATGACTAAATCGTGGCCGTTAATCTGTGGCCACGCCTCTGATAAACCTTCCATGATCTGATGTCCCCATCAAGATGGCATACGATTGATAAGATATGTTGCTGTGAGAACTGCATCAGGTCGGTAAGAATAAGGGACAAAGGTAGTATATAGTAGAGTACGGGCTGTGTCAAGGATATGACGATGTTTACGTTCAGCCAGACCGTTCTGTTCAGGGGTATATGAACAAGAGATTTCGTTATGAATGTTGTGTGTGGGTCTCCGAAAGGATTCTGCTCGTGGGGTTTGAATGCAAAGGATACGATCGCACTATCCCGTAGGACAAAATGATCGTAGGCCTTTACAATCGACACAAGCAAGCCTTTAGAATCGATACAAGCAGGCCGATGGAAGAGCAGATGGAGTTAAACATACGATTAGCTATGGAGGATAACGGCTTTCACCTACACACCTTGATGTATATAATATATATATAACCCAAAATTTTTCGTGATTTCCCCCATTCGATACATCAGCTCAAATGGTGTTTATTTGATGTGGGGATCGGTCTCCCACGGGCTCAAGCCCCCGTGGTTAATTACATCCTAAGCCTTGACTTAGGAAAACTCTCGATTAAGGGTGTTAGATTATCTTCTCGAATGGGTTTAACGCAAAGGAATTTCTAGGTTTTCTTAATCAAAGGGAAAGAGAGGCTCAATTTAGTTTAATCAACATGCGTGGTTCAACATCAACACTCGGCCGATCTAAGGAAGAGAAAACTAGAGAAAAAGAATAGACACATAGAGGGGTGTACAATCTGGGCTTATGCTTGCGTGGAGTGAGCAGCCAGCTAACATCCTAAGCACAACCAATCATCTTATATGCGTACAAGATAGGAAAGCTCTATCTTAATGAATCAAGGATTTATAGTTCAAAAGGCTTAAATCAATGACTCTATAATATGCGAAAGAATATACATAGCGTTGTATATGGTGCATGAAATAGATACAAAATATCCCTAGGTCTATTGATGTAATGCATGCATGTAAGTAAGGTGCACTATGAAGCAAAGTGTGTAAAAATGCATGCATGACATCTAGAGTACAGAAAAAATAAATAAACAAACTACGAGTACCCTCCAGGCAAGGTACCCGCATCACATCACAATTAAAAAAAATATCCTAACGGTGCCAGCTTCGTATGGGAAAATAACGATGCCCACTTCGTGTGGGAAAACAACGATGCCCATGACACAAATAGGTGGCTTACTCTACAGGCCTAAATGACCTTAATGGTCTCTAGGGCTCACAGAAGGTGGGGGGGTATCATACCCAAAACTGGAAGAAAATGGAACATCCTAGCGGTGCCAACTTCGTGTGGGAAAAATAACGATGCATATAGCACAAATGGGCGGACCTACACTACAGGCCTAAGGTGACCATAAGGGTCTCTAGGGCTCATAGAAGGGGGGCAAGCTTTGACCTATAGGTCCAAAGCTACGTTAGTGCACTAACCTATGGTCAGCTACCTAAACATTGTAGAATATCTATCAACAAGATGTGTGTGATGTGTAGCAGTTTCAATATATAATTAAGAATTTACTTTACAAGTTGCAGAAATTATACCTGACTGTGGCGCTGCCACTTAATAGCTCCAAGCAAGCAAATTATTTTCGACAACGCAAAGCCTGTGGCGCAGCCACTCAAGAGCTTCAAGCGAGCAAGTCATCCCAATGTACCTCACAAGACAAAATAAAAGGAAAGTACACAAATGAGCATTGATGCTATTCAGAAAAGAAATGCAGGTAAATAAAAATATAACTAACATGAAATTTAAAATTAGTATTTATAAAGCATATGCATGTAGTAAACATTGAATAACAAAACAAAACATCGGCCTAACCTAAGGCTAGAAGTCATATCCTAACCAAACAAGTCTAAGATGTGTGTAACAGACTGTGTGGTTTAGGTTATGTTCTATGTAGGATGATTTAGTTATAGTTGCTTGCATTTGATTTGTTAAAGGACAAAAGGGAGATTTTAATTAAAGTTTAAATATTAATAGTTTATGATTGATTTTAAAGATATATTTTCTTATTATTTGATTGATTATCACCTTTGTTTCACACCGAGGCCGTGAGGTTTATTTCACTCTCATTGGGGCTAACTTAATAGCCTCGTAAGCTTGGGTTACCCCAGTGATAATCAACTTTGTTAAATTATTCAGTTGGTTATAAATTAAAAAAAAAAGAAAGATGAATTAAGCAATTTATTATCAATTAATGTTTGACTTAAACTAATTAAGAAATTAATTTTAAAGTTTAACACTCCATTAAATCCATTCGTGGCGTTGTGCCACCAGGCTCGAGGAACCAGGCCTTCTTAGGACACTTAGCCCTGCAGCCCGAGGTAGTCCATCCAATAAACTTCATCTTTGGAGTGGTTGTTATGTATTAAAGGGTTTGTTGATTGATTTTAAAAGATTAGTCTAAGGTTTGATCTTTAGAAGTATTTTATCCTAATAAATTTCATTTTATGTTTAATCTTTTAATTTAATCTACATCTTTTAAATTTTAAAATTGGTTATGAGTTTATTATTAGATTAGTTAAATTTGAGTTAGATTTATGTCTTAAGTTTGCAATTTAATGATTACAAATGTTAATAATAACTTGATTAATAATTGAATATTTTTTTAATACATTTTAAGAGTTAGATTATAAATGATTGGTGGATTATTAATGGATTAAAGAAAACTAAACCTAGGAAAATGTGTCACTAAGTTTTCATTTTGATGTTTCTATTCTATAGGGAGCATGCACCCTAAATCTATATTATCTGAGACTCCGTCCTTGATTTTTGTCCTTAGATGTCATTAAAGTTGTAGGACTAAAAGATGTTTTGTTTTCTAACCCTTAGGACTTTCGTACATGTACCAATAAGCTTAGAAATTTATGCATGAAAGTACGATAATAAGTAATAAAGCAGTAGGAAGACGAGAAGTAAAAAGAAAGACGACTAAATTCAATAGAAAGAAAAGAATGAAAATCAAACATAACAGGAATGTAGCATTGTTGTTGTTGGGCACACTTCTTTGAAGCCAAGTGTGCCTCTAAAACAACCTTCTCCCCAATTCGATGTGATACAAATAAGGAAGAAGGTATTTTCAATGCCCTTTAATGCCCAACATTCCAAACAAAGCACTTTTTATATTTAAAACAATTAACCAAACAATTTTTCTAAATGAAACCCAAAATGACCAAGGGGAGAAAGTTCCCAAAACTAAACTAAAGTCAAAACAAGTCCTCTTTTTTTTACATTTATTCAAAATCCAACTTTTAGAAGCTAACACTAATGAAAGAAAGTCAATTCAAATAAGAAAAATCACCCACATAAACAAAATCATCCGTTCCAAAACAAAGACATCAAAGAGTCTTCTAACTCAAAGCTAATCAAAAGCTCCAACCCCAAAATCTACTCATGAAATCTCCAAAAAGACTTATAAGACCTTCAAATGAAACTACACATAAAGCCTTATATGAACAACCTACTAAAATTTTTCCAACACAAAACAAAACAATTCAAGTGCTTTTCTTATATTTGGTGTGGGGTAAATTTGTGGAAGTTTCTCAATGAATAGGCATTATGAAGCCTTCCATCAAGAAACATTCACAAAACAAAATCACAAAATCTCAGCATAAGAGAATTCGCAAAACTTATGATAAAGCCTCTCTATGCAAAACAATTCGTAAAGCTTTCGTTATAGAACATTCATGAGTCTTAACATAAAGCTTCATCACATAAAACAACTTCAAGCATCTTTGCAAAATTTCCAATAATAAAACTATTCATGAAACCTTTCCAATATAAAACAAATCATAAAATTTCCCGATATAAACCCTAAATTCTCTTAACATAAACAAAACGAAGTTTTTTCCAACATGAAACAACCATAAAACTTTCAATGCGAAGCATGCTATCCAATATTTGAACAATGTACCAACTATCTTATAATCAAATGCTCCTTTTTAGACGAATTGAAATGACAATTAAGGAAATAGGTTAAATATAATTAGATACTAGTGCAAAGATTCATTCTTCTTTCCATACTTCCCAAGGAAGAACCAAAAGGAAAATGGCCTACTATATATAATGATAGATCTTATGCAAGTAGTCATTGTAACACGTATGAATTAATTTTGACATGCTTTATATGTATGCGCACTTGCAATGTCTACAAATATTCAACAACCTAGATTCTTAATTTAGATGCATAGGATCAAAATCTGAAATGGAAAAGCCCCCACATACTTCTCTAAAGATGCTCCATAGAAGGCTCATGAATAGTCATCCTAAAAGAAACATATGAATACTTCCCGACATTCACCTCCAAAAATAACCTAGACCATATGATGAACAAAAATCTGCACATATCTCATTTTAAAACAGCTTGGAGCACAAAACAACGAGAAATCTGCACATAACTCGCTCTTAAAGCAATTCGGAATATAAAAACAGTGAAAAACTGCACTTAGCTCGCTCCCAAAACAATTCGGAACCCAAAAACAGTGAAAAACTGCACTTGTTTTATTTCCAACACAATTTAGAAGTTAAAACAGTGAAAATTCTGCATTCTTTTCCCACCAAACCCGTGAGAAAAATGATATAAAAGACACAAGGATTTCTGCCAAGAAGCAATGAAAGATCCGCCCAAATGCTATAGGAATTATTGTATAAAAATAGTGACAATAACTTCCAAAAATCTGTATTCTTTTCCCACCAAACCAGTGAGAAAAGCTCCATAAAAAAAGTAGGAATTTTTTGCATAAAAGATAGACTTGTCAACATATCTTTTAGAGAACAAGATCCCACATAAAACTCACTAAGATTCTAGAATGGAGAAGAACATGATATTTTTACAAGGCATTTCACAACATTTTCAAGAAGGAGCCTATCCTCCAAATGTCAATCAAAACCTAAAACTCCAAAATAATAACCTCTTAACATACTCAGCCACCACTACCAATCCTCCACCAAACTTTCATAAATGTACAAAAAAAAAAAAAAGAAAGACTCTTGAAGTGGTAATAACGACATCATCCAAAGAAGTAGTGATACACAATGTCACGACCCAACCCGATTAGAATAATCCCATCGCGTTGAGTCGCGACGGATGAATCCATGATCTATCTTTGGAATTTGTTTTCAGACTTTCTTCCAATAATCAGACATACAGAAAACACAGAGCTACTATAAACATCCAAATATATTGAAATTCTTCCAAAAATTTTCTTCTTTCTTTCTTCAAAATAATCATGTATATTACCGTGCATGACTATAAACAGAAAGTACAGAACAGAAAAGCAGAATAGCCACGATCATACAAAAATCAAAAATACAAAAATACCTAATCTCAGATCAGATACTGAATGACTAGTCCAAAACCTCATTTCCTTTCCCAGAACTTGAAAACATGAAGATAACCATAGTGAGCTAACAGCTCAGCAAGACTACACTAGCCGATCAAAATGTCCAGAAACTCTCATATCAAAATACTCACAAGAAGCTTTAAAAATAATTTATTCAAATAATCGTACAGAATTCAGATAATCATACAAAAATTATATAATCAGACATAATACAAATATTCGTACTGAACAGATAAGATAAAAGAGACAGAATTGCTGAATCAATTTCATGTCACAGAATTATTCAAATCAGAATTCAAATCAAAGTTTAGAACAGATTTCAGAAAACATTCAAATCACATTTCAAAGTAGATTTCAAATCACATATCCATCATCCAAATAGAATCTCAACGGATTCTGGCCCCTTATGCCTCCCTTCCCTGACACAGATAGAATCTCAAAGGATTCTGGTCCCTTATGCCTTCCTTTGTGCTTACAACACCAGAACATATCAGATATACAGAATTATCAGATCAGAATTCATTTTCATATTTCCGGACCCAGACAAAATCTCAAAGGATTCCGGCCCCTTATAACTCCCTTATGATATCATTCAAATCACATCAAACATAAAATCACATCAAATTCAGAGAAATTAGATTCGTCTCAGAATATCGTCGGAGAGTATAACGACAGACAACGGAGAGTATAACGGTAGACAACATAAATTCAACAGATCAAAATTCACAGTTTCAGAAAATTATAAAATTACCAGAGATAGTGTAAAACATCATTTCAAGACTTTCATTGTACTGAAGCAATATTTTTCAACATCCGAATAATTTGTTATTCGATAAAAACTCCGTAGAATTCAAAATACCCGGTGAAAATCTTCCAGAAAATACTCAAAATGTGCAAAATCATCATCTCTAAAACATACCAAAAGTTACGTGGTAAATGTTTTACCGGTGCAAAGTTATACCCGTTTTTCACTAACGGAAAACAAATTTGAAACAGAAAATCCGTCAAAAATCACATTTCTGAAAATTGAGAAAGGCATAATGTGCCTTACCTCGAGTCGATCAATTTTCCCAACTGCGACGACGGACGAAAACGGACTGAAGACGCCCAAAACGTTAAATTCTTCCTCTTCCTTCATTTTTCTCTCTCCCCTGCTTCTTCTCTCTCTTCAAAAACGTGAAATAGATATTTAATAGCTGAGATATTTCCCCTGATCGTCCGGACGATATTCGTAGTTCTACCCGGGACGATCTCCTCGGGTTGCTCCCAAACAGTTCGTACATACGAAATTTGCTCTTCGTACAAGGACGATCTCCTCGGGTTGCCATCGTACGAACGATGATCAATTTCGTCCCTGGACGAAGCTCTCTGTCTAAAGGCTTTCAACTGTTCGTCCTGGATGAACCCAACTTCGTACGGACGAAGCTGAAAGGAAAATCCAAAACAAGCTGAACGTGAAAGAAAAAGGGTTATGCGGTCCGGTGATGGCTTGGCTTCAGTAGTGGAAGAAGGTCGGGTTGGAATTAAGGGCGTCGGCTTCAATAGGAGAAATCCTTCTAGCTTTTACGAGTGGCTATGCGGGAGGAAGAAGTTAACGAGAGTTTCGCTCTCATTTTAAAGACATGAAGAGAAGCTTTGTATAACAGGTAAGAGCTTTAAACTCTCTCTTTTTTGTTTCTTTTTTGATAATATACAAAGGTCATCAAATATGGATTTTCTTTATTTGAAGGCTACAAATATGAAAAATCCCCGCACATAGTCTTCATCCTTTTGCTGGATTTATATCTTTAGGATTCAACCTTTAGGGTGAATTCATCTGGGAAAACTGCATGAAACTCTATTGAAAATTTGTGAAAATTCTGTTGAAATTTTGTCAAAAATTCAGCTTGGCCTGTCACTCTTTTGCACTTGGTAAATTTCTCCTACGTGAACTCAGCCTAGCTTGGTGAACCTAAGACTGATGCGTCCTTAGAGGAGTTTCTTGGTACTAAGAGTATTTTTTTCTGCGTGTAGCCTTAGCTTTGTCGGATTGACCCCCTCTCTGTCTTAGCCAGTTGTTGGTCGACTCGACTCTTTGTAGTTACTTGGATGGGATATTTTGTCGACAAATAGTTGGATACTGTCTCAGCATTGTCTTGCTTTTCTTTGCCGAAATAAGTCTGGTATTCTTTGTGGATAGATCTATAACCATTCAGCTATTGGCTGTAGTCTGTTTCTGTAACTCTAAAGCACTATTGTCACTACTTTCAGATCATTCTTTTTTGTTTATGATTTTGTACTGACGTCTTCCAGTTGCCTGGGAGAAAAATTGGCATTTTGGTTTATTCCTTTTTTTTTTTGCTTCTAAATCTTTCATTTAAAAAACGTTTACATCCCTTGTATGTTTATTAGACATTCCTGGACCAATGTTTCGTTTTGGACGGCTTTCTCACTATTTTGTAAAGCTGCTACAGAGAAAGTAATTGTAAAGCAGTTTTTTAGTATAAAATTTTTTATTGTTTACTAGAAAGCTGTTTTAAGAAACAGTAAGAAAGTCGTCCCAAACGAAATGTAAAACGATTGTAGAAAATAACTTTTTAATACAATTTTTTTACAAGCAACAAAAATTCTGATAAAACAAAAGTTATGATTACGATCTAAAAAAATAAAATAATAAGAATGAAGCATAAGACAACTGCATCCTTTTCTGGTTTTCAATTGAAAAAGAATGCATTATCAGTAGGTTTTATCATGCCCAAAAGTGTGCTAATACGGTAATTTTGTTTTTGCTATTTTTTTATTGTAAGCTTAATTTTCATCTTCTTAGATATATATTGATATATATTATATTATTGTCTGATTTCCTAAATAGGTACGGCCTGAGCTACATTCCTTTTGCTCGATCAATGGTTTCAAAGATCTTTTATGCTTGCATGGACACTGAGTTTTGAGCTTCACTCGTCTCTTGAGGTGTACAAATTCGTTCAATTTATGGAGCTTTTAAGCAGGCTATTTTGTTCTGTTATAAAGTAGGAGTGAATACAATAAAAACTGTGTAAGTAGAGAGATGATTCCTTATTAATTAAATGAGATTTGATTTGAGCGTACAAAATTTAAGATTTTATTTCTTTTTTAATAGCATAATTTACTTTCCAAGTCCACATGAGTATTTTTATTATATCAAACTATTAGTTTAAGTAAATTACTCTTCAAATGCATTGATAGCAGGTGTGGAATCAGACTCTTTTTTGAAGGCGAGTAAAATATATTAAAATTTTAAGATTTTAAATATGCAGCTGTTAAAAATGTAAAAAAAAAGAAAAAACTCATTTTTTAAAATAAGTAATTTTTTTATTATTTTTCTTTTAATTTCACTTTTTATCATTTTATTTCTTTTATAATAAACTAGTCCGTTCAAACTCGTAAAATAAAGCTCCTGCTAAAATTTGAATTTGATTAATTAATCATATTTAAGTTAGGAGTTATTTTAGCCCGATTATATTGGTTTATGCTCTTAACTTTCAATGGTATTAATGCATAAATAAGTTGTTTGTTTTTAATGTTTTGAATGATGTAAATTAATCCCATCGGGCTTAGCTGGATTGATGGGTGAGTATGATTAGGAACCTCTTAACTCATGTTTGAATTTTCTCCTATATGATGAGGCCCTTTAAATGGAGTGAAAATAACTACGGGTTTTGCACCTGTGGGATTGATTGTTGGTAGGCTCGTCACGGAATAGTTATGCCGCCAAGCACCGTCTAGGGGGGGTGGCAGCGGTTAGATATCCCCGTTCCATATATATTAAGCGGATAAATTATCATCAGATATGCTTAGCAAATGTTTTTTTCTTATCTTGATATGATTTTCTTCCTCATAAGTTCAAATGTTTTTTTTTAATTGTTGTTTAGGGGGATTGATTGGTTGAATTTATGAGAATATATATTCGTCTATATTTATTATGATAGATTTTAAATGCGATTAAAGGGGTTTTGACAGTGAGTGAAAATTCGCAATAGGTGGTGGAGGTTGATATGTATTCTAAGGTTTTGTTTAGGATAATTTTTTTTACTATTTTTAAAATAGTTTTTTAGTACAAAATTGTTTTGAATGAGCAATTTTTGTTGTAGAAAGCTGCTTTAGAAAGCAATAAGAAAGTTGCCCCAAAAGTATAAGATTTCGATTGGGACGGCTTTCTTACTGCTTCTTAAAGCAACTTTTTAGTTCAAATTTTTTAATTTTTGTATTAAAAAACTGCTTTAAGAAGTAATAAAAAAATTGTCCCAAATAAAATCTAAGTGGGCGTATAATCAAATTTGTGAAGTAAAACACATGAAAAATTAAAGTTTTATAATATTTTAAATTTCTCATAATTATATTTTATAATTCTTGTATTTCATTTCAAATATATAAAAAAAAATCGAAAAACAAAAGAGATAATAATACCCTATTAATATGACCAAAACACTATTATACTAGAAGGTTTGATTCTTCTGTCTTTTCTTCTCAAAAGTCTACTGCAAACTATGTAAATGTAGAGCACGCAATTGAAAGTCCCGAGTCTTAAACTTCTGTACTTTCTTCGCTGTTCTAAAGCAGGGAGATGCAGTTGGTGGCAACAGTTCATTTTTGTACATATTAGTGATAACATTTTTGCTCCAACTTGCGACTTCGCACGAGTCACTCATCTTATCCCGAGACTGGTGCTCGCTTCTTGCTCACACATGCATGATTTGCTCCGAGTTTCTTGAACCTGCTACCACGACTCCAATCCTCATGAACACCCACGACTAACCAACCACCCATCCAGGTCTAATTTCAAGGCTCCACCTCAAAAGATCTAAACCATTTTTAATTATGAACAATTAAATCTCGTCTTCCTACCGGTCTCATGCAAGATCTTGAAGCTCGATTCGTGCTTGCACGACACCAATTCTTCTGAGCCAAACCTTGCTAAAAATCATGCATCAGTAGCCATTGCTCCTGCGTGCAATCGCATATCAAACTAGAGCCTATTGTGCCCTGCTCTCAAGTTGAATTGCGCTCGATCGCAATCGTAGCATGCCTGATGTACAATCCTTCATGCTTGGACATTAGCTCTCGCGTGCGCCTAAGCCACAGCCTCCGCTACGGACCTTCGTGCCCACGAGACTCCGCCTGCGTGAGTGTCTCCACCGCTCACAATCTCACTGTGCTTGCCATGTGAACTCATTGCCTTCCCATGCACAACCGACCTTCCTCCTCCTTGTGCATAATATCAACCCACCTTGCCGTGGAAGTCCGCTTGATCCCCTACGACCCAACAGCGTTCAACTGACCCGTCCGCGCCATCTCCCGCACGCACTTGAGTCGTGCATGGTACTCCCTTTCTTTCTTTCTTTGAGAAGAACCTTCCTCCTCGTCGATTGCCTCAACGAGACTCTGATACCACCTGTTATGAAATTCTTGGGAAGAAGAAGTTATTCTTGAACTTCTTGGAAGAAATAGAGAGGGACACGGAAGGGAGAGGAAGAGCAACTCACAAGAATTCTATTCCTTTATTAATGGGCTATTACATAAGAGGCACACTTCTTACAGCACTCCACACCACTGCTTATAACACTAGGAAGATGCAATGGATGCTAAGAATAACTAATCTAAAACTGGACCAATACACAACATCTACAATCATCTCTTAATCCTTATCCTCGAGAGCAGTCAATGTCTGTCTTCAACTTGCAAGAAGGTGATCCCAATAATATACAAACTCAATAATCAAAATTACTTGAGGGTTTTACGAACTCCAAAGGTCATGAAATTGCATGCCATTTGTGGCATTGGGTCATCCTTAAGAAGACCATTTGATCTCGAGATAATAAAGTTTTGTAGCCGGTGTGCAATGCCCCCTACTTTATATAAAAAGCTTCCTACAATTATTGCCACTCTTATAGGCCTTCGATTTTTGAATAGCACAGGACGTCCAACCGCTCATTATTGACTTGAAAAAATTGTGCCAACAACATCATTTGTAGGTCTTTCACTTTTCCAAAATTATTAGAGATAAATAAATAAATAAATATTTGAGCTTACTGTTTGATAATGATTCTGTGATTATAGTTATTACATCTGATACAACATCATCAAAATTTCATGATCGGGCATGAATCTCGATGTAAAATCAGGTTGGAAGTTTTCAAGACCAAAATTGGGACCATATGAACTCCAATTTTATCAAACTTATAGTTGAACTAAACATCTCGGAAATACGAACTCAACAACACCAAATTCGACTCAATTCGAGCCCAAATGGGTCCAAATCAAGGACATGAAGCGTTGTAGGAAGGTTCAAACCAAAATTTGGATTACCAAATGGTTCTCAAACATGACATGCTTATAGTCGAATCGAGCGGCTCAACGTGCTGAATCCAACGAGCCCAAGATCACAAACTTCCGACATCATTAAGACCTTCAAATGTCTAACAAACGGTGCAGGATCAAGGGATTAAATATCAACCGTTCATCCAAACCACTCCCTGTTTACCTTTGATCTTCCTCCTATTTACGGGCCATGCAACTCTAAGAAATCTATAAATAGACCCCTCCTTCCACTTGAAAAGGGACCCCTAAGCCTAAGGAGAAAAGAGAGAGATCAGAGATTACTCTTGCCTCCTTGACCACTGTCTGGACTTCCGCCAAACCACCACATGAGGCCCGGAGTTCTGCAGGACCATCACGTGAGGCCCAGAGTTCTGCCGGACCACCACGTGAGGCCCGAACATCTGCCGAACCACAACCTGAGGCCTGGACTTCTGCCAGACCACCACGTGAGGCCAAGAGTTTTGTCGGACCACCACCTGAGGCCCGAACTTCTATCAGACCACCACCTGACGCTTGGAGTTCTACCTGACCACCACCTGAGGCTCGGAGTTCTGCTAAACCACCACTTGAGGCCTCGACTTTTGTCGGACCACCGCATTGGCACAGAGTTTTGTCGGACCATCACCTGAGGCCAGTAGTTATGTTAGACCACCACTTAAGGCCCGAAGTTCTACCGGACCACCATGTGAGGCCCAGACTTTTGTCGGACCACTACCTGAGGCCCAAACTTCTACCAGACCCCCACCTGATGCATGCTGGACCACCACCTGAAGCCCGGAGTTCTGCCAGACCATCATCTGAGGCCTAGACTTTTGCTAGACCACCACCTGAGGCCTGAAGTTCTGATGGACCACCACCTGAGTCCCGGAGTTCTACTGGACCACAATCTGAGCCCCGATGTTTTGCTGGATCACTACCAGACGCCCGGGGTTATGCTAAACCACTGCCATGCTACCAACTGAAGCCATAATTTTCAAGGAACGTCTGTGAGACATCGTTCCCTTACTGTTCCTCTCTGACTTGGATTTTCCTCCCAGGATCGTCCAGGACGATAGTGAGATCGTCTAGGCCGATCTGCACTGTAGAAAATATCGTCCTGAAAATAGTCCTGGGAATCGTCCAGGACGATCGTTTTGGTCTAATCGTCCCGGGACGATTTGGCGATCGGCCGGGCCGATCAGCTTAATGATATAAGAAAATCAGTTCGTTTTGAAGAGAGAGAAAATCATTTTTAAATCAAAATATCTGATTTTAGAGAGAGAAAGAGAAAGGGAAAAAGAGGAAAACCTGGTTTTGGAGGCCGCGGAGCGCTTTTCGTCCGACGCTGCTGTTGGAGAAAGTGTAGATCTCGTGGTAAGGACTCCGAATCCTATTTCTGTTTTCAAAGATATTGAGTTTTGACCGAGTTGTGATCTGTTTTGTATTTTCGTAGTCGAATTTTCGACATGATTTCGTATTGACACAATTTTCACCGCACAACTTTTGGTATGTTATAGATATGATTATTACACACGATTTGAGTATTTTCTACGAATATTGAGTTTTGACCGAGTTGTGATCTGTTTTGTATTTTCGTAGTCGAATTTTCGACATGATTTCGTATTGACACAATTTTCACCGCACAACTTTTGGTATGTTATAGATATGATTATTACACACGATTTGAGTATTTTCTACGAAGATTTTACCGGTCGGAATAGATTCTACGTGATTTTAATCGAATAGAAAAATATCGGGACTTGATTTGATTTGGATTCTATAGAATAATAGTCTTGTATTGATGTCGTGAATCTTCTACTGTAATTTGGAGGAATTTGGAATTTGTGCCTTTTTGCAGGATTTTTGTGTAAATTTGACCGACTGCCGTTATTCTGCCCAATTTTCGTATGATTTCTGATTTGTCTGAAATTGATAGATTGAATTGATATGCGTATGACTATTGATCTGATTGTTCTAGATTGCTTTAATATTTCTTATTGCATTGACTATTGATTGAATTGATTGTTACTGAAAGACAAGTGGGAACCTGGTTGAACGTTGGTTGGAGATAGATATTGACCTGTACAGGATGGTGGGCCGACGGGCTTTCCTTTAAATATCGATTATGGATTTTACAACAGCACTATAGATGGGAGTCATAAGGAGTTTTATATGCCGACGGGCGGCCGACGGGCAAAAAGAGTGACGACTCTTCTTGATAGAAACCAACGTACGGATATCTACAACAGCAATATGGATTCTACAACAGCACTATTGATAATAGCCAGTTTAACCTGGTTGATCATAGCTAGTGTTTGTGCTTGTCGAGTAAGACCATTGTATGGAATTGTATGATCTTGCATCGTATGGATTTCCTGATATGCATTGATTTATTGATTTCCGATTGATTTATTGATTTGATGGATTTATCGAATTGATTTCTTATCGTACGGATTCATTGATTTCATTGATTGATCATTGAGCATTGATACTATTGATTATTGATTATTGACATTGATATGGATATGGACGGCATAGATTTATAGATTCATTGATACCATTGATTCTGCATTGATTTGACTTGCTACTATAGATTTATCGTATTGCTTTTCCGATTGATTTGATCGACTTGATAGTATAGACTGGATTTGATTGATTGATTTGACGGATTTATTGATTTTATTGATTTATCGTATTGCTTTTTCGATTGATATTATCGACTTGATTGATTCATAGATACTGGCACCGACATTGATATGGATTCTGTGTATTGATTCATAGATATTTACACTGATATTGATATAGATTGTATCGATTGATAGATACCGATATCGACATTGATATAGATATGATATTGACATATGGATACTATTGATACGACAGATCCTGATAGGTTATTGATATACTGATACATTGATTCGTCGTGCCGATTATCGATTGATTGATTGAATGGATTATTGCCGTATGAATTTGATTTATCGTAGGATAGATTTCTTTATGGAGCTGATTGTATTGATTTCTATTGACCTGATGATTTCATTGTATTGATTTGATTTCAATTGATCTTTCGCCGTATTGATTAGATTGTTTATTGGGATTTGAGCCGATTGATATAATTGACTGGAAAGTGCTCTATGGATTGAGATGATTTCCCGATTGTAGCATCGTACGTCGTCATTATTGAGTTGTCCTCGCTGCCGTGGTGTCATTGAATATTGTATATTGATATCGAGTAAATCATATTGAATAATTGGATTGACTGATTTGCAAGAATGATATAGATACAACGAATTGACTAGACGACACGATTGACTAGACGACACGATTGGACGACACGATTGATTGAACTGATAGTATTGATTGATGGACACTGCTACGATGGATAGATATTGGCTTCCAGTCACTTACTGATTTGATTGCTGTGGCGTATTGATTTATCGATGTTTTTACCGCTGTATTGATTATTGACTATCGATTTCCGTACTGCATTGACTACTGATTTGATTTCCGCTGCATCGACTATTGATTTCATTGACTCTAGATTTCCGCATTGCATAGACTCATTGACCATTGATTGACTTGACTTGATTGACCTGCATATTGATAGCATCGCCGTGCTTTGATTTCGGTTGTAGGCTTTGGTGACCTGCTGGGCTTTGTAAAGCTCATTATATGTGGTTAAAATTTTCAGGTCCGAGCAAGGCAACTGGAATGGAGTTCGATCAGAATGTCAGACGAATCCTTTCACTATTTGATTCTGGGGCATCACAACGTCGGACTTCTCTCAGTCCACCAAGTGATGCTTTAGGCCATTGTTTTTTGTTGTTTCAAAAAAATTTTCTTCTAGAAAGACGTTGTAAAATGCAATTAGAAAGCTATTATAAAAAAACTGTAAGAAAACTATCCCAAATAGGGCTTAAATTTGTCAATACATAGTAGCAGTAGAAAAGCAGCTTTTTGATATTATTAAAAAAGCATAAATTTATAATATTTACCTCAGGTAAATTTTTTTTCTCACAACAACTTCACAGCCATTCCAAACAGAAAATTAATCTAAAATTGCACATAAAACCACAATTTTCATGATTGTGATGACAACCAAAGATTAATTACATCAACAAGAAGCCAAAGTATATACTCATGAAGATGAACAAAGTAATTATTATTTTTGTTTTTTGGATTTTTGGGCCAATTAAAGCAAATTCACACACACACACAAGATTTGAATCCAAGGAGAAATTATTCTGTGCGGTGACCGGACGTAGAATGTCGGCCGGAGGCCAACCAGAATTCGCCATGTCAGCGGTACCGAGCGGTATTGTGCCACGGTACCGAGCCGCAATACCAAGCGTAGGGGTGATGTGACGCATTATGGTTGATCTCTAGACGGCGTTAAGCATCCGCACATAATAGTTAATCGAATCCAAGACCTCTTAGTTGGTAGCTAAAGCTCTCAACCAACAGACCAAATTGAATGAGCTTCATATAATTTTATGTCAATAAGCAAATAAATCAGCATATAAAAATTTATACACATCACATCATCATTTATTTAGAAAACCAATCTTATTTGCTTCATTGGTGGTTGGCAGCAGCTTGGATGTGATAAAAGCTAACTATATATAGTCCTCCAGTGGCAGAAAGTGCAGTACTGAATGCTTGCCTTACAGGCAAGTTCATCCACATGCCTGTTTATAAGAAGAACAAAAGACTTATATCTCTATAAGGACAGAAATCAAATACATCAAGCTATGAACTCCATAATTAATTTAGCAGACAGTGGATAGTGAAGTTAAAGAGCTCTGCCTTCAAAATTTTCTTTTATTATTGTATAAATGTTTATGTTATAAATATTTTGTTCTTCTCTCACATTGATAATTTTGTCAACATTTTTTTTTTCTTGGATAGATTTTGCTTTGATTTGTCTCTCTTCTCCTATATATATATGCTTTTTCCCCCCTTAGATTCTACTTTGAAAAGAAATTTATATTGAAAATTATTGAATTTTTTTTAGATTATTGCAATATAAATTTTTCTTGTAGAAAACTAATCTCAAAGCAAATCTAATGATTTTCGAGCGTATCTTGATAAAAAGTGTATCGAGATTGATTTGTCTAGCATAATATTAGAAAGATTGAGCATTTTTTTGTAGAATCAATAATTTAATCTTTTTATAATCTTTTATTTTGCCTACTTAATAAAACAATTTAGCTCATTAATTTTATTTTTTGTGTTTAAGTGCTTATCATTTCTTAAAAATAATGTTAATTATTGGTGGAAAATTATGGCTCAGTTATTATTTTGCTCTACAATATTGTAAACAAAATTTCTCCAACTATAGATATTTAACATTGTCATCTTTTTATTTATTATTTTTTCCCCTAATTTTAATGTTTTATTTAAACAATTAAATTATGGCTCAACTTTTAATGTTTTTTTATCTAAGGGTATGTTTAAAAACCTCCTTTTATTGCTTTAAGAAAATATTTGTTCAATATTTTTTTTAAATTAATAAAATATTTATAATAATTAAATTTTTTTTTCTCATAATTACTTCGCCATCAACTTTAAAAAACGATTCTTCTAGCATAAATAAACTCTAAGTAACATAAATTAAAAGTTTAATTACTAAGGCTTTGTTAAAAAAATTATTACTAAGATTTTGTTCGAGATAACTTTTAACAATAACTTTTTCACCGCTTTCAACACATTTTTATATTAAAAAAACTGTTTTAAAAATTTTTTAAAAAAAATTATCCCAAACGAAATCTTAGTTAACAATTATGAAAAATATCATTAGAAATTTCACCTCTTCAAATATCATCAAAACCACCCTCTGATTCAGGCCTGCAGTTGAGTAATTAAGAGTTAGTTTATGATTGATCTGATCAAACAACTTGTAATCCAGCAGCTTTGATTATGGATAACTAACGACAATAACCCAACCCAGTAATAAATTATGACTTTTTCTTATAAATGATAGATAATAATTGAAGTGAAGCTTGCAGGTACAAAGCTCTTTTCTTTCAAAGCTACCAATCAAAAGGTCTGGGTTTAAATTTTAGGTATGTGATGTGTGTGATTGTTTAACTTAGGATTCATTTGAGACAGCATTTTTACTGCTTCTTAAAATAATTTTTTTGCATAAAAATTAAAATTTTTATTCTAAAAATTTACTTTAAGAAGCAGTAAGAAGCTGTCCCAAAAGAAGTCTTAATTGGCCTAAATGTCAAAAAAAAATCTATAAATTTATCACTGCAAGGCATTAATTAAAACATGGTTGAATATATTAAAATAGAATGATAAGATACTAAGAGAGAAAATCAATAATTCTTGATTATGCAAAGGTAATTAAGCAGAAAGCAGTCACACAAAAGAAAATCTTACTGTCATTTCCTTAACTGTTCCCTTACAGAGAATAATAAATTACTGGATAAAACTAGAACCAGAAAGCACTGGAAATTATGCTTCTAAACACTAGAGTATATCAAGCTATAAGCTTTAATGACCATTAATAAGCACCATCACTTGAGCATAAGTAAGTAGTAAGTAGCAAAGTAAATCAGTTCAAGGGCTCTACAGCTAGCTAAAGCCTATCTCTGAACCACCTGACACTGGACATATTTAAAATAAAAAGAAAAAAAGTGAGGAGGGGAGAGAGAGATAAGCTCATAAGCGCATGCCTGAGCTCTTACCAAAGCAAAGACCCTAAATCTAGACAACTATGTCAATTTATAACAATGGAGATGCAAAATTTCTCAAGAGAAAGATTTAGGAACTGAAAGAGAAGATAAAAGTTTTGTCATCTAAGCATCTAGCTAAGCCACCTGATATTGAACCATCAATTAGGAAAATTTAAAATCTTAGATCTTCAGTAGTAAATGTAGTAGTACTTCACTCCAGCTGAAGGTTGCTGGTCTTCTTAGCCAAGTTATGCTTGTTGTTATGCATCCAAACTTTGAGAACTCTTCTCTTGACTCCAATCTCATTGCACAACTCCTGCACCACACTCTCCTCTTGCTTCTGTAGCTTCCACCCAACTTTCTCAGCGAAACACAGCATCTTGTCCTTCTGTTCTGTAGTAAATTTTGTTCTGAACCTTTTCTTGATCACCATGGGAGGAGGAAACCTTCCTTCCATTTCATTAGATTCTGAGGTCTGCATTGAACTAAAAGGTATGATCATTTGGTTATGAGGAGAATGCTTTGATAGGATGAGGTTATTTCCTGTTGGGTTGTACCCAAATGCGTTCCTATGGCTAATGAACTTCCTGCCTTCTTTGAAGTTGAAACACTGTGCACAAGAAGGTGACTGATCTCCATCAATCTCTTTCCTGTGGAAGTTCCTGTGACAATTGCAAGCTGAGCACTTGAGAGCTTCGAGTGTGCCTTCTTCTCCACTTGGCATGAACTCTCCACAGCCATCTGTGGCATTTCCACCAATGGAGGCTGCATGATTCTTGAGGCATTCTCTGTACTTGACAGACATAGTCTTCTTGCTGTTGAATGGAGACGAGGAGGAGAGTGGAGTAGGAGTTTGAAGAGGGAGAGATGGGACATTGGAAGGATGATGGTGGTGGAATGGAAGTGAGTTGTGGCTTTGGCTCTGTATATGGCTTCCACTGCCACCAACATAGTTGCTGCTTATTGGGATTGGGATCTCTCCTTCATGCACAGAAAGATCCATTCTCTTCTTCCCTCCCCCTCAATCCTTGTGCTCCTTTTGTGTTTTCTTTCGGATTTTTTTTAATATAATATGAAAACTGTTCTTTAATGAGCTGGAGAGACCAAAAGCAAGGGGGGAGGACTAATAAAATGATAAGAAAGTAGAAAGGAGGGGAGATATCTTGGGATTCCAAGTTAAAAAAAAAATATCAAACTTGTTTATTTGTCTTCCATTTTTTGTTTTAGCTGAAGAAGGAAAAGCTGTTGCTCTAAGAAGTAAGAAGCTTTCGAGTAGCTTGAGAAATCAGAGAAGGATTTTTCGCATCGTATGAAGGAATTTTTGTAAGCTTAACAAAGACCCTGAGTCTGGAAGCAGAGACATTTCATACTAATAAGATGGGAGGAAGAATACTTCCTTGTCTTTGACATCTCCTCGCTTAGGAGAGGAGAAGAGGAACTTAAAGACAAACTATGCTGCAGAAATGGAATGAAGGATCTTACAAATTAGAGATGATAGAAGAAAACACCAAATGGGTGTTTCTTCTAAGGCTTACAGATGATGACCCACACGAGCTTCTATGCGAAAGCTGCCATAAATTCCTCAATCTTGCATTGTTTAGCTTGTAGCGAAACTTACTGTGAGGAGCAGGGAAGAAGACAGCCAAACGAGAAGGGAGAGAATGAGTTTACAGTAGAAACGAAGGAGCTTTGGCTCAAGCACTGTGGTGTTGAAGAGCTTAAGCTGATGCTTATAGCAGTGAGAGGGTATAAAGGTGCGATTTTGGGGTAGCGTTGGAACTGATTTTAATAATAATAATATTATTATTATTAATAATAAAAGAGAAGGGAGCGTTTTAGGAAGAAGGCTGTGAATCTGTAGTACAAATAAAGCGTGTGGAGTTAACTTTGCTTGCAGTTTCGCCAAAAAAAAAAAAAAAAAAAAAAAAAATAAAACTTTGCTTGCAGTAGCAGGCATCGATCTTACGCCAGATGAAGAAAGTGAGAACTGAGGGTGTCAGAGAGGAGGTTTGCACACAGCACAGAGAGAGAGAGAGAGAGAGAGAGAGGGAGCAATGGAGATCGACCCCACAATAGAGTTTTATTTTAAATTGAACAGGGAAGAAATAATGAAAAATAATCAATAAAAATGGGAGAAATTATTCTGTTCGGACGGTCGAATGTATTTTATCGTTCGGAGATCAACCAGAATGTGTCACATCAAAAGTACCGAGCCGGGTACCGAGCAGTACCGAGCCGGGTATTGAGCAGGGGTGACTCATTCTGGCTGGTCTCTGGACGCCTTTCAGCGTCCACACAGAATAATTTCTTTAAGAATGGACTCCTAAGAAAGAAAATTCACAACATACTTTTGGTTCAAAGTATTTGTTTGGGACAGTTTTTAGTGAGTATAGTTTTGTTATTATTTTTAATAAATTTTTATTTTAAAAATTACTATAGAAAAAAATAAAAATAAATAACTGTCACAAATAAAGCTCATATCTAAATTTAAATTTTCTATTTTTATTCCAGCTAAATTTGAATCTAGTAAAAATAATTAATTTTGAATACAATATTCTGCCCTTAAAATAAATTTTCTTAATTTTATAAAATATTATTTGTACTTACTAAGTTTTTATCCATCTGAATTACCGATCGTGTACACAACTCTCCTTGGCCCATTGGTTGAGAGCTTAGGCTTCCAACTAAGAGGTACAGGGTTCGAGTCTATGTATATGCGTTGTGTGTGTGAGTTTGCCTTAAATGGCCTAATGTCCCAAAACAAAAAAAAATTACCGATCGTGTGTCGAGATATATATATATATATATATATATATATAGCGCTAACACATAAATTTGTTCAAATAAAAAATTATTTGGACTTTTACTTTCAAATGGACCAATCAATTATGGGAGGATGACATTCATTTTTGCTTGGAAAAGAAATTTTAATGTCTGCTTAATCAAGTGCTCATTTGACATTTATTTTTTATGTATAATTTTTGCAAAGTATGTATTTTCTCTATATTATTATATATTGAGTTGATTTTAGTTGAATCATGCTAATTTCAAATTGGTCATCTTGAAGTTGGAATTCATCGATTTCGATTTCAATTTCAAGTCTATTAAAAATTTAGATATTATTGAGTGCTTTTTTTTTTTACTTCTATACAAGATTATGAGTTTTAGGCTTTGTTTGTGACCGCTTTCTTACTGCTTCGTAAAACAACTTTCTAAAAAGTTGCTTTGCAAAGCCTAAGAAATTAGTCCCAAGCAAAAGCTAATCTTAGTGTGATTGATTGAAACTCGTTCTCTCAAGACTCGAGAAAGAAAAATATATCCAAGAGATTACATATGAATTACTCTGACGAAACAATGCAAAGTCACATATATAAAATAAGAGATTGTAGATTTATAGTAGTTTGATCGAAAGACAATGCAATCACTTTTGGGCTAGTTGAGGACAAATAAGCATTATTTGAGGAGGGTTGAATACATTTATTAAGCTACTAGATAGTACATAGCTTTTTAAGACGAAAATAGAGAAAAAAAGAGGAGAAAAAGAAATACAACATGAAGACAATATACTGAAGAAGAAATTTAAGTGGAGAGAATTACAATAAATGATCAAAGGAGATGAAGAGAGCCAATAGCCTTTAAAGAACTTCTACCTTTGTCTCAAAACTCATGTGTTTTTCATAAATTCTTACATATATTAATTTGCATAAACCACAAAATGAGCTTATGATGGGGGTATTTATAGAGGATTGATTGTTTTGAAGTTACCACCTATCAAGATGGCTAATTTATGTTACTGAAAAAGCTAAGGTTGATATTTCCTATGATATATTTTAATGATGACATGGTGGGTAAACGTACAATAGAGTGTGGTACCACATTTAAAAATAAAACATTAGCAATGTTGATATTTTATGACTGGTCCTTGAAATTTGAAATAACTTCATGATATATACTTTTAGGGTTCGTTTGGGATGACTTTTTTTACTGCTTCTTAAATCAGCTTTTTAGTACAAAGCTGCTTTAAGAAGCAATAAAAAAGCCGTCTCAAACGAAGCCTTAATGTAGCACAATGTTGGTAAAGAGTTATGATTTTCTTAAATTATTTTATATTCTAGTTTTATGATATGTGTTGATTGTCAACAATACTATTTAAAGGATCATGTGTGAGGTGCTTGAGGTTTGCCAAAGAAAATGCAAAACCATGGAGGGATGGATAGCCGACAGACACTTTTGAGAGGATTTCCAAGAAGCATATTTAAGATAGTGGCAATCAAATTTGCCATAATCTCGATAGCCACTCATAAGAAGCAGGCAGCATCAAAGGTTCAAAAAAATTTCGAAGATTACATTTTGAATTTTCTTATCAAATCAAAATGAGGCCTTACGAGCATATTATAAATAGTCCGAAGCAGTCATGAAAGAGCAATCTAAGGCTTCGTTTGGGAAGGCTTTTTTACTGCTTCTTAAAACAGCTTTCCAGTAAAAAAAAATATATTTTTTGATCTAAAAAATTGTTTTAAGAAGCAGGAAGAAAGCCGTCTCAAACGAAACCTAAATGACCATCTCATTTTGATGATGGAATAGATCTTTTAGTAATTTGGTTTATTTGCAAATAACTCATGATTTGATTGCATAAATTCTGAAAGCACACAAGGCTCTGAAATGACCAATTATACTGTCCATTGTATGGTTGCCCTTCTTTCTTTGTGGACAATGGGAAGAATATATCCTTAAGCATTGCATTTGCATCTTTGTTTGAATATCCCTCATTGGATAAAAAGTCAGCTATAGTATAATCACAAACGAATTTAAGGACCCATTTGCTACATATTATATATTTCACCCATATTTTTTTTATATTAAAATATATAATTTCCATTATATATATATATATATATATATATATATATATATGTTATCAAAATATAATAAATAAACAATGACATGTAGAGATCGTTGGTCAAGTAAAATATGGATAATATATAAAATGAAAAATTAATTAGAGAATTTTAATTTTGAAAAAAAAAATTCTTATATATTTATTTACTTTTGTTATAGAAATAAAATTTATTATTATATGATATATTTATAATATATTTATATTTATTTAATTTGTATATTTATAATATCATGTCAATATATATAATTCATCAAATAACATAAAACCAAAAGTCTAATTTATAAAATAAATATTTACAATAAAGTTCTATTTGAAGTTTTAAACTTCAACACGTAATGTACACCAGGATTATTTTCTAATCATTTTACAGGTTAAACATGTAAATTGATCCTACCTATCTAAATTAAATCAAAATATTTTAATTAAAATTTAATTATATATATAGTAATCTTAAAAAAAATTTAAAAATTAAAAATCCATCAGAATAAATTCTTTGATTTTTATGATCTTGATGATGAAATTAATCTTAATATTCATTATTAAAATAAGATTATCATAATTTGCTCGCACTTCTTTTAATGTGACTTTTCCAAGCTGGATTAGAGGGTATCTTTGATCATTAGATCCAAGAATATGTCCCCAATAAAAGAGAAGAACTACAGCACTTTCGAGGAGAATGTTGTGATTGATCAGTCTTCTATATTTACATGGCCCTAACATTTTCTTTTGATAAATATGATTCTCGCGTTTACTTTTTGTTTTTTTTTTTTTGTTTTTTGATCTTTTAAATGCCCAGCACTTTATTCTTCCTCATTATCTTCTTCTTTATTCCACTAAGCCAAATTCGAAGAGCCTTTTCTTCCCTTGGAGTTTTTTGCCCGCCTTTGTTTTGTTTCAATCACTTTATCCTGTAATTATCTTTATCTCACACTGATCTTGAAGCTTGAATGATTCCATTTGTCTTGAAGAAATTGAAGGATTAACGTATCAAAGTCATGGAGCTGAGGAGATAATTGTGGCTCTTCTCTTAGTATATTTATCAACATGTGTAGCATGGTGAAGAGAGCTACTTACTTCATGATGTTACCTTGAGGATATGAAGGTGGGGTTGGAAGGATAGAAAGCCTTCTTGATATGAACTTCCTTAGCACATGAGCTTGATTTGGATACGGTCACTAGCGATATTATTTAGAAGTGTGTTCAAAATCGGGTTAAGTCGACTCAAATTTGATAGTTTGGACATTATTTTGTTTTATTTTGTAGCTCTGCTGAGCAATAGTGAGCTAGAGGTTCCTTTTAAGGACCTTCGAATTTACTTTTATATTAAAGCGTAGGCTCCTCTCTGGGTTTTAACAAAAAAAAAAAAAAAAGATAGTTCGCCACTTCTTATGAAATTTGTTGGAGTTGAGGTGAATGTTTGGGTGATTTTACGCTTGGCTTAGGTCTTATATGTGCAGATAGATAACCTTCTCGTCATTTCAAAAAATTAATAATGAGAGTTAAACTCATTAAATCAAATAAATAACATATTTTACTCGTAAGAATTTTCAGGTTGAATTATCTCAAAATATTTGCTAAGGTGCAAGGAGTCTTTGGCGAATTTCTAGTGCCCAAGTACAATGGATTAAAGACGTGAAAACAATAAGATTATAAAATATGGGGACAAATTTGTTATTTATTTGAGTATTTAAGAGAGAAAAAAGATTGTTCACGATGAAAAGAGAAAAATAAACTGGAATAAGAAAAAAATTCATTCACAAGGAGGAAGGGAGAAATAAAATTTGGAACAAGAAAGTTACTGCATTATAAATCACACAATCTCTTACAAAAAGTATTTAAGTGGTCCCTTTAGATAGATGAATCATATGCCCTTTCATTTTCGCATTCATGGATCAATATTAATGCCCATATATCATCTATATGTTAAAATGCTAAGTTGCTTTCTAAATTCATGTACAAAAACTTCTAGAAATATACATCTAGAGATACTAGCATACTTTATGAATAAACTAAAATTCAATGACTTTTTTCATTTATAATTTTAACACCTACCACCTACACAAAAGGCTAGAAGTTACTTCAATTTGATGAATTGCTCCAAATGGAGAGGTTGGAGAAAATGCTAGCAAATTGACTACTAAATCTCATCTATTCCATTTGAACCTCCTTCCATTTCATTTGATTTCTAATAAAATGAGAACAAATGTCAATGTAGAACTCTTTCTCCCAATCACTATTCAAGTAGACTAAAAGGTATAACTCAATAGAAAAAAAAGAGGATATAATAAGCCATAACCTAGTATTTTAGATGTAGAGAATGATCCTCTTCACCATCTTGAAATATGTCTTATTTGTCTCGTTTATATCACTATCCATCTTCTAAAAATAAGGTCATGATACCATTTTATAAGAAATTTGAGTATTTTGAGAGAAGTTGTTTACTCACGAAGAGAAATAGAGAAATATATATTGAAAAAAGAAAACTCATTCATTCAAAACTTTGAATGCTCCTACAAAAGGGGTTCATGATACGCCTTTTTTATGAATACCTTCAATTTCACATTTAGACATCAATATTATTTCCCTAATCTAATACATGTAAAAACACCAAGAACAAATTCCTAAATTTATGTACTAAGACTCCTTGATAGCATACATCAAGAAATGCTAATATAAATTTCATAGATAAATCAAAGTCAATTGTAATATAATTCTATGGGTTGTGAATGGGCAATTGCAACTCTTTAGATCAAGAGAAATAAACTAGCAAGGAAGAATATATTTTTAAGAGGTAGATTAAATAGTGATAAAACACTATCCCGAGATTTTAATCTCTTATAAATATTTTATTTTTCTTGTTTCAAAGGACTCAATTTGTCATTAACCCATAATTTATTATTTTTTTTGTGTGGGAGAGAATGTGATTAATGCTAGTAGTATAGACTCACTCAAAATTTTATTACTATAATAGCTCACTTATTGCATGGGTAAGACAATCTACTCTTATGCCTAGAGGGTTTTAGTTGGGGATTGTTGACTCACTTGGCTAAGATCTCATGATTTTATTACCCTGGGTAATTATAAATACTAATCTATTTAGTTAATAGAGATAGCCAATCCAACTTGACTTGAAGATACTCATTGACATCCATGGTTTGAAGTTTCCAAGAGAACTTCATAAATCGAGGGAGGAAGATCATTAATTAGTTAATTTTAACCAACTCAGACTAATTGAGGACTTTATGATATATTGTATATATATTAAGCAAAATTATAATCTAATAAGGAACATACAAATCTTGGTTGTAATGATAATATAATATGTTGTCATAATCATACTAATCACTCGATTAATGGACAATTATCACATTTTAACTTGATAAATGGACAAAAAAAGATTTATGCTTAAGGGTTAAACAAGGTTTAAATTGATTTGAAATGTCACAAGGAATCTAAGAATTTTTGTGCTTGGGAGATTTATTTTGCTCAACTTGATCTGAGTTGATTTGGCCATTTAATTTGTCTTATATGATAATTATTTGATTTAAAAGTTTATGACTTTGGAGAGCTTGATAGGCTTCAAGTTGTTTTGTAATTCCTTTGAGTCCACTGTTTTCATATTTTTAGAGTTTTCTCAGATGTATAAATAAATTTGGGGCATTGAATTTTCAATTTATTTTGTTTCAGGGTCTAATGAAAATTCACCCACACATTAAGGTAACACTTTTCCTCATATATTTTACCTTATTCATTTCTTCATTTTTAGAGTCATGAATGAGTTTTAATAATTTTTGTCTCATTAAAAAAAAAAAAAATCTGGAGCTTAATGTGTATTCCTCAAGCTTGGGCTTGCGTTTTTGGGTTTGGCTTCCAGCCTTCCAGTTTATTTTATTTTATTTTATTTTATCTAAGTAATGTAGTCAGGAATCCTTCACTCAATAAGGTTTTATTTTTCACTATTTTGGAATGTAGCTCTATGAGAATTTATCGAGCTTTGGATTCTTCTAAGGACTTGTAATCTTTTTTTATATTAACATGTAAGCCCTTCGTGAGTTAAAAAAAAAATCATTTTTTGTCTCATACTAATCAAAGATGTGAAAATGAAATACATTATTACTTCTTTATATATAGTATCTAGTAAAGTAAATAAATTATTTATTTTACACAAGAATAGATAAAAAATAATGTAATGTTCCTATTTATAGATAGCCAACTTTTTAATTACAGGGCTTTTAACATAAATAATGGAATTATAATTTAAAATAAGATATGAGGGCTTAGGTGAAAAAATTCTTTTGTATTATAACTTCACAAAAAAATTTCTTTAGTAGATATAGTTATGAAATATATATATTTTTAAAAAATTTAAAAACTAAGGCTAAGGCCACTCTTTTGTCCTTCTCTTATTTCACTAATGCAATGCTTTGCTTTATGCCATGATGCCTTAATTTGTAGGTGTGAGATTTGCTACTTTTCTTGATAGCATGTTGCGTATGGACCATCAATTCTTAATGAACCTCAAAAGTTTAATTGAAATGCAAAATCACTCATGATATTGGTTTACAAAATAATAAAGCTTAAGAATATTGTGGTCCCTTAATACATACTTCATCAAATGTAAATCTAATTCAATGTATTGGGGTCAATGTGAAAGAAAAATTAGAGAATTAAGTTTCGCTTGAGATAGGTTTATTACTGTTTTTTAAAACAATTTTTTAGACTTTGTTTGAGACGTCTCTCTTACTGCCTCTTAAAGCAGTTTCTAGTTCAAAAGTTTTAATTTTTGAATTAAAAAGCTAGCTGGTTTAAGAAGCAGTAAGAAAGTCGTTCCAAACTGAGCCTTAGTATAAAGATTTCTTGAAAGCAACAAAAAATTATTAGTAAAAGCTATTCCTAAAGAAGCCTTAGACAATAATGAGACAACGAAGCAAAGCTGAAAACATTTTTGGATTAATTCAAATTTGATATATAAATTAACTTGGGATACATTTAGTAAAATTTTGAACATGATGGATTGAGAATTCATTTGATTATTTTGAGAAGAGCATAATGCAAATTTTAATTAATTCATTATATATTATACTTATATTAAAATAAATCTAAAATATATTTATCAAAAAAAAATTCTTCCAATTGTACAAAATTATTGCAATTTATGCTTAAAAAGCCATTTAAATAATTCATTAAATAATTTCTTTGATTCTTTGATGCCTTTGATATTAAAAAATGGATATGTTCAACACAAATCTTAGTGCATCTTTCATTGCTTAAAACATTATTGATACATCATTAACAAATTATCTTGATTAGGCACGAATCTTGACGCAAAATCAGGTTGGAAGCTTCAAAAATTAAATATGGGATCACTTGAACTTTGATTTCAGCAAACTTGCAGTCAAACTGAGCGTATCAAAAATACAAACCCAACGACACCAAATTCAATTCAATCCGAGCCCAAATGAGTCTGAATCAAAGACTTGAAGCGCTATTGGAAGGTTCAAACCACAATTTGGATTACCAAACGGTTTCCAAACATGACGTGCTTATAGTCGAATCGAGCGGCTCAATGAGAAAAATTCAACGAGCCCAAGATCGCTTAATTCCAATATAATTAAGACCTTCAAATGTCAGACGAACGGTCCACGATCAAGGGATTCAATATTGGTCGTCCATCCAAGCTACTCCACATTTGCCCTAGATCTTCCTTCTATTTACTAGCCATGCAATTCTCAAAAACTATAAATAGCCCATCATTTCTCTTAAGAGGGGACCCAAGCAAGAAGAAGAAGAGAAGAAGGAGAAGATGAGGGAAGAAAATCCTCATCGAACACCATCGGAGTTCCGCCCGACGTTTAAGTGACGCCGAAATTCTGTTAGACTTTCAAGCGACGCCAGAATTTTGTCTGACTTCCAAGTGACGCCAGAATTCTGCTCGACTTCCAAGTGACGCCGGAATTCTGCCCGACTTTCAAGTGATGCTGGAATTTTGCCTGACTTTCAAGTGACGCCAAAATTCTGTCTGACTTCTAAGTGACGCCGGAATTCTGCCCTACTTCCAAGTGACGCCGGAGTTCCGCTCGACTTTCAAGTGACGTCGAAACTTTGCGTGATCTCCAAGTGATGCCGGAATTCTGTTTGATCTCTAAGTGACTTTGGGATTTAGCATGAATACCCAACATCATCGAATCTGAAATTATTGTTTGTAACTGAATTTCAATTCGGCAGTGGATTATTTTAATCTTATCATCCTAAATTTTAAGAACGAATCAGCCTCTTGTACCTCAAGTAAACACTAGTATAATTCTTTTAACTGGGCGTGGCCTCGTCTTTTCCTTTTCCAGGGTTTCCCACGTAAAAATTCTGGTGTTCTTTCATCTTCTGTTTGTGTGCTGAATATCCGTACAACGCTGAGATGAAAACTTTTTAACTCTATCGCCGCGTATATTCTAGTCCGCGACAATTATATAGATTTGCACATTAGAAACTTTTGAATCAATTTAGGAATTATTTGAATTCCATTTTCAACAAATTTATATTTGAAAAGCACATCTCATGAGTGAAATCCAATAAGCTCAATATGATATCATTAAGAAGTCAAATGATTAGATAATATCAAATAATTATGAGGTGGTCATTTTGGATTATTTGATGAAGTGTTTAGGATTTTGCTGAAAATAACTTAAATACCTTTTCAAAAATCTATTAAAGGTAGGGGTGTCAATTTCGGGTCACGGGTCGGGTTCGGGTCGAACTCGAACTGACCCGAGTGGAAAACGGGTCGACCCTAACCCGACCCGGGTAAAGAAACGGGTCGAAAATCCGAACCCGGACCCGACCCGGCGGGTTGCCGGGTTGACCCGACCCGACCCGGGAAAGCTGGTCGAGCGGAGCGGTCGCGAAGCGGGGTCGGGCGCAGAGCTGTCGCGCGGGGGTCGGGCGCAGAGCGGGGATCGGGCGTGGTCGGTCGGGGCGCGGAGCGGTCGGATGCGGTCCGTCGGGCGCGGAGCACCGGAGCGGGGTCGCGCAGCGGGGTTGCGCGGAGCGCGGAGTGGTCGGGCGCGGAGATAGCGGGTTTGCGGCGGGGTTGCGAGACAGCGGGTTTGCGGGTTGACCCGGCAACCCGTCGGGTCAAACCGAACCCGACCCGTTTTTCAAACGGGTTGATTTCTGGAACCCGAACCCGACCCGTTTTGAAATCGGGTCGGGTCCAACCCGGATTTTCCGGGTCGAGTCCAGGTCGGGTTTTCGTGTCGTGTCAAATATTGACACCCCTAAATTTAAAGGATCCTCATTGATCACTTCAAAGGAGAACTCCGCCACAATCCACATTAACGCTAAAGCTTATTACATGAATCACCCGTCATCATTAATAAGATTGATACCATCGCTCATAAGATCAATGTATATCATTTACATCAACACTAATTCGTGCCAACTCAAACTCATGATTATTATTAATTTTTTGACACACAATAATTCCAATAGATAATATTTAAAATATCAAATAATGAATATTCCATTAAATTCGATCAAAGCAAAATCCTTACACATGACACTAGCTAGCCACCGCTAATAATGTCAAAGTGTGAAAGCTTGTGCTAGTCTTCTAATTCTGTTAGGCTCATAATTGATGTCATTAAATACAGAATGAAGTGGACTTGTGTAGGGATTCTTATTTATAATCTCTTACGGCAAGCAGATGATGAGAAGATTTTGCAATCAATGTTAGGCGTGTTAGGACCAGTTGTGATCACGAGCTAAAGCATGTAATCTTAATATTCAAAAGTTCTATTGACTCATATGCTCATAATGCAATTAGTAGCCCAATGGTCCCTCTTATGTAGATCCTGAACCCCATTAGATTTTAAATTCAAATACTATGAACCTTATCCATCGTTGTTTAGTTTGGTTGATGGGCGAGCACAATTAAGAACCCCCAGCCCATGCTCGATTCCGGTCGAGCAGCAACACCTCTTAAGTGGGGCCCAAGAGGTTTCTAAGGTGGGTGCCTCTTTTAGATCAGCTGAAGATTAGTCACGTAGCCAAGCTCCCTTTCAGGGGTGGCAACGGGTGTCTACCCTGTTCAATAAAAAAAAAAAAGGGCGAACCTTTATTTCTTGCCCTTACATCAAATCCGAGCAGGTGCTGCTCTGGGGGACCATATTTTGAGACCAAATTTCTAAAGGAATTTAAAAGAGCAGCTTTGCGTGGTTTGAGCCGCATTGGACCACAGTGCGGTGCTTTCAGTCGAGCGTCAAAATAATGAAATGGTCTACTAAACCAGGTTGGAGCGGGGCCAAGCAAGGCAAGATGCAAATTGGATCTAGGCTTCGAACATTTCGGGCTATGCCCCCTATTAATTATTTTTTATAACGTTTAAATAATGAAATCCTATCTCTCTGCTTTAGTTTTTCTTTCCCGTTTGTGCTGCACACATCATGGCATTACCAACTCGAAGGGCATCATCAGCTCCACCCTGACCCAGAATATACACTTTAAACGGTCTCGCCACCTCCAATGAGGCCTTCAAAATAGTAATCCAAGCTAATCTCCAGCTCATAAGTCTGGAGTACTACTCATTTCTTTTCAGTGAAGAAACTAATCAAGCCACAAAACTACTATACAGTGAATTAGAAACCCAAGTGAGGGTATTAAGGTACACTGGATGATTGATCCGGTTCAACGGCTGATTTGCATTGGGCCGAAGTGCCCGACCCGATACAAGTTGGCAGCTAAATGCTACGGGTTTGCAGTTAAATACTACATGTATAGGCTAAATGCCTGAGTTAGCCTCTCTAGTAGGGAATTAGAAACTCTCCAACTATCCACCAATGTTTAATTTGGTTGATGGGCGAGGTTGGAACCCCCAGTCCGTGTTCGAACCATCTCTTAAGTGGGGTCCCAATAAGTGTGGGTCAGAAGGTTATTTGGAGTGGGTGCCTCTTTTAAGTCAGCCGAGGGATTAGTTATGTCATCAAGCGCCTCACAAACTGAGGCGACAGCGGGTAGATAACTCCGTTAAAAAAAAAAAAACTCTCTAACTCTCTACATCTCCAAACACTCTGGTGGCAACCGAGGCCGCTGTGGAGGTCTATCAACTAACAACATGAATTATTTCAGAACACATTGTTACTCAGGCCGTAGCTCCCCACTCACTTCCATGGGAGGGAGGTCGGACCGCCTCTACAGCCACCAACACCTATCAAATTTTCGAGAAATGAGGACATTTAGCAGTCGCATGTTAGCATGCATGCATGGCCAATATTTGGTATATACGTAGAGAGAGAGAGAGAGAGAGAGAGAGAGAGAGAGGACCTAAAATTTGATAGTCTGGATGAATAGTTTATATATGGTGAACACTGTTAGTATTCCTTCATAATATCGAAGAGTTAGCAGTCCACAACATCCGAAAGCAGTTCTCCACATTCTAATGTAAGAGAATTCACCGTAACACACATTAGTAATGAAATGAAGTAAATTCTTCCTCCTTTCATCTCTTTATTTTAGTTATTTTCCTTTAATTCATTTGGAACAGTTTTTTTTTTTTTTTTGGCTTTATAAAATAATTTTTTAGTACAAAAATTTTTAGTTCAAAAAAACTTTGTACTAAAAAATTACTTTAAAAATTAGTAAAAAAATAATCTCAAATGAACCCTCAAGAAGTGTAAAGAAACTTCAACGTTCAACACATTTTGTTTGCTCAATTGCTGTCTTGCTCAAGTTAAACATGCCCAGCAAGTTGAATTTGAAGAAGATTTAACCAAGTTAATGAAAAAATAACTTGTTTGGCTATGTTTGATCCGTTAAAAAACAGTTACTTATATAAATAAACATAAAATTATGAACAATATATGCTTTATATTTTGCAACGCTTATGAAATCTATCACAATTTTTTTTTAAACAATGAAAGTCATCAACCCAAAAAATTGATGCAATCAATGATCATCAATTGGGATTATGATCATAGTTCCTTTTGATATTAAATAAATCATATGCAACAACAACAACCACATTAAGCTTTTGTCCCACTACATGAGGTCGGCTACATGAATCTTTTTTCTGCATTTTGTCATGTTAAAAGTTAAATTCTCGTTTAAATCTAATGATAAAAAATCATTTCTAATATTTTATAAATAAATCTATTTTAGGTATGCCTCTACTTTTCTTAATATAAGTCCAATTTAATATCGCTACTTTTCTAACCGGATCATCGGAAGGCCGGTGTATGAGAATAATAATTTTAATTTAATGAAGGAATTTAATATATAGTTTAGGATGTTTTAATTTAAAAAATAATCTTAAGAAAAAGATTGATTTACAATATTCTAAGTTAAATTTAATTAATGTATACTAAGATGATCATAGGTCGATAACAGATTGATTAATCTAAGTATTAGTTAAAAATTACATTTAAATTTAATTCACATTTAATTAGATGATAACAAAAATACTGTCCAAATAAAAGTAGGTCAAATTTCAAAAAATGAGTATGTTATTTGCTAAAATTAGCTTTTTTTATTGGGGAAATCCACTATCGAGCCTACGTGTTGATAAAACAAAAAATTACAAGTCCTTAGAAGGGGTTTAAAGCTCGTTACAGCTTTGTAATGTGATCATGATTGTGACCTATAACTGATGACCGATTTATGCCGATAGGTAAAAAGTGACGACTCTTTATACATCATTGAAAGTCACCTATAATGATAATTTATTTACTCAAAATAATAATAAGTGTGATGGATATGACTGATGACTAACAGAGAATCAGTTGGGATTAAATATGTTGAAAATATTACATTAAATCTGGATGACTTGCTTTACTAAACTATATGTTAATGATAACATATAACTAATTCAAGCATATATGTTTTTATAAATTTATAGATTATAGATGGTTATACCAGACATATGTCAACACTATTGATACATATTACATTGATATGACTCCTACACATTCATGATTCACCTCACTGATAGACTGATAATATTGAATAATAGCAGTGCTGATGTGTTGTTCCCTACAATATTGATTTATTGATTACTGATGCATTTACATTCTCGCACTTATTTTTAATTTAAGGATTTCAATGTAATGATTATTACTTTTTGTAACTAGTTATTTTGATTTATACTATAGAGGATTGATTATTGATTATATTAAAAGTTATTGATTCTAATAATTGAATTGAACATGCATATTAATTCTTGAATCTTGCATCGAAAGCTTTGGTGAGTTTTTTATTTTGTTGGGTTTTATAAGCTCATTATGTGATTTTATTAATTTTAGGTCAGGGAAGGGGTCAAGGTCCCATGGAGTGAGGTTGATTGAGATCTTCAAGTTTCTCCTTTTGTTAGCTTTGTATTTTTCTTATTCTTTTTGTAGTTAGGAACTTGAGATATATTATTGAATGTAATGATCTCTTGGCTATTGTAATTATAATTTTGAGAAAAAAATATAGATTTATATTTTGATGTACATGAGATATAGATGATTTGTTTCTGTTGGATATATTGATTATTTATAGAAACTCTAGTTGATAATTTAAAAGATAGAATAAATAATTATTTTAATTTATATTTTAGGGCGCGAAATAGTAGTCTTCTATTTTACATTTATATTCATTAATGACATGGTTCTGTGGTGTACATGATTCGGACGATTCAGTTTAATAGTATTTCTCCAACTTGATCATAGTGTCATTCTCTGCTTCTAGACACGATTGGACACGGTATGACTTGTGTGGTGCATGAGTCATATTGGATTAAGTGGTGACATAATGTGACCTAGGGGTGTCAATTCGGATCGACGGGTAACGGGTCAATCCGAACCCAAACCGTTTTTGTAAACGGGTCGGCTATCTCAACCCGGACCCAACCCGTGCGGGTTGCCGGGTTGACACGACCCGACCCGGTTACTTAAAATAGAAGCGATACGGTAGACGGCAACGGCAGCGGTAGCAGGCGCGCATCGGCGGACCAGAGGCACTGCGGCCAGCGATCAGTCGGAACGAGTCGCGACTGAACCTGAACGGCCGAACCCCACGCGAGCGGCGAAGCCGAAGCGACACGCGAGCGGCGAAGCCGAAGCGACACGCGAGCGGGCTCTGCCGCGCTGGCACGCAAGCGGCGAAGCCGAAGCGGCACGCGAAGCTTGAAGCGGGCTTTGCTGCGCTGGCACGCGAACCAGGCAGTCGACGCGTTGGGCAGTCGGGCAGGGATGCGTCGGGCAACCGGGCAGTCGACGCAGGCAGTCAGGTAGGGACCATTTCCATGTCATTTTCGGGTCGTTTTCGGGTTCCCGGGTCAACCCGAACCCAAGTCGATTTTTGAAACGGTTCAGTTTACTGAACCCGAACCTGACCCGTTTCATAAATGGGTTGACCTGAACTCGGATTTTTCCGGGTCGGGTCAAAAATTGACACCCCGGCTCAAATTTGACTCATTAGCTCATCAGACTCGTCTCGCAAGTCATTTGTTAAGTCGAATGGGAGCGGGCTCATGAATCAGCTTGAAGCACTTCCACCCTAATTCATATCATAAACAAGATTGTCTACTTGTTCAAATTGTTTTTTTTTTTTTTTTTTTTTTGGGATTTCTAGCTTTATTAGTGTAGCAAAATTCATTTTGAATATAATACAACCGATGGACAGCTAAGAAGCATTTAAGGTGATCGGCACAGTTGCTTAGTAGTCAGATACTTCTGACGACAAAACTGTGTGTGTGATGAACTGCTCATTATATTAATTGACTTCTTAGCTTTTCATTTATTATAGCTTCCTAAAGAAATCTCCTTGAAGAAAAAAAAAAGAGTTTTAATAAATTATTTCTTACTCATAATAATATTATATAATTTTTAATATTTATAAAATGTTGATTTATTTTGTCAAACAACGATCATTGTTATACATTTTTTTTTTCAATTTTATAGATAGTTTTATTAAATATCTTGAAAGTATTTTTAAAATGTCAAACAATATTGTTTTTAAATAATCTTGAATTTGGTAATTCATTTAGGGATATTTAAGGTTAATTTATTTCTTTATCATTTTTCTTAGGGTAATAGTTAGAATTGTTTCATAGAATATATATGATGATATGTATATAGGACTGTAAATGACCGAGTCGAGTAGAATATCTATCTAGCCGAGTTAAAGCTTGAATTCGAGGTAAAGCTCTACTATAATATTGTTGAACTTCATTTTTTCAATTTTAAATTAAAATATTCGCATTTAAAAAAAAATTATTATAGAAATAGTTTCAAATGTTAAAGTATATTATATATATACTAATAGGGGTGTCAATTTCGAGTCACGGGTCGGGTTCGGGTCGAACCCGAACTGACCCGGGTGCGAAACGGGTCGACCCTAACCCGAACCGGGTAGAGAAACGTGTTGAAAAATCGAACCCGGACCCGACCCGGCGGGTTGCCGGGTTGACACGACCCGACCCGGTTTTGGGCGAGGTCGGGCGCGGTCGGGCGCGGGCACGCGGGCGCGGGCGAGGTTGGGTGCGGTCGGGGACGGGCACGCGGGCGCGCGGCGGGCGCGGTCAGGCGCGGGCACGCAGGCACGCGGGCAGCGCTGGCAGGCGCGGGCAGACGCGCGCGGCGGGCAGCGCGGGCGGGCAGCGGGCAGAGGCGGGATTCGAAATTTTTCGAATTAAACCGGTTGGCGGGTTGACCCGGCAACCCGTCGGGTCAACCCGAACCCGACCCGTTTTTGAAACGGGTCGATTTCTGGAACCCGAACCTGACCCGTTTTGAAATAGGGTCGGGTTCAACCCGGATTTTCCGGGTCGGGTCCGGGTCGGGTTTTCGTGTCGTGTCAAATATTGACACCCCTATATACTAATTTAAAATTAATTTTTAAAATGAGTGGCTCAATGAACTTCCAAACTGAGCTGGAACTTGAGCTTATATAATATATCAGCTCGAGCTCAAACTCGTGACTTGATAAGCTCGATTCATGAGCTCATTAACGAATCGAGTTTTAACAAAATTGAGTATGAGCAGGCTTCGAACCCTAGAGTTTAATTGAGGAATTAAGCTAAGTGAATTTTTATAATAAAAGTGAGAATATTGATAAAACTCAAAATTTAAATTTGAAAAACATAAAATATTTGAGAAAAAAATAATGAAATATATCATAATTTAATAATAAGAATATTTGTTTGAGTATGTCTCATTGATTTCATGGAAGGAGATGGGGCCATGCTCGATCAAATCAAAGCTCTTTTCTTCTTTTTATTTAAGTAAACCGTACTATGCCCGTGAACTGCCATCGCATCATTAATCGTGCCATGCATTGGTGTTCCCCTTATTCCCACATGATATAAAATGCACATGAAAACAAGGACGTACGCTTTCCATTTCCCAACATGTAAATGATGAGGTTTGCTATATTTCTCCAAGAAAATCATGCCTGCTAGAATTCATTGGACTTGAAAATAATAAAAAAAAGGAATTGCAAGCCATGGCTCTATGAATTTGTAGAGGATTTCCATTTATAATGTTTAAAATTATTTTATTTATGTGTTTAATATTTAAAATATCTGCTTATTAAACAATTGTGTAGTATCTCATCTTTTGTGAACCCTAGGAGGCAAGGAGAAGACATTGATGGGCTTAGTGATGTGTTAGTGTGCGGAAGTTTTTTGATGAAGAAAGAGAAGTGAGGAAGTTGTTATGGGATCTTGTTGAGGAAAAATATTGAGGAGGAAAAAGAGGTGAGGAAGTTGCATCGGTATGTTGTTGGGGAGGTGATTTGTCGGGATCGATTTCATAAAAGATAAAAAAAGAGATTATAACTTATAGTGATCTATTTCATAATCTTGGATGTAAAAAAAATTTCAAGGAATAAGACTAGCCAACCCCTAAAAGATGTATCTAAACCCTAAATTAATAATATTTATAAAAATGAGAAACCACATCTAAGTTCATAATGTAATAAATCAAATATGTGACATAAATTTATTTGAAAAATATAAACATTTTGAAGAAGAGCTCTTGGGCCCTGATTTGATGAGCATTGTATGTAGTACTAGCTATATATATATATATATATATATATATATATATATATATATATATATATATATATATATATATATATATATATTTCTACTGAAAATCATTTATAGAATTCCAATGTCTTAAGAATAGCTATCAAAATAATGAAAAAAGAGACTTTGCACTAAGTTATAATAGTAAAAAGAGGAGCATAAAAAATTATATATAGGAGACTGTGCTAAAATAATGATGCAGAAGTGTTAATAGATCAGCCTCAAAAGGATCCCAAAAAAATAAAATACATGAAGATATAATCCATTAGGTAACAACTATTTAAAAAAGGTGATTGCAAATATCAGAGACTCTTGATTTTTATTTCTTTCTTATATTTTGATTCTATGGCCAAACATTCAATTTGATTATTTGAAACAAGTTTTGAGGGCATGAAGTTTTGGATATATTATATTTATAATTCCTATAAAGCCCTATATTATACACACAATAACATTCACAATAATAAATATAATCATTTGATAGCATGATGGCTTTGAAAAATAAAGTTAAATTTCAGTGTTTGAATTAAAGTTGGATCAAGGTGGAACAAATTACCACTAGGTTGAAAATCTCTTAGTAGCTATTATGAGAATGAGAAAAAAAAAATTGTGAGATTTATAACTTATTGCACAAAGAATAAATTAAATACTACGATTATATGCTCCTATCTATTAAATTATCTATCATTTAAAGTTCATTTAGCCAAGCAACTTACACAAATATTGACTACTTTAGAGATAACCTTATATATCATGCATAGCTAGTCAATGTGAGATTGTGCGTTTTTGAGTTAATATCTTTTAGTTTTAACAACAAGAAAGTTTTCTTTCCCATTCACATAACTATTAATCTCAAAGGAAATATGGATTTTTGTATATTGGAACATTCATGAGGATAATGAAAGTTTATCATCTTAGTTAATATGAAAATTATGCATACACATAATTGAGAAAAACTCTTAAGAGATATATACCTTTTTACATGAGAATTTTAGAAAAGAGAAAAATCATGGGGCATGACATAATTGAAATGATTCTATTAGTGTGATATGTATGTTACAGATGATACGCTTCCACATAATTTGAGGTCATATTTATATGATATGATAGATCAAAATTATGCAAGATGACTTTTACCGTAGATATAGAAGGAGCTTTGGGTCAACAGATGTGCCATTAAGAGAACTTTGACAGTTTATTTGATCATTCTTATTACAGAAGATGATATATTTTTTTTGGAAGTTGAAACCGACATCCTAGAAGATGAATAAAAATCTTGATAGAGATGTCAGACATTAATGATGTTAGAGTTGAAAGGATATAGTCTTATAGATATTGACAGACGTCAATATAATTGGTAATGACAGACGTTTAAGCTGTTGAACATAACTATATTTTTTGTCAATAGTGAGAGTCTTAGTTGATGTCAATAATGTGAGCTATGCTTATAGTAATGGCAGACGATTAAAATACAATTTAAAGCTCTTAGATTTAGTTTGAGATGAATTTAGTATAAATCATTTATATGTATATTTATTTAAAAATCTATTTATGTACATATTTAAAATTTTTAAATGAAAAAGAGCACCAAAGAAAATCATTTTAAACCAAAACAAGGCCGAGGAGCTTTCTTGTCGTTTCTTTGTAGGCCTTTTCATGTGGCTGCCTAAGAGGAAACCTATATATATATGCAATTATTCTTGGAAGGAATAATTGTTGTAGCTGTGCTTATGGCTTTGGAGCCACATGGAAGCCACTGGCTCTACACAATCTAGATAATATGGTTTCCTCTCAGAGCAATTATTACGTCCGGTGAAATCCGAACGTATCCGAATGTATACCGCGCAATACTGAGTCCTCAATATCGAGTTTTAGGTGACATGACGCATGGTTATTGGTCTCTAAACGCATTCGGTTACCGGACGTAATAATTGCTCTTCCTCTCAAGAGTTTTTTTAATAAAAAATTACTTAATTAACAATAAAAAATACCCTTTTTATAAATATTTAAGATTTATTATTTTCTTAATCTACCTCTCCACTAATCCTATCTCACATGAAAAAAAAAAGTGGTAGTTGTGATCCGATCTTATTAGATAAGGGGATTGATGAGACCAACGGCAAGGTAAGAGTAATTTTGTCAAAAAAAAAAAAAAAGGAAGAGGCAATGACAATAAGAGTTCATTGGGGAAAACCATTGATGCTATATTTGATGTTTGCAGTTTTGAAAATCTTAACTTAAAAAAAAATGAAAATAAGGCATTATTTGGGGCAACTTTATTACTGCTTTTCAAAATAATTTTTTAACTAAAAAATTTAATAAAAGCAGCAAAAAAGTAATACCAATCTAGACTTCATTTGAGACGGCTTTCTTGCTGCTTCTTGAAATAGCTTTTTAGTTTAAAAGTTAAAATTTTTGTACCGAAAAGCTGTTTTAAGCAGTAAGAAAACTGTCCCAAATGAAGACCTAATTGAAGTAATTGATCTACTCAACGTAGATTTATAAAAAAAGGTAGATACTATCCTCTTATATCAAATTTCAATAATTGATCTAGAACATAAGATAGTAAAAAGTAGCAATGTAATTATAGGCCAAGCCCACGAAATTAATGGGCATTTTCATTGATGTTGCGTTGGCCCAACCTAATAAAATCACCATTTTGAAATGAATCTACAAGCCCAGAACTTGTGCATAAGAATTTGTCCGTGTATTATTATTACAAATATATAATCCCATGTGATGCTTCAAAACTCATATTGACACTGCTCTTTATTTGAATCGAATTGAATTATAATGATAATATGTCTATATAAAGATAAAAGAATATAATAATTAAGAAATTAGAAAATATATTAAAAAATAATATTCTAATGAATGAGAATTTATCACACTAATAAGTACTATAGATTTTCGTTATAAATATTTGACACATATATTACTATTTATATGATATGAACTAAGTCTAATAATAATTCAAATTTTCTCTCACAAAGTAGCCAGAAGGCTGCAAGAGTTTGTGTCAAAAAGTATATACGGAGAAGTATATGAGAATTTTTTTTACTAACAATGACGACACACGTCATTACCGACACCATCACGTGGTAAGAGTTAGGGTTAGCACTGGCCTTGGGTGAGTATTACTTGCTTATGAATTTCTCCCCGCTTCTTTTGACTTGTGAGACTACAAATTTGTTTTAGATTGAAATGCATTTTCTATAGAGATCTCATTCCGCCTATTAAATTTTTCTCATTTGCTTTAAGAGAGCCCGTGAATTATGTTGGTGAAAAGGATTCTATATTCTTTGATTCTTCAATTGCATAAATTATTTTATCAAATTTTTTATGTACATGAAATTAGTTACTTCTTAACTGTTTCCTTCTTTAAAATTGCAACTTCATAGGCTCTCATTTGGTAACTATTTCTTTTATTCTAGAATAATAATTTTTTGCGGTCTCTTTATCATTTATTTTAATATTCTCAAAATCTCATTTTAGATTATGCAGCTTGATGGCGTATACTTTTCTATTTTCTTGAAACTCCTCTTGTAATGTAAATCATGCTTGTTTAGTAGTCGTTATGCCCATGATTCATGAAAAGATGTCATATGCCATTGCTTTTTGTAAAGAAAATAATGCTTGAGAGTCATTTTTGTTATTTCTCTTCAAGTGCCTTCCTTTGATTTGTCCAAAGAGTTGTCGAATCTTCTGGAGTATTGCAAAAATCATAGTTTTCTCCACTGAAGATTGAAATTGGGATGGTAGAGCAGTTAGAAATGTTCATGGATTTTAGACAATATTTCTACAACGCCTAATGAGTGATCATGCGATGCTCTGATACCAAATGTTGAAAATATTTTGAAAGAAAGGTAGATAGGTAAGCAACCGGTTATGGAGAATTTTAGGTGGGAGAATAGAAGAATTTTATTACAAAACTTTTGCTAAGTAATTTTAAGTTTAACTTAAAATATGGAGACTTCTATAAACATAGCCATTCTAGAGTCTTTTATTTATTATAATTATTCTAGATCCTTCTAGAAACACCACTTTAGAGTCCTCTTTATTTATTACAAATACTCTAGAATATTTTTCTATAAACAAAACTCTAGTATATATATTATATAGAATACTATAAAAATCTTGAGCTACAAGGCGAATCTTGCCATGAGCAATGATGATTGCCATCAAAGTTTACTTGATTTTGAATGTCCATTGGAAGTCTATGACGATTTTATTGCTCTTCTGTTTTACTACCCTACCCGTTTAATCCCACAGCACTAATTCTATCATTTCTTCCTAAGGAATGATAGAATTAGATACAAAAATGATATCTACCTGTACCTTAAATGTGAAAATACTTTGAGCGTTCATTGACAGCAGGAATTTAGAATAAATTCATGCTAGTAAATAAAAAATAATTCCCAATTAAAACTGCCTAACAACACTATAAAGCGGTAGGATGTGGAGAAACTACAGGTTGGAAAGATGAGGATGAGTAAACATCTTAATGACGAAACAAGCAAGAAAGTAAAAGCAACAGAAAAGTAAATGACACCAGGATCAACATCGAAAAACTCAAAATAGGAAAAAAAAACTACGGTGAGTACTACACCAAGAAATCAACTATGAAAATTGGGAGAAATAAGTATAGATCTTTCTTCTATCTCACTCTCTCCTTGTTTCTCTTCTCACATGCATCGTTCTCACTCTTGCCCTAACTAAAAATACAAGAGAAAGCCGAGTAAAATAACTCAAAGGGACGCAACCCTTCAGAAAATGAGAAAGAAAACTGTCCAGTCCGTCTCGCAGCACTGCAACACCATTTTTGAAGCGTTGTGGTGCTCAAGCCTATGTCTTGAACATCTGCGGCGCCATATCTTGGTTGTTGCGGTGCTCTGCTATCTGTCGTTCAATGTTGGGCCGCTTGAGAACGTTGCATCGGGGCTCTCGGGAACACAATATCGGGACGCTTAGGTACCCAACGCCGAGGAGTTGCATCAAAACCCTAGCAAGGGGTAAACCCCCTACACCCCCCAATATATACAACAAGCTCTGAGGTCCTGGACAACATAATAACCAGATTAATCAACACATCAAATTCCAAACATGACAATTCATATAGAAATTATTACTTAAAATTAAAGTTACTATAACTTCTAATAAAATTTGTTCTAAAATTTTTATGTAAAAAATAACTAAGGGTTCGTTTAAGAGAGCTTCTTTATTACTTTCTAAAGCACTTTTCAAGTACAATAATATCTTAAAAATAATGAAAAAGCAATGGTCAAATGCTATTACAAATAGGGACGCTTTTTTACTGCTTTCTCACGCAAACTTTTAGTTCAAAATGATTTTAACTCAAAAATTTTGTACTAAAAGCTTTTTTAAAAAAGCAATAAGAAAGCCAAGCCCAAATAAGTCCCAAGTTATTTTGTACTAAAAAGTAGCTTTCCACCCAATTTTTTTAAAACCGTGATAAAATAGTATCCAAATAAAATTATAATTGCTTGAGATAGAATTATCCCAAACAAATTCTAAGCCATTTTTGGGTCATAATCATGACCCAATCAACTTGAGATGAATATTTAACAACCTTAGAATAATTCCTATATACATTTTCTCGAGCTTGATGGTTGCCTATTCGCTTGAGGAAGATCCTCTGCAAATACTATGATTTGTGAATTCCTAATTTGAAAGAAAAATAATAATATCCTCTTAATTATTGGACTGCAAATAGTATTATTGCCGATTAACGTACGTGAGAAAGATCCTCTTCATAATAAATGCCCTTCCTCTTCTCACAAGGATCAAAATCCCTTCTATAGTTGATTGGTGCCCTGGGGTGTGTCAATATTGGACCCGACCCGAAAACCCGACCCGAAAATTTTGATTTGGGTTGACCCGAACCCGAAACGGGTCGAGTTCGGGTTCAATAATTTGACCCGTTTCAAAAATCAGGTCGGGTTCGAGTTGACCCGGCAACCCGAAATTGACCTGAAAATGACCCGATTTTGACCCGATAACACGTTTTTGACCAGGGAACCCGAGATTATCCCGTTCTTGACCCGAAAAAAGGAGTTTGACCCATATTTGGACCCGAAAACTAGCATTTTTTGTTCGAATCGGGTCATTCGGGTCTGGTCGGGTTGACCCGGACCCGAAGAGGGTCGGGTTCGGGTCCGAAAAACTGACCCGTTTACAGAAACGGGTCGGGTTCGGGTTGACCCGAATAGTACCGGGTCAGTTTTGGGTTCGACCCGAACCCGACCCGTGACCCGAAATTGACACCCCAAGGTGCCTATGCACTTCCGACTTCACTATTTTTTAAAGTAATTTTCTTGTAAAAGAATTTTAATTTGAAGAATTTTATTTTTAAAATGATTAAAAAACTGTCCGAAATAAAAATTGAATTAAACACTTAACTTATGCCCCATCACATATCAATATAATTAATCTAAATTTATGAGTAGCTGGCATATGTCAATTTCAGCCCTCTATTACGTGAGATCTTGAGCTCTTCGAAGAAGTGAAAGAAATCCTCACTAACAACAAGTATATATAATGAACTCGTTTTTATAGCAAACCTTGCAAACCCTCATGACAGTGCGATGATGCAGCACCAACTTAGGCTTCATTTGGATAGTTCTTGTTGCGGGTTAGAAAATACGCGGTGATAGTTATAATTCTACGTCTTAGCATTGTACGAATATCCGCCTTATAAATAGATAACACAATAATTTTTATGTGGAAAATCTTGGAAAGGGAAAAAACCATGGGGTTTGGCCAAGTTGAAAATGATTTCACTAGAATTAGAGTAGATTACAATGAGCTGACTCATCCTTGAGGGAGATTAGATTGCAAATGCCAACAATATGGTTGAAATTTAGTGACAAACGAGGATGAAAATATGGCATCACTTGGTGGTCTTGCGGAACTTTGGGTGTCACGTGGTTGTTTGGTGGAACTCAGGGCGTCGGGTAGTGGTCCGGCGGAACTCTAGGTGTCAGGTGGTGGTTCGATAGAGCTCAGGACGTGAGGCGGTGGTCTAGTAGAATTTCAGGCGTCAGGTGGTGGTCTGACCCGATGGAGCTTAGGAAGTTAGGTAGTGGTTTGGCAGAACTCAGGGCATCATGTGGTGGTCCGACGAAACTCCAGGCTCCAAGTGGTGGTTCGGCAGAGCTCAGGGAGTCAGGTGATAGTCCGGTGAAACTCAGGGCATCATGTGGTGGTCCGACTAACTCCATGTGTCAGGTGGTGGTTCGGCTGAGCTTAGGGCGTCAGGTGGTGGTTTGACAGAACTCTAGGGCGTCATGTTGTGGTCCAGCAGAACTTAGGGCGTCAGGTGATGGTCCGATGGAACTCCAGGCGTCAGGTGGTGGTCCGGTGGAGCTTAAGGCGTTAGGTGATGGTCCGGCAGAACTCCATGGTGTCAGGTGATGGTCCGGCAAAACTCTGGCAATGGTCGAGGAGGCAAAGAGTCAAAGAGCGATCTTTGATCTATCTTTTTTCTCCTTAGGCTTTAAGGTCCATTTTCAAGAGGAATGTGGTCTATTTATAGATTTCTTAGAGTGACATAGCCTATTTAAATAGAAGGAGAATCAAGGACAAATGAGAAGTGATTTGGATGGTGGTCAATATTGAATTACTTGATTGTGAATCTTTCGCTAGACATTTGTAGGTCTTAATGATGTCAGAATTCAGTGAGCTTGAGCTCATTCGATTCATCCCGTCTAGCCGCTAGATTCGACTATAAGAATGTTACGTTTGAAAATCTTTTGGTTACTCAAATTATGTTTCTAATTGTCCAACAATTCTTCGGGCCCTTGATTAGGACCCATTTGGGCTCAAATTGAGCCGAATTTGGTTTCATTTGTTTCGTATTTTTTAGACGTTTAATTCAACTATAGTTCGTTGAAATCAGAGTACTAGTAGTTCCAATATTAATTTTGTAAGTTTCAAATCTGATTTTGCCTCGAGATTCATGCCGGAGCATGATAATTTTTTGATTATGTATCAATTCTATTACTTCTTTCTACATTAATATTTTAATATAATATTTTTAAATATTAAAAAAATAATTATAAAAAATTATCTTAAAAAAAGCCTTAGTACTGCCCAATATCGACATGGCTCATTCTCATGCCATCCACACGGAATAATATCAGAGTGGCCACTTCCACTTCAACATTTAAAAACAATTAAAAACAAATTTCAAGAATATTTTCTTTATTTTTAAAAGAAATATATTTTTTAGAAAAAAAATTATTTTCCTTCATATTCTTTTATTTATTTCCAGAAGTGTTTTTATTTCCCTGATAATTAATTAGATCTATGCGAAATTAAGAAAGTTAATTTCGAATATATATTTTTTATGAATTTATAATTTTTCTGTTATAAAGAATTTATTCCCTTTATTTAATACTTTTTTATTATTAGATTATGTTCCATTATTTTTTATTAAATAAACTAGTTAATATAATATAAATTTTGTAGACGAAAATCTAACATTTTTTTTAAAATAATTTAATGACGCACAAATCCCATTTCTTCGGAAAGAGACGACATTGTCTTTCAAAAAAAAAAAAAAAAAAACCTTACAGATTTAAAATCAATTCCAGTGACACAAAACATATCATACAATCATCAAAATATAATTTTTTTTCACCACAAATTATTCCGCATGTACTAATCCTTCTTACTAGAAAAAAAAAAACTTAATTAAAATACATTTCTACTTTGATCGTAGTAAGACTCATCGATTTACAGGCAACAGCTTCTACGCTAACAGCAATAATGCCACTTCAACAGCGCTTCACAAACCAGGAACAGATCCAACAATCTACGGATCGAAAAATAAGCTCTCAAATCTCGGCCTTCGAAGCCTTGACATCCTCACCGCCCTTATCAGCCGCCTCTACAATCTCCACAACCCTAGCCTCCCGCTTCTTCAGATGCTCGGCGAGCTTTGGCACCGTGATCCTCAACACTCCGCTCTCCATCTGCGCCCCGATCCGCTCAATATCGGCGTTCCACGGCAGACGGAACCGCCGCCAGAACTTGCCAGAGGGTCGCTCGGCTCGGTGCCACTTCTCGCCCTCGGCCTCCTCCTCCGACCGCCTTTCGCCGCTCACACGCAGCACGCGGCCTTCCTCCACCTCGATCTTGACGTCATCGCGGCGTATGCCGGGGATGTCGAGGGAGATGATATGGGCTTTGGGGGTTTCTTTCCAATCGGCGCGGGCGAGAAGGGAGTCCGAAGCGGAGTTGGGTACGGCGAGGAGCGGCGGATCGGGGAGGCGGAAGGGGTCTTCGGCGGCGAGCAGGGCGTCCAAGATGCTACTGCGGGTGAAAGGCGTGAGGGCGTTAGGTGTAGGGAGACCTAGGGCGACTGCGAGGAGGATGAGGCATACGGTTGCAAATGAGGTTCTCATTGCTGGGGTGAAATGCAATCTGGATGATAGAACTGCAGGTAGATTAGCGTGAGAAGCGATTGGAATTGGCGACGATATGCTCTAGATGCCTCAGTTGAAGGATTTACGGAATATTTATAGGAAGGAGGAGTAGGAAGAACTGAAGAAGGAAGGAGAAATTTCCAGAACGGGATATGAAGGCGAAGTCCTGGTTCTTCTAGTAGGTTCTGGTTTATATAATTATATGTATTCTCAACTTGCGACTAATAATTTATTTGAATATTATAATTACAGAAAGATAATTTCATGTAAAGCAGCCGTACTCATTTTGGCAATGCTATTTATTTGATTCGAATTGGATTCTAATGTAAATATAAATTTGTTGATATAAAAATTGATATATCTACAAAAGAATTGGCAACATCAGCACAAAACTCCATATAAAAATTTGAATTAAAAATTATTGGAGTTAAATCTATATGCTTCAACAAATTTATAATTGATATAAATATCTCAATGTAATGTATTGAACGATATCAAAAGTGATCCAATCCGAACTTAAAGAAGCTCAAATCAAGTACTACTTGAACATAATTAAAATTTTCAAATATTAATTAGATGACCAAATGATCTTCAAATTTATTTCTTTCTTTCACACGAGCAACTTGCAAAATTGTTCACCCTGCTTACAAACCCGCCTTTTGGGATTCCTTTCTCTTTAGTAGACCCTTCCGCCAGGCTTGTGAACGTCTGCATGGTGTGGGACTAAAATCTTAATATGAGAGCAAGAGCTTGGAGAGCGGAGTGAGTGCGGGAACTGTTTGTGACCGGGAGAGTTGGAGGAGAGAAGGAATTTTAAAATAAATTATTAAACGATATTATTTATGGTCTTCTTAACGAGCTTATTCGTGAGCTTTAAATGACACTATTTGTAAACATAAACAAACCGAACAAAAAGTTGTTCAAGCTCATTTATTTAGCTATCGAATATTTATAAAAAATGTTCAAGCTCATTCATTTATCTTATCAAGCGAACATGAACGAGATATTCTCAAGTCGAGCCACGAGTAGCTCGTCGAATGCTCATTCATTTGCAGCCCTAATCAAAATATCAATATATATTTATATTCATACTCTATAAATTATATACAATACAATAGTCATACAAATATAGCACCCCTCACTCGTGAGTATAAAACAATATCTAAAGACAAAAAGAAATAAACAACAAAAAATTCTAAAAAAAATTATAACTAATCAATCTCACACTCATAATCCTTTTCCTTAACATGAGATCATTTAAACTACATATAATGAGCTAAAAAGCTTAGCATGTCTTTAAATCTCTCTAAATCCTGCAACTGAACTCAAAGCACGGTAAAGAAGCTGTATGCATATCGACAGCAATTTCATAATAGTAGAAGTCAATATGATCATGAATTTGTACAAAAATAATAAACCATAAGCGGTAGTAGTGAAATATGTAAAACAATGAGAAAATACAATACACAGGCTAATTAAATAGTATAGTACATAAACAATAAAATCGGTAAACCAATAAAGATGTTAATTTGATAAAGAATTCATCGTAATTGTAATATCAAATCAATAAGAAAATCATATAAATCAGTAAAATTAAAACATCTAAAAAGGCTATCAGAATAATGTCATAAAATCATTTAAGAATATACACATGATATTCAGCTATTTTATATCAGTATCAAATCAGTATCTTATATCGATCACATGCTAAACAATAGGAATCACATGCTTAGTGATGGTGAGATAATAAATAGTAAATCAATAACAATAATAGTAATAGTGAATCAATAGCAGTATCAAGAATAATATCAATATCTATAAAATTGATGGCAATAATAATAAACTAATACAATAATAGTTACAGTAATCTGTAGAACAGTAAAATAAAATAGTGGCAACAATACAATAATATGCATTTTAGTAATCACACTAAATAAAGAGTTATGGCTTTAGTGGTATCTTTTTAGTAGGTAGTAAGTAAGTAATTATTATATTATACCCTGAGATCTAAAATGAAAGGATTTCTTTTCTTTTTTTCTTTTATTATATTTTATACTTATTTTTTTACAATCGAATTAATTCAATAACAAGAGCTGATTAACTGTATTAAAGAAATACAAATAATAATAAAATATAATTCACATTACTATAATCAATATTTATATTTTATTTCTTTCTCTAGGGTCCAAAATAATATATTTAATAGCCTTCATAGGCTATAAAAGAATATACGGAAACCAGAGGAATTGAAAGAAAACTAAGCTAGCAGTACAAAAAGAAAACTATATATTTTGTCCAATGCCTCATGCCACGTGATCCTTACCCTTTCCTATATCTATCAATCAATCATTCTATCTTTATCATTCAATTACTTTCATTCAGTCATATCATTCAATCATTCTCGTAAGTCTATTAGTTATACAATTATACAATAATGTCAGTATCCATATTCAGTAATAGTAAGTAGTAAAAGAAATTAGTATTCATAAGGTTAATGTTAGTATCATATCAGTAAACATAGTCAATATCAATTAGTAAGCAGTAATCAGTACTCACTATCTCTATATCAGATATTCGATTGAGTGTATCTTGATCTTGCTACTACACGTATGACTCTCAATCATTCACCTCTTATGACTCTTAATCACTGTACTCGTTATAATTTTCCTTGAATAACATGGATTAGTAGTCCTGACTCCTTATAATTCCTAATTAATCTCCAGCTCCTTATGACTCCCATCAATATCTTATCAATAAATCAATGAATCTTAAGGTTATCATTTCATATATCTGATATAAAACAATATATCCTTTCAACTATATCAACATCATATTTCACTACATATCAATATTATTAATTATTTTGTAACATATTATATTTTAGTATTACCATATCAAATCATAATACATCACATTCAACGCAATTTCAGCATATATTTTATCTTACTCATTTTACCTAGAAATTTTATACACATAGTTAACCAATAAAAATGTAATAAAATTATATCAAATTATTTAGAATAATCAAATTTATCACATATTAAAAGTTATACAGAGAAATCTTAAGTAATTAGAAGGTATATAATACATTTTTAGCAGATTTCATAGAGATAAAATCTATAAAAATCAAAATTATTAAAATAGATGTAAGAGGATAATTACTTATAATAAATAGATAATTTTTATTAAAGAACGATAGATAAAAATCACTCAAAGACCTTTCTCTCTTATCTTCTCTCCCTTCTTTAGGGGTGTCAATATTTGACACGACCCGAAAATCCGACTCGATCCCGACCGAAAAATTTCGAGTTAGGGTCAACCCGTACCCGAAACGGGTCGGGTTCGGGTTCAACATTTTGACTCGTTTCAAAAATCGGGCCGGGTTCATGTTAACCTTTTGACTTGAAATTGACATGATTTTAACCCGGCAACCTGAGATTGACCCAATTTTGACCCGAAAAAGAAGAGATATACCCTTTTTTGACCCGAAAAAGTGAAGATGTATCAATTTTGACCCGAAAACTAGTAATTTTTTTGTTGGAAATGGGTCATTCGGGTTGTGTTGGGTTGACCCGGACCCGAAGCGGGTCGGGTTTGGGTTAGGAAAAATGACCCGTTTTCAAAAACAGGTTGGGTTTGGGTTGACCTGAATAGTCCTGGGTCAGTTTCGGGTTCGACCCGAACCTGACCCATGACCCGAAATTGACACCCCTACCTTCTTTCTTCTCCTCCTTCATTTTCTTCCCAGATAAGTCACACAAGTGAGGGAGGGGTGAGGGTAGTGTTATAGATATTTAGAATATAAAATTAAATATATAAATATTATTAGTGGCCTTGCACCGCAGTGTTCAGACTCAGTAACATAATATTACATGTAAAATTTAGAATTACTGTAGAAATAGAAACTCAAATACTGTAGCGGTAGTTCTTTGCGCCGTTGAGCTCTCAAACCTAGTGCCATTCCACTCATAAGCGCAGCACTGAAGCATTTTAGTTTAAACGAAAAGTAAAAAAAAAAGATTTTAAAATACTTCTTATTTTTGGCTGGTTGTTATATAATAAATGTTGACTCAACAAGTAGAGTTATCACTCTTTGTCCGTCAATATAATAGCAACTTCTTATAGCTCTCAATTAGTGAATCACATGAATCAATGTAGGTTAACACAAAACTGCAGTATTTACAATAAAAATTGTATGCCCACCATCTTGTACATTCTAGTGAATCTCCAACCAACGTCAGTAAATCACCAGACTTTGCTTATTTTCACACATTACTATTAATCAGTATCACAACATATAAAAAGTTGTGGTAGACGTCACTAAATTCAAAGACAATCAAGTAAAATCAATTTGGAAGAAATCGAACGGTCGAAAACAAAAATTTTAAAAATAGGAATATGATAAAAGTCACATACACAAATCTAAACAATTTTCGTAAAAGTGGAGAAGTGAATCAGCGACCAAAATCTAGACTCTCTCTCTCTCTCTTCCCCCCTACCTTTTTCTTCTTCCTTCCATGGAAAGTCGTTGCGAGTGGAGGATGAGGGCAATGAGTTGAAAGAAATGTCCATTTACTGTTAGTGGCCTAGGGCCACAGTGCTGCATGCTAAATTCAGAATTACTATAGAATATAGCCTTCAATGGCGCGACGACAACCTATAGCGCCTCTGCACTCACAAGCCTAGCGTCGTAACGTTCACAAGCTCAATGTCACAGCGCTTCAGTTCAAATAAAAATTCAAAATTATCATTTTTAAAATTATTTTCAAAATATCAGGTTGTTATATGATCAACATGAGAAATCGCCTCCATCTCTAGAATACTAATAATATTTAACCCTGTTATTGGTTATAATCATCCTCTTGTGGACACCTACTTTCTATAATCCTTATTAGAAAACTCAAGCTTCTTATACGCTTAACTTCTGTAATCTCTTAGAAAAAACCAAATGTTTGTTTATTCCACATCTTCTTCAACAATGAAGAAAGCTGAATTTTTGAATGACTTACTACATAGTGGACTATACAATTGGCCTAAACCCCGTGATTTTTTCTCTTTCCGAGTTTTTTACGTTAAAATTTTCTTATCTTATTACTTTTATTTGTGCAAGGTGAATTTTTGGATACTGATGGGACATAAAACACATACTTTATTGACTCAAATTTTCTAGCACGTAACAAAATTAAGAGAAAAGAGAAAAAATAAAATACAACAAAATAGAATATCCTTGAAAAATAGTAAGAAAACTGTCCCAACAAAGCCCAAGCCAAATAGCTGGCTCTTGCTAGAGGCTATTGTTCAATAATGAAATTGACAGGGGGCTTATTAAAAAACTGAGGGTCATCTACGTGTACTAATTTTTCCACCTGACCAGTACCAACTTGAAGTCTCTGGAAGCCTCTTTACCGTCCCCTACCTCCCACCACTCGCTCGAACCTTCGCGTCATGTCTCAGATATAAGCTACTCCCCTATATATAACAATCCTTCTTCCACAAAAATCTTCAGCCCTAAGACGATCGACACAACTGCTAATTCCACACGAATCTTGACGCGAACTCAGCCATGATCACTCGCACCGCTTTCTTCTCCTTCAGCCTTCTCCTCTTCCTACTCTCAACCACCACCTCATCTTCCGCTTCTCTGCTCCAATCACTCGACCCCGTCACCGAACGCCTCATAAACCCGTTTCGAATCCTCGAGCACATACCCTTCGAGCTGGACCGGGCCGACTTAACTCCAGCGGTCTATCCAACTACCGCCACCGTTAACTGGAAGGAAACTCCGACCGCCCATGAGATCTCCATCGACGTCCCCGGAATGAAGAAAGAGGAGCTCAAGATAGAAGCATTAGATGAGAATCGAGTCTTGCGTGTCAGCGGCGAGCGGAGGAGAGAGGAAGAGAAAAAGGGAGAAAAATGGCACCGCGTTGAACGAGCAGAGAGGTTCTGGCGTCAGTTCAGATTGCCGGAAAACGTTGAACTTGACTCCGTTACGGCCAAGTTAGAGGATGGTGTGCTTACCGTGACCCTGCCTAAGCTGGCGATTGACAAGGCGAAGGGTCCCCGGACGGTGAACATAGTCGGCGGCGACGGGGAGAAGGAGAGTTTGAGCGGCGGCAAAGATGTTGGAAAGAAGGTCGAGCTCTAAGCATTAGTGGACATAGAGCGTTTCTGAATAGCCGAAGAGCTGCTAATTATGTGCATGTTATCAACGGTTGGGTGTTCTGTGTTTTGTTTTCGATGAAAGTTTGGTTATATGGCTTATCGAAATAAAAATTTAAAGCCTGTTTTGGATAACTTTTTATTACTTTATTTTTATAATTTTTATTTGCTTGTTTTTTTTTTAAAGATTTTTTTCTGTAACAAGTTTTTAATAGCGGCTTTAAAAAAGTTAAATTTTAAATAAATTTATAATTAATTTTATAAAAAAAATATTAATTTTTAATTTATGAAAAAATTATTATCTTATAAACTCCAATAACGTGTAATATTTTTTCTCTTTTTTATATAGAGAGTGCATATAAGAGTGAGAAAATAAATTGCAACTTTTATAAAATATTTACCCAATTATTAAAATGTACAATAAAATTGAACTTCATATTTCTTTTCAATAATATAACTTGACACTAAAAAATGCATGAATTCATTAGTTTATATCTTTAAGATAATTATTAAATTTATAGATATGCATAATTTAATTATCTTAACATAAATTTCTATGAAATTTGTGAATGAACTATCAATTATTAGCACCTTATAGTTGATCAAAGTGGTTGATCCATCAATATGACCAACGATATAGTTCAAGATGGTCAATGAAAAAATATTGCTTAAAGATATTCTAAATTTCTAATACATTTTGCATCATAGTAGGGTTCAAAGTTTTTTTTATTTTTATTGAAATTAGTGTAATTCTTAGATTTTACATATAGCACTAATCTCATATAGTGGTTTAGTAAGTCCTTTTTTACAAAATGGGCATAATTTAAAAAAATAAAATAAATAATAATAATAAAATAGATAAAAAGTGTGTGAATTAGTATGTTTAGAGAAAAAGAATACAAACAATTAGTAAGATATAATCACTAAATTTATAGAAGGAAAATATAAGAAGAGAATAATGAGTAAGGGGTTAAATTAGTCATTTTTTATGAGAGGCAAAATTGTAAAGTGAAGATGGAAAATTTCTAAAATTAGTTTTTCCTTCAAGAAATTTTTTTTTTGGCAAATTACTCAGTCTAATATGATTCTATCCTTAATCTTTGAGCAAATTAAAATATCTTAAAGCTCATTCTGATAAAAAATATATCAAGATATTTTTATGCAATTTTTTTCAAATCTTCATACAATGATAATTTGAGGGGATTTTCATTCCTTTTGTTGCATGAAATGCTTGTAAAATATTTTTTATAAACATGAAATATATTTGTAGAAATACCCCTCTACTTCATTTTCTACAACATAAATTTGACCAACTATATAGAGAATTTCAAGGTTGTGAAAATTGAATTAGACAATAAACTTTAAGAAGGATAGGTTCACTGTTCGACTGATCGAATCAGATTATGTAATAAATAATAATATAAAATTTTAAAATTCACAAATGTTCATCAATGCTTCAAAATACAAAAATTCACAAATTCAATTTCAGCAATAGATAATATTTTTCAAAATATTCTTTAAGCAAGCACGATAGATAAATTTAAGAATAAACATCAAGCCTTTGTCCCACTATGTGGGGTTGGCTACATGAATCTTTTTTTGCCATTGTGTTCGATTAAAAGTCAAATTCTCTTTTAAATCTAATAAAGAAAAAATCATTTTAATATTTTCTAACCAAGTCTTTTTAGGTCTATCTCTACCTTTCTTAACATAAGTCGAATCTAATGCCACAACTTTTCTAACTGGGTCATCGGAAGGCCTCCATTTAATGTGACCAAACCATCTAACACTACTCTCTCTAATCTTATCTTCCACTGAAGCTACTCCAACCTTTTCCCGTATATACTCATTTCATATCCTATCTCTAAGGGTCAAGCCACTCATCCACCTAAGCATCCTCATCTTTGTAACACAACTTAGTATTATGTTTCTCTTTTAATGGCCAACATTCGACACCATAAAACATTACAGGTCTCACCACCATCTTATAGAATTTTCCTTCAACAATAAGCCCGATGCATTCATCCACTTCAACAATCCAACATGAATTTTGCTGATAATATCCCCATCTATTTTACCATCACTCTGAAAAATAGAACCGAGATATCTAAAACATGTACTCTTATTAACGATTTGATCGCCCAAAGTCAAAATCCCCTCACTAGGTCTATTGCTACTAAAATTACACTCAATATATTCAATTTTAGATCTACTCAAGCGAAAATCTTTAGACTCTAAGGTTGACCACCATAATTCAAATTTACCTTAACTCCATCTCTAGTCCTATATCAACAAGAAGAATATCATCAGCAAATAAAAGCATACACCAAGATACATCCTTTTGCAAATGTCTAGTGAGAACATCCATGCTAAAACAAAAAGATATGGACTTAAGGCTGATACTTGATGTAAGCCAACCGAAATAAGAAAATATTTGGTCAAACCACCTTGTGTTTGAACACAAGTAATATCTCCTGCATCCATATTTTTAATTAAACTTAAACATAAATATTAAAAATAAATTTGATTACATAATTAAACTTAAACACATGATTTAAATCATTAATCCAAAACGACACACCTTGCAGCTCCAGGTTCTTGCACGAGGTGGTCCAACCATCCCGCGGCTCCCGATTCAAGCACGTACATGATGGCCAAATTAGCTAATTCCTTATTACCACATTACAATGGGGGAGGAATGCATAATTCAATTCGATGTATAGCATCAATTAATAGAGTTGAAATTTTATATCACTTGACTCTGTCTAACATCTTCCTGTTTGTAGAAAAAATAAGTTGAGAACTCCGTAGAATTGAAAATAGTTACAATGAGTGTGATATCAATGCGACTGATATCACACTCATTGATAACTAATAATAAAGTTTTTTTTTCTTAAGATTATTTATATCCATTATTCGCATTCACAAACAACAAAATTTATCTAGAAATATCATATTGCTTAATTCTAATTTCAATTCATAATGATTTTGAAATCCCCACTTATCAAATCTATGATCAGAGTGTTCTGATCCAATTTTTTTGCCAAGAAAAAAACCTTTTTTTTTTATAATTCTTACAGCCTTCTGTTTCATTCCATTCCAAATACATCAAAATAGCCAAAAAAATACATGTACGACCCTGTAACAACTAAAACATGGAAAAAATGACGACTATGTCCGGCGATCTTCCTTGGCATCCATCTCTCCGGGACTCTTCCGGCGTAAATCACCTCTCTGACCCCATAGCACAACCCCATCATCACACGAAAATCCACCTTAGAACGAAATCACATCGGTAATAATCACAGCCCGAAAATAATTAAGAAATTAGATACTATCAAAATCACACTGCATCGCAGTCGAAGGAGAAGAACCAATTCATTAATTACGAAGATCAAGCGGAATAAAATCCAATCACTGCTAAAACATGAAATACTCATAAACAAAGGAAATGTTGCCTGGAGTTAATCACCTTCTTAATATCGTTCTTGATAACTAGAAACGAAGAAGCTGAGAGCGAGGGAGCGCGAGATTAAGCTTTCGAGCAGGGCTCACGAGCAGGAGACAGGAGACGGAGACGGAGAGACGAACAGAACTAGCGAGAGAAAAAAAATTATGGGAGCGGAACAAATGTGGTCTTCGTTAGGTTATTTTTCTTATGGAACTCCTTCGCCGTTGGATCTTAAATCAACCGCTCAAATTCATAAATTTTTGAACCGCGCGGTTCTTAAGAAGCGGTGCCGGTTCGGCGGTTGTTGGTACATTCAGCAGGGCAGAGGGTTTCCGTTTTTCCCCGTAGGGCTGCAAACAAATCGAGTTGAGCTGAGTATGTGAGTGTTGATATTTGAGTTCATTTATTATCAATTTGTTCAAATTTGATTCAAGCTTTATTGTTTGTGTTCATATTGATTCGTTTAAATTAGTGAGTGTTCGTGTTTGATTCATGTTCGGCTCATATTTGATTCGTTTAGTGTTTATCGAGCTTTAAATAAGTAAGTCTTAACGAGCTATAAACGAGCTCTAGTTCTAGATGTTCACTAACCTAAAAAACGAGCTTTATCGAGCCTCATAACAAACAATTATATCAAACGTGTTCGTGAACATATTTAACAATTTCTTCTTACTTAGCATATATTATAATATTTAATTAATTTAAATTTTATTATTTAACAATAATTATATCATTATATTATAATAAATATAAAATATTTATATTATGTATATTTATCAATTTTATAATTAAATATTAATTAAGTTTTTATCAAACTTATTCAAAAGTTCTGGATCGAACACAAATCGAACTTAAAGTTGAACTTGTTCACGAGCTTTAAATAATGTTGTTCATGAACATAAATGAGCCGAACACATCAGTGTTCAAGTTTGTTTTTTTATGGATTGAGTATTTAAAATATTGTTCAAGTTTATTTGTCTAGTTAATTAAACGATCACAAACTAGCTTTAATCGACAAGTAGCTCATCGAATGTTTGATTCGCTTGCATTCCTATTCCCCGGTCTAACTTGAAGTGATTTTAAGGCTTAAGCTTAGGGCTGCAAACGAACCGAGCCGAGCCGAGTATGTGAGTGTTCATGTTTGTGTTTGTTTAACATTAGCTTGTTCATGTTTGGTTATTTGTGTTCATGTTTGGTTCGTTTAATTTAAGGATGTTCATGTTTGGTTCATGTTCGTTTGTTTAGTGCTTATCGAGCTTTAAACAAGCTATGTTCGTGAACATATTTCGCAAACAATCTATTGAACAAGCAAACCTTAAATTTGTTCGTGAACATCCTAAACAAACAATCTAACAAACATGGACAAATATGAAATGTTTCTTGTTATTAATAAAAAATAATTATATTATTATGTTATAATTAAAGTTTTTATATTATGTATATTTATCAATTTTATAATAACATATTATTTAAGTTTTTATCGAACTGTTTTAATCGAACCTGAATTGAGCTTTTTATCGAGCTTGTTCATGAACATCAACTAATGTTGTTCGCGAACATAAACGAGCTGAACGCATTAGTGTTCAAGCTTGTTTATTTAAGAATCGAGTATTTAAAATATTGTTCAAGTTTGTTTGTTAGTTAATTAAACGATCATGAACGAGCTTTAATCGAACCGAACAACGAGTAGTTCGTCGAATGTTTGGTTCGCTTGCAGCCCTACTTAAGCTAAGCTAACCGGCCGATCCTATCGGATTTTTAAAACCCTTTATCGCAAAAATTAATTGGCATAGTTCAGCCAGAAATGCAAAACTTTGTGAAAACAATGATGAAAATTACATCAACATTCTTAAAATATACTGTAGACCTTCCCCCCTTCATCTTAAAACTCAAAATTAAACAGATATAATAATATTTAACTCTACTGATAATTTCAAATTTAACGTTATAAGTTATAACACTATCTATTTTCTATTTATTAATAAGTTTTACATTTTTCCTCCTATGTAATTACATTAGATATGGGGGTCTTCCGACAAAAAGGGATAACTAGAAGAGCTTCGGTTGATTCCATTAAAGAATTATAAATTTATTTTCTCGTGAGAGAGTTATAAATTTATTTTTTTCTCGTGATCTCTTGTAATTTATAAATTATGATCACGAACTTTTCGCCAACTTTTTCATGGGATTTATAAAAATTTATATATCTTAAAATTTGTATTATATTAATAAATACAAAAATTAATATTAAATATATAAATTTACTAAATTTTATGAGATATATATATATATATATATATAAATTTAAAATAAATATTTGTCTGTTTTCAGGTGACTTAACCAAAATAAAAAAAATTATATATTATTTTAATTTATGAATTTTTATATAAATAACACTTAAAAGTCTCTTAACTTAACACCCAAAGTTTTCGATTTACACACAAACTACTTAAAACAAATTAAAAAAAATAAAATACTAAAAACATATTCATTGCATCTAAAATATCACTCTCGTTACTTCCCGTCAAAATCTTAACTATATCCGGCTCTATGAATGGGATTTTTTGGAAAGGTTTTGGCATCAACAACAACAAAATGAAGAAGATGAAAATGCATAAAAACAAGGATAGAGAAAATACTAAAAGAGAAGGTAGAGGGGTTCCACGTTAGCACTTATTGATCGAGGAAGAGCAGATGGAAGGTTGAAGATGTGTGAAGGTCACATGAGACGTCGAGTGATTCTGCTCGGTCAGAAGGTTCGCATGTAATGAAGAAGGAGAGTGACATGGGCGTGTGGTTCAAACGAGTTGCTCGAACAAGATAGAAGAGATGAGTTTCGTGCGCAAACAGGAAGAGTCGGGCGAGATTTTGACAGAGGTAGACGAAGTGATATTTTAGAAAGCCGAATAGGTTTGAAATGGTAGGTGTGTAAATAGAGAATTTTAGGTGTTAGGTGAGTAAATAAGCGATTTCTAAGTGTTATGTAGGTAAAAATTCCTTTAATTTAACTAATTAAAAAAATATAAGGAGATTTGTTTTTTTGAGTTATAACTATTCTGTTCCTCCATTTATAGCCCCGAGCATCTTCTTCCCCTCAAATCCACGCTGCTCTCTCTTTCTCTGTAGGAGAAAACCTCGCCGTGGGCCAGCCGTATTTGATTCCCAAATTAAAGTCTATGGCTTAGCGGTGGGGTTGCTTCTTTGTTCTCAGAAGCCATTGATCTTATTCCGGTTAGCTGTCGTGGCGTCCGTAGATTGCCGGAATCTGATTTTGCTGGAAGACCGGCAAAGATTACAGTTTTGTTTCTTTCTCTCTCTATCTTTTGCTGTTTCTCTTGTTTTTTTGGAGGGAGCTCTAGAAATCTTGGATAGTGATGGACTTTCATCACATTCTCTTCTGTTAATGTGATTTTAACTCCGATCACTGCGTATTGGAATCTCAAAGCAACTATTTTGAGGGTTCAGGTTTGGCTCATCGTTGTGATCTTAGGGCTGATAAAGCAAATATGTATAAAAATGATTTTTTTTTTAATTTTATATGTGAAAGTTAAATGGATTTTTTTAATGAAATTTCAAACCAACGGTAATTTTTAACTGTAGCAGCTGTGATTGAAGATCGCAGTAGCGGAGAGATGAAGATACAGTGCGATGCGTGCGAGAAGGCAGAGGCGGTTGTGCTCTGCTGCGCGGATGAGGCGGCGCTCTGCTGGGATTGCGACGAGAAGGTGCATGCAGCCAACAAGCTAGCCGGAAAACACCAGAGAGTACCGCTCCTCCTCCCCAGCGCCGCCTCTGCTACCTCCAAATTGCCCTGTTGTGATATCTGCAAGGTATGTCGTCTTCCCTCCTGTTCCAATTAATTAGATCTTTAGTGCAGAGTTATTGTCAATTTGTACCAAAGCTGTAACCTTTATTCTGCTTTCTATATGGAAGAGAGGAATCCTATTTCTTCCGGGCATCATCATAATCATGTCGCCTTATCCCAACTATTCTTGATCGGATTTTTTCCATTTGTTCTTGTCAATGTTGCATGATTTACTTACCTCTATTTCACACTTTTTTTGTTAGATCTATAACTTTCTTATCTTTGATATTTCCTTTCTTTTTTAATGGGGAATTATGTACATAACACTAAAAACTTACCTACTTATAAAACTATGGTTTCGTTTGAGACAACTTTCTTACGGCTTTTTAAAATGATTTTTTGAAAAAGAAATTTGTACTAGAAAGCTGTTTTAGAAAGCAGCAAAATAGCTGTCTCAAAAGAAGCTTAACATTCATGTCATTTTTTTGTACTACTGACCCGTGTATTTGCATATGCTGAAAGATCAAACCATTAGGAATTTGATAATAATGAGAAATATGTATTGGGATTTTACAATTTGAAAAATAAAATGCACAAATTTTGCATACGGATGTCAAAATGACATACTTCTTGAACATTTGAAGTATTTTCTGAAGCAAAACCTGAGTGTAAGACATTTCACAATAGCATCCTATTTCTATGAAAATTCGATCAGCTAGGAGTTGTACTCTTAGAGAAAGGGCAAATTATTTTGTGTGGATGCCGAATGCCATCCAGAGACTAACCAGAATGCGCCACGTCACCCTTGCTCGGTACCGCGCTCGGTACTGCTAATGTGGCACATTCTAGTTGGTCTCCGAACGGTGAACTGCGTTAGGCGTCCGCACAGAATAATTTCTACTCAGAAAGACTGCAGAAAGGCCGTTGAAAATAAATAATCTAACCAATAAGCATAGGGAGCAATCTGCCTCACCAGTCTTCTCTTTTAGAAGAATTTGCACAGGATTTTAATTGTGTTGTAAATAAGTTATAAGTTAGGTAATTTGTTGGTGGGAGCAAACATCGATTAAATTTCAGGTCAATTATAAACTCCAAAACCATTAAGGCTCATTGGAGACGGTTTTCTTATTACTTTTTAAAGTAGTTTTGTAGTACAAAAATTAAAAAGCTGCTTTAAGAAGTAGTAAAAAAGTTATCCCAAACAAAGCCTAAGTAACACCTATATAATATTCCATTACTAATCCTAAGATTATAATTGCTTGAGAACTTTATTTGGTCCTGATTACATCCAATCAGAATCATACTCATTTAGGCTTCGTTTGGGACAGCTTTCTTCTTGCTTTCTAAAACAGCTTTCTAGTACAAAAATTTATTTAATTTGAAAATTTTGAACTAAAAAGTCGTTTTAAAAACCAGTACGAAAGCTATCTCAAATGAAACCTTCATAGGGCAAAGAAAGGTTTAGACTTCAATTGTTATGATGCACCAATCTCCAATGAAATGTGTTTCTATTCTATCCTAATTTAATTGCATGCAATCATTTCCGTCGATTAAATATCTCATATTCTACACTGAAATTCAGTTTTGTTTGCATAATTAAAGCCTCTACCAGCAAAGAAAGAGATTTGATATAAATGATTTGGCTTTTTCTTATATGGAAGATCATAAAAAAGGAAGTTTAATATCCTAAAGATGTGGAAAAGTTGGCTTGTTATTTAATTATATGTAACCATGTGATCTTTCTCTTTTAGATGACAGTTGTGGTAGCCATATCTTTTTCTATATTGCTCGCCTAAATTTAGCAACTTTTCATCAATCTTTATGTCTTTCTTTTAGGTCATTGATCTTCCTTTCACTATCTTGATGCTACGTCTGAGGTTTCGTTTAGGACAGCTTTCTTACTGCTTCTTAAAGCTATTTTTTAGTACAAAAATCAAAATTTTATACTAAAAAGTTGTTTTAAGGAGTAAGAAAACTGTCCCAAATGAAACTTGAATCTCCTAATTGAAATGGATTTTTACTTGAAGATAAATGTAAAGATTATTTTGTAGTATAGGTCATATAAAACTATGAGAAACATGCTAATGAGATATTATGAACCATTATGCATGTCATTACCAACATTTGTAATGACCTTTCACCCTAATATAATGGACAGTTGAGTGCTATGAAGTTAGAAGCCTTTAAATGTGTTAATGAAATGGCTGGCTTTCCCCTATTAATGACTAAGGACCACCATGTCTTCAGGACCATCATCTCTTGATGGACAGATTGAGGAGGAGCTCTTTTAGTGTAGTTACCTTTCTTAAATTTCACTCACAAAATATAATATTTTCTTGGTGTTGTTTGTTAGATTAATTATTCTGTGCGGATGCTGAACATTATCCGGAAGCCAACCAGAATGTGCCACATCACCTTGTGTTTGGTACCGCGGCTCGGTACCGCTGAAGTATCGCATTCTTGTTGGTCTCCAGACAACGTTCTGCGTCCGGTCTCCGCACAGAATAATTTCTCCGGTTGTTAACCTGATTAAAAAGAGATGACTAGTCGAAAATGTTTTTAACCCTTATTAAAAAAAAACGTTAGAGTTCAAAATATGCTATGCCATTTTGTTTTCTTAGATAAAGATTTTGTTTGCGATTGCTTTCTTACTGCTTTTTAAAACAACTTTTTAGTTCAAAATTTTATTGAACTATAAATTTTGGAACTAAAAAACTTTTTTAAAAACAATAAGAAAGTCGTCCCAAACAAATCCAAAGATTTTACAGTTTACTATAAGAGTTTTTCGTTGTTCTCAGCAGCTTTAGGCTTCGTTTGGGGTAACTTTCGTATTGCTTTTTAAAATGGCTCTCTAGTACAAAAATTTCAAATTCAAGAAACTTCTGTACTAGAAAGTTGTCGAAAAGAAAGTCGTCCCAAACTAAGCCTTAATTATGATATGATTTTTTTTTTTTTACGCTTTTGCAGGAAAAAGCTGGTTATTTCTTCTGCTTGGAGGATCGAGCTTTGCTCTGCAGGCATTGCGATCTAACAATACACTCAGCAAGCCCTTTTGTATCCCACCATCAGAGATTCTTAATCACTGGTGTGAGGGTTGCTCTTCAACACTATTTCACAAACAACAGTAGCAGCAACAGAAGCAGTGCCGCGGTGAATGAATTGAGTAACAGCAGTGGAAGTATTGGCAATAGTAGTAATCCTGCTGGCTCTCTGGCCTCAACAAGTCTGGCTGTGGAGAAGACTGAGGGCTTTAAGCCTAACTGGCCATGGAATGAGATATTTGAGGGTCCTGATTTTGATCATTGCTAAGCGTTGATGTGTTCTTCTCTTTTTTATGTAACAGATGGGAATATATTATAGGATCTTGGTATCAACATCTCATATAGAAACTGTATCAGAATGGACTATTTATGTAAAATCTGTGATGCTCTTGAAAAATATGAAATAACATGATAATAAGTAGAAGACGATGAAGTCGTCGTCTTCATCGTCTTCTACTCACTATCATTAAGAAAAAAAAAAAAAGAGTAGAAGACGATGAAGTCCATGTCTTTTATTTTCATAAATTCGAATGTATTTTTGCTGTAGGATATGTATTGCTTATTCAAATAGTTATAATTTATTTTATAGATGAGTAGGCTGATGTAATAGTGGCTTTAATTGGAGCATTTTCTGGTACTTGCTTACTGGCTAAAGAAATTTGCATCCAGATTTTGTTATATGTGAAACGTTTGAATTTTAGGCTCCGTTTCGGATAGCTTCTTTGTTGCTTTCTAAAACTATTTTTTAGTACAAAAATTTCTAATTCAAAATATTTTTGTAATAAAAAATAATTTTATAAAGTAGCAAAAAATTGCCCCAAACAAAGCCTTCAATTATTGACAGCAAACGCCAAACACCAAACTTAAAGCTGTTAATAAATAAGAGAGTCAATTCATTATAAATGCATAGCTCACTTTGACCTGGTGGTTGAGAGCTTAGGCTTCCAACTAAGAGTTCTTGGATTCGAGTCTTTGTGTATGCGTTGTGTTTGTGAGTTTACCTTAAATGGCTTAATGTTCAAAAAAAAAATCATTATAAATGTTATGGATATATAAATAGAGAACAATTTGAAAAAAAAGAGAGATTTAAAGAAATAATTAGTAAAATTTCACTTCTTCATTGGTTGCAAGTCACTCAAAAATTATATCTAGGCTTATTTGGACGATTTTATTACTGCTTTATTTTTCAAATCGTAGCTTATTTGGACGATTTTCTTACTGCTTTATTTTTCAAATCGTAGCTTATTTGGACGATTTTCTTACTGCTTTATTTTTCAAATCGTAGCTATAATGTTTATTTAACCGTTGTTTTTTAATACTTTGCAAAAAAAAAAAAAGAGTGCAATTAAAAAAATTAGAGTAATTTGGATCAATTTGAATGAGTATAAAAGATATACAAATTAATATTTTGTTTATTTGCTTGTTTTAAATAAAATAATAAAATAAATATAATATAAAGTTCAATGATAATGACCACATTGATTGATAACGAACCATTACGAAGACAAAGACGGCAACCAACAGGAGATTGCAATGGCAATTGATAATTGATGGTGATTGTGGGCAACGTCTGGTCAAATCCGAAGTTCTGAACGTATCTGAATGTATACCGAGCAATACAGAGAGCTCAATACCGAGTTTCAGGAGACATTGCGCATAGTTCTTGACCTATGAACGCGTTCGGTGACCGAACGTAATAATTATTCATTGTTGACAGGCAAGCAAGTGATACTAACAATTATAATGACATAATTTACAATTAGATATAACAATTTTCAAATACACAAAAATTAAACTATTATATAAATTTCAAATATTTTAAAATTTAACTTTGAATATCTTTTAATTAAAATCAAATGTCAATATTTTTAAAATTCTTGTATTTGAAATATTTTATATACCTTTTACTTTAAACCAACCAATCCTAAATCTTCAATGTGACAACCAACAGTAATTGACACTATACATTCCAAATATTACAAAAAAAGTTAATGTTTTAAAAACATGGAAAAATCAAAATAATGATAAAATCTAGACGTATAAGGATATTAGTTAACCAAAACTGTAATATTTATATAACGCAATAACCAAGCATTTAAATAGTCCATTCTTATATCTCAGTAGTTGGAAAAATTATTCTGTGCGGACACCGGACAGCATCCGAAGACTAATCAGAACGCGCCAAATCATTTTTTTTGCTCGGAACTGTTGTTTGTCGGGCGATGTGACGTGTTCTGGTCGGTCTCCAAACCATCTGGTGTCTGCACAGAATAATTTCTCCAGTAGTTGACAGTCTAATGTAACCACATCATTGAGCGAGCTCAGCGCAACAAGGCCTTGTTCTGCTGAACCCTATAATGGGACTGTTCTATTTTCTTGCAAAGCAATACAAAATCCCTAAACAGTTTTATGCTGTGGAATTCATAAGCAGCAATTTCCTTATTCTAGAAAGTATCAACACACAGGCAAAGATGGTTGCAGTTAACAGAGCATGCAAATAGCTATACAAGAAGAAAATTTGGTGTCTCTTGCAGCAGATTATTTAGAAAGATAGGTAATAAACCACTCAGAAAAAGTTCACAGTTTCTACACAATAGAGACTTGGAAAGAAACAGATTGAACAGTAGCTCGAAGACATCAGGTGCTCTTTCAGGTATACCTGCACAGAGCAATCGCAATATTTTAAGAATCTATAAGCTTGATTCAGAGAATTTAATCTATGGATTCGCTTGAGTTGGAAAAAGAACAAGCTGTGAAAACAGACAATCACTTGAAAAATAGAAAATAATATAAGCATATAAATGCTATTTGTCTATTTGATTACTGCCTCCGGATTTAGGCTTCGTTTGGAATGGTTTTCTTACTGATTCTTAAAACAGCTTTTTTAGTAAAAAATAAAAAAATTTGGACTAGAAAACTACTTTAAAAAGCAGTAAGAAAGCCGTCCCAAATAAAGCCTTAATAAAAAGAAATATAACGTTTTGTTATCAAAATGTGTATCTTAGGATAATTAAGTTATTTAAGCGAAAATAATTTACCAAATCAATAAACCAAATTGCCAAAATTTTGAAGAAGAACGGCATTATATGAAAAAATATATACATCTCAGATTTTGATGGCCGCATAAATGATTGTTCGCGCAGGAAAATATCAGAATATGTGAGTGCTTTTTTTTTCAATGAATGGTGTGTTTTTACTTGGATGTTCCATAGAACATTGCACTATTTCCCTCCTAAGAAATTATACTAGTTCCTGAATTATTATAAATCGAGGGATTCTCCGGTAAAGATTACACACAAAGGATCAAACAACATGATCACTTTACCCGATGCTTATACACTTCAATCGATGCTACTTTTCATGAGGCCAATCCTATCTATTATACCCCATCTTTTATACCTTCCTAACAAGATACTCTTCCTCCAGAAGTTCGGATGCCTACGACTGCCTCTCTAAAGATTTGAATATGAAGAACTCAACCACTGTCCACAAAATCTTCAGCTAACTTGTCAAATTGGACTTAGCATCTTCTTGCTAATGAGCTCTCTGATCAACAATTTGTGGTATGCCCTGCAACAAGCCTTCCTGCATGCGTTCTCACCATGGTATTAGAGCTTTATGCTCTTTTAATGTTGTCTTGACTTAGGGTGTAGGGTGAAAGCCAATCAAGCAGGCTCGCAACCTGGCTCAACTAATTAATGAGCTTGAGGGTCAAACTCATCAAGTCACCAGCTCTATGTTTGAGTTTAATGTAGCTTGGATCATCGACTCGTCGAGCTACTAATTTAGTTTCCTAATTTGCATAATCATAGGTCCGCCCCCACTTTGATATGGCCTGAACTCAAACTGCAACCTTCTATTTTTCTATTCACGAAAGGCGGAATGCAGAAAGCCTAGCAAAATGTGAAACACCAGTTTCATCATTCCCCACTAACTCCTCTCAAACCCGTCATTTCCGACAAGACAAAACTATCTTAACACTAAAAATTTTTAGGATAAATTCATGATCATCTGAACTTAGATTTCAAAAAGTTATAGTTGAACTAAAAGTTTCAACAAGATGAGAACCCAATGACACCAAAGGTGTCCAATTTGAGTCCAAATGAACCTAAATCAAATACTTGAAGCATATTTGGAAAGTTTGAGACATTAATTATACAATCAAATGATTTTCTAATTTTGCATATTTATAGTCAAATCGAGCAACTCGATGAAATGAATCAATGAGCCCAAATTCATCTAATTTCAAGAACTTTGAGGAACTTAAAAATGTTAAATAAACGGTCTATAAGAAAATGATTCAATATGTATCATCTGATAAAGTGTTACGAATTTTAAGCTAGATTTACCAAAATATCAATCTCAAAATAATATAAATAGACTATGTTCTCCACATGAAGGGGGCCTACACTGGAGTTTGAAGAGAACTCGTTGATTTGAAGAACTCCAGAGCTATACCAAACATTTGACAGCGACGATCACGACTAGCCACTACCATCATCCAATTGCTACTCTCGGACCGCCATCACCATCATCTAGCCATTGGAGCCCCACCAACATTATTTAACAACAATTATCTGGCTATCATAATCTATTCACCATCATTTAATCACCGTCTTTCGACCGCCATCATCCGATGACCATCATTTCATTGCATCATTTGACTTTCATCATCATCCCTCCACTATTTCTCCCATAATCTCTACAACTAGGGAGACCAAGCGAATGTTCTCAACTTTGTAATTTTGTCTGCTCTAATTGTGGAGAGTAGCGAAATTCCAGAACTTCAAATATATAGTGAATTATATCAACTGTATTAGACTCCATAATTTCATTTATATGTGTTTTTTCTCGTAAAATTTTTTGTTGACTCTAATATTCTTCTCATGTATATGTGGTTGGATTTTCATGCAAAGCTAGGACATAAAACTCCTTATCCATTGTTATAAATTTTATAGCACGTAACAATAATAAAAGTGTATAACCTGCAACAACTAAATTGATTAAATGAAATTAACTTATCAAATCAATTAACTAGTTTTTCCAAAAATTGAAGAACGTCGCCATTACGTGAAATAAAAAATTTTAGAATGTGATGGTAGCATGGACTACTGTTAACGCTAGAAAATATCAAAATATGAGAGTCTTTTTATTTGACACATGGTGTATTTTTATCTGGATGTTTCTTAGAACACTATATTTTCCCCTCTTAAAAAACAATACTAATTCCTCTATAATTATAAATTAAGTGGTTCTCCAGTGAATAATGTACCCATTAAAAGATATTTGCCAATTAACATGGAACTAAAGCTAGATTAGTCTCACCCCCTCAAATCGCTTCTCCAATCAATCCCACCTTCCGTCTCCCTCCTCCGCCCCAATGCTTACCCATTATAGTTGTCCCATAACCCAAGTCATATAGCATGTGTCCACATGTTGTGCCTCATAGGTCCCGTCCGCAACTGGTTGAATATGTGTTTCACTACATGCACACATGCTCCCTCCCTCCCTCTTAATATCATGCCCATTCAACCTCAGCTTAATGACTCAAAAGCTTCCTCCAATAAAACCACCATCAAATTCAATATTCCAAATACTTGTGGCGTTCAAAAACCTTTCACGTAATTGTTGTTTCTCATGAAAAGTTCAATCACCTTAATGTCACTCCTCTAGATTGGCATGACACCGTCAAGTTTGCAAAGTGGCAAGCGTCTAACTATGCTATTCGTATTTGATTGCTCAGCAATCTTGAACCCTCAATTACCTTCACACTTAGTGATGTGATACCACATGCGAAGGAGCTTCTTAAGAAATTTTCGAATGATTGATAAAGTAATTTCAATTAATAACTTATTGAGATAACAAGCAAAATTCCTCAAAGAATTCTTAGTTTTCAACTAGCTTAGGCAAGGAAGTACATGTAGAATAGCTAAACTCAAAGATAACCAAAGATAGTAGCAATACTAAAAGCTATTAATCAACAATCCACAACTTAATAACGAGAGTTTTTACCTTGGGGAATGTATCACTCAACTACACTAGGCTTAGCGGAAGAAAGATTTTAGCAAACCCGACGATGCCACGAGAACGGTAGCAACCACAACGAACTTGATCCACGGGAAGGTTATCAGTGTCGAGGATGATGGAAATGATCGACTGTCGATGCTCCAATTGTAGTTTGGATGTCGGAGGTCCTTCACTCAACTCTTCTCAAAAATAAGAGAGATGCACATTCTGACAAGATCATTTGAATGCTAGGGAAGATGTTTTCCCGCAACATGGAACAGTCGGGAAGTGGTGCAAAAATTCAAGGCAGCAGCCGTTTTGCTCTTGGACAGCAGTTTTCCTGAGGCAGAAGTTCAGGGCAGCAACAATTTTCAGTCAAGGGAGTCTTGGACAACAGTTGGGGATCCTTTTAAGAGGCTGGGATGCAAGTGGTTTGGCTCAGAAAACTTGAACAGCAGACGTTGGGCAGCAATGGGGAAATTCTGGCATAACCACGGTGAAGTTTCCTTTGCTGGAATTTCATGGCAGCAAGGGGAAGTTTAGGAATTAATGCAGGAGGAATGACCAAGGATTCACATTAATTCTAAAGGCTAGAAGAGGGGGGATTGATTTCAAAACTGAAATTGATTTCAGATTTTGAATACTTTGGAGGGAATTAATTTGAAATTCGATTTCAAATTAATGGGTGATTAATGCATTGATTGGGGTGTTAATGGGGGGGGGAAGCCATGAATGGGGCCGGCGGTATAGAGGAGAGAGGGAGGAGTTTCTATTCAAAAACCTGAAATTATTCTCAGGTTTAATGGGAATTAGGAGGGAAAAATATTTGAAGTTGATTTGAAACTCATGTGTCATCGATGCATTAATGGGAGGCATTGATGGGGCTCCATCCAAGAGTGGCCGGCGGCTTATAGGGGGGAGAAATTGATGTGGGGACAATGAAAAGCTTTCCAAATCAGCACACAAGATCTAGAAAGGAGTATGAAGAAATCCATTTGAATTTGAATTTCGTCATGAAGCGTCTTCAAAACTTTCCTAATTTGGAAATTTTAAAATTGGCAAGATTTTGAAATTCAAATTCGAGGGGAATGGGAGATGAGGTTGATGGTTGAAAGGTTCACAGACGGATGATGGTGGTGGGGTGGCCGGCGGCCAAGAGGAAGCTAAGGCCGGCGGTTGGGGGAAAAGGAAGGGGGGATCGGATGTCGGGGATAGACCACGAGCCACGGACTCTTCCAATGACTGGTAGGTATTGCTTTTCGCCCTCACCTTGGGCTCTCGTTCTCCTCTCTAGCTCTCCACAAGAAGAAGAAGAAGACAAGATAATCAAAACAAATTTTCATTCATAATATTCATTAGTCTATTACAAAGCATCAGACCCCTATAAATAGGTCTTCAAACATAAGGAAATAAAAGTACTCAAATGCCCTTTGGGCTACAATAAGACAACACTCCTCATGGGGGTAAACTAGGAAATAAAAATGCTAACTAAATAAAACATAAAATACATAAAAAATTAAAGGCTCTGAATTGTAGCCGTCGATCGGCGCTGTCTCCGGCGATACACATGCTTGAATCTCTAATCGATGTCCACATCATTCTCCCCAGGTGGGAGAAAGCTCGACCCCGTCGAGTAAAAGTCTCTGGAGCTCTCGTACATCTCTAGGAGGTCTGGATTTAAAGTCTGTAGCTCCTCTCGATCAATCCATGTATCCTCGGTCACCGGCTTCCCTTTCCAATGAACCAAGTACCTGTAGCGCCCGCCTTCCTTCATGGAAATGATTTCATCGTCAAGTATAGCTTCAACCTTCTCCGCAATGGGTAAGTGGGGGTAAATCGGGGAGTGGGGGTAGGCTGGGGTTCTCACTTGGTGGGTTCTCAAAAGGCTTATTTTAAAGTGGATTATTAGGGTTCAACTCTGGTCCCTCAAAGGTTACTAGATCTTCTATATTAAATGTAGGATTGAGGTTAAAACCTTTAGGAAGGTCCAGCACATAAGCATTACTAATTACCTTTGAAATTATTCTAAAGGGTCCGGCGCTTCTAGCATGTAACTTCTTCACGGAGCCCGGCGGAAAACACTCCGGACGGATCCGTACCATCACAAAGTCTCCAACTGCGGATTCTTTAAATCTTTTCATGTGATCTACAATAAGTTTATAATTGGAATTACTGTGTTCAATTCTTCTTTTAATTTCTTTATGAAGCTCCAGGTGATGAGATGCAAATGCATATGCAAAAGAACCGGTATGCATGATAAATGACAAGAATCAAGGCTCACACAAAAGTTTTAAACAGAAATAACTTGGAAGACAACATACTACAAACACACACACAATATAATAACTCATACGAACACAAAGCCAGAAAAAAAAGTGGACAAGTCCCAAAATGAGTGGTTTTAAAGTGTCTGGTCTAAGGGAACTGGGGTAGGGGGAAATGAAGACACTCTTAGCTACTAGGGCACTTCTATAGGTGGTTTCAGTTAGGGTCGACAGCAGTCTCCTAGTGGGGATAGTGTCATCTAATAAATTCATCCAACTAGGATAGAAGTGGTCCTTATCCTGGTAGGACGAGGTTACAACGGGCAAAATGTAAGAATCAGGAATGACACACTCGACCAAATATAAATCCAATTGAGCAGCTCTAAAGTTAGACTCTAATGAAACAAGAGGGGGCTCATTGCTCAAATCAGGCTCAAAAAACTTTCAGACTCAAAGTACTGTCTTCCGAAAGAGACTCAGATTTGGTTGCAACCCTAAGATCCATGGGTTCCGTTCCACTTATATCAGGTGATAAATTTGATTGACTTACTTCCAACTCGAGATTATCTAAGTCGCCATCAGAATTATCCAGAACTAAATCAGAATTATCCAAAATTAAATCAGAATTATCCGGAGTCATCTCAGTGGGTGTTACAACTAAATCAAGATCTTCCAAATTTAATTCCACAGGGTTCAAGGTCAGATCAGTGTCGTTCGAGATCAAATTAATATCTTCCCGGCAGACCTTATCCAAAGGGATATCCATTATGAGATTAGGATCAGGATGGACTAAGATATCAAAATTTGAGGATTCTAGATCTCCTAACTTAGGATTTACATCATGTAGGAAGTCTAATGTAATCACTTCAATCTCATCCTCAAAGAATGCTTCATTATCATTGATATTATTAGCATCCACGAAATGAATGCACTCAGCTTCAGGTTCAGGGGACCTTTTCTTTTTAAATCATTTCTCTATTAAAATTAAACTTTCAAGGTCAAGGATTGGAGAGGCTAAACGTTGACGGGGATGGCCAGAAATCGGTGCAAGTGGGGAGTTATGTGGGATTGAACCAACAGAAGGCCCAATAGAGGGTCGGCCATCATGGTTAGGTGAAGACCTACAGGGTGGGGCAGCAACCCTGATGTTACTGATGGGTGGGTGGTCTCGACCATAGTAATGTCCACGACTTGTCCCAACAAAAGAGGTAGGGTGATGCTCTAGATGACGGTCACTAGTAGAGGGTCGGTATTTCAAATTAAGTTCTCATCTCATGTCTTTCCAATTAAGGTACTCACCGCGAGACTCTTTATGATCTTCCAATCTTGCCCAAAATTTAAGAGCCTGACCTTTGAGGTGAGATTTAGCAATGCTAATCTGGTGGGATTCAGGGATATGACATGATTCAAAATAGTCATCTAGTTGTCTAGCCAATTCCTTAAAGTAGTAAGGGTTTGAGGAACCATCAAAGGTAGGTAAACGGTAATGTGACTCTAAGTGAGGCCGTGGAGGCTTAGGCTCAGGTCTCGGGTGATAAGCTGAGTGGGGCATGTAATTAGAGTGGGGATAGTCAACGGGTTTCTCCGTCATAATTCTAGTCATATTTTCCACTAGGTTAACGATGTCATCTAAACTCTTTTGGAGTCTTATCGGGTCCATTGAAAAGTGTCAAGTGAAACCTAGTGAAGATTGGGTGCAAGGTACCACACTCTACAAAGGGAAAACACTATTTCGACTTGCTATAAGGTGCAGGAAAAGTACTGGACAGCAAGCTTCAAGAAGGGTTTAAGTCACCCGATATTTAGGGAGATTGCTAAGGCTTGGGCAGCACCTAAACACTAAGTTAAACTCTTCCAAAATGACACTACAAGGTGCAGATTTTGTTTGGACAGCAAACTAAACTGAGGGACGAAGTTATCTAAGCAATTTAGATGGACTCTAGGGTGTGGTCAGCAAGTTATCACAAGTTTAATGTCACCTAAATGTCACTAAACAATGCAGGAATGAGGGGGACAGCAAACTACAGCAGTTTGTTTAAGTTGTCTAGGTGTTAGGAAGGGTCCGAGGGAGTGGACAGCACCTAAACAGATGCTTTAAGTTCACTAAACGATGACTAAATATTGCTGGAACAGTGAGGACAGCAGTTTTACTTCAAGGTGTAGTTGCTCTAGACACTTAGAAACCTTACAAACAAAAGGCCAGCACTAAGACACTAGTTAGTATGACCTAACTCAACTGGATGCTTGCAGGAATTGTAAAAACAGTAGTGAAAAACAGTGAGTAAACTGAGATATGCGATGATATGCATGCAAAAACTAAACTATAACGCAAGATTAGACCCTAGGATGTTTTCTAACATGTCGTGCATGCCTACCATGCTCTGATACCAAGATGATGTGATACCACATGCGAAGGAGCTTCTTAAGAAATTTTCGAATGATTGATAAAGCAATTTCAATTAATAACTTATTGAGATAACAAGCAAAATTCCTCAAAGCATTCTTAGTTTTCAACTAGCTTAGGCAAGGAAGTACATGTAGAATAGCTAAACTCAAAGATAACCAAAGATAGTAGCAATACTAAAAGCTATTAATCAACAATTCACAACTTAATAACGAGAGTTTTTACCTTGGGGAATGTATCACTCAACTACACTAGGCTTAGCGGAAGAAGGATTTTAGCAAACCCGACGATGCCACGAGAACGGTAGCAACCACAACGAACTTGATCCACGGGAAGGTTATCAGTGTCGAGGATGATGGAAATGATCGACTGTCGATGCTCCAATTGTAGTTTGGATGTCGGAGGTCCTTCACTCAACTCTTCCCAAAAATAAGAGAGATGCACGTTCTGACAAGATCGTTTGAATGCTAGGGAAGATGTGGGTAGCAACCAAGAGCTTTCCCGCAACATGGAACAGCCGGGAAGTGGTGCAGAAATTCAAGGCAGCAGCTGTTTTGCTCTTGGACAGCAGTTTTCCTGAGGCAGAAGTTCAGGGCAGCAACAATTTTCAGTCAAGGGAGTCTTGGACAACAGTTGGGGATCCTTTTAAGAGGCTGGGATGCAAGTGGTTTGGCTCAGAAAACTTGAACAGCAGACGTTGGGCAGCAATGGGGAAGTTCTGGCATAACCACGGTGAAGTTTCCTTTGCTGGAATTTCATGGCAGCAAGGGGAAGTTTAGGAATTAATGCAGGAGGAATGACCAAGGATTCACATTAATTCTAAAGGCTAGAAGAGGGGGATTGATTTCAAAACTGAAATTGATTTCAGATTTTGAATACTTTGGAGGGAATTAATTTGAAATTCGATTTCAAATTAATGGGTGATTAATGCATTGATTGGGGTGTTAAAGGGGGGGAAGCCATGAATGGGGCCGGCGGTATAGAGGAGAGAGGGAGGAGTTTCTATTCAAAAACCTGAAATTATTCTCAGGTTTAATGGGAATTAGGAGGGAAAAATATTTGAAATTGATTTGAAACTCATGTGTCATCAATGCATTAATGGGAGGCATTGATGGGGCTCCATCCAAGAGTGGTCGGCGGCTTATAGGGGGGAGAAATTGATGTGGGGACAATGAAAAGCTTTCCAAATCAGCACACAAGATCTAGAAAGGAGTATGAAGAAATCCATTTGAATTTGAATTTCGTCATGAAGCGTCTTCAAAACTTTCCTAATTTGGAAATTCCAAAATTGGCAAGATTTTGAAATTCAAATTTTGAATTTTCAAAATTTGAATTCAAGGGGAATGGGAGATGAGGTCGATGGTTGAAAGGTTCACGGACGGATGATGGTGGTGGGGTGGCCGGCGGCCAAGAGGAAGCTAAGGCCGGCGGTTGGGGGAAAAGGAAGGGGGGATCGGATGTTGGGGATAGACCACGAGCCACGGACTCTTCCAATGACTGGTGGGTATTGCTTTTCGCCCTCACCTTGGGCTCTCGTTCTCCTCTCTAGCTCTCCACAAGAAGAAGAAGAAGACAAGATAATCAAAACAAATTTTCATTCATAATATTCATTAGTCTATTACAAAGCATGAGACCCCTATAAATAGGTCTTCAAACATAAGGAAATAAAAGTACTCAAATGCCCTTTGGGCTACAATAAGACAACACTCCTCATGGGGGTAAACTAGGAAATAAAAATGCTAACTAAATAAAACATAAAATACATCAAAAATTAAAGGCTCTGAATCGTAGCCGTCAATCGGCGCTGTCTCCGGCGATACACATGCTTGAATCTCTAATCGATGTCCACATCACTTAGGCTTCTGACAGCTTGCCAAGATGAAAGATATTCTTTGTTTCACCAACTTCCAAGAAGTACTATCTCATATTTACAGTTCATATTCGAAGATATTTTCTCTAGTAGTATGTTGATCTCCTGACCATTCCATAATAGAATCCATGATTCCTAACAGTGTGACTACTCTTATTTAGGATTCATTATGCCACTAAGCTCTCAAACTTTGCTTCCTGATTAGTTTGCTCTCTATTGGAGTAGCTCCAGTAGAAGATAAGATTAGAGAGAGTCGCCTTAGATGGTTTGGTCACATAAAACGGCGGCCTTCCGATGACCCGGTTAGGAAAGTAGAGGTATTAGATTTGACTTATGTTAAGAAAGGTAGAGACAGATCTAAAAAGACTTGGTTAGAAATTATTAGGAATGACCTTTCTTTATTAGATTTAAACAAAAATTTAACTTTTAATAGGACACAATGGAAAAAAAGGATTCATGTAGCCGACCCCACCGAGTGGGATAAAGGTTTGATGTTGTTGTTGTTGGATTGTCTATCCATCCAATTCTTCATCTCTCAATGTTTTCTGTCCCACAATTCCCTATAAACCTATTGTCCATCCTTTCTTTTATTAAATCTTATAATTTTTACCGCCTTTTTTTCCCGCAATTTATTTTTTAGGATATTAATTTAATGAAGACAATTGGTTGAGGGGTTGAAACTAGTGAAATTTACCACATAGTGACTAATACCTAATCCATTCTCTCTTCCACTATTACTTCACATCACTGGCATTGTCATTTGAGTCATCATCCTCTTCAAAAATTTGTACACTTATGCCTCTCCAAAATTGAATCCCGAGCCCGCGAAGCTAGATAAACATCATCATTTCTTTTGCTTCAACCACTAATCATTGTAGTCATACTTTCGAGTTTAGTTCACTTAGACATTTGGGGTCCTAATCTTTAGTTTACTCCCATGGGATTTATTTTTGTCACATTCTTTAATAATATCAAGGGTCTACTTCTCTGCTTTCAATTGAAAGTTCTTAATCTATTTCAAATTTTTATCGGGAATTTACAACTTTTTTAACTTTAATTAAAACTTTGCACATTAATAATAGCCTGGAATTTAAAGTTGTTTCAATTTTAAACTTTTCCCTTTAATAATGATATTATTCATCAGACCTGTCCCTATACAGCTCAGGAGAATATTGTTGTTGAATCCAAAAAATTAGCATTTGCATAATGTTGCCAGGGTACTAACTACTAATTTTTCATATAATTATCTTTTATCAATTCTAGGGAGATGCAGTCTTCAAAGCATGTTATCTCATCAATCATATCCTCTCTCCTCTCAACTGATCATTCGCCCATCTTCACTCTTTATGCTAGCCAAATTATATTCCTTCTTACACATATGGTATTTGGTTTTCTACTTTGCTCATCTATTATGCTCCCATCACAAGCTCTCTTGCATGTCATTCAATAATTTCTCAAGCATTCACACACATACAAATGATCAAACATTATGATCTCTTTACCCGATACTTGTACACTTCGACCGATACAACTTTTTATGACACCAATCCTTTGCCCCCATCTTTTATGCATTCCCAACATGTTCTGCTTCCTCCATAAGCTCATATGTCTATTTCAACCCCTCTAAAGATTTACTCATTAACAACTCAATCACCATCAACAAAATCTGTAACTAAATTATAAGATTGGACTAAGCATCCTCTTGTTAATGAGCTCTCTTATCAACATTTTCCATATGCTTTACAACAATATAAAAGAGAGTATATTCCTCCTCCTATACACTCTTACTTTTTGATCATTATCTCCTTCCATCTGTACACTTCCCTTATCAATCATTTACATCTATTGAAATGTGTGCATATAGTACTATTCTTCTTATTGTTGGAAAATGAATAAATGTCAAAGCTGAAAATCAAGATCCTATGAATTCAAGATAAGCAAATCAACATAACATATTCATACCAAGGAAGGAAAATAGGAACCCATGAATTCATTAAAAGGAAAAAAAATCTAGAGCATGATTTTAAAATCTTTATTTATTTGCATAGTTGTAAAAACATTTTTATTTCATTTATGGATCAATCTTCCTATTGCTTTCTATCAAATACTTTATGATTCCTTCCTGCAGGTCTTCCTCCCATGGTATTAAATCTTTAAGCTCTTCTAATTGTATTTTGTCTTGGGGTACATCTAAGTTAACCTGACTAGCACTTGATTCGCTAAGAAGCTTGCGAGTAAAGCTCATTGAGCCATGACCTAGAGTTCAAGCTCATAACTCATAGTCGAGTTCATATGTTATACGAGCCTGAGTTTGAGTTTAATGCAACTAACATTATCAACTTGTTAACCTACCAGTTTAATTAACTAATTACTATCATCATAGGTCCATGTGCCACTTTGATTTGATCCAAATTCAAATAGCAACCTTCTATTTTCTACTTCCAAAAAGGAGAATGCAGAAAACCTGGCGAAATACAAAATGCTATTTACGTCATTCTCCACTTCAAAATACTATTTACGTCATTCACCACTTCGCCATTCCCCAACTCCACATTTCTCAAATCCTAATTCTCCTTAGCCATTAGAAAATAGAAACCCTAGGATTTGAGAATTGACTTCATGCCACAAACTTTCCTTCACACTACAAAGCTACCTCCACACTCCCTCGCCTTCACACCCCACCCCGATTGTGCAAGTGTTGAAGTCCAAATGAAACTTTGTAGATCATCAGCTTCTTGGTCCTCTAAATCAAGGAGCAAGTTGTGCACTCACTCTCGGCAACCCCTACGCAACTAAGTTGCCTTAACCTTGAAACAACTTCTTCACGAAATCGTCAAAACGTTATTCTGTCAATATCGAACTATTCTGCACAATTCACTAGGCGTGATTTTTCCAACCATCGTCAAATTCAATTTCACTTTGCATCATCATTACAAATAATGTGATTTATCTACACATAATTGAATTCGATTTTTGCATCGTGTCCACTCCAATTTTGATTCCAACAGGGCCTTCACAGTCGCGATGACACAAATGATTTCTCTTCTTATTTCTATATGTTCCAATTCTTGTAGTAACACAGTTTCCACAATTCAACTCATTGGTGTACATAATCAATGATTTTGCTAATCCCATGGATACTCTTCTTTGACTCCCCATTCACATTGATTTCACATTTTTTGAGCGCTTTTCATCACCCACAACCTTCATTCCTTGTGACCTTCGTTGCAACATGAGCCTTCCCTAACCACAACCTTCATCACTGTTGTTAGATGCCCACCTAATGTGCTGAATTTTTCAAAGAGTTTCTTTGCTCCATTGCTTAAGTTGACCAATTCTCAAGACAAAGGCAACTAACCACTCAATCAAAGTCAAAGGTAATTCTAAACCAGAGATAATTTAATAAGGCTTTGATAATTACTAGCGATAATATAACGCCTAAGCTCAATGGTTTCAACTCATCTACACTCTTCGGTAACTATGTCCTTCCCTACAAAAAACAAGCCTCGGATAATGCTATAAATGAATATTGGGTCATACATGTAGGAGTTACAAATCATATGACATCAATCATCAAGTTTAGCACCTACACTTCTTATCCAAGTAATAGGAAAATTTCTAATGTTGGTGGCTCTCTTACCATAGAAACAAGATTAGGAGACGTCCAGATATTACCACTATTTGTTCTAAAAGATGTTCTTCATATTCCTAAACATTCTATTAACTAGAATGTTATGTCCATTCAAAAACTAACTTGAATTCCAAAGTAATAATTTTTCCTGCCTGCTATGTAATTCAAGATTAGGATGTGGGGAAGAGAAATGGACTTGCTAAGGAAAAAAAAGGAGGATTTTACTTCCTTGAAACATCAAATCAAAAAGTGTCAAGAATAATCTAACTATATCTTTCCATTTCTCCTCAAACAATGATATCATATGGAATTATCATTGTCATTTCTCCTCAAAAAAATAATATTAAAGGAAGCCAATTGAATGGCGCATCAGTAACATATAATAGATTAGGGCACTGCAAATAATGTAAAAGATTAGGGCGTTATGCCAGTGAAATCATATGTTCGAAGCAGAAAGCCAATAAAAATCTCAAAATTTAAAAATGTGAAGCAGTACCTAACCTAAAGCTACCACCCACACATGCTAAAGAAGTTCTCATTTTAGCTTGCAAGAGCAAGGAGTCGAACGAAGACAATCTCTTTCGATAAATGTCACTCATAATACTATTTTTGAAATATATGCACGGTCAGAAAATCAACTATTCTCAGCTCACCGACATCATTTGTAATTCCTCTAAAAAAAAATAAACTACAGCATCCACCTGAATCTTGAAACTTGAAAGCCCCAAATCCAGAAATATTTATCTCCAACAAACATGGACTTCTCAATCTCCAAACGATATCAACGCATACAATCAAATGAAGATTTACGGTTGACTTCCATACCAGAAAAGGCCCCATAGAAAAACCCTAAACTTCGATCATGCATAGTGAAGACAAAATCGAAAGTTTTCAGAAAATAAATATAAAACTTCTGTGGTAAAAAGGCACCTTTAAGGGATCTTAAGCCCTATTTAGTGAGAAGCATGGGGATCGGAGCTGTTAACGCGGTTGTAAACGGCTTCACCGACAAGGTAAACACCGAAGGCGATGAGGGCGATGCCAAGGCCGGGTGTGGCGTACCTGAACTGGTTGACCAGCATCGGATGCTTCCTCCATTCATCCCTTCTTTTAAAGAATTCACCAGTCGGCCCTAATGGCTTCGCCATTCTGCTCGGTTCTTTCCTTCTTTCCCTTGTTTTTCCTGAGATCTACAAAGAACTTCTGTAGATGACGGTGCTTTCCGGTTAAGAGAAAAAGGGCTTTGCAGGAATCCAACTGAATATTTATTTATTTATATATTTAACATTCAAAATTAAAATTTACTTTTATAATATTATCAGTTAAAATTTTAAACTAGCTATCTTATTAATCAAATTTAGCTAGTTAACAAAAAAAAAATCACAAAAATCGCTCATTTAACGGTCGGCTTACTCAACAAGATAAGTTGCCCGTCAAATGTGCGGCTTATATCATTTAATTTTTTTAAAAAAAATTTATTAAATATTAGTCATTGAATGTTAAATTTTGAAAATATGCTTTAGTGATGCATAATATTTGAGATTTTTTTTTTGAGCTGTCAAGTTGCACGGAATAGTCACATCGTATGAGCGGCAAAATTATCTTATCAAATAATGGTGTATTATCAACTCATATTTATAGATAAGGGGGGGTGTCAAAATCGGGGTTTCAGTCAAATTCAAGTAAAACCTGGAACTAACCCGGGTTTAAACGGGTAGACCCTAACCCGACCCGGGTATATAGACGGGTCGAAAATTCGGACCCATACCCGACCCATCGGGTTGCCGGGTTGACCCGACCCAACACGATTCCGCTTCTGGCAAAGATGGGACGGCGGAATGGTGGGCTGCAGGCGGCGAGCTGGTGCGAACACGAGCGAGCTGGCGCAGATGTGAGCAAGCAGGCACAGGCATGAGCAGGTAAGTGAGCTGGTAGCCTCGGGCGTGCGGGCGGCTGCTGGCAAGTGCGGGCAGACGGTCAACTATGCGGTCAACAGTAGGTAGAGCACGGGCAGCCGTGGGCAGGTGCGCGAGCAGTCGGGGTAGGTACGGGCAGTCTCGGGTAGCGTGGGCAGCTCATTTCAAATGGGTTTCCAGGTTGACCCGACAACCCGTCAGGTCAACCCAATGTCACGACCCGGCCCGGTTAGCTCGCACGTGCGAGGCGGGAATAGAGATCGGACGTAAGGAAGATAAAAGAAACTTTACAAAATAATTAATATAACTCCAAAATGAAGCATCAACATAAAGAAAGAGCCACTACAATTTCCAAACATGAACTTTTTCTTTTCTTTCATTCATAAATCATCAAGTTTACAAAATTACAAAATGGGAATCCAAAAGCCATTTTTCTCTTACTCAACATTTCTAACCTTTCTATACAAAACATCAAAATACAAAAGAACCTGTCGCCCGTCGTCTCCCTACGACGGTAAGTGTGCGGTGGTTGGTCGGCCATTTACCCCTTCCTAGATCTTCCTGAAAAGTATTCCCACAATGAGGGTGAGTCTTATACTCAATAGGTGAGAATGGAAATTCAATTAAACTTAAAATCAAGAGAGAAAACTATAACATGCTTTGAGTAATTTAGCAAAAGAATCATCGATCATAAAACAAGTTGTGCTCAAAGAAAAGCATACCTTTACCTCAACTTTCAAATGCATATTCCTTCCATAACCTTTCCTTTCTTTCTTTTTTTAAAACCATGCCTAAAGGGATAATCTCATTTGCATGTAACATGTGTATGAAACATTCATAATAGTTTAATATACATATAACTATGACATCCGTCTCAGAAGTATCACTTGTACTGATCAGGTACATATAAATTGGCCATTTCCTTTTCCATTGGTTCATAGGAACCATCCTTTTCCATGGCTCATAAGAGCCTCCTTTTTCATGGCTCATAAGAGCTTCCTTTTCCATGTGATACTCCCGCATCAACATGCACACACATTTATTACTTAAATAATCATAAAAATGCTCCATGTAGAATTATCCATAAGCTATGCAAGTGTATGTTTCCTCAAAGATGCTTATGCTTGCTATGCTTATATGTACATTGCATGTAAGGTAGAGAAAGTCATGTAGAGCAAGTGTAGGAGATGAGTATGTAATCCAATCATAAGTTGAGCATTGCATAAGGGAAACATTTGTAATTGCCTCAAGTATCCATAAACTTACAAAAGAAAAGTTGAGACATAAGAGTTCAAATGGGCATAAATGATTTGGCAATTTCTATGTAATTCAATGAAATAAAAGTTGTCTAACATTTAAAAGAAAATCCATTCCACCTATCTCAATCTGTGTCCCCTTTTCGTTTGTCCGATCAACTCTTTCCTTCCACTCAATTTATATCTAAAAGAAATAATTAAAGAATACATTAGTGACTAATTCCTATACACTAAACTAAACCTTAACTCTAAAGTAATAAAAGTGACATTTCTGTGTTTTGTTTAAGTTCCAAAACAAACCCTTATCATTTTTCATGAAATCTTTCAACCACTTTCTTCTCATTAAAAGTTTAGGCCAAACTTTAGATTCTAAACATACAACACTCTTCCTCACCTTCAAAACATCCTTAAAATAAATTAAATTTTTGGAATTAAATAAATCAAAAATTAGAAAATCTTGTATGTCAAACAAAATCCATAAATTAGTCTCTAAAATCCCCCCCCCCCAAATACTAATAAAAATCATAGGGATCAAAAATATCATGATTGGGGAAAAACTCTAAATCCATAAACTCAAAACTTTGCTTAAACCTTACAATGTCTTCACATAAAAACTTCCCCATACCCTTAGAAATATCTTTTGTGAATGCATTTCCAAAGAGGATCAATTTTAAGTAAAACCCTAATTTTCAAAACTCATATTTTGATGAAAGAAAGTGCACATTAGGGTTTAGAAACATCCCCCTAACCTTCCCTAAACTTTTCTCAAAAGAATCTCAAAGAAAACTTAAGTTTTTCTCAAACCCTAGAAATCTTCTCATCCAAAAATCTTGAGAATGAGAGGGAAAAACCTAGTTCTATTGCATACCTTTCACTTCCCTTAGTCTCCCCTACGATTTTCCCCAAGTTCGGCCGCCGGAAACTGCCGCCGGAGCCGCTCGATCTCCCTTGCCCGTCGCCCCTACCGTCCGCTCCCTCTCGGTTTCTTTCGCTCAAACCGTGCGAATGGGGGAGAATGAGGGCTCGGTTGGCTCATAATAGGAAGATGGGGGAAAGCCAAAAGACATACATGCCCTTACTTAAACAACCCATGCCTGAATAAACATTAGGGGTAGAAATGGCATTATGAGACTTCTCTTAATTTTAATTCCTAAATTAAGCAAAATTAAATATAAGTTCTTTACATCAAATTTCTTAGAATTTTGCGTAGAATTTTTCAAAATTATTTCCATCAAAATTCGACATCCTCAAATTTTCCACTTAAAACTCATCGCGACGCTTTGAAAAGCGTGCGAGGTCTAAAACGACGTTTTGCGGGTTTTACAATTCTCCCTCCCTTATAAAAATTTCGTCCTCGAAATTTAAGACAAGCTTAAGAAACCATACCTTAGTCAAATAGGTGAGGATAGCTCTCCCTCATCTCTGATTCTTTCTCCCATGTAGCATCTTTCTCCGTTCCATGCTTCCACATAACCTTGACATAAGGAATCTCTCTACTACGAAGCTGCTTAATATCATAATCTATGATCTTCTCAGGTTCTTCTATAAATGTCAGATCTGCTTGAATGTCTATTGTTTCAGTACTGATCTTCAAGGCTTCATCTGAAATGTATTTCCTCAAGGATGAGATGTGGAATACATTATGTACTCCTCTCATGTGAGATTGCAAAATCAATTTGTAAGCCACACTGCCCACTCTCTTTGAAATCTCAAAGGGGCCAACATACCTTGGACTCAGTTTTCCAACCTTGCCAAATCTCTTTACACCCTTCATAGGACTCACCTTGAGAAATACAAACTCTCCAACCTCAAATTCAACAAATCTATGTTTGGCATCGTAGTACTTCTTCTGTCTATCTTGCACAACCTTCAATCTATCACGAATCAGTCTTATCTTTTCAGTAGCATCATCTACTAAATCAGCTCCAATGATCTTTCTTTCTCCTGCCTCAGCCCAACATAAATGAGTTCGACACCTCCTTCCATATAAAGCTTCATAGGGTGCCATACCTATATTTGCTTGGAAGCTATTGTTATAGGCAAATTCAATTAATGGAATGTGTGTCTCCCATTGCCACCAAAGTCTAATACACATAATCTGAGTAAATCCTCCAATGTCTGAATAGTTCTCTCTGATTGACCATCTGTTTGAGGATGAAAGGCTATACTGAAAGTAAGTCTAGTGCCCATTGCCTCTTGAACCTTCCTCCACAATCTAGAGGTAAATCTCCCATCTTTATCTGATACTATCGATCTTGGTACACCATGAAGTCTAACAATCTCATTAACATAAACACTTGCCAACTTCTCAACATCATCAGATTGTTTGATAGGTAAAAAGTGCGCTGACTTGGTCAACCTATCAATGATCACCCATAAAGCATCATGACCAATTCTAGATCTAGGCAATCCAACCACAAAATCTATGGCTATGTCTTCCCACTTCCATTCTGGTATAGGTAAGGGCTGCAATAAATCTCCTGGCTTTTGATGTTCTACCTTAACCATCTAGCAAACTGTACACTTAGTCACAAATTCTGCTACACTTCTTTTCATCCCTGGCCACCAAAAATATTCCTTCAAATCTTGGTACATCTTGTTACTACCTGGGTGAATGGTATAACTTGAATAGTGAGCTTCTTGAAAAATGTCCTTCCTCAAATCTCCAACATCTGGGATGCAAATTCTGCCTCTATACCGAAGTAACTCATCCTCATCAAGCTCAAACTCTTCCACGTGACCAACCTTCACCAAATTGAGGACTTTCTCAAATTCTGTATCTTGTGGCAAAGCTTCTCTTATTCTATCCTTTAATGTTGACTGAATGATCATCTGATTCAAAGCCACAAACTCTGTATCATTGGGCTGAACTATAGAAATCTCTAGCTTCTCCAAATCTCTGATCAACTCATGTTGTTGTGTAATCATCCAACTGGCACTACTAGAAGTCTTCCTGCTTAAGGCATCTTCTACCACATTTGCCTTGCCTGGATGATATTGAATATCCAAATCATAATCCTTGATAAGCTCCAACCATCTCCTCTGCCTCAAATTCAACTCTTTCTGTGTGAAGATGTATTTTAAACTTTGATGATCAGTAAATACTTCACACTTCACTCCATACAAGTAATGTTTCCATATCTTTAAAGCAAAAACCACTGCAGCTAATTCCAGATCATGGGTTGGATAGTTCCTTTCATGGTTCTTCAGTTGCCTTGAAGCATAAGCAACAACCCTTCCATTCTGCATCAATACACAACCCAACCCTTTGTGAGAAGCATCACTATAAAGCTGAAATCCATCTGTCCCTGAAGGAATGGTAAGCACTGGAGCAGTCATCAAATACTGTTTCAATCTTTGAAAAGCCTCTTCACATTGATCTGTCCATACAAATTTCACTGTCTTTTGGGTCAATCTAGATAATGGCATAGCTATTCGAGAAAACCCCTCAACAAATCTTCTATAGTAACCAGCTAAACCCAAAAAGCTCCTGATCTCCGTCATAGTAGTGGGTCGTGGCCAATCTGCTATAGCTTGTACCTTGTGCTGATCCACAGAGATCTCTCCATTGCTAATCACATGACCCAAAAAGTTCACACTTTTCAACCAAAACTCACATTTGGAGAACTTAGCATACAAGTCATTATCTTTTAAGGTATACAATACTGACCTTAAATGATTTGCATGCATCCTTTCATCTGGGGAGTAAACAAGTATGTCATCTATGAATACAATCACGAATAGATCCAAAGAATCCTTAAAGATTCTATTCATGAGATCCATAAACACTGCAGGGGCATTTGTTAGGCCAAAAGGAATCACTGTAAACTCAAAATGCCCGTATCTAGTGTTGAATGTTGTATTTGCTATGTCCTCTTCTCTGACCTTGAGCTGATAGTATCCTGATCTCAAGTCTATCTTGGAAAACACAGAGGCACCCTCCAATTGATCAAACATGCCATCAATTCTCGGAAGAGGGTATTTATTCTTTATAGTCAACTTGTTCAGTTCTCTGTAGTCTATGCAAAGCCTTAAACTTCCATCCTTCTTCTTCACAAAGAGCATAGGAGCACCCCAAGGAGAAGTGCTAGGCCTAATGAATCCTTTATTAAGCAACTCTTCCAATTGTTCTTTCAGTTCCTTCAGCTCTTTTATGGCCATCCTATAAGGGGCTTTAGCAATAAGATTTGCTCCACTAACAATTTCAATGGTAAAATCAATCTCCCTGCTTGGAGGCATTTCAGGTAACTCATCTGCGAACACTTCTGGATACTCTTGCACAACAGGTATCTCTTCTAATCTCCTCTCTTCTTTCTTCTCCTCCTTAACATAAACTAGAAAACCTTCATTACCCTTCCTCAACAATTTGTATGCCACCAAAGAAGAGATTATCATAGAAGTTATGCCTCTCTTCCCCATGAATTTAAATTCTTTCTCCCTGGGCATACAAAATTTAAGTTCTTTCTTACTACAGTCTATGGTCACAAAGTGACTAGACAACCAATCCATACATAGAATCACATCAAATTCCGTTAAATGCAATACCATAAGATCTGCTCCCAAATTTCTATCACCAATAACCAATTCCACATGACACTCCTTGTTGGTTTCCAACTGACTCCCATTGGGCATCAAAACTGATAAGGGTTTGAGCATACATGAGGAAAACAAACCAACAGACTTAACAAACTCCTCTGAAATGAAAGAATGCGATGCTCCCGTATCAAACAACACCTTAACAGGCTTGTTACATACAAAGATTGTTCCTAAATATCATGCATGTAACATAACATAAAGCTCATCTTACTCATAAATCATAAAGAAATATTTGACATTAAATAAAGTTTATACCTGTGATAACATCAAGAGAGTCTTTTGCTTCTTGTTGTGATATCCCATAAACTCTCGGCTGAGCAGGTTGTCGAGCTTGGCCTTGACTTGGAGTTGATGCAGTAGACTCCACCATCCTAGGCCTTCCAACTGTCCTCTGAGGAGCACTATCTATTCTGGCCTCTGGAGTAGACTTTTGTCCCAAGGTAGGGCAAGACTTTGCCATGTGCCCTTGTTGATGGCACCAAAAACAGGTATTGGTGCCAGAAAGGCACTCTCCCCTATGAGCCCTTCCATACTTATTGCACATAGCAGATGGTGTGCTGCTCTCTGAAGTGTTGGGCTTGGGTTTCTTCCAATTAGGCCTTCCAGAATGAAAAGATTGGGAAGGTCTTGATCTATCTTCATTTTTCCTCTTTTGAAAGTCTCTCATCCTCTGAGTACTCTGATAATCCAGTTCAATCTTCCATGCTCTATCAACTAATGTAGGGTAATCTTCAATACCTAAAGGAACCAATGGCTATCTTATGCTATCCCTCAAGCCACAAAGGAATCGGTGGCATTTCTCTTCTGTATTAGGGATCAGATGGGAGGCATACCTAGAAAGCATCGTGAATTCAGCCTCATACTCTGTAATGGTCTTATCTCCCTGCACCAGTCTATTGAATTTGTCTTGCATTGATCTTCTGGCAGTCATTGGTACATACCAATCTCTAAATACTTTGACAAACTCCTCCCATGTTATCTAGTTGCTAGGTCTCCCACCAAAAGTTCCTTCTAACTGACTTTTTCACCATCTTTCTGCTTCCCCATTAAAAGCATATGCAGCTAGGGCAACCCTTCTATCCTGAGGGCATAGCATTCCCTCCAAAATTTTTTCAACTTTCATTAACCAATCATCTGCTTCTATAGCTCCACCTCCCACAAATGATGGTGGCTTCATATCTTGGAATAATTTTAAGTTCTTATCCATAACAGTGCCTCCACTACCTCCAGCTTGAGTTTGAGTATTCCTTATCATTTGTGTCATAGCCGCCATCATTTGGGTAAAAGAATCCAAAGTAGCATTAATGCTACTATCTTGAGGCTCTACTACAGTTGGCAATACCCTCCTGACCTCTCCAGTGTTGCCATTAGTGGCATCAGGTTCAGGTTCCTCAGCCCTGAAATATAAGTTAATAAAACAATCTAAGTATTAAATATCACAAGCACCTTACACCTACCCTAACCCATAAGATCATCCTATTGGCTCTTTCATGAAAATCAATATCCTCAAATCCTTTGCTCTGATACCACTCTTGTCACGACCCGGCCCGGTTAGCTCGCACGTGCGAGGCGGAAACAGAGATCGGACATAAGGAAGATAAAAGAAACTTTACAAAACAATTAATATAACTCCAAAATGAAGCATCAACATAAAGAAAGAGCCACTACAATTTCCAAACATGAACTTTTTCTTTTATTTCATTCATAAATCATCAAGTTTACAAAATTACAAAATGGGAATCCAAAAGCCATTTTTCTCTTACTCAACATTTCTAACCTTTCTATACAAAACATCAAAATACAAAAGAACCTGCCGCCCGTCGTCTCTCTATGACGGTAAGTGTGCGGTGGTTGGTCGGCCATTTATCCCTTCCTAGATCTTCCTGAAAAGTATTCCCACAACGAGGGTGAGTCTTATACTCAATAGGTGAGAATGGAAATTCAATTAAACTTAAAATCAAGAGAGAAAATTATAACATGCTTTGAGTAATTTAGCAAAAGAATTATCGATCATAAAACATGTTGTGCTCAAAGAAAAACATACCTTTACATCAACTTTCAAATGCATATTCCTTCCATAATCTTTCATTTCTTTCTTTTTTTAAAACCATGCCTCAAGGGATAATCTCATTTGCATGTAACATGTGTATGAAACATTCATAATAGTTTAATATATATAACTATAACATCCGTCTCAGGAGTATCACTTGTCCTGATCAGGTACATATAAATTGGCCATTTCCTTTTCCATTGGTTCATAGGAACCATCCTTTTCCATGGCTCATAAGAACCTCCTTTTCCATGGCTCATAAGAGCCTCCTTTTCCATGTGATACTCCCGCATCAACATGCACACACATTTATTACTTAAATAATCATAAAAATGCTCAATGTAGAATTATCCATAAGCTATGCAAGTGTATGTTTCCTCAAAGATGCTTATGCTTGCTATGCTTATATGTACATTGTATGTAAGGTAGAGAAAGTCATGTAGAGCAAGTGTAGGAGATGAGTATGTAATCCAATCATAAGTTGAGCATTGCATAAGGGAAACATTTGTAATTGCCTCAAGTATCCATAAACCTACAAAAGAAAAGTTGAGACATGAGAGTTCAAATGGGCATAAATGATTTGGCAATTTCTATGTAATTCAATGAAATAAAAGTTGTCTAACATTTAAAAGAAAATTCATTCCACCTACCTCAATCCGTGTCCCCTTTTCGTTTGTCCGATCAACTCTTTCCTTCCACTCAATTTATATCTAAAAGAAATAATTAGGTGTGCTTCTTTATCTATATAAATTGTATACGTAAAGGTTTATTTGATGAGCAATATCTGAAACTTATAACCTTAAGTTTGTTTGATAGAGTTGCCCAGCCTATCGTACCTTACTTCACAATGTATTTGTTGGTCATGGATAAGATTCGAAGAATTCCCACCAAGCAGATGATTGAAGAGGGATACACTTGTTTGAAAGAAAGTTTAACGATAAGTTATGATAAGAGCCTTGAAGAGAAGGTCAAATACAATGAAATTTTCATGTGTGTTATGCATTTATGAAGTGAAGATAGTGATTGCTTATTGTGGCATGCACATGATAAAGTTATGAAAATAAAGTTGTATAGGCCAATAATGATCATAAAGACATGGGGTGGAAATATGTACAACAGAGGTTCATGGAAAATGGTGTGCATCTCATTTCGTTGGACTTTCTACGAGGTCAAATTCGTGAAATCGATCGTGATAGAGAATGTTCTATTGAAGTGATCGTTAAAAGGTCAATAGTCGATGTAGATCATTGCACTCTCTATCATAAATGGTAACCTATACACGATGAATTCCTGATATAATCCTATAAGATTCTTATTCGAAGTGTTATATTAGGAAAGAAGAAGAAGTTTCCAAATGGAGCGAATTGACAATATATTCAACAAAAGTTTGAGTATCAGTTCAATTGTTGTCCAACACAGATACGACTCCAAACTCGCCTGTGCATGATTTTTAAAAATATGTAACATATTGTTTATGTGCTGATATTAGTTGAAGTTACTAGTTTTTTTTTTCCTTCAATTGTTTAGTATGCGTTATGTTGTTTTGTACTCTATTTTATAATTGTTGTTGAATGAATATCAAATTCGTACGATTTGAAAAGATTTCTTAAGGATTAAGTAACTTGTTAATTTTTTAAAATATTCAAGTTCGAATTACTTATTTGCGAACATGTCATATCTAATGACATCAAAATAGAATAAAATGTAGTACATTACAATATAACTCAAACATGTAAAAGTTACATAGCACATATCACTAATGCATCCTCTTATGCCGATGTGGTATCACATCAGTGCATGGAGTGAAATGTTATGGTGCACGCACTGGCCTGGTGCGTAGATGGTGTTGGCCCTCAAGGCTGACATTAGGATGTGTGGCTAAGGCTCATTCAGGGATACATTTACGAAATCTGGTGTGAAGGGAATCTAAGTTTCTGGTAGTGTTGGTATCATAAGGTAGCTCTGAGAGGGACCCTCATCAGGGTAAGTGGATGACCCAACATCGTTTGGATCTGTAGTAGCAGGGGCTTGGATGAATAGTGAGTAATCACTAAATGTCTCCTCAAAATACTGATCATCATCAATGTATATATCTGGCGCAATCTATATGATAAGTCCCCTACAAAGTTAATATTCTATTGCATGGCTATATCCTCAATCCCTCCAAAATATGGTTGTAATCTCTTCTCCACAGTCAAAAAGAAATCACACTGCAAATATTTCCAAAGTTTGTTAAATTCAACAATAGCTAATGTAGTTTATTAACAGGAGACTCACCATATGTCGTTATGCTGGTGCTCTTGGATAGTATATCCTAGGCTGGTTCACTGGTGCCATGTCATATATAGTGTTTCCTAAGAACTGAATTAGTGCAAGTGTGCTGATGGTTCATGAAAGATATTTTTCATATCTCATCTAGATGTTTGCTAATGCCTACATGCAGATGCCACAAGCATCGACTCCCCAACCTACCATTCTGAGCACATACCAACGTCAATTTCTATCTATTCGAAGCAACCACAATATATTACATATTATTTCTGATCGACCATGTTGGAATTTAATAAATTTCAACTCGATAAAATGCCTAAATTAATGTCAAGACAAAAGCATGACATGATTTTGACAAATTTTGAGCAAAATAATTAAAGATCAAAGATTCAATTAGAGGGGTCACTATAAGCATGCCACGCTTGGAAACCATTTGGTAACCAAAATTATGGTTTGAACCTTCCAAATGCGCTTTTCAGGCCTTGATTTGGATCTAGTTTGAGTTCGGATTGGGTTGAATTTGATGTCGTTGGATTCGTCTTGTCGAGCCGCTCGATTCAACTATAAACATGTCTCATTTGGAAACCTTTTGGTAATCCAAATTATTGTTTGAACCTTCCAAATGTGCTTCGGGTTCTCAATTTGGATATATTTGGGCTTGGATTTGATTGATTCTAGTGTCATTGGGTTCGTCTTTCCGAGACGTTCAGTTCGACTATAAGTTTGTTGAAATCGGAGTTCGAATGATCCCAAATTTATTTCTGAAAAATTTCAGCCTGAATATGCTTTGAAATTTATGCTGAATCAAGACTAATTTCGGTGACGTATCAATTCTAGTAATGCAAAAAAAAGGTCTATAAAGAAATATTTTATGAAACATTAAAGCTCTATTGATGCAATAGTTTCAGATAAGAAGAGAAATTCATATCAATTTATTTAATACTTCTCGGAATCCAAAGCATATCAATTTAATATTTATTGATATTAAATTGATTATTATAAATCCAAAAGTAGAATTTGAAAGAAAAGTTCTGACAGCTCGTTTTTACATTGTGTATCAATTTAATATTAAAGACACAACTCTCTTTGGCCTATTGGTTGAGAGCTTTGGCTTCCAACTACGAGGTTCAGGGTTCGAGTTTATGTGTATGCGTTGTGTGTGTGAGTTTGCCTTAAATGGCCTAAATGTCCCAAAAAAAAAAAATATTAATATTAAAGGACTAACAGAACATATATAGTCTTGGGGAAACAAACAAAGTTCATCAAACCAATATAGTTGCAGTAGGATTAAAGTATTGAAATAAAGCAGTTAATTATTAATGGGAAGTAAAAGGGCGGATAACTGAAACATGTTCCCACGTCAATGAAGAGAACGTGCTATCTGTTGCTCTCATGGTTGTCCGGATGAAGGTATAGGCAGAGGTTCACTGAAAAAAAAAAAAGTAAAAGGGCAGCCGAGGGTGGTTTTCTGCTCTCTGATTTTCAGTTTTCTCCCAAGCAAGAAGATTGATTTCCGACTCTCTGCGTGGACAAGACCTTCCGTCTCCGGCAACAAGGTGACTTCCTATGTGAAAGCAAGCTGAGCGGACAAAGCCCGTTCTCCTACCTGCTTCGATTTCTGGCGTGAAAACAATTGAAATCCCACCGGAAAACGGACCCCAGTCACTAGCCGCCGACCTTCCGTCTGAGCCGACGCCGCCAGAAAGCCCGAAGCCCGCCGCCCCTACTACCACTCACAAGCCGTGCGTGGCCTCCGATCCTTGCCGGCAGGGGCGGAACCGGCTTCAATTTTGAGGGGGGCAAATACAGCAAAAAATAATTAAATATTAAAAAAATAATATTATATATCTATATATTATGAAAAAAAATTTAAAAAAATTTAAGCAAGAAAATAAAGAAAAAAAAAAGTGTAATTAAACTGTCATGAAAAACATGAAAAAGAATATTAGAACAAAATGTGAAGAAATATATAAATATTTTAGGGCAAGTTAGGATAAAAGAGATTTTAGGGGGGGCAAAAATAATTTTTAAGAAGGGGCAAAAAAATTTTTTACTCTCCTATAAATTTTTTTTTTCTTTTACTCTTCTAAAAAAAATTTTTGGGGGCAATTGCCCCCCCTAACCATCAAATGGTTCCGCCAGTGCTTGCCGGATCGGGCTTCATCTCCCTTCCTCTCTCTGTAATGTATAAAACTTATAATAATATAATATTATATTATATAGTTATATATATTATGATATAAAGATATAATGAAATAAAGAAGGGAGAGACATGAGAGGATTTTAAAACAGGAACTTGCAACAAATCTCCGGCAATCGGCAACCAATTATCTGCATCCAATCATAGACAATTGTCGTCAATCAAAGCTTCTGAAGACCAAATCTCCTCGCCGTTGATTTGCTCCGGTCGAGTCGAGCCACTCCTTACCTCCCGGGATCGAGTAGGGGATGCTGGAAGACTGCCGAAATTTTCTAAAAAATCCAGAACTTAGTCAAATTTTTGAAATGCAATCTTCAACAATCTCCGGCAATCAATCATCGCCAATCAAAGCTTCTGAAGACCAAATCTCCTCGCATTTGATTCGCTCCGGTCGAGTCGAGCCATTCCTTACCTCCCGGAGTCAGGGAGGAGACGCCGGGAGGCTGCCGAATTTTACTAAAAAATTTTGGACTTAGGTGAATTTTGGAAAACATGAATTTAATTTGTAATCAATTAACTAATAATTCACTAATTAAATCATCTTAACTAAGATCGAAATTGCATTTAATATAACTATTCAGAAACTTAAATTAACTAAATTTCAATTAAAAAAATTAACCTAATTAATTAACTAATTGATTCAAAGTTATAACAGCAACTTTATTCTCAATGATTAATGCAAAAACTTAAATTAAATTAAAATTTAATTAACCAAATAAAACCAATTCAATTAAAACAATTAATCTAAAACATTTGAAAACTTTAACTTAAATTCAATTAAATTAAATTAATGAAACAAATCAATTGAACTTGATAATTAAATAATCTTAAAATATATTTAAAATTTAAATTAACAAACTAATCAAAACATAAAACAGAAACAAATACTCCAAAATCCTAATCTAAACCTATCTTTTGGCAAAGCCTCGGCTGTTGGCAAAGCCACAGCTCCTGACAAAGCTCAGCTCATGGCAAAGCTCAAAGATCCTAGCATACTCTAGCTCCTAAAAAATGCTACAACGGCAAGCTCGAGTTACTAGAACTACTGGCTATGGCCCTCCAAACAACTCTCTAACAGCTCTCAAATACGAGCTCTCCAAAATCTCTACAAAAAAAAAACTCTTCAAAAACTCTCCAACAAACTTTTTGTCCCTCAGCAGTAACCTAAAACTGTATCTACATGTGGGGCTCCCTGAAATGTTGACTAAGAACACCTGCAAACAAGCAGACAAAAGAGCACAAAATAACAAAACAAAACACACGCTATTGTAGTGAAAAGGGAACTACAAGCACAAGAACAAACTACAAGCACAATACAAAACACTAAAACTGGTGTCGAGACGGGGAAGTGTGTAAAGCTACATCCCCGCTAAGCTAAGTCCTATAGGTTACTTCTAATATAAGCAGTAGATCATATCAGTAATTCTTTCACTAAATATATATTTATTAAGTGAAACAATATTAAAAAAAAAATCTCTGGCTACTTTCATTGAAAGCCGTAAGTCAAGTCTTTAGAGGTAATAGTTAGAAAGCAACCTAACTCTATACCCTTTAATTGGGCATCTTAGTCTATAAAACTAAGCTGTAAGACCCGCCACTTGGGCTACTTCTAAGCGAAGCAGTAAGACCCGCTTGTTAGAGAACTTCTAAACAATTGACCCTAAAACTAAAACTCAAATCCCTTAAATGGGCATCTTAACCTATATGGCTAAGTTGTAAGACCCGCTATTTGGGCTACTTTAAGCGAAGCAGTAAGACCCACATTTTAGGGAACTTCTAAATAAACAACCCTATAACCAAAATAATCAAACCACTCAGGCTACTTAGCTTATAAGGCTAGGTCGTAAGACCCATCAATAGGCAACTTCTAAGGAAGCCATAAGACCTACCCAATAAAAAATTCTTCGGGCCACCTCTAAAAGAGGCCATAAGTCCCATTATCAGGGAAACTTCTAAGGAAGTTATAAGCCCCTGCCCAAATCAAATCACACGGGCAACTCCTAATTGGAGCTGTAAGTCCCAAACTAAACAAATTAATGGGCAACTTCTAAGGAAGCCATAAGCCCCAACCCAAATTAAACTAAACTAAAATTCATACATCTCCACTTCAGTCTACTCGGGATCCCTGAGAGGAGGCAACCCATGGCTGCTAATCAGATTTCCTGGACACTACAACCAATGGTTATTAGTGTTGGTAGACTGAACCCACGGTATGCCCGGGATGACGGAACCATGAGATCTTGATCGGGTGTACCTTCATTCCCCCCATAATTAAATTTAAATTTATGTTGCACATTTTCACACTTCTTATATGAAGCTAAGTGTATTTCATCCTTAATCGAGAGTGCTCTTCTAGTGCGTTAGGAGGGGTAATTAACTATGAGGGATTGCGTTCATAGGAAGTAGAACTCAAATCTAAATAAACCCTGATATTACTCTCAGGGAAAATCTGGTTAAATATTAAACTCAATCTACCACCTGAAAAATTAAAGAGAACCATAAGTTTGTAAGAGCGAGGTTCACATTCCTTCTTTAATTTAAAAAGATGATTTTTTCGGAGCGATCAGACCATCCTTATACTCTAAATTGTAGCTCTTCCCTCTTTGTGAAACACATTCCATTTATCAACTCTATTGGAATTGAGAACTCTTCTTCAACTTGGTTCCCAATATTTTCATTGTCATATGTTACGTTCTCATCCCTTTTACGAGTGCTCATATATGTTTTAACAAAGTCATTATTTCCAGCAAAGAAAATATAAAACACTAACGTAACTTAAAACTAGACAATAAATAAACAATTAATGTTGAATTTGTTTATGCGTGAGATTTATTCAGAAATATAAGTTAATAAATCGTAAAATATGTCTCTGGCAATCTAAAAAAACTAAAATATTTCAAATATTAAGCCATAAATCCATTTAAATATTTGTGTGGTTCATTTTCACCCCTACAAGCAACATTAAGGCTTCGTTTGGGACGGCTTTTTTTACTGCTTTTTAAAACGGAGTTCTAGTTCAAAATTTAGAATTTTTGTACTAGAACACCGTTTTAAGAAGCACTAAATAAGCCGTCCCAAACGAAGCCTAAATTACCTTTTTTTAGACTAATTAAGGCTTTATTCTGCAGTTGAATGCAATCATAAATCTAAGGCTCTGGTTGGGACATTTTTTTTTTACTGTTTTTAAAACAGTTTTTAATGCAAAAATTTTTAATTAAAAAAATTATACTACAAATTTATTTTAAAAAATAATTAAAAAGTTATCCCAACCAAAGACTAAGAGTCATAAATATGAATCAATAACTCTATTTATGAAATGAAGAATAATTTCTTTTGAAAATCTATACATGATAATTTTGTGCATAATAAAGACCGCCTTGCCGAACCTTTCAATGTAATAAAAATTATGTCTGAATATCTATATATAAATGATATTAGTATTTAGAATTTAAAAATTATTAGATTTATTTTTGTTGCGTCCTGGAGTATTCGTGGCGGTAGAGAAATATATAGTTTAATGTCTTAGCATTGTACGAAGATCCAGCACACAATCATATAAGAGAGAGGGTGTAGTGCTTATAAGAGACACCAGAGTTTTTACGTGGAAACCCCTTAAAATGGGGGAAAACCATGGGGCCTGGCCCAGTTTGAATGAATCCACTAGTATTTGCAGTCGATTACAAATGAGGCCTTTCCTTGGGAGAAGGCCTTGGCTTGATTTTATGTACATCATATAGAGCACATTACATGGTGGGAGTTACATAGACATGTTTGTTTGGTCGGCATGACCATAGTCGATAGATTGGAGGCTGGAAAGACCGTTGTTTGGTGATGGAGATCGAAAGGATCATAGTAGGTGATGCAGGTCGTAAGGACCGTAGTTGGCAGAAGACATGGGTCTGAAAGATCGTTGTTGGTAGGAGACCGGGGTCAGAAAGACTGTTGTCTGGTGATGATGGTCGGAAGGACCATAGTGGGCGACGGAGGTCTGAAGGACCGTAGTTGGCAGGAGACTGGGGTCAAAAAGACTGTTGTTTGTTGATGGAGGTCGGAAGGACCATAGTAGGCAACGGAGGTCAGAAGGACAGTAGTCGGCAGGAGACCGGGGTTCAGAAAGACCGTTGTCTGGTGATGGAGGTCGAAAGGACCATAGTAGACAACGGAGGTCCGAAAGATCGTAGTCGGCAGGAGACTAGAGTCTGAAAGACCGTAGTTGGAGGGCGGAACTTTGGTAGAAGTCCGGGCGTCAGGTGATGGTTTGGCAGAACTTCGGGCCTCAGGTGATGGTTTGAAGAAGGTGAGGGCCTCTAGTGAAGGTGAGGGCCTCTGACGAAGGTGAGGGCCTTTAGCGAAGGTGAGGGCCTTTGATGAAGGTGAGGGCCTCTAGCGAAGGTGAGAGCCTCTAGCGAAGGTGAGGGCCTTTGGGGAAGGTGAGGGCCTCAGGTGGTGGTCCGTCGAAACTCCAGCGGTGGTCCGGTGAGGCTCCGACGGTGGTCCGGTGAGGCTCCGACGGTGGTCCGGCGAGGCTCCGACGGTGGTCCCGCGAGGCTCCGGCGCGCTCCAGCGGTGGTCCGGCGAGGCTCTGGCAGTGGTCCGGCGAGGGTGAGGGCCTCAGGTGGTGGTCCGACGAGGTTCCGGCAGTGGTCCGGCGATCCTCCGGCGGTGGTCTGGCTAGGCTCCTGCGGTGGTCCGGCGAGGTTCAGGCGGTGGTAGAGGAGGAGCTTCTTCCTTCTCTTCTTCTCTTCTCTTCTTGCTTGGGTCCCCCTCTCAAGAGAAATGAGGGGTCTATTTATAGATTTTCTGGAGTGGCATGGCCCGTAAATAGGTGAGAGATCAAGGGTAAAGGGGGAGTGCTTGAATGGACGGTTGATGTTGAATCCCTTGATTATGGAGCGTTTGATGGACATTTGAAGGTCTAATTAGCGTCGGAATTCTTTGATCTTGGGCTCGTTGGATTCGACTTGTCGAGCCGCTCGATTCAACTATAAGCTCGTTATGTTTCGAGACCGTTTTGTAACCCAAATTGCTGTTCGAACCTTCCAACAGTGCTTCTAACCATTGATTTGGATATATTTGGACTCGGATTGAGTTGATTTTGGTGTCGTTGGGTTCGTATTTCTGAGACGCTCAGTTCAACTGTAAGTTTGCTGAAATCGGAGTTCGGATGGTACCAATTTTAATTTTGGAAGTTTCCAACATGATTTTGCATCGAGATTCGTTCTCGATCAAGATAAATTTTTTATTACGTATCAATTTTAATATTATTGTAAAAGAAAGCCTTCATCTATAATATTAATTTTAAAATAAAATAATTAATTTTAAATTTATTTTAATATGATTTCTATTAAAATATTCTGAAATTGAAAATTTTCTTGTATTTAACAATTATATGATTATATCGTAACTAATAACCAACCCACCATTCACGTGACTAGCAATGCAATACCACACCTGGCACACCTTTTATTGGTTTCATATTTAGAAAATTGTTATGTAATTCTCAATATTTGTAATGAATTTCACATATTTTCCATCCATTAAGTAAGATTTTGTTTGGGATGGCTTTCTTAATGCTTCATTAAACAGTTAATTTTTATACTAAAAAACTGCTTTAAGAAACAGTAGAAAAACCGTCCCAAAGGAAAGCTAAATCTCATCATAAGTCTCGATAGCTAGCCATAATCAATAACCAATCTTCTTGTTATCAATACATAATCTATTAAAGAATCTAAATTAGAAGTCCTCCTTGATTGTCGACTTGTTGTACTCCACTTGGAGATGTTGCTACTACATCTTAGGGTTTATTTGGAATGGCTTTCTTGTTGTTTTATTTTTTTAGTTATTAATCACACAGTCGTTCAATTGCTATTTTCTCATTATTAAAAAAACTTATCGTGGAAAGTACATTTTATAACTAGAATAACTAAGTTATTTTTCCAACAAAAATTTTATAAACAACTTAAAAAATAGTTAAAAAAATTAAAAAAAAAAAAATGATGCTAACCCATATCCACTCTTTTTCACTTTCCAACAACCAAAAGCCTTGCACATAGGAGTGTAAACAAGTCAAGCCGAGCTAGACTTATCCTAGCTTGAATTTGAGCTTGATTAATTAATTGAGTTTGAGCTCGAGCTAGAACTTTATTTTATGAGTTATTGTTGGCTCATTTATTATTAAAGAGAGAAAATGATGACGATTTAAGCAATTCTTAATATAAAATAGTACAAAATTATAAAATTATTAAAAAAAATAATAAATAATCATTTAATATAAGAAATAGATATATTTTTTTACCATTTTTCAAAACTTTGCACATAAAGTCATGAATCCGAATATATTTTAAGATATTATGTATTAAAATTTTTTAAACGAGTCAGCACACGAGCTAATGAGTCGAGTCAAGACTGGATCAATCTTGACTCATTATCTCATCGAGTTCGACTCACAAGCTATTTATCAAGCCTAACTCGACCCCGCACACAAGTCAACTTCACTCACTTACACCCCTACTTGTACTTCAACGCCAACACGTCAAGTGCTTCAACACTTCGATTGGAAAATGAACTATCATGACAATTATCTTATACGGCTCACATAAAATATTGTTATTTTATTTGAATTGTAAGCATTGAAGCATGTCAAATGAGTATGACTTCATTTGAGTTAGCTTTTTTTATTGTTTTCTAAAGTAATTTTTTAGTAAAAAAAAGACTGTACTTAAAAAGAGTAAGTGTGGCAAACAAAGCCCAAGAATCTGCAACTTCTAACATGAATTCAATTCCTACACCAAGCCACATAAAGGATCCGATTCATTGATAACTGATCAAAATTTAATTAAAATAAAAAATTTAAGCTATTTAAAAAAGAATAGATTATTTATAAATTATATCCACTTTTAAATAAAATCTAAAAATTTAAAAATCATCTTAATTAATTTTTTTATAAAATATTAGGAACCAAACTTTATTCTTTCAAACATATTTGTAATCATAAATATTTATTTAATTAATATTGATATTCAATGCTCAAATTTATTTTCAACCAGTGTTAACGATAGGCATGCATAAAAAAATCATACGATGCTCTCTTTGCATGCCCGGTTTAAGGGTCGGGGCGGATGCGAAAACCTCCCGGTAGAGATCAGGTCAAACACAACCTTATTCGCGGCATCAGTGAAGTGAACTCCGTCCCACACCACCTTTTTTGATGGCTGGCGGCACGATCTTCCAAGCAAAACCTCACTGCCGTTCACCGTCGTCGTGCCCCCACACCGGATGTTGTAGTCGAAATTGTGCTTGCCACCACCGTACCCGCAGCATACCCTCAGAGGGTCCTCAAACCTTATAATTAAGGCTTCGTTTGGGGCGGCTTTCTTGTTGCTTCTTAAAGCAGCTTTCTAATTCAATAATTAAAATTTTTGTACTAAAAAGCTGCTTTAAAAAGCAACAAGAAAGCCGTCCCAAACGAATCCTAAAGCTGGATTAGAATAATCTCATTAAAATTTACTTAAAATTAAATTGTTTAAATTTTAAAATTTAATATTTAAATTATTATTCAAAAACTTTTCCATAAACCCTACAATAAAACAATTTATTTTCATTAATCTTTCAAAAGCTTCATTTAAAAACACATACAAATGTTAAATTGTTAAAACCCAGAAAAAAAATTGTATTTTGGCGAAAATGAAAATAATTTATTATTATTTTTTAAAACGGGATATTCATCCGCTGTCATCCCTGAAAGGACATTTGGTGGTTGACTAATTCTCAGCTGACCTTGCTAAAAGAGGCACCCACCTCAGAAACCTCCTAGCCCGCACTTGATTGGACCCCACTTAGGAGTCACTGCCTCTCGAGGGGAATCTAAAACGGGTTAGGGGCTCTCAACCGTACTTGTTCACCAACCAAGTTTAATATAGGTGGGTTTAAATAATTTAAATCTAAAAACAAAACCAAGATAATCAGACTGGTTCAATGCATTAATGAGCGACTAATAATAGGTCCAACCTGGTATGGCCCCCCCCCCCCCCCCAAATTTTTTTTTTTTTTTAGGTTGCATGTTACAAGAGCTTAAAGCAATTTTTTTTTAAGAAAAAGAAGAGATTTAGGTATAATTATTTAGTCACTTTTTTTATTGCATGTAGTATATTCATAAAAAAATATTTACCGAATTTATTGATCAAATTTTTTGTCAAAATGGATCTTAAAAGTATTGTATTTATTTTAAGATATGTGTAATATACATTTTAATTGAATTTTTTATATTTTGCACTCATTTTAAAGCAAATTTAAAAGTGGAGGATTAATTTACATAAAAAATTAACATTATTTTTATAAATAATAAGTTCTAACAATTCCATAAGTTAACATGCAAGAATATGCTTTAGGTTTTGTTCGGAATAATTTTCTTACTTGATATATCATCAAAAAAGTATTTTTATTTGGCATGAATCTCGAGGCAAAATCAACTTGGAAACTTTCGAAATTGACAAATCATCATAAAATTGACCGCCGGAAAAATATCCGTCTAAAAATCACTTGAAAATTCTGCCGATAATGGGTGATTTTTCTATAGTGTTTAATTTAGGCCCCCTCTGAACAAAATTTCTGTCTCCGCCACTGAACCTGGAGACCGCCTTAAACACGATTAATTATTCTTTGCGGAGACCAAATAGGCAAATAATATTCTACGTCCGGCGCATAATAATTTTTCCTGGCGCATAATAATTTTTCCTCACGCATAATGTAGCGATAAAGCCATGTAAGAGAGCGGCCATTCCGTAATGGAAACGGCAGCCAAGAAGACAGATTAGGCTCTTTGAATATTATTATTTTAAATTTAATTCACTTATAAACTGCCAGAATTTTGCGGGCCAACACAGGCAATCCGCTCCTCTTTGCTGCAGAAAAAAAAAATCATTGTTCCTCAATGACTTATTTGATCCCCCGACGGCCCAAACCTTAAAATAGTGTTTTTTTCAGTGTATGTTTTGGCATTATTAATCAAAAAAAAAAAAAAAAAAAAGGGACGTAATGATCAATTTTTTTTGTGATGAGCTACAAGTTTATTGAATTTATTTTAAATTAAAAAAATATAAAATTTAATTAGTGATATATTTGATATAATTATTTTTTAAAATAAATTAAATAATTTTAAAAGACATCATAGTTAATGATATAAGAATTTTTGTTGTGAATCCCTCTTAAGTAAAAATAAGTTAAAATTTTAAACATCGATGTAATTTTGGTAATTATTAAAATTTTTGAAGAAACTCTTAAGGTTAACTGTGTTTTTATGGGAGCAATCTAGGGATGGTGATCTCGTGAGAAATTACACCAATGAGATAAAGTCGTGAGGTCATTAGGTCAAAGTGAACAATACCTTGATAGTTATCAGGATAAATGGAACAATACCTGATAGTTAAGAGTTTGAGCCGCTACATTTTTATTATTAGCAGTATAGATGTTATGCATATTAGTAATGAGACCTATGTAAGTACTAAATATGATTGGTCATGCATAACATACAATAATAATATTGATACAACAACAACAACAACAACACCAAGCCTTTATCCCACTATATAGGGTCGCCTACATGAACCAATTTTTTCCATTGTGTCATGTTAAGAATTAAATTCTCATTTAAATCTAATAAAGAAAGATAATTTCTAATATTTTCTAACCAAGTTTTTTAGGTCCATCTCTACTTTTCTTAAAACAAGACAAATCCAATACATCTATTTTCCCAACCAGGTTATCAAAAGGCCGTCGTTTTATGTAACCAAACCACAAAAGTTGACTCTTTCTAATCTTATCTTCCATAGGTGCAACTGCAACCTTTTCACATATATGCTCATTTCATATTCTGTCTCTAAGAGTAAAGCCACTCATCTACTTGAGCATCCTCATCTCTACAACACTTAACATAATATTATGATTCCTTTTTTATGGCCAACATTCTACACCATAAAGCATTGTAGGTCTCAGCACAATCTTATAGAATTTTCCCCTAAATTTGAGGGCGACTTGGATGCATTCCTCCACTTTAACCAACCAAATTAAATTCTACTAATAATATACCTGTCACGACCCGACCCGACCGGGACGGATCCCGCTCGCACTGGGTCGCGACCGGAACGAAACGAACAGACTGACCAGGATCTGGCTTTGGAATTTGTTTCGGAACTGAATCTTTCAAATATTTTAACTCAAACATACACACAGACACAGAGCTACTATGAATTGTCAATTGCAGCGGAACAAAACATCTATTTTCTTTTCCTCGAAACAATCATCTACAAATACAGTACATGGCTTTTAGACAGAAAGAAAGACAGAACAGAAAAGCCATGACTGTACAAAAATCAAAAGTACAAAATACTTATACTGATCAGACTCTGAAATCTAGTCCTGGACCTCCTTCCCTTTCCCAGAACCTGAAAATCACCAGAAAGCAAGAGTGAGCTCAACAGCTCAGCAAAGCAACAAACCTCAAATCAAAACTCTCAGAATCCAAAACCAACACATCAGACAGAAATCTGTACAGAAATCAGAATAGAATCAGACAGATATCAAATCGGACAGATCATAACGAAACGGATCAAATCAGAACAGATACGGACAGATCAAATCAGACAGAACTGAACTGAACAGATATCAAATCAAACAGAACTGTACGGAAACAGAAGTCGTATCAAATCAGAAACAGAACAGATCAGACGTATCACATTAACGGAATCAGAATCGTACAGAAATCAGAAATTCAGATCATATCGGAATAGAACAGAATCGTATCATACAGATCAGATCAAATCATATATATGAATTTAGCACATAATAGATAACAGAACGGATTCCCTAACACTGACAGAATCTCAACGGATTCTGGCCCCTTATGCCTCACTTCCCAGACACTGACAGAATCTCTCGGATTCTGGCCCCTTATGCCTCCCTTTGTGCTCACGGCACCAGAACAGATATGCTTATAGCACCAGAACAGAATTCATCGGATCCGGAACAGAACAGATATCAGAATTCAGATTGAGCTCATTTCAGATTTCCCAGACACTGACTGAATCGCTTAGGATCCAGGCCCCTTATAACTCCCTTTTTATAGCATATATAGATAGCATATCAATTTAGAAGAAATCCGGACAAATCAGAAATCAGACAAAAATCGGGCAGCACAACGGCAGTATACGGAATTTACACAATTTTTCCTGAAAATCACAAATTACCAAATTTGCACAGAATATAGATAACAACATTTCAGAACATTTAGTCTACTGCACAGACAATTTTCGACTACACAGAAAAATACAGTCAAAATAAAACCCCGCCGAATTCAAAATACCCGGACAAAAATCTCCAGAAAATAACCAAAATGTGCACACTCGGCACGTCAACAACATACAGAAAGTTACGCGGTAAAAACTGAACCAGACGGAAAATACGGACGAAAATGCCTCGCCAAAATCAAATCCGAACAGAAAACACCGTCAAACACGACGGTTCTGAAAATTGAGAAAGGCGGAATGTGCCTTACCTTGCGTACAACAATTTCCTGAACAGTCTCGTCGGATAAAAACAGCTCCACGTCGCCCGAAAATTAACTTTTCCAAAAAGCTTTTCGACTTTCTCTCCCCTAAGAAAAATCAGATATTTTATTTTGATTTTCTCTCTCTTCAAAACGATTGATTTCAGCTTTATCATACACAGATCGGCCCGGCCGATCGCAAGATCGTCCTGGGACGATCAGACCAAAATCCATCGGCCTGGACTGTTCCCAGGGCTGTTCTCAGGACGATATTTTGAACAGTACAGATCGGCCTGGACGATGTACCTATCGGCCCGGCCGATACCTACAGAAAAATCACCTGAAGCAATCTGGGCAAATTCTGGAGCAAATCCTCAACTGATCGTCCCAGGATGATCCCAGATCGTCCAAGACGATCCTGGAGCAAATAAAATATTTTCTAACCTTTTATTTCACCAGCATCATTTATAAATTAAAATATTTTACAAATAAATATAAAATTTTATATAAATACATTATATATATCACTGAAATTTAATGACTTTATATATTTAATATTTAAAATTTTATATTTAAATATATAACTCTTCAATTTTGGAATGATTTAAAAAATAATTATCAATGTTAACTTATATAAAATTAAATATATTTTTCATTTTTTGTAGATATTTTTTAGACATTAAGATATTATACAAACAAATTTAAAAATTTCTTAGTTAAACAAGTAAATATAACTTCTATGGAATATAGAGGTGTAAATGAGTCAAAATCAAGTCTAATATCTGTCTAATTTAGCTAAGCTCGTTTAAATCTTATTGAGGTATAGAACTCGAGCTTGCTTACTAAATTTGAATATTTGAAAATTATTAGGCTCGAGTTTGACTTAATTATTCCAGTTTGTTTGGTGAGCTTGAGCCTGACTTGAGAAATTAAAAAAAAAAATCTATCTTTTTTACTATATAATTCTGAAATTAACTTTAAAATATATTTTAATTTAAACCAGTGACTCGATAAATTTATGTCTTAAATTAGTTTAAGCTCAAGTATAGCCTCGAACTCAAACTCATGGCTCGATATGCTCACCTTATGTACTCGTTAACAATTGTTGAGTTCGGGCCAGCTTTAAGAGTGGACTCAGCTCACTCACATAATATAATTGTCTATGGGCCTATGGAATTCTAAAAATAATAATTTTTTTTAAATGTTAAGCTATAAATCATTAAATCCTTTTAAATATTTGTGTTGTTCATTTTCACCCTACAAGCAACATTAAATGAATTACCTATTTTTAGACTAATTAAGGCTTTATTCTGCAGTTGAATGCAATCATAAATCTAAGGCTTGTTTTAGGACATTTATTTTACAATTTTATAAAACATATTTTGATACAAAATTTTTAATTCAAAAAAAAAATATTTTAAAAAATAATAAGAAAGTTGTCCCAAATGAAGACTAAGGCTTCGTTTGGGACGGCTTTTTTATTGCTTTCTAAAACAGAGTTTTAGTACAAAAATAAAAAAATTTGTACTAAAACTCCGTTTTAGAAAGCAATAAAAAAGCCGTCCCAAACGAACCCTAAGAGTCATAAATATGTATCAATAACTCTATTTATGAAATGAATTATAATTTCAGTTGAAAATCTATACATGATAAGTTCGTGCTTACTAAAGGCCGAGTGACCGACCCTTTCTATCGAATAAAAATTATGTTAGAATAAATGATATTAATATGAAGAATTTAAAAACTATTAAATTTATTTTAATATTATTGTAAAAGAAATTCTTCATCTGCAATATTAATTTAAAATAAATTTAATAGTTTTAAATTTATTTTAATATAATTTCTGTTGAAATATTCTAACATAAAAAATTTCATGTATTTAACAATTATATGATTATATCGTAACTAATAACCGACCAACCATTCACGTGAATAGCAATGCAATACTGCACCTTAAAATTGTTATGTAACTCTCAATGATTGCAATGAATTTCACTTATTTTTCATCCAATTTTGTTTGAAACAGTTTTTTTTTTTTTTTAAAGCAGATTTTTAGTATAAAAATTAAAATTTTTATACTAAAAAGCTGCTTTAAGAAACAGTAAGAAAGTCATCCCAAATAAAACCTAACGTTTCATTTGGAACGGCTTTCTTACTATATTTTAAAGCAATTTTTTAGTACAAATATTAATATTTTTACTTAAAAATCACTTTAAAAACCAGTAAGAAAGCAATCCCAAAGAAAATCCAAATCTCTTCATAAGTCTCTACCGCTAGCCATAATGGATCACCAATCTTCTTGTGATCAATACAAAATATAATAAAGAATCTAAATTATAAGTCCTCCTTGCTTGTTGACTTGTTGTACTCGACTTGGAGATGTAGCTGCTACGTCTTACTCTCTTAGGCCGTCTCCAGCCGATCGGCATTCAGCCGTATGGCGTTCCGCGATCACTCCATTCGAACGAGAAAAATGCCGGCATTATGGCGTCGCACTGTTCATCCGCCATTTTTTTTAATATATATAATTTATTTTTAATTGTAAATGTTTAAATATAAATTTATATTATAAATAATTTTAAAAAAATATATTGGCAGCAGGATTACATTAGTTGCTATTGTATTTTTTTTTCATTTATGTGTTCTAATGTAATTTTAATTATATCAAATATATATTTGCTTATTTAGAACATATTAATATCCCAAATTTTTTATATCGAGAAAACAAACATAATTTTTAAAATTTTAATAGGTTTAAAATTGATAAATAAAAATATATGATTAAAAAAATTTAAAATAAAATAAGAAAAAGAATATGCTAGGAATATTCCCTTTTTATGTTAGAAAATGAAGTTCGATTGGAGTCAAGTTACTGCATTTTGGAGTTTTACTGTATTTTGGAGTGAAAAATGAGTTTTTCGGTTGGAGATGCCCTTAGGATTTATTTGGGATGGCTTTTTGCTTTATTCTTTAGATATCAATCACACAGTCATTCAGTTACTAATTTATCATTATTTTTTGAAAATTTATCGTGGAAAGTAACATTTTATAATCAGAATAACTAAATTATTTTTCCAACAAAAATTTTATAAACAACTTAAAAAATATATATTTAACAATAAACTAGGGGTTTCAATATTTGACACGACACGAAAATCCGACTCGAACTCGACCCAAAAAATCCGGGTTGGACCCGACCCGAATGCAAAACGGGTCGGGTTCGGGTTCCAGAAATCGACCCGTTTGAAAAACGGGTCGGGTTCGAGTTGACCCGACGGGTTGCCGGGTCAACCCGTTTGACCCGAAACGTGCAGTCCGAGCCAGCCCGCGCTACGCCCGCGCTCCGCGCTCGCGCGATCGCCCCGCGCTGCCGGCGCTCCGCCCGCGCTGCCGCGGTCGCGCGGTCGCCCCGGCGCTCCGCCCGCGCTCGCGCAATGCTCGCGCGGTCGCCCTGCGCTACTGCCGCTCCGCTCGCGCAATCCGTTCCGTGTCGGGTCAACCCGACAACCCGCCGGGTCGGGTTCGGGTTCGGATTTTCGACCCGTTTGCCTAACCGGGTCGGGTTAGGGTCAACCCATTTGAACCCGGGTCGGGTTCGGGTCAGTTCCGGGTCCGACCCAAACCCGGCCCGTGACCCGAAATTGACACCCCTACAATAAACCATACAGATCCCTAGTCCACCCTTCTTCACTTTCCAAAAACCAAATGCCTTGCACATAGGCCGAGTGTAAACGAGTAGAACCGAGCTCGAGTCACCTTTGCTTGAATTTGAGCTTGACTAATTAATCAAGTTTGAGCTCGAGCAAGAACTTTATTCTACGAGTTCGCGCCGGCTCATTTATTATTAAAGAGAAAAAATGATGATAATTTAAGCAATTATTAATATAAAATAGTAAAAATTTGTAAAAATATTAAAATAATAATAAATAATCATTTAATATAAGAAAGTGAGATACAATTTTTAAACATTTTTCAAAATTTTGCACATAAAATCATGAATCTTAATATATTTTAAGATATTATGTGTTAATACTTTTTAAACGACTCGGCTCATGAGCTAATGAGTCGAGTTGAGACAGGATCTATCTTGTCTCATTAACTCATCGAGCTCGACTCACAAGCTATTTAGCAAGCCTAGCTAATCTGACCCGACACAAATCAGCTTCACTCACTTACACCCCTACTTGCACTTCAACATCAACGCCTCAAGTGCTTCAACACTTCAATGGAAAATTGAACTATTATAAGAATTCTCTTATACGGCTCACATCAAACATTTTTATTTTATTTGAATTGAGAGCATTGAAGCATGTTAAATGATTAAGGCTTCATTTAGGATGATTTTCTTATTGTTTTCTAAAATATTTTTCTAGCACATAAATTTTTTAAAAAGGTTGTACTTAAAAAGAGTAAAAAAGTGTCTCAAACCAAACCTAAGAATCCGCAACTTCTAACCTGAATTCAATTCCTACACCAAGCCACATAAATGATCGGATTCATTCATAACTGATCAAAATTTAATTAAAATAAACTTTTAAAGTTATTTAAAAATGAATTGATTATTTATAAATTACATTCACTTAAAAATTAATTCTAATAATTTAAATTTCATCTTAATTAATTATTTATAAAATATTAGAAACCAAAGTTTATTCTTTCAAACATATTCATAATCATAATTTATTTAATTAATTTTAATATTCAATGCTCAAATTTATTTTCAACTAGTGTTAACGATAGGCTTGCATAAAAAAAAGCATAAAAAATCATACGATGTCCCCTTTGCATGCCCACTTTAAGGGTCGGGGCGGGTGCGAAAACCTCCCGGTAGAGATCAGGTCAAACACCACCTTATTCGCGGCATCAGTGTAGTGAACTCCGTCCCACACCACCTTTTTTGATGGCTGGCGGCACGATCTTCCAAGCAAAACCTCACTGCCGTTAACCGTCGCCGTGCCGCCACACCGGATGTTGTAGTCGAAATTGTACTTGCCACCACCGTACCCGCAGCATACCCTCAGAGGGTCCTCAAACCCTATAATTAAAGCTGGATTAGAATAATCTCATTAAAATTTACTTAAAATAAAATTGTTTAAATTTTAAAAATTAATATTTAAATTATTATTCAAAAACTTTTCCATAAACGTACCCTACAATAAAACAATTTATTATTATAAATCTTTCAATTACAGCTTACAGTAAATAATTAGCTTCATTTAAAAACAAATACAAATGTTAAATTGTTAAAACCCAGAAAAAGTGTATTTTGGCGAAAATGAAAATAATTTAAAACTTTTTTTTGAAATAGGATATCCATATGGTGTCATCCCTAAAAGGACATTTGGTGGCTGACTAATTCTCGGCTGATCTTGCTAAAAGAGGCACCCACCTCAAAAACCTCCTTATCCACACTTGATTGGACCCCACTTAAGAGGCACTGCCTCTCGAGGCGAATCGAGAACGGGTTGGGGGTTCTCAATCATACTCGCCCACCAACCAAGCTAAATATAGTTGGGTTAAAATAATTTAAATCTAAAAACAAAACCAAGATAATCAGACCGGTTCAATGCATTAATGAGCATGGCTAATAATAGATCCAACCCGAAGACCGCCTCAAACACAATTAATTATTCTTTGCGAATGCCGTAAGTTGTCTGAAGACCAATTAGAATACACCATATCACCTATTCGCTCGATAATATGACTCGATACTGCTAGATACCGTGACTTGATACCGCTCTCCAAATAATATTCTACCTCCGGCACATAATAATTTTTCCTCACACATAATGTTAGCGATAAAGCTATGTAAGAGAGCGACCATTCCGTAATGGAAACGGCAGCCAAGAAAACAGATTAGGCTCTTTGAATATTATTATTTTAAATTTAATTCACTTATAAACTGCCAGAATTTTGCGGGCCAACACAGGCAATCCGCTCCTCTATTCTGGAGAAAAAACAAATCATTGTTCCTTAATGACTTATTTGACCCCCCGACGGCCCATACCTTAAAATAGTGTATTTTTTCAGTGTATGTTTTGGCATTATTAATCCAAAAAAAAAAAGAGAGACGTAATGATCAAATTTTTTGTGATGAGCTACAAGTTTATTGAATTTATTTTAAATTAAAATAATATAAAATTTAATTAGTGATATATTTGATATAATTATTTTTTAAAATAAATTAAATAATTTTAAAAGACATCATAGTTAATGATATAAGAATTTTTGTTGTGAATCCCTCTTAAGTAAAAATAAGTTAAAATTTTAAACATCAATGTGATTTTGATGTAATTATTGAAATTTTTGAAGAAACTCTTAAGGTTAACTGTGCTTTTATGGGAGCAATATAGGGATGGTGATCTCGTGAGAAATTATACCAATGGGATAAAGCCGTGAGGTTAGCGGAGCCGTTATTACGTCCTCCGACCGGATGCAGAGAAACATCCGGTCGTAGGCAAAAAAAACTCGGTACCGAGATGTACCGAGTTTTTTGAAAAACTCGGTACACCTCGGTACCGAGTTTTTTTTGCCTACGACCGGATGTTTCTTGCATTCGGTCAACCGAACCAAATAAAAATTCGTGAGGTTATTAGGTCAAAGTGAACAATACCTTGATAGTTATTAGGATAAAGTGAACAATACCTTGATATTATTAGTAGTATATATGTTATGCATATTAGTAATGAGACCTATGTAAGTGCTAAATATGATTGGTCATGCATAACATACAATAATAATATTGATACAACAACACGTGTAGGGCAACCGGGCAGGTACCCGCGACTTGACGCGTCGGGCAACCGGGCAGTCGACACGGGCAGCCGGACATGGACCATTTGTAATATCAGTTTTTGCTCCAGGTTCGTCCGGGACGAAGTTGGATCGTCCGGGACGATCGGTACAGGTTGTGCAGAAAACCTTGTTTGGCTGATTGGTTCGTCTGGACGAAGTGTGGATCGTCTGGACGAACATTCTCCCGTGAACCTATCGCCTGGGACGATACGTGATTTTCGTCTGGACGGAATTCTTCTCTTCATGGATCGTCTGGTACGAAGCTCGATCGTCCAGGACGATCAGTCTGGATATATATAGAAATGAGATATTTTGAAGAGAGAGAAAAAGCTGAGGAGAGAGAAAAACGAAGGAAAAAGTGGAAAAGCGGATTTTCGGGCGACGCCGAGCTGTTTTCGTCCGAGGAGACTGTTGAGGAAATTGCTGTGCACGAGGTAAGGCACATTCCGCCTTTCTAAATTTTCAGAACCGTCGTGTTTGGCGGTATTTTCTGTCCGGATTTTGTTTCCGTTAGCGATTTTCGTCCGTATCTTTTGAACGGTTCAGTTTTTGCCGCGTAACTTTTTGTATATCGTTGCCGTGCCGGGTGTGCACGTTTTGACTATATTTTGAAGATTTTTGTCCGGATATTTTTGATTCGACTGTGTTTTTAGTCGACCGGATTTTTCTGTGAAATTGGAATTTATCTGTGCAGTAGAATAAAAGTTCTGAAATGTGATTATCTGTATTCTGTGCGAATTCGGTAAATTTTCTTTGCAGGAATTTTTGTGTAAATTCTGTACACTGCCGTTGTGCTGCCCGATTTTGAGTAATTCCTGATTTGTCCGGATTTTCTCTGAAATGAAATGCTATGTGTATAAGCTATAAAAAGGGAGTTATAAGGGGCCTGAATCCTATGAGATTCAGTTAGTGAAACGGGAAATCTGAAATGAGCTCAATCTGAAATCTGATATCTGTTCTGTTCCGGATCCGATGAATTCTGTTTTGGTGCTATAAGCACATCTGTTTTGGTGCCGTGAGCACAAAGGGAGACATAAGGGGCCTGGATCCTATGAGATTCAGTCAGTGTCTGGGAAGGGAGGCATAAGGGGCCGGAATCCGTAGAGATTCCGTCAGTGTCAGGGCATTTAGCTATATGTATCTGTACTATTTTCTGTATCTGTTCTGTTCTGTACGAAATTGTGATTATGACATGATATGATCCGTACGATTCTGATTTCTGTTTCTGACTCTGTTGATTTGTTCTGTTCTGATACGATCTGTACGACTCTGATGTGATTTGATATCTGTCCGTAAGTTTTGATTTCCGATTCTGTTCCGACTTCTGATCTGATTTATGTCTGATAAGTTTGGTTTTGTTTTCTGAGGATTTAGATTGGATGTTTGTTGCTTTGCTGAGCTGTTGAGCTCACCCTTGCTTTCTGGTGGTTTTCAGGTTCTGGGAAGGGCAAGGAAGTCCAGGATTAGATTTCAGAGTCTGATCAGATTAGGTACTTTTGTACTTTTGATTTTTGTACAGTCATGGCTTTCCTGTTCTGTCTTTCTTTCTGTTGAAAGCCATGTACTGTTCTGTAGATGATTATTTTGAGGAAATGAAAAGATAGATGTTTTGTTCCGCTGCATTTGATGTTTTTAGTAGCTCTGTTGTTCTGTGTGCTTCGGTTGAGCTAAGAATTTGGAAGATCAGTTCAGTAACCTAATCCAAAGCCAGATCCTGGTTAGCTATTATCCTCCGTCGCGATCCGGCGCGGGCGGGATCCGTCTCGTCTCGGGTCGGGTCGTGACACCATTTCCGGGTCATTTTCGGGTTCCCGGGTCAACCCAAACCCAACCCTATTTTTGAAACGGGTCAGTTTACTGAACCCGAACCGACCCGTTTCATAAACGGGTTGATCCGAACCCAGATTTTTTCGGGTCGGACACGGGTAGGGTTTCGGGTCGGGTCAAAAATTGACACCCCTACTTTTCACTTATTTAGTTCCACACCATGCAGGGTTATTTAATTTTCCTTTATACAAGAAAAAAAAAAAATAGAAATAGGAGATGCAGGTTGCAGTCGGCATTTGTTCTGATGCTCGCTATTTATTTTAATGTATTTTATTTTGTTTAAACGAGCAAGTTAACGAGGTATTTAAACGGAGCTATTATTTTGTACGGACACTGGACGGTTCTCCCATCCGGCTAAGCGATAGGAACCAAGCGGTATCGAGCAATGGGGTGACGTGACACATTTTTATTTATCTCCGAACACCCTCCGGACTCCGCACAAAATAATAAATCGTTTAAACGAGCAAACAAATGAGATGAAGAAACTAGCTAGTTAACAAGCAGCTCATTTTCGAGCTGGAACAGGGTCATAGTAAATGAGTTTGAACTTGAACATGTTGAAGCTTGGCTCAGCTCGGTTCAATTACAGCCCTAACTGCTATCACCTGAGCTCTGTCATTGGAGAGTTGTTCGATGTACTATAATTATCGTACAATCACTAATGAACTACTTCTGTTGGACTGCAATCAATAGACCTTAATTGGAAAACTAACATCGAACATCTCTTATCCTTTTTCTTCTCATCAAGTACGAAATTAGCCTTACTTTTGAGGGTGTGCAAAATAAAATTAAGTGTGAAATAAAAAAGAAAATTTTTTCTTAATTTTGAGCATAAATATTTATTGAAAAGGGACAAAATAATTAAAATTATTATTGTACTAAGGAAAAAAATTTTCGGGGTAGACAATTATCCACCCTTAGCCTTTCTTAGTCTACGCCTGCCTTTGCATCTCATCAAAATTTTCACTTCCTTTACAAATGGACAAGCCAACTACTCATATTCAATTCCCTTCCTTCTCCAATTAAAGAGAAGGACATATCTTTATAAACAATGTTCATTTAGTTGAACTATTTCCACATGAGTAGGTCCCTTTTTCCCTTTTTGGGTTTTCGTCTACCAATACATTTTTTTATTTCATCTTTGCCTATGCCAAATTTTCATGCTAAGTTAAGACATTAAATTCTTTATTAACTGTCACGATTCATGAACATTCTAGCACTTAATAAATATAATAAATATATTTGATAAAAATTGCCTCAAATGATTTGGTTAAATTTTTAATCTAAATTAATTTTAAAACTTTAATTTCCTTGTTCTATATATATATATATATATATATATATATATATATATATATATATAAAGACATTCTCCCTTAAGCTTTGTTGGATCCCGGAATATTCGTTGTGGTAAAGAAATATAAAGTTTAACATCCTAGCTTTATACGAAGATCCAACACGCAAACAGATAAAAGAAAGGGTGCATTATTCATAAGACACACTAAGAGTTTTACGTGAAAAATCCTAAAAATAGGAAAAATCACATGTCCTCGCCCAGTTTGAATGAATCCACTATTATTTACAGTCTATTACAAAAGAGGTCATTCGTTAGGAGAAAACATTGACTTGATGTAATAAATATACATCATATAAAGTGCATTACATGATGGGACTTGAGACAATCACTATTGATATGTTTGTTTGGTCGGCAGAACTATAGTCGGTGGGTGATGGAGGCTAGAAAGACTGTTGTCTGTGACGACATTGGAGGGACCGTAGTCGGCGTCCATCAGTGGTCAGAAAAGACTGTTGTCTGGCGATAAAGTCGTAAGGACCATAATTGGTGGACGATAGTGGCCATAAAGATCATTATCTAGCAACGGTGGTTCAAAGGACCATAGTCTGCGAACCACAATGATCAGAAAGATTAATGAATGGTGAATGAGATTGGAAGTAGGCTATCAAAATCGGGTCATGGGTCGGGTTCGGGTCCAACCCAAAATTGACTCAGCACTATTCAACCTGACCTACTTTTACAAACGAGTCAGTTTTTCATATCCAAACCCGACCCACTTCAGGTTCGGATCAACCCGAACCCGACCCCTACCCGCATACTGACAATGCGTGAGTTCATCGTCGAAGGAGGTACCTCAGATCGAAAGTTACAACATTTTGATCGGAAGAAACTAGGGGAGTTCGCTCGTTGTTAAGATACCTCGCCACCTCGGCTCCTTCGTTGTTATCCGACTTTGCTCCTTGGATGAAGTTCCCTTCCAGTTGGATCGAAAGTTGCAACATTTTGATCGGAAGCAACAATGGGAGTTCGCTTGCTGTGAGTCACTAACTCGGCTCCTTCGTTGTTGTTCGGCATCGCTACTTTGAATCTGTTCCTTTATGGCTGTATCAAAGTTACAACATTTTGATCCGATGATTGTAGCCGACTGGCGACGGAGGTCAGAAATCCGGCGATGGGCAGTACTCTGGCATCAGGAAGAAATTCAACGATGGACGGAAGTTCAGCTTTAGATAGAAGACCGACGAAAGTTTGGCGACGGGTAGAAATCCGGTGATAGGTGGAAGTTCGACGTCATGTAAAAGTCCGACGAAAGTCCAGCGACTGGCAAAAGTCCGTTGACGGGCATAAGTTTGTCTTCATGTAGAAATCCAATGACGGTTGGAAAGTTTGGCATCGGGTAGAAATTTGGCAACGGGCTGAAGTCATGCACCAGTTGGTGGCCGGACACAAATCCAGTATCAGTTGGTTGCTGGGAAAAAATTTGGAGTCAGTCGGTGGTCGGGCAGAAATCTAGCATCCGTCGGTAGTTAAGCGGAAGTCCGGCAACAATCGGTGGCCTGACTGAAGTTCGGAGGTAGTCGAGGATGAGTCTGATGGCAAGAGAACTCTTCCTTCTCTTCTTGCTTGATCCCCTCCTCTTCATTCCATAAGTAAGAGTGGTCTATTTATAATTTTCTGAGAGTAGTAGGAGTGTTAATTATTGACATGACCCGACAACCCGACCCGAATCCAAATCGAAAAATCCAAGTTATGGTCGACCCGTTTAACAAACGGGACAAATTCAGGTTTTGATTTTCAACCGATTTTAAAAACGGGTCGAGTCCGGATCAACCAGGTAACCCAAAATTGACCCGGCTGCCAACCTGCCTTGCGTATCGTATCCACTACTCGCACTCCGCGTCTCCGCTCTCCGCGGTCTGCACCGGTCTCGCGTCCTCCCTCTCGTTGAACCATGGAGCTAGAAACATGCCAACATCATGCCAGGCACGCCGTGATAGCATCACGCCAGTCTCTAGGCTACGCCGTGATAGCATCACGCCAGTCTTTAGGCTCACATCGCGAAGCGCCAAAGCTGTATCGGTCTAGCCGGCCCTCGCGAGTCGCTTCGATTAGCGGAGCCGCACCGTCAAAGCCTCCCTTGCGTCACACCGCAGAGCAGCTCCAGCTCGCGCAAGCGCATAACAACCACAACTCTCGGCCTCGCTCGAACCGTTCGAATCCTTATCTCTAAATCTCTTTTGCGGGTCAGGTCAACTATGTAACTTGCATGGGTCGGGTCCGAGTTGACAAACATGTCCTATTTGCAAAAAAATAGGTCGGGTTAGTGTCAACCCGTTTACAACTAGGTCAAGTTGAGTTCAACCCGAACCCGACCCGTTGACCCGAATTGACACCCCTAGAGAGTAGCATGACCAGTAAATAGGAGGGAGATAAAGAGTAATTTGGGAGTGGTTTGAATGTACGGTTGATGTGGATTCCCTCAATCATATATCGTTTATTTTGTATTTGAATGCCTTAATGATATCAAAATTTGACGATCTTGGGCTCGTTGGATTTATCTCGTCGTGCCGCTCGATTTGACTATAAGCATGTCACGTTTAGAAACTATTTGATAATCCAAATTATGGATTGAACCTTCCGAATGTGCTTTAGGTCTTTGATTTGGACTCATTTGGGATCAAATTGAGTCGAATTTGGTGTCGTTGGGTTCGTATTTTCGAGACGTTCAGTTCGATTGTAAGTTTGCTAAAACTGGAGTTCATATGATCTTTGATTTAATTTTTGAAAATTTCAACTTGATTTTCCCTCATAATTCGAGCCAGGTCAACCTAATTATTTGATGATATATCAAGCTTATTTGGAAGACTATAAAAAAATTTTAATTACAAAATAGTTTTTAGTATTTATAAAGTTAAGTTTCATGATCAAATTTTGACTTAATAGCTTTAATGTTTTTTTTAATTTATTTAAATTATTTATATATTATATTCATGCATTTATTTATTTATCTATCTATCTTGAGCACAAAATCATACCATATTTTGCGGGCTCGAGGAAGAGCGAGTACTTCGCAGAGTAAATATCCACGTATGTTATAACGGCAAGAGGCAGCTCCTTCCTCATCTCCACTAAAGTCTCGTTGAGCTTTTTGTTGAACTGCTGTGCCGCCTTGTTGTAGAAGACAGAACAGCCGGCCGAATCAAGCTCGCCGGCAACGGTGAGGTTTCGCCGGAGCAGAACGTACGCAAGGCAACCGAGTGGGCCGGTGTTGTGAATCCAGAAATACCTCGCCCCCAGGGCATACATCCTCTTAACATCGCCGGAGAAGGCGGATAACGTCTGTGGAATGAACTCGTCATACGTTTTTCCGGCGTCCAAGCCGGCGGTGATGTCATTCTGCCCGATGTCGATGGTATAAAGAGATTGGTTGAAGTATTCCTTCTTTGGCATCAAGGATTCGAAGAACCGTCCTGCAAGAAACAACGGGGATTAGTTTTTCAAAATTTTAGGGCACGTGAATTTGGACCAACATCCTGTAAAGGGGAATTTTATGAAAATTATATTCCTATTAAATAATTATATATAAAATGTTCTCCACACAAATACCGTTCTAGTAATTTTACTTGCCTCGCTTGGCGACTAATTGAGACCTGGAAATGAATTGGGAGAACTGCATAACCTGTACGGCAAGAAAGAAGGGACTGTATCCGCCCTGTGCCAGAGAGGTGATTTGATCTATAATGGTGGAAGCAGCGGTGGCGAGGTTAACTCCATGGCTGTAATTTGTGCCCAGCGAATCCAGGTAGGAGCTCAGGAAAGGATGCCCAAAGCTCTTTGCTGAAAACATTTCAGAAAAGAATTTCATTATTTATATCACATTTGAAACCTAAGCAAAGATGGTAAGGGGGTTTAAGCAACGGAACCGATGAAATCGATGATAAGACGGCCGTCGGAGTATCGACCCGCCGGCATATGAAAGAAGGTCTCGCCATAGGGGGGTGGAGTCGGGCCGAAGGTCGCCGATAGCCCGCCGGTGTCAGAGTTAGAGTCGCCGAAGTTGATGATGGCCGGAAAATTGCACGCCGGCGAAGAATACGCTATCTCCGGCACGCTGTAAGAAAAGAACAGGAGCTGGAGGAGGAGGAGAGGTTTCATTTTGATGGAAATTCTGCTCTGTTTGAATAAAAAACGGAGAGAGAAAGGGAGCCTTTGGAGGGATTTAAAAAAGGACCGTGTATAAAAAGTGATTAAGTAAAAGGAGCGGGACAAATTCGTCAAACTTCTTTAGCGGGGAGAGAATACAAATGGGATGCGACTAGAGTTTAATTTGGATGTGTCACATTATCAAAAACAGTTTATTGGGTGATACGGCGTATCTAAATCGGCCTCCAGATATGTCCGAACTCCGAACATAATAATCTAGATGTGGAGGAAGACGAATGGGGAGAGAGAAAGAGAGACGAATGAAGGAAAAATTATTCCGTCAGGTTACCTGACGTAGAGCTACATCTGGTAGCCTATAATATGTCGACACGTGTACTTACTCTTTACTGCGCGGCCCGACGACCCGACCCTAAACGGACCCAAGAGTTTGTGTAAATCGGTATTGCTAGGTATTGGTCGATTTTGCTCGACAAAAACGAAAAATACTATTATGTGAAGACCAATACCGAGCTCAATACCAAGCAATACCGAGCAATACCGAGATCTTTTAGGTATTACTCGGTATTGCTCGGTATTGTTCGGTATTGGTCTTCACATAGCGGTATTTCTCGTTATTGTCAATCAATACCGAGTAATACCTAGCAATACCGAGCAATATGCGAACATAATAATCCCGGATTCGGTCCGAGTCGGGTCGTCGGGCTGCGCGGTAAAGAGTAAGTGCATGTGGCGACATATTATAGGCTACCTGATGTAGCTCTACGTCAGGTAACCTGACGTAATAATTTTTCCGAATGAAGAGAGGGAAAGAGAGGGTGAGAGAGTGACATGGGAGAGAGAGATTTAAATAATTTTTTGATAATTAAAATAATATTTAAAAAAATATTATATAAAAACTTTAAAATTTATAAATTATATTTAAATATTATGTTTTGATTTATTAAAATTTTCATTCTTAAAAACGTAAAAAGGGAACATTCTTAAAAAATAATGAAAATTTAAAATTTTTTAAAAATATATTATCAAATAGAATTAAGTTATTTTTTAATGAAAAATATATTATAAAATTTTACTCTATTTTCTTTGAAATTAGTTTTCTATCTTAAAATTTGTATGAATAATTTTTTAAATTTTCATTATTTCTTAAGAACGTTCTTCATTTATGTTTTTAAGAATGAAAAAGATTTAATAAATCAAGATATAATATTTAAATATAATTTAAAATTTTTATCTTTTTTCTATATAATATTTTTAAAATATTATTTTATTCAATGTTATTTAAATATGAATTCTTAAATAGTAGTTAAATAATATTTTAAATATAAAAAAATTATTTAAATCTCTCTCTCCCCCATCTCTCCGTATGTCTTCTCTCCGCGTCTCTCTCTCCTCATATCTCTCTCAATCATTTCTCTTTCTTATTTCAATTGAATACATCAACTGAATTGGCATGTTCATAACTCATCAAAATCATTTAATGCATTTAGGACTGTGTCAAACAGTTTGACGAAATAATTCTTTTTTTTTAAATTATTAATAATCACACTTCTTTTACTTAATTACATTTTAAACACTCACCTTTTAAAAAATTCCTCACATAAGAAGCAGAGCCCTGCATTGGGTACCCATACCCATACCCATACCCACCCATGTACCCACCCATGGGTGGGTATGGGTACGCCCATGGCCTTGTGGGTGGGTATGGGTGGGTACTAAACATCGAGGAATAAATCGATTTACATTGCTATTCATTGTATATCTTACTTATACTATTGCAATCATCACTAAGTATTGTTTAGCACTTAACCACGCTACTGAAATAACCTGCAAGACAGAGTTAGAAAACAGAGAGGAATATTGAGGAATGAAGCAGTAAGCAGTCTTCTATTCCATAAGCTTCAACAGCTTGATACATGGGTATATATGCTAAGAAGAAGAAGCATCAAAGTTTGTTAGAGGACTCAGAGAACGCAGACTGCGATGGCAGCTTTGTCTGCGCAAGCCACTAACAGTGATGATCGCCTGAGCAAGCCGAGGTGGAGAAGTGGTTTGATATGTCGGCTTGCTTTTATAAGAGACTGCTCATTTCACTAAGTGCTAACATGCCGCCGCAAACTTATGAGTCACATGACTGAATTGTAAGTTTGTCTCTGAGTGCTTTGAAGCGAGTAAGAGACAGGGGTTTGGTGAGTATATCAGCGGGTTGGTCTAAGGAGTTGATGTGTTGAACTTCAATTTCTTTGGAGAGAATTCTGTCTCGAATGAAATGATAGTCAATTTCAATATGCTTTGTGCGAGCATGAAATACAGGGTTATTTGCTAAAGCAAGCGCTGAGGTATTGTCACATGAGAGGACGGTAGGAAGGAGAGGTTGCACATCAAAATCAGTAAGTAATCTCCTTAACCAGATGATGTCAGATGTTGCAGATGCAAGGGCTCGATACTCAGCTTCGGTAGAGGACTTGGCAACAGTTGCTTGCTTCTTGACACACCACGAAACTAGAGAGTTGCCGAGGAATGTGCAAAAGCCGGAAATAGATTTCCGGTCTTGTTGGTCGGCCGCCCAATCGGAGTCGGAGAAGGAGGTAAGCTGAAGGTTACCTGGACTAATGGGAAGACCAAAATGGCTGGTACCTTGAATGTAGCGCAATAACCGTTTGAGAATGGTAAAATCCAGACCAGATGGTTGATGCATATGCTGGCAAACAATGTTGGTGGCATAGGCAATATCAGGTCTGGTAATAGTGAGGTACTGTAATGAACCAGCAATTCGTCTGTAGGCGCTGTGATCAGAGTTGAGAAACTGCTTGTCTTCAGCAACTGGTTTGACAGCGATTGGAGTTTGGGAGGGTTTGCATTCGATTAATCCTGCAGACTGAATTATGTCACGGGCATATTGTGTTTGGTTAAGGAAATAACCGGTAGGTGTGCGCAGCACTTGGATACCGAGAAAGAGTGAGACAGGGCCAAGCTCTTTGAGCTGAAAACGAGCTTGCAACTGAGTGATGAATGCAGAAATTTTGCTGGTATTATTGCCCGAAATAAGTATGTCATCTACATAAAGAAGTATGTAAATTTGAGTGACATCTTGTTTATATAACAGCAAAGAGGGATCCGATTTGCTGAATTGGAAGCCGAGCTGTTGAAGGAAAGCTGTGAAGGTGTGAAACCACTGCCTCGGTGCTTGCTTGAGCCCGTAAATAGTTTTATGAAGCTTGCATACATGATTTGGATAATGTGGATCAATGAAACCTTGTGGCTGTTTCATGTAGACTTCTTCTTGTAGGGAACCATGTAAAAATGCATTGGATACATCAAGTTGAAAAATCGTCCAATTCCGATGAAGAGCAATGGTAAGCAAGATTCGAATTGTTGGCATTTTGGCAACGGGACTAAAGGTCTCAGTATAATCAAGGCCAAATGCTTGCTTGAAACCTTGAGCAACGAGTCTCGCTTTGTATCTGTCTACGGTGCCATCCGTTTTGAGCTTAGTACGATACGTCCAACGGCAGCCAAGTATGGTTCTATTTGGAGGGGGGGAAACAAGAGACCAAGTTCCCTGTTTTTGAAGGGCAGTGAATTCTTCCGACATAGCCTTTCTCCAAGAGGAATGTTTGATGGCTTGCGAGAAGCAGGTGGGAGTAGTGAGAAGTGAATGGACAGCAAGGAGATCAAATTGAGATTTGGGTTTGAGCTTCCCGGTTTTAAACCGTGTAAGCATTTGGTGTGAAGGTGGTAGACTGGGAACATGATGGGTTGAGATAGGTGCTGAAATGGTTGGAGACTGAGGAGTTGGTATTTGAGTAGATGTTGGAGAGGTGTTGGTAGGAGGACTAGATGCCGAAGTGGAGGGAAGAGGGTGTGTATGAGTTGAGGTTTGTGGAGTATGAGCTGGAATGGTGGAGACAGGAATTAAGGTTAGAGGAGAGGAGTTGGAATAAGTTGGGAGGGAAGGGGAGGAATTTGGTGGTTGGATGTATGGAAAGATATGCTCATAAAAGATAACGTGTCTAGAGATGTGTAGTTTATTGGTTTGAAGATCTAGGCAGCGATATCCCTTATGAGATGAGGAATAGCCAATGAAAAGACAAGGGGACGACCTTGATTGAAGTTTATTTTGGGAGAGAGGTCTAAGCCACGGATAGCAAAGACAACCAAAGGTTTTGAGGTGAGTATAAGAAGGTTGATGGTGATGGAGTCGGTGATAAGGATTATCTAAATGAAGAGCTTTAGATGGAAGTCTATTTATAAGGTAGTTGGCGGTTAGAAGAGCTTCCATCCAAAATTTGAGTGGTAGATGAGCAGCATGGAGAAGTGTGCGGGTAGTTTCGATAAGGTGACGATGTTTTCGTTCTGCTAGGCCATTCTGTTCGGGAGTGTAGGGACAACTCATTTGATGTTGAATGCCATGTTGAGTTAGAAAGAGTTTGAATGGTGTGGATTGGTATTCACCACCGCCATCAGACCTTAGAATTTTTAATGTAGCATTGAATTGGGTTTTAATGAGTTGTAGAAAGTGTTGAAATTTGTTAAACACTTCGGCTTTGCTGTTCATAGGGTATAGCCATGAAAATCGCGAGTGATCATCAATGAATAAAACATAATAATTGAAGCCACTTAAGGAGGGAGTGGGTGCAGGACCCCAAACATCCGAATGCACAAGAGTAAACAAAGAAGTAGATCTCTTTTCATTAAAATTAAAGGATAGTTTGTGGCTTTTGGCCACATTACATGAGTCACACATAAAAGTGGTAGAACGAGAAATACAAATAGTATTGTTTTGCCTAGCTAAATGTTGAAGAAGTTGATGATTGGGATGGCCCAACCGAGAATGCCAGATGGAAGTAGTTTGCTGCATAGTGTGAAGAGCAGGTCTTGATAAAGAGGGGAGAACATAGAGACCATCTCTGCTTGGGCCTCTAAAAATTGGTAGAGAAGTCCGATTGTCCTTGATGGTGAAGCCAAGAGAATCGAAACAGATGGAGCAATTATTGTCAGTAGTAAGTTTATGAATGGAAAGTAGATTGTGAGTGAGAGAAGGGACGTATAACAGATTGTGTAGAAGAAGCTTACGAGGAGAATTTAGCATCGGAAGAAGACCTTGCCCGGTAGATTGGATTGGAAGAGTAGAACCATTTGCAATGGATATGCCGTCACTGCCAGTGTAAGGCTGCGAATGCTGGAGTTGAAGAGGACTCAGAGAACGCAGACTGCGATGGCAGCTTTGTCTGCGCAAGCCACTAACAGTGATGATCGCCTGAGCAAGCCGAGGTGGAGAAGTGGTTTGATATGTCGGCTTGCTTTTATAAGAGACTGCTCATTTCACTAAGTGCTAACAGCTACGAGTATGATAAATTTTGATATGCAACTTGAAAGTTTGTCATCATAGCAAATGACAACAAGCCTCAAGGCCAATCAGTCCGTGGCAGACTGTGTTCAAAAAACATGGAAAGTGGTATAGGTGGGTACGAAATCTCGAAAGTCAACATGGGTGGGTGTGAGTGGGCGAAGCCCGTCCGAGTAAAACATGAGTAACCAATTAGGACCTCATGTAGGGCTTTGATGAGAAGTCATTTATCGAGAAGTCTTTTACAAATAAATTTGGGTGGCTGAAGAATTACTAATTGATGGATGTCGATAGCGAGTAGCGAATAAGTAAAAAAAAATTTATGCAGTTCATCTTAATCGGTTAATTCAGTTTAAAATCTCATTTTAAAGATTTTATTTGATGCGTGAATATAAATTAAATTTATTTAAAATTTTAACATTTCTTTTGTGAAAATTTTGAAGATGATGCTCATATTTGATATTTCATTTATATAGAATTCTTTATAACTGAAAAAAAAAAAAAAGTTTTGACCATTAAAATTATGAACAGGTGGATAATGGACAAAATTAGTGAGGGCAAAATGTAAAAAAAAAATTAAAAAAAAAAAACTTAATACTTAATAGTGATTGTTGCTCATCACCGCTCATAGAGCTGCACAAACATAATTACATCGTAGGATTATAACAACCAAATGAGTATTCATCTTATATTTTTTGTAAAGTAATATATAGTACTTTTCTGCACACATATCATAGTTCCCGCTCAACTCTATTATGACTTCTATTGTATATGTTTATGTGATTGAGGTATATGCTTTATTGGTTGAATTCAGAAGTACTATGAAATATTATTATAAAAAGAAGGATATTCAGGGGCCTCATAAGTGTAAATTAGGCATTATTTTATGTGTTTTATTTTGAGTAAAAATTTGATATTTTAGTGATTTTTTGCAGGAAAAAATAAAAAAATGACAAAAATTCTCAGGATCACACAACGCACAGCATTTGACGAAACAAGATGCATACCACAAATTAAACAATGCGGCACAGAGTTCTCTATTTGCAAGCATTGCGGTTGAAACACATCCAACGCCACAATATTATACCAGTGTCGCAACATCAAAAAGTCAACTTGTTAGCATTTGATTCTCTATTTTAAAATTCAGCGGCGCCACAATTTCTCACACATTTGTGCCATTTTTGCTACTTGGGTGCCACAACACTCGAATTTCAACAATGTTGTGGCATTACAGTTGTAACTTCCAAGGCCACGTTCTCTCAAGGAAAAGAAGTGACAGTTCACTAAATAACAGATCCACATTAACGAGCGTCGCATCAGTGTAAATGCTTCAACTCCGAGGCGCTAGTTCGCTTTAAGGGCGGCGCAGTGCCATTATTTCAAGTATTGGAGCACCAAATATACTTTTTATAAATAATTGTGATATTATATTTGTAAGGGAGTTAAGTCAATTGTGTAAAATTCAGTGCTTTTTAGGTTGCTTCTCTAGTTCCCTTTTAGAATTGTTGAGTCTTTGAATATTTGAGGCGGTAGAGAAATATAAATTTTAATATCTTAACTTTACATGAAGATCCATCACACAATCAGATAAAAGAGATGGTGCAGCATTCATAAGAGACACCAAGATTTTTTTCATGAAAACATCTAAAAAGGGGAAAAACCACGGGGCCTAGCCCAATTGGAATGAATCTACTAGTATTTGGAGTCACTTACAAATGAGGCCCTTCATTGGGGGAAGTTCTTGGCTTGATGTAACAAATGTACATCATACAAAATGTGTTATATGGTGGAAACAAGAAGAATCACTGTAGATGTGTTCATTTGATAGGATTGAGGCCAATAGTTGGCGGACGACGGAGGTCATAAAGACCGTCATTTGGCGACAGAGGTCAGAAGGATCGTAGTCAGTGGGCGACGGAGGTCAAAAAGACTGTAGTCAGAAGGCGATAGTGGTCTAACATCAATTGGTGGCCTTACAAAAGTCTGGCGTTAGTTGGTGGTTGGGCAGATAAACTGGTATTAATTGACAGTTGGGTAGAAGTCCAATGTCAATTTATAGCCGGGTAGAAGTCCGACATCAGTTGGCGGTCAGACATAAGTCCGATGATGGGCATAAGTCTGTCATCGGGTAGAAATCCAAACAAGGGCGAAAATCCGGCGTCGGGTAGAAGTCCGATGACATGCCTAAGTCCGGTGTTGGATAGAAATCTGATGAAGGTCTGCGACCAGTCAGAACGTGAGCGTCAATTGGTGGTTGGAAAGAGCTCAGGCGTCGGTCTACTATCGGGCAAAACTCTGTCGTCGCTTAGCTTCCCGATGAAAGTCCAACGATGTTCAAGGAGTCTCTTCATTCTCTTTCTTTTCTTCCTTTCTTCTTGCTTTCTTGCTTAATTCTGACATCAGTTGTAGAATGGGCAGCACTTTGGCATTGGTTGGCTGCTAGGTGGAAGTCTGACGATAGTCAAGGAAGAGTCTCTTCATTTTCTTCCTTCACTTCTTGCTTGGGCCTCCTTCTTGACCTCCTTTGGGGGTCCCTTTCTATGAGAAATGATGGTCCATTTATAATTTTATGAGAGTGACATGACCAGTAAATAAGAGGAGAATAAAGGGTAATTTGGGAGTGGTTTGAACACTATAGGAAAATTAGGAATTACCGACAGCCTTTACTAGCAGTCATATATCTGCTAGAATTACCGGTGGTTAAATCGACTATCTGACCGTCGGTATTAATTAATGGTGTATCCGACGATTTTTAATAATACACCATCAAAATTAGCGGCGATATAATAACCCCCGACTAGGCCGCCAATTTTTTATTTTTGTGGCGCCTTTACCGGCGGCCAAGCCATCGTTGTTAAGTAATTTTTTAGGCTGTCTAAACTGTCGGAACACCGTCGAAAATTGCCCTAATATTGGCCAAACCGAGCCTTCCTCTTCATTTCTTTGCGTATTTATTTTTGCAGAAGCTCGCTCGCGATCGCGCCTTCGACTGCTAAAATTTTAATCTAGTCTCTGGTACATACCAGACTCTTATTATTATCGCCAGAATTTTAATCTAGCTGTTGGTACATACTGGCGATTTACCGGCGATAAACCGGCAGTCAAGCCGTCGATAGAACTAGCGTTTGTGATGACTAGTTTAATTAACCGGCGATCACTAGCGCTATGACTGCCGAAAATTACCTGTCGTTTATGTTGTCGGTAACGTTAACCGCCATAAATTGATCATTGCAATTCGTTTCCTACATGCTTTATACCAGCGATTTACAAACCGTTGATAGTTTTCAAAACTGCCAGAAAAGTAATGCTAACTGCTAGAAAAAACTGCCGGTAATTGACATTTTTCTTGTAGTGTAATATACGACTGATGTTGATTCCTCTGATTATGGATCATTTATTAAGTATTTGAGTGCCTTAGTGAAATTAGAATTTGGTGATCTTGGGCTCATTAGATTTGTCTCGTTAAGCCGCTCGATTCGATTATAAGCGTGTCACATTTGGAGACTGTTTGGTAATCCAAATTATGGTTTGAACCTTCTGAATGCGCTTTAGGTCCTTTATTTGGACTCATTTGGGCTCGGATTGAGCCGAATTTGGTGTCGTTGGGTTCGTATTTTCAAGACATTCAGTTCGACTGTAAGTTTGCTAAAATCATAGTTCAAATGGTCTTTGATTTAGTTTTTGAATTTTCCAAATTGATTTTTGCCTTGAGAGTCATGCCCGATCAAGATAATTTTTTTGATGATATGTCAAGAAAAAATCTAAGAGAGACTAAGAAAGTACAAGATACAATTATTTGAAGTTTTTAACCAATATTTCTTTCAGCAACTCTTTAAGTTAAGGGAGGAGTGTAGATGAGATACTTTGATCATTCATAGTGATATCACTCTCTTGTATTTTCATTCTTTCATGAGTTTAATAAAAATGAATTTACTTGTTATTCATCTTATGTTTAGCTAATTTTTTTATTTTGAATTGATGATGTAAAATATACGTTGAGTACTAATAAAGACTTATATTCTATAAATATTAAAAGACGTTTTCAATATTATGATGCTCTTTATTTAATGCACATAATAATCATATTTTTATTTAAAATTTAGTGTGATGTATAACCTCGATGGAGGAATGCAAGAACAACAAGGAGTTTTGAGAAATGAAGTTTACATGCCTAGTCATAGGATATAAAATATTCTAAGTTCTTAAGTATATGTTGTAACTATATGAGGTCAACATATATCATTTTTATCCTTACAAGCTTGATAGAGATCTAAGGATGCATATGTTCTGAATCACATTACTATAAAGAGCCTCATTAGAAAAATATACAATTTAAATTAATTAATCAAAAACACTTTAATTAAATATTGTATCCAATATTTTTACTATTTTATTCAGTGATAGAATCTTTAACTTCTTTCTTTTGTTGTGGGAAATATCAAATATTCATGATTATTTCATCATGGCTGATTTTAAAAATTTTAAAATATTATATACTATATATTTTTTGTTATAAAGAAGGGTGGCATGTTTATATATGAGTAATTAGTGCATTAATAATCAAAAATCAAAATATAATGAAATATCTATAGTAATTGAATAATGATATAGTCATATATATTTTTCGTTATAAAGAAGGGTGGCATATTTATATATGAGTAATTAGTGCATTAATAATCAAAAATCAAAATATAATGAAATATCTATAGTAATTGAATAATGATATAGTCATATATATTTTTCATTATAAAGAAGGGTGGCATATTTATATATGAGTAATTAGTGCATTAATAATAAAAAATCAAAATATAATGAAATATCTATAGTAATTGAATAATGATATAGTCATCAATCGAGTAAATCAACTTAAATTTTTTTTTTATACTTATATCTTCTTTTATATTTCTAACTCGTCGTCAACATTGTACTCTAAAGTTTCATTTGAGACGGCTTTCTTACTGCTTCTTAAAGCAGCTTTCTAATATAAAAATTTAAAAAGCTGTTTTAAGAAGTAGTAAGAAACTCGTCCCAAATAAAACTTAATTAGAGGAGCATCTACTACCTCTGAATCCCTCTGACCTAAATTTTACTCTTTCAAATATATTTATAATCATAAATTGTTTAATAAATATTGATATGCAGCGCTCAAATTCAATTTATTAGAAATTTTGAATTTATATTCAGTAACTATTGAGCTCCAGACTCTCCAGTGTTGTTAATGCATAAAAAATCATAAGATGCGCCGTTCGCAAGCCCTCTTTAAGGATCGGGGAGGGTGCGAGAACCTCCCGGTAGAGATCAGGTCAAACACCACCTTATTCGCAGCGTCGGTATAGTGAATTCCGTCCCACACCACCTTCTTTGACGGCTCACGACACGATCTTCCAAGCAAAACCACGCTGCCGTTCGCCGTCGCCTTGCTCCCACACAGGACGTTGGGGTCAAAATTATACTTGTTATTGCCATGCCCGCAGCAAACCCTCAAAGGGTCCTTAAACCCTACAGTTTACACATTCCACAACTCATTAGATTCCATATATTTTTGAAGTTGCAATTTTTTTTTTTGAGTCATTCAATTTAATGTTATTGATTTTGATTATATTTGTGAAGCATGCTACTCCAAAATAATAATAATAATAATAATACTTCCCCACTTTCTACATAAGGGAAACACTAGCTAGCTTGAGATTCAAATGACTTTAGAGATTTAAAGAATCTGAAGCTCCAACAAACTATTGCTTGTCAGATGCCATTTGATAATTGCCCAACTACTTGTTGTAAGACCATCTCTTGACTGCCTCTATTTAATAACTGTTATCGAATTAATGTTGTTTAACTAACATCAATCATTGGAGTGTCATCACCATTATTGTCATCAACATTGGGGTGTCATCACCATCTCCCGATAGATATAATCAGCATTGCAAGACTACCATCATCAAATCATTGTCATGCAACCTGGATTGTCGGATAACACATAATTAACAATCGCTATCATGCTCCCGTCACATGACCAATGTTGCTAGCTACCTCGCCATATTCGTCAAACCATCTATGTCGAACCACTACAAATGGATCGCTGCCACTTGAGCTTCGTCACTCACTACGGGAAAACACGCGATTACCGTCGAAAAATTCCACGCCGGTTAGCACGGCGCAGGTAACGACGCATTGTTGCGACGGAAAATCTACGGTGTATTTTTCGGCGCAAACTACGCCGGAACCTTTTCGGCATCAGTTGAGCCGGTATCAGCGTTGGCATAAACCAACATTTCACCATTTCCATCGCATGTTACGGCAGAAAATCATCGGCGCAATTTCCGGCGGATATTGCGCCGGGGTATTTAAACTCAACGAAATAAACCGGCGCATTTTGCGCTGGAAATATCGCCGGCGGATAGGACGCCGGAAAATCCGCCGGCGAAAGCCCTATTTTTCGAGACCGAGCCCCTCTGGCCCGTCACTTCTATCATTCCGTTCTCTCACCTTGCCTGTTTCGCTCGTCGCCCTCCATCACTCACCGTAGATCGTCGTCGCCGACGGTCACCAGACTTTGCTGACGGTCACCGGATTTCGTCGAGGCATCCTAGCTTTCTTGGTGGCGTTCATCTTCGCCGACGCTCGAGATCTCGATGGAACGGAAGGTTTTTTTTTTATTTCTTTTGACGAATTTTTTTCCTATTTCAGTTGGATTACATAAATGATTAGCTTATCTTTTTTTTGCTTTAGACTTACATTGAATTTATGGTATAGTAATGGAGCATAATTTTTGAAAGAGATATTATGATAGTACCAAAAAATCAATTAGTTTTATGCATATGATAATTTTTCTTTGGATGTGATTTTTGTGTTAAAGCAATCAAGGACAAATATATATAAACTAAAAAAACATTTCATGTGCTTTTGAACAGTTTAGAGAGAGCATATGATTGGGTATCATAAAAACAGATTTGATTTACATTAAGGTAAAGATGTGTATTTGTCAAATGCATGTTAAAGTTATTGAAGATGTGTATAACTAATATTAATAGTTATGGGGTGTCCAAAGTTTTCCAAACAAAATATGCTTTGTATCAAATAAGACAACATGAAATATAGTTCAACTCAATATTCTATCTTTCCCAAATCCCAGTATTTTTTTTCATTAACATAAAATTTCAATTTCCAAAAATAAATAGCAATTACATATCGCATATCCACTGTCGGGTATTTACTTCAAGATTTATATAAGTTTTAATATATAAAGCGTGAGGCATAAGCCTCATGCCAGTGAGGCGAGGCGGCCTCAACCAAGTTGAGGCGCAAGCCTCGAGGCGTTTTTTACTGGAATTGCGCAAAGGCGGGCCTCAAGGCGAGCCTCATATTACGCAATTTTAAACCATGAGTGGAGGAATACATATAAAAAGTACCACTCAAACTTAAAAAATAAGTTCATAAAATGGTGGTGAGACCTGCAATGCTTTATGTCACATAATGTTGGCCATTAAAAGATAAATAAAATATTAAGTTGGGCATTGTAGAGATCGATCGATGAGGATGCTCAAGTGACTGAGTGTCTTTAATCTTAGAGACATTAATGCTAAATGGAGACAATACTTAAGGCCTATTGTGTGATTGATAGAAAAGTATTATGGAGATGAGGATGCTCATGTACGTGAATGAGTGCCTTTATTCTTAGAGACAATGCTAAATGATCATAATTTTCTACAAGCACCCTATCTTTTTACATCTATATATAATCAGTTTTAGATCTACTTAAGCGCGATAATCCATTACTTATTTGCTCTTATATGTAGGTTATAGATATTAGAAATCAAAGAAGTTGGATGTATAACCGATTATCTCAAGGTCGGAAGACATTAACAGATGAATTCATTAATGGGGTGAACTTTTTCATTCAGCAAGCGAAGCGACTACCCAGCTTTATATCAGAAGAAAAGTTTCGATGTCCAAGTTCTAAACAAAAAAATCTAGTGCACCTAGAAATAGATGATGTAACTATTGATTTGTATCACAGAGGATTCATGCCACGGTATTGGTATTGGTATTGGACATTGTTTTGATTAAAAAAATATATTATTTTTGAAAAATATTAATTTTCTTTGGGAATATTTAATTTTAAATTTTGAAATAGAACACGTCGTTATGAACAATATATCGCCTCGAAAGACGAACGTATCGTTCCCTAACGGGTTCAAATTTCAGAATTCTAATCTTATCCAAATTATCGTAGTCAAACTCAAAGGGAAAATTACATTCGACCCCGGAGGATCAAAATAGAATTTAACCAATTATTTGATTATTCTAATTCGGATAAAATATCGTTAATTTCATAGTCGAAGCCACGATAATAATTGATATATCTCTCCGAAGAAAGAAGATATAAATTATTATGGATTGTTCGAAAATGACGATAATGATCGTCGGGTTTGATTTTTCCAAAAAAAATTAATTAGAGGTTTTGAAAAATTATTGGTTTTGAAAACAAGTTCTGGGTTTCTAAATCTCCTACGAGCGCAAGCCCTTGTAGTTAATTACATCGTAGGAAATTGGAATTTCCTACGAAAACTCTCGATTAAAATAGCGGTGTGAATTTTATTTAAGATTTTCAATGATCGATCTCAAAGGAGGAAAAGGGTAGGAATTTCAAGTGGGATTGGATCAAAATTGAAGACTTATTTTTAGAGTCCAAGGAAGAAAAGTAGGAGGTATTTTTGAGATTCTGAATTACTTCAGAAACACCTCAGTCTATCCTAAGTGTTGGGCTTGAATTTGATTGAAAATGATTTAAGTTTGAGTGGTCGATTTTATTATAAAGTTGGGACTTATATTCTCGATCACTAGATCGGGAGAATGCCCGGGAGGTAAGGGTGAAGACTAACCTACCAAGTGGGTATGACGTCCCTGGTCAAGATCCCATGGTTTTCCATCGTCCCAGGTTCGTCGATGTCCTTAGCCAACTTAGTCGAGTGCCGACCAGAGGATCCTTGTTAGCAACCATGGGTTACCTCATTCAAGGGAACCTCGTAAGTCAAGGGGCTGGGGACCTAATCTTAGGCTAACAATCAGGAAGTGCACAGGTTTGTGGATAATGAACCTATGTCTATGTTATCTAACCTAGGATGCCACCAGAAGCATTAAAAATAATCATCACATGAATCTAACATAGTAAGCAAAAATCAATCAATGCTTAATTTGCATACAGATTAACACACCTCAGAAATAAAAAGAAATATCGGCCTAACCTAAAGCTAGAGTTTGTGTCCTAACAAACCAACCTAAGTGTGTGTGTAGCAGGCCGTGTGGTTCGGATATGTCCTATATCGGGTAATTTATTGAAGTTGTCTAATATTTTGATTGGTTGGAAGGCTTGAGGGATTTAAGTTTAAGTTTAAGTATTAGTAGTTTTAAAGTTGATTTTAGGGTGTATTTTGAGTGTTAAGTGATTACCACCTTTGTTTCTCATCGAAGCCGTGAAGTTTATTTCACCTTCCGTGGGGCTAAGCTAATAGCCTCGTAGGTCTGGGTTATCCAGTGATAACCAGTATTAATCGAATTAATTAATTGGTTGATGGTTAAAGGGTTGAAGATTTTTTAATTGAATTGTTTCATTGTTGAATTCGATGATTGAGTTAAGGTTATTTAGAATTTAAGTTGATTGTTGAATTATTAGAATTCTTTATTGAATTTGCTAGAATTTTAAGATAATTTCTCAAATCTTCTTAAATTAATTTAATTAATCATTAATGAATTATTAATCAAATTTCATTCAAAAAAATTCATTTAAATTGAATTATTAATCTCTATGTTTCATTTAATTTTATTCAATCATTAATGTGCTTTTGAAGTATTTTTATTGTATTTAATCAACTATAAATGAATTTGATAATTTAATAAATTGAAATGAAAGTTTAATTAAAATATTTTATTTTAAATTGAAATTAGAATTTTTTGATCCTTATTTTTTTTTATTGAAATTTGTTTTATGTCTTTACATTTTATTTTGGTTTTAATGAATTCATTTAATCAATGAATAATTAAAGCATTAACTAAGAATTAATAAAATTTGTGTTCGAATTTATCCTTTAATAATTGTACGTATTGGTTGAAGTTGAGTGAGAAGGATTTGATTTTTTTTTATAAATTTTATTTGAGTTGTTATCAAATATTTAAGTTTTCAAATTCTAAAGAAAAATTAATGATTGATTGTTTGAAATCAAATCGATTATGTATATTAAATCCTAAGATGTGATGTCGCTATGTTATCTATGTTTAATGTTTCATCCCTAAAGGATATATGTGTGAATCCTAGAGTTTGTCTAAGTTCTCTAAGACTCATCCTTAATTATTGTCCTTAAATGACACTAGTGTTGTAATGGGATTTGCAATCAATGTCTCTAACCCTTGAACATATACATAGGTGTAAGTAAACCACGTCGATGAGTTTTGGGTTTACGAAAAAAAAAAAATATAAATGAGATGCATAGGTTACTACATGGACCTAAGTTGGAGGAGCATGCAATCATTGGCTTTTGAGATCTATGACCTTCTAAGTTTTAAGAAAACTTACCTGATCACCGGAGCTAGTCAACGGTGATTCCAACCGTAGTACTCCCATTTGGAAGAGATGGGGGTGATTGAAGCTCCTTGGCTCTATCCTCCAATTAGCTCCATCAGTACCTCGCAAATAAGGCGACGAGAAAACGAGGTGTCAGAATATCATGTATGAGAATATAAAAACCACTATGAATTGACATGTGAGTAAATATATGAAAATATAAATCAAATCAAATTATAAAAAAAAAATTCAAAATGAATGTAACTTGGCAAGAAACAGTTTAAAAACATATGCTTCTAGATAGGACAAGACTCCAATACATGTGCTATCTCACAAGAATGAATCAGTGTGTATATATATATATATATATATATATATAAGAGACTTTAACTCATGTGTTTTCTCATTAAAAGAAATCAAATATGTAGAGAAATCACAACTACAAACAGGGGCGGAACCAGCCTTTCATCGTAGGGGGGGCAAAATTTTCTTATTAATAGATAAATATAAAAAAACAAAATGAGGACATAATTCAAAGTGAAATCTTGTATTCCAATATGATAGAAAAATTGAAAATCATTACAATTTTATCAATCTATTTTGCATTTTTTGATAATATTGGACTACATCTTCATTGGGAATCAAATCAAATACATCTTTTTCAATGTAAGGCACAAGACAATCGTTAAGCCAATCATCACCCATCCTACTACGCAATCGATGTTTGATAATTTTTATTGCTGAAAATGCTCTCTCCACTGTAGCAGTAGCAACTGGTAAAGTTAATGCTAAAGTAATAAGTCTGTAAACTAAAGGATACACATCATTCTTTTTGAACTTAACAATCTGCTTTGCAAGATCAACAATGCTTCTTAGAGAGGAGAACTCTTCACTGGTTCGCATATCAATAATATAAGTTGATAATTGATTTTTAAGAGCAACAACCTCAATTATAGAGAAATCACTTGGATATAATTCTGCTAGACATATCAGCTTCCCCTCATCATAAGCATGAAAAGAATCACTTGGGTTTAAGCATGACACACAAAGTAGTAACTCTGTACTTGATTCAGAAAATCGATTATTTAGCTCTTGAAGTTGCATGTCAACTACAGTATAAAATAAATCAGCACGATAATGATGTAGATTTGTTATTTCTTCAGCTCTTCGCATTGCTCGACGACGAGTTTTGTATGTTTCATTCATGTTTGGAACAACAACTTCAAAAACACCACAAAAACGTGATACTTCAGCTAGTAAAGCATTCCATCCATTCTCCCTTAATAGTTGCAGTCGTTGTTTAGATATTTGAACCAATTTCATCGCATTTTTAATGTCTTGATCTTTTCTTTGCAATGATTGCGATAACTCATTCGTAATGCCCAATATATCAATCATCAAATGCATTGTAAAAATAAAATCAAAAGACTCCATTATATCAATCAGAACACCCGCTTCAACCGATTGCTGATCATGAACCCCTTCTTCCTTAACAATCTCTAGGACCTCAATCACAGAAGCATACATACGCATGAGACTAATCAAAGAATGGAAATGTGAACTCCAACGAGTATCACTAGATTTCTGTAAATTAGTCTCTTGATTCAAACCATTTCCACTTATGAGATTGCCATTTTTAAGATGCAGAAGGATTTTATCATGTTGAATACTTTTAAGAGTATCTGATCTCTTACAGGAAGCTCCAACAGTATTAATAATTCTAGAAGTGAACTCAAAGAGATGCTTTACTTGCCAGTGATTCTTTGCAACTGCTACCAAACATAATTGGAGTTGATGAGCAAAACAGTGAACATAAAATGCTTGAGGATTATCATTTAGAATAAGGGCCTTTAAACCATGAAATTCCCCTCGCATATTGGATGCCCCATCATAACCTTGACCACGTATCATTTGTATGCTCAAAGAGTGTTTAGCTAGAATGTCCTCAATGGCTGCCTTTAGTGTAACTGCATTAGTGGATATGACATGTTTGATACCTATAAATCTTTCAATCACTTGGCCCAACTTATCTACATATCTCACAGCAATAGCAAGTTGTTCCTTTGTAGAAACATCACGGGATTCATCAACTATAATTGAGAAATACGAGCTACCAATATCTTTCATGATATATCTTAAAGTTTCAGCTGATGCAGCAATACATATTTCTTTCTGGACTTTTGGTGAAGTTAACTTCAGATTTGAGCTAGCATATGCAGATGTCACTGTTTTAATTTCTTCATTATGATCAGCTAGAAAGTCAAACAGCTCTAAATAATTTCCTCGATTATCTGAATTGGAAGACTCATCATGACCACGAAATGACAACCCCTGACGTAACAAAAATTTAACACAATCAATGGCTGCAGTCAACATGATCCTATATTCTTTTTTGTTCTTATCATCTTTGCTTAACCATAAAGCAGGAAGACTGTGTTCTTGTTTTTTCATCAAATATTCACATTTTTGTCTAGCCTTATTATGTATGCTATTGTGATCTCCAATGTGACATAATAGTTTCTCTTTCTTCTTCCAATTTTTGAAACCTTCTCCAACAAATGAATCCCCACCACCTTGACCTTTAATGATCTGCTCTTGAGGTTTAAATAGATAACAGTAAAGACAAAAAATAGCATCTTTTTGCACACTGTACTCTAACCAATCAGAGTATTCATCAAACCATTTCGGATTGAACCTGCGTGCAATATTTCCATATAAAGTTTGAGGAAAGTGATGACTTCTCGGTTGATGAGGTCCCTTCAATAGATAACATCTTCGAATCTTATCTCTATCATTAACATCATAACTCCAAATAGGTAGTCGGAGTCCTGGATCTGATGGTAGATTATTAATATCAATTTCTACTCGCTCTTTTCTCTTTAAATAACGCTCCATTATATAACCCTAGAATGAAATTAATTACCAAGAAAAAGCAACCGTCAATCAAAAAATTATGTCAACATAATAAATATTGCTCCATAAATTAGACATTCTGTCTACCAAAAACAGTTATGAAGTGGGCATTTCAAATGTCCATCATATGATAGCATACACTTCATTCTCAAAATAATGGCAGATGCAATAAAGAACTAGTGGGGATTTTGAATGTCTACATACAAAGAAGACCAATTGAATAAACGGACAATGATCTAGTGGGGATTTTGAATGTCTACATACATATCAATTTTATTTACTGGATGGAATCATGGAAGAAATCAATATCAAAGAAGACCAATTCACTGTTTATCACGTGAATATATACTTAAGAGGCAGCAGCTATCCATATCAAAGAAGACCAATTCATTGACATTTATAATGCTTTTGATACATAACTGAGAAAAAAAAAACTCATAACGGAGAAAAAAAAATAATGCTTTTGATACATAACTGAGAAAAAAAAAAGCAGAGTTTTCTCTTAATCTTCTACTAAGTTCACAGTTTTTTTTTTTGCTTTTGATGCATAACTGAGAAAAAAATCATGTTTGGATTCCTTTTCTTTTTACCGTTCTATAATCTATGAGCATTTCTTGTTTCTAGGCTAAGATTTATGAAAGCTAAGCTAAACTGACGAAGAAGCGAACAAAACAGCGATAGAAGAAGCCAAAAAATGGGCGGAACTCGGAAGAACAGACGACGAAGACTTACCAGACTACCAGAGCACTTAGAACGAAGTCCTCTCCAGTCGCCTCCACCGATTCAAGCTTCAAGAACAAAAAGTCAAAAGAGCTGGAGATGCAGCGATCGCGTTCGTTCGGAGCTGGAGCGGAGCGAGTCGCGTTCGTTCCGAGCGGACAGCCGAGAGCGGGGCAAAATCTGGAGAAAAATTTGATATTAGGGCAAATTTTAACCTATTGAAAGGCAAATTACTTAACAGCCCTTGCATTTAAAAGAATTTTACATTTTTTTAGGGGGGGCAATTGCCCCCCCTGCCGCTACAGTGATTCCGCCCCTGACTACAAATATAGAACCGAGATAGGGAAACTAAACTCAACTAAAAATTTGGTGTGTACATAATTAATGAGATCAAGTCTTATTAAGATAAACAATGTCACACGTTCATATTAAAATAAATCGAGTAAATTATCACAATTGTAAATTTATCAACATTTTGATGAATATAATCATCATCAAATTCAAATAAGTGCAAACAATTAAAAGCTTTGGAGAATGAAACTACTTATAGTATCATATAATACTTGAGGATAGATTCATGTAAATAAGCAAGTACAAGTATGTCGACGAAATTTGCTTAGTGAACATAATTTTGTTTTACTAGTCAATTTACATATTTAGTACTATGGTTACAACACATTCGTATGAGGCATCAACAATAAGAAAACAATGAAATGCAAGATCAATGAACTATTTTCTGCACACAGGTAACCATTTTAAACTTGGCCCATATTTATCCAATATATGAGGCCTGAATTATTTAAGTAATAAAATTTCCAATCCTGACAAATGAATGATACATTCAAAAGTTCATGCTTGAAAATGAAAATACACTTTAGTTATAATTTAAGAAGTATGAATAAGTTAGAAATAAATTACAATCACCTTACATTGTTTGAAGGAATTTATTACGTTTCATTGCACAAATACTTCAATAAAAAAAACTGCAGATATGTTAATGACCCACAAGTTTATGAAAATAAATTTTAATTTCACATAATGACAAACTCCCTAATCATTATACAAAAAAAAAAAAACTATAGATACAGGCCCGCTCATACATATTGCTAAACATCACATTCACAAAAATAATGAGCTAAATAGGTCCAAATAAGTCATTCTTAAATACTCAAAGTTTGATGCATTTGACTTTTTTAAATTAATAAGTAAGTGCATACATAATCATTGGGATAAAAAAAAAATCATTGATATAATTGGAATCTTATGATAGCTTATCAAAAATCAAAGGATACGCAATATATGTGAATTTATTCCCAAGGGATACGATTCCAAAATGCAATTGAAGTGCTCTTATAATATACAATTTAAACAAAATTTTGTAAATAACTTTTTAGGCATGATCTTCACGATATAAAGCCAATATTTGGCATTGAATAAGGAAAATGATCATTTTAACATCGTATGGATTATATTGGATAAGAGCAAAAAATTATTCAAGTTTCACGATACAATCAAATCGTAAAATATGTATATATATAATGCAAGAAAAAGAAGAGTGCTCATATCTCCAACAGACCCACTAGAACTTGACGATACATGCACTCTTTTAAGCAATCACTCATGTATTGTAGCGGACATCAAATTCCAACAAAAGCTGGACAAAAGCTCAATAAAATAGGAATAACTTGCATTAAAAAAATGAAGGACTATTGTATTCATGGGATGCTAAACACTAAATGGCGAGAACAGAGAAACTTATTGGTAAATATCATAACATAAAACTGCTCAAAGATGAATGTCTTGGTGAGAATAAGACCACTAATCAGTCTCATTTTAATTGTTTTATATGTCGTTGTATCAGAAGTCATGCTATAAATATGGTATTATAAATAAATGTCTATACGAGAATATAAGAAAATCAACAGAAACCTAAGCAAATACAAATGATAATGCTCTGTACAGTTCAGTCATTCTTTCTCGGTATAATATAAACATTACAATGGATACCTCCACAAAGAAAATAGTAAGAAAATCTTGCGAATCAAGCAGCATTTACCTTCTTAAATGTTTGAAATATATGGCAGCAACTTTCGGATTTTCCTTTGGAAGAATGCATAGCGGCAAGGAGTGCTCCCTTCCTTGGCTTTTTCTTGTCAAAAAAAAAAATATGTAGTGGATGAGTAGAGACACCAACCAGCAGCATTTTTTATTTCTTCTTTGATTCTTCTATAAATTCCTTCTTCCTCTTTCTTTTGCTTGGACGAGTAGAGGAGAGGAGAGAGCTGCTGCTTAGAGGAGATGTTTGAGTCCGGCGTTGGGTAGTCGGCTGCTAAAGCGAAGCTACAACAGGTGGTCGGCAAGATGACCGGTTGGAGAGGAAATAAGTGCCGGTGGTTGGAGGTAGGCCAGCTGGAGGTGGAGTCGGCTGGACCAACAAAGGGCTGGAGTCGTGGAATGAGAGCAAGACGGCTAGGGCTTGGAGTTGTATGTTGAGGGAAGCCTCCTCTCTTTTTCTTTAGCCGGCCCTTAACTCCTCAAAACGTGAACAGTGAGCTCCTTTTACTAAGGTGGCTGCTAGTGGAATGATATATCCAGCAAGCCAGATCTAGCCCTCCATTTCCAATCCAAAGGTCAAAATTAAGTTCTTGATTTTTTGAGAGATTAAAGGGCTAAAGTTTAGAGGATTTTGAGGGATATTTAGGCATCAAATTGGTACAAAAGAATTGATAAAACATTGAAATTTGGTAGGCTTTATGTTTTAAATTAATTTTTATTAATGTTAATTGATGTTGATTATACTTAAACTAAGCCAAGACATGTTAAATTGAGTCAACTGAAGCAGTTGCAAATAAAATTTTGTTGGAATTCGTTCAATATAATAAGTAATTGACTTAATTTCAGAATCGACGACGACGTCATAGGGCTCAAATTGGCTCAAATCGAACTAGATATCCCCAAATGTAATTTGTGCACTCAGATCGATCTTAATTAATATGTATGCAGTTCAATGTTGATTTCAAAGAAAGATCAACGAGGTCGATCACAAGTTGTATTGTAGGCGATGATGATTGAAAGGTTAATTGGAACTTTGATTAATTGAATGGTTGTTGGTCATTGATTGATGATTATGACCTAGATTTAAATGTTGATTGAATGTTTGATTGATGATTGAATGGGTCCTGCTGACCTCATATTAAAATGAGATCAACAAATGGACCCCCAATATGTGTTGTAGAATGAAGTTCTACTGCACATATTGACGTTGACCGAATAGGATGGTCAAGTTTGGAATTTTGACCCTAAGAGAAGGGGAAGTCTACCCTGGGGAATCAAATTTGAATTGATATTAGGGTAGTGCCACGAGGGGCGAACTCTACCAATAGTGGATTTAGTCCTAAAGGAAGGAAAGTCTATCCCTATAGGAAAAGGAAGTTTGGGTGATTGTATAGAAAGGAAGGATTCCTAACTATAGACGGTCATATTTGAGTTTTGATTCTAAAGGAAAGGGAGCCTAACCTTAGAAGATTAAATTTGGATTTGATTCTGAGGGAAGGAAAAGTCCTAACCCTAGAGAATTGAGTTTTGATTTGATTCTAAGGGAAGGGAAGTCCTAACCCTAGAGGATTGAGTTTTGATTTTGGTATCAGGGTAGTGCCACAAGGGGCATACTCTACCACTAGTGGATCTAATCCTAAGGGAAGAGGAAACCTATCCTTAAGGAAAAGAAGATTGGATTTCGATTTATACTAGGGTAGTGCCACAAGGGGCGTACTCTACTACTAGTGGATCTAATCCTAAGGGAAGGGAGCTCTGGGACTCACACCTAACCTTAAAGAAAAGAAATGACTGAACTATGTGGGGCCCAATAGGCTTAATTCCACTTTTAGTCAGTCGAGATCCTAGGAGATAGGAAGCACGGGGACTCACACCTATTCCTAACAGATCGAATTTGTACTGGGTATTCAATGACTAACCTAGCTAGAAAGCACAGGGACTCACATCTAACTAGGGGAACTAGCCAAGGAGATAGTCTGCCAGAGTCTCTAAGGATTTGGCAAAAGCTATCTAACCCGAAATTTGATTTTATACGCTAGGATGGTGCCCCGAGGGGCTTGCTCCACCACTAGCAGATCTAATCCTAAGGAAAGGAAGCACAGGGACTCACACCTATCCTTAAAGAAAAGAAAGTGTGACTGAATTATGTGGGGCCCAACAGGCTTAATTCCTCTTTTAGTCAGTCGAGATCCTAGGAGATAGGAAGCACGGGGACTCACACCTATTCCTAACAGATCGGATTTGTATTGGGTATTCAATGACTAACCTAGCTAGAAAGCACAGGGACTCACATCTAACTAGGGGAACTAGCCAAGGAGATAGTCTGCCCAAATCTCTAAGGATTTGGCAAAAGCTATCTAACCCGAAATTTGATTTTGTACGCTAGGATGGTGCCACAAAGGGGCTTGCTCCATCACTAACAGATCTAATCCTAAGGAAAGGAAGCACGGGGACTCACACCTAACCTTAAAGAAAAGAAAGAGTGACTGAACTATGTGGGGCCCAACAGGCTTAATTCCACTTTTAGTCAGTCAAGATCCTAGGAGATAGGAAGCACAGGGACTCACACCTACTCCTAACAGATCGGATTTGTACTGGGTATTTAATGACTAACCTAGCTAGAAAGCACAGGGACTCACATCTAACTAGGGGAACTAGCCAAGGAGATAGTCTGCCCAAATCTCTAAGGATTTGGCAAAAGCTATCTAACCCGAAATTTGATTTTGGATGCTAGGATGGTGCCACGAGGGGCTTGCTCCACCACTAGCAGATCTAATTCTAAGGAAAGAAAGCTCTGGGACTCACACCTAACCTTAAGGAAAAGAAGGGAGTGATTTTGATTTTGAATTTTAATGATTTTTAAATTTTGGATTTCGATTGGATTTGATATGATTTGATGTTGATTGAAATTGTGATTTCAGATAGAGATCTGAATTTGGAAGAATTTGAATTTGAATTTGTAGAATTTGATTTGATTGAATTTTGATTTGGGTGAATTTAAGTTTGAAGAGTTTTGAATTTAATTTAGTTTTAACACTCATTTGGCATGGTAATTCCTGAAGAGCCTCCCCAACATTTAAAAATATTGGGTGGCATCCTTCAGGGTTGATCAGTTAATGTTTGAAATTTTCTCAAAGATCATCTCTACGACAAAAAGATAGCTTGTGTTGGTTCAAACTTCTCCATCGATCTCTTGGTAGGCTAAGATATGCATCCAAAGAACCTGGACCAAGTCTCATACTTGGAAGGTTCTAAGTCGTGCTATCTTATCACAGGCTTGAACCAGTCAACCTTTGTATGATTCTGAGTTTTATTGAGCCTTAAAGACAAAGCTCTGCAAGGCCTCGAACTCCTCAAATTGGAGTCGGGCACTCTGCTCAGTCGTGGATTGATTTTGAACGGTAATTTCCAACATTACAAAATACTCCTCTACTGGGGTTGACCTTGGACCCAGTATTAAGTGTAATTTTGTTGAAAAGGCCTTAAAGGAAGAGATGCCTCTGTGCAAGGACTTATACCCATTTCTCAAGGACATGATTTGAATTCTTTTCAGGAGTAGAAGATTCGATCTTTCTATTAAGAAATTTCCTCTAACTATTTGGACCCTGTCGGAACGATAAGTGGGAACAAATTTAAAAATGCAGTGAGAAGTAGTGTTGACTCCAACTAACCTTGAAAAGGTTTAAAAATTTAGGTTTTGTTAACCCAGACCAAGTTTCGTAGAAACTGAACTGGGGTCTCCCTTGTATAGATTTTGAATTAATTTCAAAGGGTTTAAATTGAAGGTAGAAATTTAATCTTTCCAATTTTCTTGCACGATTTTCTTCTATCTGATAGATAATTTATGCATGGTGAAGAATCTAGATTCAAGATTTTCAAAGTCAAGTATTTAAAGGTGATCGAGTATTATGAGGTTTAAGGATTTAGAGGAAGGAAGCCATCTTACTCTTCTTCTTCTTTTTTGTGACGCAGTCTGCGTATATTTTGACTTTTAGTGCACTTCGTGCACTTCTTGATTTTTGGCGCATTCGCGCATCTTTTTATTTTTAGCTCATTCGTGCATCTTTTGATTTCAATTGAATTCGAGAAGAGGCTCCACCTTATTCAAATACCTTAAATTAATTAATCTTTTTATTTTGAATGTTGGGATTATATCTCAAGTATTAGAGAAGAAAATTCGTTCTCTTATACAAGGAAGAATAATTCTCAGAGCACATTCAATCTTTTTGAAAAGGGTATGGGATTGACTTTGAAAATCATTGAACAGATTTTAGAATGCGAGAATCTCCTATTAAGATAGAAAATTGCTAGAAGATTGATAAAATTTTTATTTCTAGAATCAACCTAAATTTGAGATAGATTTTAATTCAAAAGTTAAATTAACCCACGAAAGTGGTGGGAGGGAGGGACATCTAAACATTTGATGGAGTCAACTACAACTCTCTCCTACTTAAGACTTAAGGTAGAGATCAATTTTCATTAAAAAGAGGAATCAACTTGTCTTGAAACTTGAATCTAGTACATTTGAGAAATTGGAAAATTCCCTTAAGAAGTTGCAAGTCTAGGTGGCAAGACCCTTGTCAACATGGAATTGATTTTCTACAATCTCTTTGAAGAGAGAGACTATTATAGGGTCTGCAACATCCCTAGAAAGCACGGCATTATTGTAATCAAAAGATTTATCATAATAGGACCCCGTTGAAAGTTAGATTTCAACGGTATCACTATCTGATACAAACTTAGATTATTTCTCCTCTTAAATTACCACTAGACTAGTAGTTAAGAGAGTGGCACCTCGAGTGGTTGCTACTCCTCCTCCTCTGCAAATGATGTAGTAGGACACGTATAGTAACGCGCCTTAACATCTTCTAGTAGAGTGGACGGGTCATAACCCTCATTTGGGGACCTATGGCCTATTGCTGGTGATTGCTCAATTCTTTCTTGCTTGAGTCTTTCTGTGTAGTAGTCAAGCATGTATATTGAAGATTGCACTCTCGCCTCTACAACCTCCCTTCTTTGTGCAAGAAGAGGGTACGTAGAAGGAGCAACGAACTCTTGATTGGCCTCGAAATCGGTCTTCTCTAAGGCTTCCAACTCAACAGTCTTTCTAACCTTAAGATTCCTTTTTCTGGCTCTTCGAAGGTAGTTCTTCCTTTGGTTCTTGCCAACGAAAGGAGTGCTAGTATTTGACCCGATCTCAGACTACGATGGTAGCTCATTTGTCGTTATTGATTTCTGATTTTGATCCTCCAGAGCAGAGGGTACAGTGGGTACAGGGGCGATAACGACCTCCATCTTAGAGATGGGGGAGTCAGCTCCTAACCCTAAAGTAACTTCTACTAAGGGGAAATTCCCTTGAGTACGAGCGGACAGATCTAAGATTCTTTCTCCATTAACTGAAATATTGAGGTCTTAAAATTCCATTTCATACTGAATTGAATTGCCATTGAGAATTTCTTCTATAGGCACATCTCTGTTCAGTGAAAAGACGAGTTTCCCAGCCATTTGAGTGTTTGATTTCCTGGAATTAAGAAAGTGATTTGAATTAGTGATTTTTGAAATTGAATTTGAATTTTAAGTTTGATTGATTTTATTCAAAATTTTATAACTCAATCGTGTTTAGTTCACACCAAACATGGTGGTTCATAAAATTGACGAGTTAATCTTGACTCTTTTGCTACACCAATTGATTTAGGGCAAAATGTCAAAGTTTGGGTTTGAATTTGAACTCAAATTTGAGATTGAATTTGGCTTAACATTGAGTTTGAATTTAAATCTGAGATTAAAGTCGAGTGGATCTCCTTCAAATTGTGTGACTCACTGAGTTTCACTGAATCATGTAGGTTCACAAAATTGATATAAAAATCCAAAAATCGGGCTTGACTCTTTCATTTCACCAATCGACTTGGGATGAAATGTCAAAGCCCATATTTTGACTTTAAAATCAAGATTAGAGTTGATTTCAAGGTTGAAGTTAAACTTGAGTTTAGTGTTGAAATTGAATTTGGACTTAAGATCGGATTGGAATTTGAGGTTGAAATTGAACAGATCTTCTTCGAACTTTAAAACTCAACACATTGATTTTTATTCGAATGTATAGGTTTACAAAAGTAATCTGAAGATCTTAAGAAACTAGGCTCAACTCTTTCATCCCACCAAGTGATTTTGGGGTGAAATGTCAAAGCCCGGAATTGACTGAAGAACTTTGAAATCGTGTTGCATGTGTTCAATTATAACAGAATGTTACAGAAGACACATGGCAACAACAGTTGAAATCGATTTGAACGATATTCTTTTACTTTTGAAACTAAAAATGTTGAGTTTTATTTTCAACATAATGGTTAACAAAAATTAAGGAAAAAATCAGGAGGTCTGGGCTTGACTCTTTCACTACACTGCTAGCTTAGAGTGAAATGTCAAAATCTAGGTTTGATCAAGGGTTTGAATTTGTATTGCCTATGTTAAACTACAAAGGGTATTGAATGAAACATACGACAACGAAGATTAAAGTTGGATGATTTTGGAAAGAATTTGAAAGCTTAAAAATCTGGCATGATCCCTCTTTATTTTGAAACTCAATATACTGAACTCAAGTTCAACATAAAGGTTAACAAAAATTTGGAGAGGGGGAGATTCTTAAAAGTCGACCCAACTCTTTCACCTCGACGAACTTTTCGAGAGTGAAATGTCAAAGCTTGACTTTGCCAAAAAGATTCAAACTCTAGAATCAAATTTAAACTCGAAGTCTGTATTCTATCACACATATCAAATTATAGGAGTTATAATTTCATATGTAATGATAGAATGTATAGATTGATTGAGATTTGAAAGTGATTGAATTTTGCTTAAAGGATTGAAATCTATGATTTTGAAGTTGAAGTATTTTCTATAAACTGTGAAACTTAGCATGCTATATATTTGTTCGCACGCGAGTTTACAACATATACAGAAGGATTTTGGCTTGACTCTTTCGCTCTACCAACCAAGTTGGAGGCAAAATGTCCAAGCCCGACCTAAACGGAGGTTTCCTACACTCACCTCTCTTTTCACATGTCTTAATTGAGTTGGCCACACTCACCCAAGGAAGAAATGGGAGAGTGAACAACGGAGAGAAGGGTAGTTAAGACTACCGATTCAATAAAATTCATACCGCTATTAAAGATGGAGAGAGAGATTTTCCCCAGTGGAGTCGCCATTTTTGTTTTGATTAAAAAAATATATTATTTTTGAAAAATATTAATTTTCTTTGGGAATATTTAATTTTAAATTTTGAAATAGAACACATCGTTATGAACAATATATCGCCTCGAAAGACGAACGTATAGTTCCCTAACGGGTTTAAATTTCAGAATTCTAATCTTATCCAAATTATCGTAGTCAAACTCAAAGAGAAAATTACATTCGACCCCGGAGGATCAAAATAGAATTTAACCAATTGTTTGATTATTCTAATTCGGATAAAATATCGTTAATTTCATAGTCGAAGCCACGATAATAATTGATATATCTCTCCGAAGAAAGAAGATATAAATTATTATGGATTGTTCGAAAATGACGATAATGATCGTCGGGTTTGATTTTTCCAAAAAAAATTAATTAGAGGTTTTGAAAAATTATTGGTTTTGAAAACAAGTTCTGGGTTTCTAAATCTCCTACGAGCGCAAGCCCTCGTAGTTAATTACATCGTAGGAAATTGGAATTTCCTACGAAAACTCTCGATTAAAATAGCGGTGTGAATTTTATTTAAGATTTTCAATGATCGATCTCAAAGGAGGAAAAGGGTAGGAATTTCAAGTGGGATTGGATCAAAATTGAAGACTTATTTTTAGAGTCCAAGGAAGAAAAGTAGGAGGTATTTTTGAGATTCTGAATTACTTCAGAAACACCTCAGTCTATCCTAAGTGTTGGGCTTGAATTTGATTGAAAATGATTTAAGTTTGAGTGGTCGAATTTATTATAAAGTTGGGACTTATATTCTCGATCACTAGATCGGGAGAATGCCCGGGAGGTAAGGGTGAAGACTAACCTACCAAGTGGGTATGACGTCCCTGGTCAAGATCCCATGATTTTCCATCGTCCCAGGTTCGTCGATGTCCTTAGCCAACTTAGTCGAGTGCCGACCAGAGGATCCTTGTTAACAACCATGGGTTACCTCATTCAAGGGGACCTCGTAAGTCAAGGGGCTGGGGACCTAATCTTAGGCTAACAATCAGGAAGTGCACAGGTTTGTGGATAATGAACCTATGTCTATGTTATCTAACCTAGGTGCCACCAGAAGCATTAAAAATAATCATCACATGAATCTAACATAGTAAGCAAAAATCAATCAATGCTTAATTTGCATACAGATTAACACACCTCAGAAATAAAAAGAAATATCGGCCTAACCTAAAGCTAGAGTTTGTGTTCTAACAAACCAACCTAAGTGTGTGTGTAGCAGGCCGTGTGGTTCGGATATGTCCTATATCGGGTAATTGATTGAAGTTGTCTAATATTTTGATTGGTTGGAAGGCTTGAGGGATTTAAGTTTAAGTTTAAGTATTAGTAGTTTTAAAGTTGATTTTAGGGTGTATTTTGAGTGTTAAGTGATTACCACCTTTGTTTCTCATCGAAGCCGTGAAGTTTATTTCACCTTCCGTGGGGCTAAGCTAATAGCCTCGTAGGTCTGGGTTATCCAGTGATAACCAGTATTAATCGAATTAATTAATTGGTTGATGGTTAAAGGGTTGAAGATTTTTTAATTGAATTGTTTCATTGTTGAATTCGATGATTGAGTTAAGGTTATTTAGAATTTAAGTTGATTGTTGAATTATTAGAATTCTTTATTGAATTTTCTAGAATTTTTAGATAATTTCTCAAATCTTCTTAAATTAATTTAATTAATCATTAATGAATTATTAATCAAATTTCATTCAAAAAAATTCATTTAAATTGAATTATTAATCTCTATGTTTCATTTAATTTTATTCAATCATTAATGTGCTTTTGAAGTATTTTTATTGTATTTAATCAACTATAAATGAATTTGATAATTTAATAAATTGAAATGAAAGTTTAATTAAAATATTTTATTTTAAATTGAAATTAGAATTTTCTGATCCTTATTTTTTTTATTGAAATTTGTTTTATGTCTTTACATTTTATTTTGGTTTTAATGAATTCATTTAATCAATATTTAATCAATGAATAATTAAAGCATTAACTAAGAATTAATAAAATTTGTGTTCGAATTTTATCCTTTAATAATTGTACGTATTGGTTGAAGTTGAGTGAGAAGGATTTGATTTTTTTTATAAATTTTATTTGAGTTGTTATCAAATATTTAAGTTTTCAAATTCTAAAGAAAAATTAATGATTGATTGTTTGAAATCAAATCGATTATGTATATTAAATCCTAAGATGTGATGTCGCTACGTTATCTATGTTTAATGCTTCATCCCTAAAGGATATATGTGTGAATCCTAGAGTTTGTCTAAGTTCTCTAAGACTCATCCTTAATTATTGTCCTTAAATGACACTAGTGTTGTAATGGGATTTGCAATCAATGTCTCTAACCCTTGAACATATACATAGGTGTAAGTAAACCACGTCGATGAGTTTTGGGTTTACGAAAAAAAAAAAAATATAAATGAGATTCATAGGTTACTACATGGACCTAAGTTGGAGGAGCATGCAATCATTGGCTTTTGAGATCTATGACCTTCTAAGTTTTAAGAAAACTTACCTGATCACCGGAGTTAGTCAACGGTGATTCCAACCGTAGTACTCCCATTTGGAAGAGATGGGGGTGATTGAAGCTCCTTGGCTCTATCCTCCAATTAGCTCCATCAGTACCTCGCAAATAAGGCGACGAGAAAACGAGGTGTCCGAATATCATGTATGAGAATATAAAAACCACTATGAATTGACATGTGAGTAAATATATGAAAATATAAATCAAATCAAATTATAAAAAAAAAATTCAAAATGAATGTAACTTGGCAAGAAACAGTTTAAAAACATATGCTTCTAGATAGGACAAGACTCCAATACATGTGCTATCTCACAAGAATGAATCAGTGTGTATATATATATATATATATATATATATATATATATATATATATATATATATAGACTTTAACTTATGTGTTTTCTCATTAAAAGAAATCAAATATGTAGAGAAATCACAACTACAAATATAGAACCGAGATAGGGAAACTAAACTCAACTAAAAATTTGGTGTGTACATAATTAATGAGATCAAGTCTTATTAAGATAAATGTCACACGTTCATATTAAAATAAATCGAGTAAATTATCACAATTGTAAATTTATCAACATTTTGATGAATATAATCATCATCAAATTCAAATAAGTGCAAACAATTAAAAGCTTTGGAGAATGAAACTACTTATAGTATCATATAATACTTGAGGATAGATTCATGTAAATAAGCAAGTACAAGTATGTCGACGAAATTTGCTTAGTGAACATAATTTTGTTTTACTAGTCAATTTACATATTTAGTACTATGGTTACAACACATTCGTATGAGGCATCAACAATAAGAGAACAATGAAATGCAAGATCAATGAACTATTTTCTGCACACAGGTAACCATTTTAAACTTGGCCCATATTTATCCAATATATGAGGCCTGAATCATTTAAGTAATAAAATTTTCAATCCTGACAAATGAATGATACATTCAAAAGTTCATGCTTGAAAATGAAAATACACTTTAGTTATAATTTAAGAAGTATGAATAAGTTAGAAATAAATTACAATCACCTTACATTGTTTGAAGGAATTTATTACGTTTCATTGCACAAATACTTCAATAAAAAAAACTGCAGATATGTTAATGACCCACAAGTTTATGAAAATAAATTTTAATTTCACATAATGACAAACTCCCTAATCATTATACAAAAAAAAAACTATAGATATAGGCCCGCTCATACATATTGCTAAACATCACATTCACAAAAATAATGAGCTAAAGAGGTCCAAATAAGTCATTCTTAAATACTCAAAGTTTGATGCATTTGACTTTTTTAAATTAATAAGTAAGTGCATACATAATCATTGGGATAAAAAAAAAATCATTGATATAATTGGAATCTTATGATAGCTTATCAAAAATCAAAGGATACGCAATATATGTGAATTTATTCCCAAGGGATACGATTCCAAAATGCAATTGAAGTATAATATACAATTTAAACAAAATTTTGTAAATAACTTTTTAGGCATGATCTTCACGACATAAAGCCAATATTTGGCATTGAATAAGGAAAATGATCATTTTAACATCGTATGGATTATATTGGATAAGAGCAAAAAATTATTCAAGTTTCACGATACAATCAAATCGTAAAATATGTATATATATATATATATATAATGCAAGAAAAAGAAGAGTGCTCATATCTCCAACAGACCCACTAGAACTTGACGATACATGCACTCTTTTAAGCAATCACTCATGTATTGTAGCGGACATCAAATTCCAACAAAAGCTAGACAAAAGCTCAATAAAATAGGAATAACTTGCATTAAAAAAATGAAGGACTATTGTATTCATGGGATGCTAAACACTAAATGGCGAGAACAGAGAAACTTATTGGTAAATATCATAACATAAAACTGCTCAAAGATGAATGTCTTGGTGATAATAAGACCACTAATCAGTCTCATTTTAATTGTTTTATATGTCGTTGTATCAGAAGTCATGCTATAAATATGGTATTATAAATAAATGTCTATACGAGAATATAAGAAAATCAATAGAAACCTAAGCAAATACAAATGATAATGCTCTGTACAGTTCAGTCATTCTTTCTCGGTATAATATAAACATTACAATGGATACCTCCACAAAGAAAATAGTAAGAAAATCTTGCGAATCAAGCAGCATTTACCTTCTTAAATGTTTGAAATATATGGCAGCAACTTTCGGATTTTCCTTTGGAAGAATGCATAGCGGCAAGGAGTGCTCCCTTCCTTGGCTTTTTCTTGTCAAAAAAAAAATATGTAGTGGATGAGTAGAGACACCAACCAGCAGCATTTTTTATTTCTTCTTTGATTCTTCTATAAATTCCTTCTTCCTCTTTCTTTTGCTTGGACGAGTAGAGGAGAGGAGAGAGCTGCTGCTTAGAGGAGATGTTTGAGTCCGGCGTTGGGTAGTCGGCTGCTAAAGCAAAGCTACAACAGGTGGTCAGCAAGATGACCGGTTGGAGAGGAAATAAGTGCCGGCGGTTGGAGGTAGGCCGGCTGGAGGTGGAGTCGGCTGGACCAACAAAGGGCTGGAGTCGTGGAATGAGAGCAAGACGGCTAGGGCTTGGAGTTGTATGTTGAGGGCAGCCTCCTCTCTTTTTCTTTAGCCGGCCCTTAACTCCTCAAAACGTGAACAGTGAGCTCCTTTTACTAAGGTGGCTGCTAGTGGAATGATATAGCCAGCAAGCCAGATCTAGCCCTCCATTTCCAATCCAAAGGTCAAAATTAAGTTCTTGATTTTTTGAGAGATTAAAGGGCTAAAGTTTAGAGGATTTTGAGGGATATTTAGGCATCAAATTGGTACAAAAGAATTGATAAAACATTGAAATTTGGTAGGCTTTATGTTTTAAATTAATTTTTATTAATGTTAATTGATGTTGATTATACTTAAACTAAGCCAAGACATGTTAAATTGAGTCAACTGAAGCAGTTGCAAATAAAATTTTGTTGGAATTCGTTCAATATAATAAGTAATTGACTTAATTTCAGAATCGACGACGACGTCATAGGGCTCAAATTGGCTCAAATTGGCTCAAATCGAACTAGATATCCCCAAATGTAATGTGTGCACTCAGATCGATCTTAATTAATATGTATGCAGTTCAATGTTGATTTCAAAGAAAGATCAACGAGGTCGATCACAAGTTGTATTGTAGGCGATGATGATTGAAAGGTTAATTGGAACTTTGATTAATTGAATGGTTGTTGGTCATTGATTGATGATTATGACCTAGATTTAAATGTTGATTGAATGTTTGATTGATGATTGAATGGGTCCTGCTGACCTCATATTAAAATGAGATCAACAGACATCTCATGGTGAGTATGAGACACAATTTGATTATCAATATGGTCATTCTACAAGTAGTAATTTTGCTGAGGCTGAAAATATCCGACCAAATCTTGAGGAATTAGTTCATGATGCAACTGGAATACAAACTGAACAAAATACTTAAGAGTTACCGAATACGGAGGCACAAAATTTTTATGATTTATTGCATGCTGCCCAGCAACCAATCTGGAAAGGGTGCACGACTCACTCAAAATTATCTGTTGCTGTGAAGATGTTAAGCATCAAGGCTGAATATAATGTTGCTCGTGAATATTTTAATCAATTCATTGGGCTGCTTAAGGAAACCAATCCGATAGATAATTTAATTCCTACAGATCTATATTGAACAAAGAAGTTAGTTTCCAAACTTGATTTGACATACACAAAGATAGATTATTGTATGAATGGATGCATATTATACTTTAAAGAAATATCAGAAATTACATGTCATCATTGTAATGCACCAAGATTTAAACAAAAATCTAGAAATAGAAGGAAGCAGAAGGATGTGCATGCTAGTAGGATGTTCTACTTTCCAATAATTCAGAGACTACAATGGCTATATGCATCCATGAGATCTGCTGCACATATGAGATAACATAATGATCATATTCCACAAGAAGGTGTTATCACACATCCATCAGAAGCAGAGGCTTGGAGGCACTTTGATCGTACACATCCCGCATTCACGATAGAACCAAGAAATGTCAGATTAGGTTTATGCGCAGATGGTTTTACTCCATTCAGTCAGTCGGCTACACCGTACTCATGTTGGACTGTGATACTCACTCCTTACAATCTTCCTTCAGAGTTATGTATGACTACTCCTTATATGTTTCTGTCACTTATAATTCCAGGGCCACATAATTCAAAATTGAAGATTGACGTATTCTTACAACCTTTAATTGATGATTTAAGTTTATTATGGGAAGAGGGAGTAAGTACATATGATATCTTCACCAAACAGAATTTTACACTAAGAGCAGTATTACTTTTTATAATTGGTGACTTTCCTGTATATGGTATGCTCTCAGGTTGGATTACTTCAGGCAAGTTAGCTTGTCCATATTGTATGAAAAATATAAAATCATTCACTTTAAAGTATGGTAGGAAGAACACTTGGTTCGATTGTCATCGAATATTTTTGCCTCAAAGTCATCCTTTCAGGCGAAATAAAGAAGTGTTTACTAAAAATAAAATGGTGATGTTTCAGCCTCTTCCAAGATTCAGTAGTGAAGAAATTTTTGAAAGAGTAAAGTTCTTGCCCACCATAATGGAATCTCCAACATTAGCTGAGTTCAGATTGCCAGAATAAGGTGTCAACCATAATTGGAACAAGAAAAGTATTTTTTTGGTCGTTGCCATATTGGATAACAAACTTGATTAGACATAATTTGGATGTTATGCATATAGAAAAAAATGTTTTTGATAATATTTTTTATACAGTTATGGACATCAATGAGAAATCGAAAGATAATATAAAAGCAAGGATGGACTTAAAGGAGATTTGTAGAAAGAAAGCTTTGGAATTGAAGGATGGTAGAGCGGGAAAATTTCATTCATTTTGTGTCAACTTGAGAAAATATTTCCTCCAGGCTTTTTTGACTCTATTGAGCATCTACCTGTTCATTTACCATATGAGGCAATGGTTGGTTGACCTGTTCAGTATAGGTGAATGTATCCTTTTGAGAGATATTTAAATAAACTTAAGAAGACCGCTAAGAACAAATCACGACCCGAAGGCTCTATATTGAAGCATATTTAACATACGAAACAATTCAGTTTTGCTCGTATTATTTTGAAACAATGTCTCAATCAGGTGTAAGTTCAGCATCTCAAAATGTTGGTAAATCCTCTAATATATCTGTATTCAGTGGAATTGGGGAATCTTTAGGCGCTAGCACCGTGCGCTATTTGACCGATAAGGAGATGACAGTTATCACATTATACATCTTGCTTAACTGTGATGAAGTTGAGTTGTATCTCGAGTAAGTATTAGTTAAGTTGTTTATATTTTTAGTTTTTTTTTTAAACTTGATTCTAAACTCAATATGTGAATTTGTAGGAGGTTCATTGATGGTCTTAGTACATCAGAAGAAGGAGAAGTCCAGAAGATAGTGAAAAAAGAATTCACTGCTTGGTTTAAAAATATGGTATATTTTGAATAATTAGTCTTACTTAATGAGTTATGTCTGTAATTAATATTAATAACAATAACATCTTGTACATTTAAAGGTACGCACTGAAGACAGTTCGCAGTATTCAAGGTTATCTGAGTTAGCTTGGGGACCAAATAGATTAGTAAAATATTATCAAATATTTGTGGTCAATGGTTATAAATTCCAAATAAAAAATTGGTGTGAAGGTAGGAAGACAGAAAATTCTGGCGTATGTGTAAGAGGGAACACCCATACAGGGGATGATTCTGAATACTACGGGGTATTACAAGAAATATTAGAGGTTGAATATCCCGGTCACAGGAATACTGTGTATCTCTTCAATTGTGAATGGTTTGATCCAGTACCAAATAGAGGCACGAAAGTTCATCCAATTTACGGTATAACAGAAGTAAAGCGGGCTAGGAGATATGCAAAGTTTGATCCATTCATCATTGCTAGTCAGGCAACTCAAGTCTATTATGCTAACTATCCAAGCAAAATATAAGGCAAACAGGATTGGCTGGTAGTTATGAAGATAAAACCAAGAGGAGTAATTGAGAAAACTACTTCGATACCATCAGCACATCAAGAAGAGTTTATGTCTAATTTAAAAATTCTCCCAATCAATGTAGATGAACAAATCAGAATTAATGAGAGCGAATTGCAGTTAGAGGAGGTAGATCTAACCATAGATGAAAGTAATGATGAATTTGATAGTGCTGGGAGTGTATCATCTGATGAAAGTGAATCAACAAATGATGAGTTAACAACATAAGATAAATTTAATTTATTTTTACTACTACACTGCATTTTATTTTATTTCCCTGTATTTTACTTCACTGTATTTATTTTATTATTACTGCTGCGTTATTTTTTCTTAAATTTTTGTTATAACTCATATTTTTAATATTTCTTTTTTATTTATGTACAGATGGCTTCAGGTGAAGAGCCTAGTAGAGGATTGATAAAAAATATTTTTAACAGACGCACTAAGAAGATCACTACAGCTGGACCAGCAGGACAGTACGTACTGAGGGGACCACCTCGTCTCAGCCTGCTACACAGCCTCAGCCTGCTACATAGCCTTTACCCCCTCATGGAGCCAGTAGCCCCCAGTTTTACTCAGTAGACCCCCGATTTCCTTCACCAGATCCCGGGCAGAGTACTCCTTTCTACCCATACTACACACCCCCACCTTATGCTGGTGCCCCTCCTACTTATCCATTTCCACCATATGCTCCACCATACTATCCCCCACCACCCCATCAGCCTGTAACAGTTGGACCTTCGACAGCAGCTGGACCTTCGACAGCAGCTGCAGCAGAGCAGACGACAGATGGTAGAATGTTAATAGCACCTGAGGGTGACACATACGCACATTCTCTTTTATTTAAGCTAACAAACATTTCTATTTTATATTTTATATTTGTTTCACATAACTTTATTTTTGTAGGTTCTACCCATCAAAACAACTGACACATAAAATACGGGACATCATACGGAGCAGGTTTGACGCTCCTTATATTTCTTGGAAGAAAGTCCCGAAAGAAGTCCGGGAGATGTGGTTTAGAAAGTTTGAGGTATTTTTGGGTTTTAATTTTTATGTAAAATGATTTATTCTTTTTTACTTAATCTAAAAATCTTATATATTATATATCATATGTATTTGAATACAGAAAGAATTTTGTTGGCTAACCCAACACAATGACAGGATTAGAAAGAATTTTGAGAAGCGTTGGTCTACTCGGATGTGTGACATGTTCACATATATTAAAAAGCATGGGAAGCGACCATTGTGGATTGGAGAGGTTATATGGGCTGAGTTGAATGCAGCTTGGGGTAGCGAAGAGTACACTAGGATGAGGGATCAAAATCGACAGAACAGAGCTTCTGATGTTGGGGGCTTGGGTAGTTCACTTCATACAGGAGGCTCCGTTCCACATACTGAGCACAAGCGTCATTTCGTAATGAATTTTAAATATTTTTTAAAATTGTTCTTTAATTTGTATTAATAAAATTCTCTTAATTCTAATAGAAAGCGACGCTTGGTAGAGAACTAACTCCTGTGGAATTGCATAGTCGCACTCATAAGCGACAGGAGGATCAACAATGGATTGATGAGAGAGCAAGGAAAGCCCATGTAAGTATATATTTATATGTGTTTAATAATTTTTATTTTTAGTTTAATTATATATATTTATATTCTACTTTCACATGAGGAATATACACGGCTTCGAGAGGCTTATTTTGTAGCAGGTGAGGGCTCTTATAGCGGGTCTGTGGAGTTTTCTGAGTATCGCATCTAGTCGCAGACCGTCAGAGGAATGCAGCATGGGAGAGTTTATGGTTTAGGTGCGCAAGCTCAAGCATATGAGGGGATGACCTCCTCTACTGCATCCAGCTTCGCATCCAGTTTTCATGACTCCTTGCAAGCTCAACAAATAAGTGTCCTACAAGCTGAGCTGGAACAAGTAAGGAAATCACAAGCTGATTGGCAAGCTCAGTTGCAAGCACATGTTCAAATGCAGATGCAGGAGCAACGCAATCAGTTGTTGGATGAAATGTGCAAAATGAGTGAGCATATGAGTGGAAAAGAGGTAGCTCCAGCTGAGGGGGAGTCCACAGATTTAGAGTAGTTTAGTTTATTTTATGAACTTGTTTATTTTCTTTGAATCTGTAATATTGAACAATATGTGATGTTTTAAGTTGGTTGTTACTATTGAACATTTCTTTTTAATGAGTATTTATATTTTTGTGCATTTGTTGAATTGTTATAAACTGTTGTGGAATTATTATAAACTGTTGTGGATAGATATTTGTATAGGTTTGCAGGTGTAGAAATTTGATTGTTGGCTGGGAAGGCAATTTTTTTGTCAATGCTACAGGTTTCCGACGGATTTTGAGCTGGCCATTCGTCGGAAACGATGATACAACGAATCGTGTCGATCATACCGGCGTCTCTTCGTACCCCGGAAATTACCGGCGCATGTTCCTGCGTCGTATCCGCCGGTGATGTCCGACGCATATTTTGCGCCGTAAACATTCCCGCAGGTAATTTACGACGTTCTATCGACTCATACGACACAAATTACCGGCGCCGATGTCGCCGGAATCATCGGTCGAAAAGTCGCCGGCTGCCATCATTTTTTGCGCCGGTAATGTGTCGGAAAGTGCGCCTGAAATGTTTCCGGCGCATTATATGCGTCGAAAAATATTTATCGACGCGAGCCAAACCGGCGCATGGAATTCCGCCGGAAAGTGCGCCGAAAACCCATAATTCCGACGAATATCTTATAGTAGCGACGAATTTTTTCTGCCGGTAAAAACGGATTTTCCCGTAGTGAGACTAAGAAAGTACAAGATACAATTATTTGAAGTTTTTAACCAATATTTTTTTTGCAGAAACTCTTTAAGTTAAGGGAGGAGTGTAGATGAGATACTTTGACCATTCATAGTGATATCACTCTCTTGTATTTTCATTCTTTCATGAGTTTAATAAAAATGAATTTACTTGTTATTCATCTTATGTCTAGCTAATTTTCTTATTTTGAATTGATGATGTAAAATGTACGTTGAGTACTAATAAAGACTTATATTCTATAAATATTAAAAGACGTTTTCAATATTATGATGCTCTTTATTTAATGCACATAATAATCATATTTTTATTTAAAATTTAGTGTGATGTATAACCTCGATGGAGGAATGCAAGAACAACAAGGAGTTTTGAGAAATGAAGTTTACATGCCTAGTCACAGGATATAAAATATTCTAAGTTCTTAAGTATATGTTGTAACTATATGAGGTCAACATATATCATTTTTATCCTTACAAGCTTGATAGAGATCTAAGGATGCATATGTTCTGAATCACATTATTATAAAGAGCCTCATTAGAAAAATATACAATTTAAATTAATTAATCAAAAACACTTTAATTAAATATTGTATCCAATATTTTTACTATTTTATTCAGTGATAGAATCTTTAAAAATTATCATTTTTATTTTAATAGAATAATTAGTGCAATTAGAGTAAATAGTAATAATTAATTCAAAATAAGCATATTTTTTGTGGGTTCGATACTCAGCTTTATCACTTTATTACTTTGCTTATAAGTATATTGATTATTATAATGCATTTAAATATTCTAAAATTTTATTTAATAAAAGAAATATTTAAAAATTTAGATTGGTATTTATGGTATGTTGAGTTTTTTTAGCTCAATGTGATTTGTATTATATTTTTTAGGTTTGGGGAAAGGGAATGATCTGATTTGAGTTTATAATACTTCTTTTATTGATTTTTGCAAGTCATGACTAGTTGTATTATTCAATTTTTTAGTTATTGTTATGTAATGTGATTATGTATAGATATTTTGATGATGAAATGGAAAAGATTTTACAAATGAGTTTATTTTAATAGTTATGCAGTATGCTGTTTTGTTTTAAAATGAATATTGAAAGAAAATTTGAAACATTTCTAAAATTAGATCTTAGGATTTGCATGTAACCGCTCAACACGATTTGACCTATCCATCAGTAGGTCTTCTCGGATTAGGTTGTGACAATAATCTCTATACACTTAGTGCAATGAATCCAATAATTTTTCTAGATAAAGCTTCATTTTAGATTACATAAGTTCCCTATTAAAATATGAATTTGAAAGTGGTTTGAGGATAGAAGATCAAGGACTTTAAAGTGAAAGGAAAAGGTGTTTCAACCATTCAATATTTCACACAGCTATATTCTTCAAGCACCTGATAGGATTGTACATTTGTTGATTAAACCAATTGTAAGAAAAACTAGTATTAGAGAGCCCCAAAAGGCCATAGTTGCTGGATTTTTTTTTTCCCCAGCCAAAAGGCCATAATTGAAGATGCAAGAATTGAAGCCATCAACCTCATATGGGAGGGAGGTGTTACCATCAATGTTTTGATCAATAGACTTGATACAATTGAAATCCCCTAGAGCTAACCAAAGCTTAGAAATAGAAGAGGCATTCTTAGTTAGAGAATCCCATAAGATTTTTTTTATTAGCCCATTTTGAGCATAAATGAAAGTGACAAAGGAGTGGAAGATGAGAAAACTAATCATCTAAAAATGAAGTTGGAGTGAGAGAAGTTGGAGTGAGAGATGAGAGTAGAAAAGGACACTTTGGTGACATCCCACATGATCTCAATAATGTGATCATGAGAAGCAAGATGAAATTAGTTACTACTATGCTCATGAGGGAAGATATTAAATTGCCTAAAAGAGAAATAATTAGGCAAAGAAAAGACATCCAATTTAATCTCCAAAAGATAAATAAGACCAACTTTATGATCGTTGATAATATTCCAGCAATCAATAATTATATCATCATCATTAAGGTTTCGTTTGAAACGTCTTTCTTATTACTTTTTAAAGCAGTTTTTTAGCACAAAAAAAATAAAATTTTTGTACTAAAAAGCTACTTTACGAAGCAGTCAGAAAACCGTCTCAAACGAAGCCCAAGTCCCCTAACATCAAAATCCTTGGTGCATGCAATATAAAGAAATGAAGAAATCTAACATGAAGTTGGAGAAAATATAAAATATAAAATACTAACATAATTGAACATAACAAAGTAATTAATTAATTAAAATATTAAATTTGTTTATGTGTTAAATCTATTTAGAAACAAAATATATGTCTCAGCTAATATAAAAAAATGTATATATATATATATATTTCAAATAATTTACCACAAATCCTTTTAAATTTTTATGTGTGGTTCATTTTCATTCCCACAAGCCATTTTGGATTGCCTTTTTTTATACTAATTAAGGCTTTATACTATAGTTTAATGCACTCATAAATCTAAGTCATAAATGTTAAGTAGTACTTGTTATCATCGCCTTAAATATGAATTGAATAATGATTTCAATAGAATTTTTTTTTTTTAAATTTCAATAGAAAATTTTCTTACAAAGGCATATATACTTTTTATCAGGGGTTGAACCAAGGGTAGGCAATTGCCAAACTTGAATTATATATATATATATATAAATAAATATTTTAATTATACTGCCCACCATTAAATAATGAAGTTGTCCACATTTTAAGAAAAAAATTTTATTTTCTATTTCATATATATAAGATTACACTTTTTACAATCTTATTTTGCCAACCCTCAAAATTAAGAGTTTGAAAACTATTAAATTACATCAGGTTGAGTTTGAAAACTATTAAATTTATTTTAATATTAGTGCAATAAATATTCTTTATACATAATATGAAGCTCAAAATAATAATACTGTAGCCAACTTTAATAAATAAATTATACAGAATTAATCATGGAGCAATCTTAATAGAAATGTCTCTCTTATATGCAAAGACGTACGGAACCATAAATTTTTCTAAAGGGGGCACAAATTTAAATTTTCAAAAATTCCTTTAATTTTTTGTATTCATGCTAGAGACCGTAATTTATTTTTATATAAAAATAAGAGTTGTACGAGGATGAATAATAGAATAAATGTGAGTAACTATAATTTTTTTTTTACACAGCTCATCTTGTTCTGTTGGTTGAGAGCTGATGCTTCCAATTAATTAAGAGGTCTTGGGTTCGAGTCTTTGTGCATGCATTGTGTGTCTGAATTTGTCTTAAATGACCTAAATGTTCCAAAAAAAATTATAATTTTTTAAAATATTTTTTTTAGTAAAATTAAAATAAAAAATGGAAAATAATTCTATAACTTTTTTCTTTTGTTGTGGGAAATATCAAATATTCATGATTATTTCATCATGGCTGAATTTAGAAATTTTAAAATATTATATACTATATATTTTTCTTTATAAAGAAGGGAGGCATATATTTATATATGAGTAATTAGTGCATTAATTATCAAAAATCAAAATATAATGAAATATCCATAGTAATTGAATAATGATATAGTCATCAATCGAGTAAACCAACTTAAAATTTTTTATTTTAATACAAATATCTTCTTTTATATTTCTAACTCGTCAGCATCATCATACTCAAAGACTTCGTTTGGGATGGTTTTCTCACTGATTCTTAAAACAGCTTTCTAATATAAAAATTTAGAAATCTGTTTTAAGAAACAGTTAAAAAAATTATCCCAAATAAAATCTAATTGTACTCTTTCAAACATATTTATAATCATAAATTGTTTAATAAATATTGATATGCAGCGCTCAAATTCAGTTTATTAGAAATTTCAAATTTATATTCAGTCAGTATTGAGCTCCAGTGCGGTTAACAATCGCTGTGCATCAAAAATCATAATATGCGCCCTTTGCAGGCCCTCTTTAAGGATCGGGGTGGGTGCGAAAACCTCCCGGTAGAGATCAGGTCAAACACCACCTTATTCGCAGCGTCGGTATAGTGAATTCCGTCCCACACCACCTTCTTTGACGGCTCGCGACACGATCTTCCAAGCAAAACCACGCTGCCGTTCACCGTCGCCTTGCTCCCACACAGGGCGTTGGGGTCGTAATTATACTTGTTATTGCCATGCCCGCAGCAGACCCTCAAAGGGTCCTTAAACCCTACAGTTTACACATTCCACAACTCATTAGATTCCATATATTTTTAAAATTGCAATTTTTTTTTTAGTCATTCAATTTAATGTTATTGATTTTGATTTTATTTGTGAAGCGTGCTACTCCAAAAAAAAAAAAAAAAATTCTCTACTTTCTACATAAAGGAAACACTAGTTTGAGATTCAAATGACTTTAGAGATTTAAAGAATCCCGAAGCTCCACCAATCTATTGCTGGTCAGATACCATTTGATAATCGTCCAACTACTTGTTGTAAGGCCTCTCTTGACAACCTCTATTAGATCACCGCTTAATAGCTGTTGTCGAATTAATGTTGTTTGACTAACATCATTGGAGCGCTATCACATTAATGTCATCAGCATTGGGGTATCATCACCATTAGCCACCGTCTCCCAACAGAAACATTCAGCATTGCAAGACTACCATCATCAAACCATTGTCGCGCAACCTCGATTGTTGGATCACACATAATTAGCCATCACTGTTTCACATGACCGATGTTTTTGTCCTGCCACAATCGTCAAACCGCATCAACCAATCCATTACAAAAGGATCGCTGCCACTTGAGTTTCGTCAACGAAGTGTCGTCCATTGGACTACCGTCGCTGATGAACCACCATTTTTTGATCGTAACCTCTAGAACTTAATTGTCGATCCGTCATCATCTAGACATAATTGTTTTAACACCTTTCATCCCTTGCAATCTAAATAATATTTTCTAATGTATTCATAAGTGGAAGAGCTAACTATTTATATATATTTTTTAATCATGTCTTATCTAATATACAGAACAAACACATCTTTATAACCAATGTTCATTTAGTGAAACTATTTCAGCCACTTTAGATCTTGTGAATTTTTGACTTCCCGGGGTTTTCGCACCCCTATATTCTCTTATTTCATTTTTGTTTATATTGCATTTTTATGCAAAATTAAAATGTTAAATTCTCTTTGTACTATCATAAATATTCTAGCATGTAAGAGTATAATAAATTTATTTTTAAAAAAAATGGCTTCGACATTTTGAGTAAATTCTTAATCTAAATTAATTTTAAAACTAGTTAATTTTCTTGAAAATTTATATAAAATCAATTTGATTAGCTCCTTTAATTTTTAAATAATTTTTAGGATTTTATTAAGTAGTTTTCTCTTTATATATATTTATATTCTTGAGGCAGAAACCTACCGTACTTGGCGGGCTTGAGGAAGAGCGAGTACTTCGCGGAGTAAATATCCACGTACGTTATAACGGCACGAGGCAGCTCCTTCCTTAACTCCACCAAAGTCTCATTGAGCTTTTTGTTGAACTGCTGTGCCACCTTGTTGTAGAAGACAGAACAGCCCGCCGGATCAAGCTCGCCGGCGGCTGTGAGATTTCGTCGGACCAGGGCGTAGGCGAGACAACCGAGTGGGCCGGTGTTGTGAATCCAGAAATACCTCGCCCCCAGATTATAAATCCTCTTAACTTCGCCGGAGAAGACGGCTAATGTCTGTGGAATGAACTTGTCAGACGTTTTTCTGTCGCCCAAGCCGGCGGTGATGTCATTCTGGCCGATGTCGATGGTATACAGAGATTGGTTGAAGTATTCCTTTTTGGGCATTAAGGATTTGAAGCACCCTCCTGTAAGCAACAGGGATTAGTTTTCCCAATTTTACGACCAAGATCCTAAAAAGGAGAATTTTATGAGAATTCCTCTTAAATAATTATCTAAACAAATACATTTATAAAATCTTCACCGCAAAAATACCGTTCGTTGTTCAAATAATTTTACTTGCCTCGCTTGGCGACTAATTGAGACCTGGGAACGAATTGGGAGAACTGCATAACCTGTACGGCGAGGTAGAATGGACTGTACCCGCCCTGCGACAGAGAAATGTTTTGATCTATAATGGTGGAAGACACGGTGGCGAAGTCAACTCCATGACTGTAATTTGCGCCCAGCGAGTCCAGGTAGGAGCTCAGGAATGGAAGCCCAAAGCTCTTTGCTGTAAATACATTTCAGAAAAGAATTTCATTATTTATATGACATTTGAACCCTATGCAAAGATGGTAATTAGGGGGTTTAAGCAATGAAACCGATGAAATCGATGATAAGACGGCCGTCGGAGAGCCGACCCGCCGGCATATGAAAGAAGCTCTCGCCATTGGGGGGTGGAAACGGGCCGAAGGCCGCCGAGAACCCGCCGGTGTCAGAGTTAGAGTCGCCGAAGTTGATGATGGCCGGAAAATCGCACGCCGGCGAGGAAAATGCTATATCCGGCATGCTGCAATAAAAGAACAGGGCGTGGAGGAGGATGAGAAGTTTCATTTTCAACGAAAATATTGCTATGCTCTGTTTGAATAAAAACAGAGAGAAAGGGAGCATTATATGGGAAGGTGTTCGTCCAGAAGAATAGTTAGCTGGTCGTATTATGGTTGGTGATTGAACGTCGTGTTCCTCTTCTTCGGGGATCTGTCTCGGTTGATTCGGGTGGGCGGGGAAATTATTAATTGAGTGGTGCCGATAGCAAGTCACATTTGAGTGTGTATATAATTTTCATGTGCTATATCAGATTTCAAACTTTTAGTTTAAAGATTTTAAATTTGGTGCGTGAATATATAATTTGTGTGACTTTATAACTAAGTTGTTTTTGTAATTTAAATTAAAATTTATATAATTTGTTTGAAAACTTTTAAGATCACACTTAGATTTCAGTGATCTAATTTTATTTTTAAAATCACGGAGTAAAAGATGTAAAAAAAAAATTTACGACAATTTGAAACAAAAGAAAGAAATAAAATGAGGCATGTACTAGGGAAAATTATTATATGAAGACGTCAAGCTCGTCCGGATGCCAATTAGGAGCCACCAAGTTATCTAATGTACAGTGCATTGCGTGGCGTGGCGGCTTCTGATTGGACTCCGGAAGTATTCAACATCCTCATGTAATAATCTCTCCAGTACCAGATGCAACAAGAATAACACTATGATCTAAGTATTGCTCTAGCTGTATATAAGAAGAAGTAGGGTTGCACTACAAATGAATCAATATAAGATTGATTAATGGAGATGTAATAATCTAAATTTTTTCAAAATGAAAATTTTGAATTTTAGTACCGTGCCTCGTCTAAGAGGAGAGAGTAAAGAGAGAGAAGGTTGTTCGAGGCTTTTTCATACATCAATTTTGCTCAAAGAATTTGATTATGAGGCATTACAGGACGTGCCTCAAATAGCCAACATGTTTTTAGTTTTCAACCCACATATCAGAATCTTTCAAGAAAATATATCATATTTGATAGAACAATCTTTAAACCGCTCAAAGTTCTTTCATATGGGATACAATTTTATGGATGCAGATGAAATATAAACAATCAACAAACCAATGTTAATGAGATTCATTATAAGTTTTGCAAATGGCATAAGATTGATCAATGAAGATGCCTTAAACAATCAAGACATCTTTAATTTTTTATTATTTACCATAGTTAAGAAAGTTGAACTACTAATTTAGATTTTTTTTAGTTGATCTCTACTTTCACCATCATATCTTTAATCCCTAATTCCACCACTATATGCAATGCAATGCTCGTAGCAAGTTAAAAACAAAAAATTAAAAGAATAAAAAAAAATAAAAAAAAAATGCTCGTAGCAAGAAAGAATTGGATCATGAGATGATGCATAGTAACTGGTTTGATGATGGAGATTCTTATGATGGTGGGGATGAAATTAATGAGAAAGAATTAGATTTTTGGGATAATTTTGATTTAAATATTATTCAAATTGCTTAGGATGTTTTTTTCTAATTCAAGTGGTAACCATAGACATCATAAATTAAAAAAAAAATGCTTTTCTTTCTGGATTTGACCTTCTTTCCATTGTTGGGGTTTGCTTTGCTGGGGATGGCTTCTGTCTTTGGTTTGTGTTTAGTGGACCGGGCAATGATGTGGTGACTTTCTGTTCACCACCTAGATGGTCGTGGCTTGTTGGCAACCACTGGTGGTGCTTCCTCTTGGTCTGGTCGATTGGTGGCCTTTGTTTGGAGTGTGAGATTATGATTGACCCTTTGGTGCTATGTGGGCTGTTGCTTGCTTCCTCGGTTCCTCCTCTAGATGGTCTTTGTCAAGCTTCTGGGTGGTTGCAAATAGCTTCTTGCCAATGACCAGCTGGCTTTTGCCCTCTTCTCTTTTTATGTATTTTCTTTGATGTTTGTTGAATTGTAATTTTGTCTTGGTCCTTTGTTGAACTTGATTGTATCCTCCTTTTAGTAATTGGAATAAAATTTATTTTTGTTAAAAAAAAACAGCTTGTAGCAAGAAGTTGATCATGAAGCGCTACAGCTCAAGGTGATATCGAACCTCGCATAAAGTTGATATTAAAGCCCTCCTGCTAAAACCCTTCTCATCTTATCCATCTCCATCCCCAATTTTCCCTTTAACCTAAATTATTTTTTTAGTTTTTAATTGCCATTTTTATAAATTCCCACCCATCACTTTATAATAATCTTTTATACATTAAATAGAATATATTTCATATATATTAAATTTAAAAACTCCTGAATATATAAAAAAAATTCATTTCTTAAAATATATACGGAGATTTTCTTAATAGCATAATAAATAATAATTTCAGTAATCAAAATAATAATTTCTCGGTAGGTGGGCACTTGTTTATGAAGATGGATTGGGCCGTTAACTATATAAGAATATGCATAAGTATTTTAAGTTAAAAACGTGGAGTGTTCAAATTGTTCCATGCTTCGGCCCGCTATTATTATTATTATTATTATTTATTTATTTATTCTATTCAACTCTAATTAGAAATTTGAAGAGTTGAATAATCTATATTAAATGATTGTTGATTCTTAGTACTCGTTGAATATTTATATTTTATTTCAGTGTTTTTTTGTCAATTTTTCTCAAATAAAAAAATCATTAGGTGATATATAAAAGAGATGAGTATGTAGTTAGGGATTGGTGTGTACTCTATATGATTTTACTATGTGTTAATTATTATTGCGTTCTCTAATCAACAATTGTTATTATTATTCTATTAAGCTATAATATTAGAAAAAAGAATGATGAGATGATCATTAACAATGACATATGGATGCGAAGGAGAGGTCATGATGATGGATGTCGTGTGGTTTTTGTTATGATGATCCAAATAAGTTGAGTCGAACTCGAGTCAGTGGTGTTCGAGTCGAGCTCGAGCTCAACTCGACAGGGGAAAACAAGCTTGTCGAGCTGCTTATCGAGCGACAGTTCGAGCTGCACATTTATTCGTGTTCGTAGCCAGCATCCGCGATTTCATTTTCCCGCGTTCATTGTCAGTGTTCGTGTCATACCCAGCGTCCACATTGTCGCCAGCGTATGCGTCGCCGTCATCATCCGCGATTTAATTTTCCCGCGTCAGTCGTCAACATCAGGCAGCAGCCGCGATTTCATTTTCTATCCGGCACAATCCTCGCATTTCATTTTCCCGCGTCCGCGATTTCGTTTCCCCACAGGCAATGTGTTCTGCGAGTTGCTCGATGGGCTCACGAGTCAAGTGGAGGGCTGTTCGAGCTCAAGCTTGATAAGATGTCGAGCTCGACTGACTAGCTTGTTAAGCTTGACTCGTCGAGTTTGTTACCGAGTCGAGCCCAAGCCAGCTCGCTGGTTGGCTTGACTCGGTTGTACCCTTATGATAATGCATATCAATAGTTAGGAAAATGCATTTTTAGCGATCTAGTTTAAAAAAAATGTAGCTAATGGCAGCAAATATGAACAAAGGTATGGCATTGAGCATCATAAGATTATCAGACGTGCTCAAATATTGATGAGGTTTGGGGGACTAATTTGCATGTGAAATACAAAAGAACACAAAATAAGTAGCTCATTTTTTTAGAGTTTTGACTACTAATCAAGAGATTTTGGGTTCAAAGTTTATGTATGTGATGTGTATATGAATATATCCAAAAAAAAAACACAATGATTGTTAAGAACGATTTATAATGTTAAGGAGCGGTGATGACAACGGATGTCAACAATGACGAAGTGCATTTGTATTCTTCGAGATTCAGAAAAGTAGCTAATGGTGGCAATGATGAATGAAGTTGTGACATTAAGCATTAGGAGGATCTCAGCTGAGTTATCTATTTTTTTCTTTACATTTGAGCCATTAAAGTAAATTCAACACATAACACGGGTGCGAGCTTTGAATCCAAGACTTCTTAGTTAGTAGCTAAAACCTCCAACCAATTGATACGATTTGGAGGCTAATATACGTGTGATGTTCAAAAGAGCATAATCACAAATTTAATTGAATAAAATGATTTTAAAATGCAGAAAAAATAAAATTTTGAAGTATTTAAAATCAATAAAATTTTACTTTGTATTTATTTTGTTATAAGAATTATGAGTATTTATGTTGTAGTTGGATTGTTAGGTAAAAATTATTTAAAAAGAACTTGTATTGCACCAACACATCCACCTATATCCCTTCACCTGAACTATTCTAAGGTCCCAAGTAGTTTTTTTCTACAATAAAAATAAAGAAGTAGAAAATATAAAAAACTTGATGTAATCAAACTAAATAAGATGTTCTAATGAAAAAATTATTTTAATAAATTAAAAATTTTAAATATATTTTAAATAAACACAATATAAATATAATTTCTATTATATTCATCTAAAAAAGCTAAAAATTTTTATATTCATTTAACTAAAAAATATTATCGATAACTTGATTAGGAGAATGAAAGTATTAGATCTGATCCATATTAATAAACCTGGAGGTAGATTAAAAAAATGATGAGAAAGTATTATAAATAATAATAATTTTTTATTAATAGATTTAATTGAAAATTTAATACTTAATACGAAAATTGAAAAAAAATTCATATAGCCGATCCCATATAGTGAGATAAAGGCTTGAGGTTGTCAGGGGTAGATCCACCTTAAGCCCAATGGGGGCAATTGACACCACTAAATTATTATTATTATTATTATATCATTCTTTAGGTAATTGATCCCCTCCATCTATTTTTTAGTCATTATCACAAAGATTTTTAGGCAAATGTATCACCTAAAAGTTTCAAAATACTATGGTCTTTAGGCAATTACCCTAGCATAATTAAACACATTGTGTAAAGGAGTTATTGTTAGGGAACAATGAACCAAATACAAAAATAAATAGTAAAAACAATCCAAAAATATCCTTACAACCAAAATGTGTTCCCTGCCAGGGGGTATTGCCCCCTTGGACCCCTCCAGGAGCGCTGCCCCTTGACCCCTCGACCTGATAGGGCATTGAACCTCGCCAAGGGGCGCTGCCTCCTTGGACTCTCAAGATATCTATGAAGTGTACAACGATCAAGAATATGAATAAATAGGAGTCGAGCCAAATTCTACACTTTTACTTATAGTTTGCCCCCCCCCCCCCCCCAAAAATTAAGGGGGGTTCCGCCCTTGGTCATGTTGTTGTACTACCTTGATTAAAAATATTGTTAGAATATCTGAAATAATTTTTATTTCAATTAATTGTGCTTCAAATATTATTTGCCACGATACAATTTTTTAATATTTATTTTTGCTTCACCTGTTTAGTCCTCCAAGCTCATGATTAATGATACCCTTAATAAAATAAAAGAAAAGAGATCTGATATGCATCTTAGGCCGGACTGATTTGATTTTTCTCCTACTTTTTATATAAAAGGTATTTTTTTTTAAGGTGGGTATATATTCAGATGATTTTCAATCGCCATTTATATATAAAATTAATGGCTGAAAATGATAGCTATAAGTTGTTTTCTAGCGGTTGTTGAGAAAGTACTTATTTTTTAAACAAATTGGTTAAAATTTAAAATTCCTTTTAAGTTCACATTATTAAGCTCTACTATGATTCCAAACACTTCATCAGCCTGAATACAAAACTCAGCACATTTTCCTGAATCCAAAAATATTTAGAATTGAAGTTAAATACTTAAGAAAAGTACTTCCTAAGTCATAGATCTCGATTTTAATAAATTTATAATGTAGAAATGATATTGTTCAAAGAGATGAATTCATGATGTAGATCGGAGTTCAAATAAACATAAATTAAGCATCTTGGGATGTATAAATTTTTGGAGGCTATTTAAGAAGTTAAAGGTTTCGTTTGGGACAACTTATTTACTGTTTCTTAAAACAGTTTTTAGCACAAAAAATTTAAATTTTTGAACTAAAAGTTGCTTTAAGAAGCAGTAAGAAAGTTTTCCCAAACAAAACCTAAATATCATTCACATTTTCATGCTTATAGTTAAGATTAGCATCAAAGGATCCCAAATTAAAAAAAAAAAATCCAATCATACATAAAAAGCTAATCACTGAAGTGCTGTTAAAGATGTTTTTAAAAAAGAAGTTTAATGAAGTGCAAGTTGTGTTCTTTAGGAAGAAAATATTTAGACCATTTTGCTTAGATGTTAGATTACAAAGGCTAAGCAACGAAAGAACAATCTGTCTGCAATAAAATTTCAAGTTTGGTGATGGCGGGACAAATCCTGTAGCTTGCAGAGTAGTTTTTCTTACCTCTTTCTTTTTTGTTACTGATGATGCTGATGGCTTATTGATATGCTGAAGCTGCAGGAGTCTGGCATTATGAATAAGTCATTAGCTTATAAAAGTATTGAGAAAATTTGATGTCAATTTTGCATACTCAGATATGACTCTCCGGTGTCTAACTTGTAGTCACAGGGTTGTGATAAAAGATTCACACCTATAAGCCATGAAGGAGTCCAGCTAGAGATCATTAGACCCTACTCATCGGGCCTACATAAGGAGATCATCCCCATGAGAGCAATTAAAGATTCTCATGGATCAAGTGACTCGCCAATCATCTCATATGATAGGTCGTTCACCGAAGCTGCGTTCCTTCAATCACAACATGAATGCCATCATTCACATTAGCCATTTTCGCTACAAGAAAGCCCCTACTCAAAAGACTCTCAGCTTGCCCATCGAGTCCACTCGACCAGGTATCTCGCTTTTTTCACAACACCAACTCACTCAACTTCCTTTCTAGGCGATCTATGGCTCTATTATAGGTCACCTGTGACTTCAAAGTATCTACTAGCCACATGTTTATCATGTTTGGTATTCACTGGCAGGATCATTCATACACACTCCGTACTATTGCACTTGCCCATACACACTCGACACTACTAAACTCTGTTGTGAAAACAATCATAGTGGAAATAAAATAACAAAACACAAACACAATAAATACAACGATTTACATGGTTCGGCGAAGATGCATATGTCCACTGAGAGGGGATGATGATTTCATTATATTGGAGAACAATAGAGATTACAATACTCTCAAGCTTTCTCTCTTATGCTCTCATAACAACAATAGTCCCTAGGGCTTTATTTATAGATTGGAGATATAATATATTAGGAAAAAACTTCCCAATCTAATCCCTAATCAAATCATCAACATATGGAAATAATCAATTCAATTTAATATATTAATTGAATATCATAGCTTTCCCAAATAAATTGATTTGATTTGCAATTAATGCCTAATCAACAATCTCCAGTTCATCTTTCACTTCATAAAGTGGAAGATAACAACGACTTCATCTAGATGGTTACCTACGTACCCCCTCCTAAGGGATCAAGCTAGCATAGTTCTTCAAACAAGTGAACAATCTGTCATAAGTCATTCACCACTACTGTGGTGTTTGTATCTCTACTTCTGCATCAAATGTACCCTTCAAATACCTCAGGATACTCTTTACAGTTTGCCAATGACTCCTTCATGTATCATATAAGAACCTGCTCATAATGTTAATTGCTTGTGCAAATGCAATGTGAACCCTCTACTAAGTTCGCTTTGAGATATTCTAGCGCCTGGTCCTATCCTTCGCAATAAATTCCTGAGCAGGAATTTCATCCTCAACATCATCTTCTACCTTTTTATCATAGCTGAATCAGGTATGTGGGCTCCCAAAATTCAGCCCCTTCCTCCACCCTCTTTGCTTTTTCTTTCGGGGGCAGTTTTAACGAATTTAAGTTCCGGGGTAAATTTTGGAAGGCAGATGGATTTGTAGATAACATACTACCCATAGATTTCATCAGCATTCTATTTGGATGCTTGTAGATGCCTTCTATATGCTTGTAAAAGTGTTGCATATCCAATGGCGTGGCGTAGCAGCTTATAGATTGAGCTTTTTGCTTCTTTGTATAGGTAGATTGTTGTACACTACTCGTTACTCTTCATATATGGATTGTAGTGTACTAACGAATCTCCTGCTTTACATTTATAGATGCTTATAGGTAACTTATTATATGCACGAGGAGTTTCCCACTATAACTCGTAAGCACTTGCATTTGATATAGTCACTTTGTATCTTGCTTGTGAACAATATATTGGGTGTACCACAAGTCTCCTATAGTGGCTTGTAGGAGCTTGTATTTGTCGTACATTTCTATATTTTCTTGTGAGTGGTATGTAAGATGTGCGAATATAGGAACCTGCAAGTCTCAATAAACTTATCCAACTCAATGTTCAGAACCTGGTTGAATTGAGATTCATTTACTTCATAATGATTTGATCTAACTTTCTCTTCCCAAAACTCATATAAGAATTAGTGGGTGACTCTTTGATTATGCTATCATCACCATTTTTTGTTGTTGGCTTAAATAAAGAATCAATTATTTCAACCTTGGATGACTATGTTCTTACTGATACCTTAAGCAGAGCCTTTTTGATGTTTTGAGTGACTCGACGAATACATTGATTATACTCTGATCATATCCTTTGTAGGTTAAGCATAACGTAAGCAAATTTTCAGACTTTCCACCCTTTCTAGGAACTCTCAAATTGCTAGCTTCAACAGATAAGTGTTGAATCATATCAGGAGTTCTATAACTTTTGCCACCAATGGAGATTATGAGAGTTTCTTAACTATTCATTTGACAATTAACTTTAATTTGCTCCTGTCATGGTTCTCCACCTTAGCAAGTGAATGGTTGCTATGGGGCTGCAAACAAATATCATCTTCTAAGCCTTCCAACATCATCATTTTTCTCTTCTTGTAAGGGATGGACATATATATTTGCCACACTATTATTACCAATGATATTGATAATTATTGTTGGCTTTCATACTCACCATGACTTGTGGAGATATTATATCTCCAAGCTTTGCTTATGAGCTTGTCATTGTATGATCTTCTACTATCATCCATATGTGGTCAGTTGCACACATCATGAATCTTCCATTCTTGAAGGCAACTTCAGAAAGCTCTTCAATAATCATTTTCTTTCCAATATTCATATCCCATTTAGCATGAAAACTCTAAGCCTGGTGGGAATCTTCAAGCTACTAGTTATAGGCATGTTTTAGTCTTCTTTATTTGATCATTGCAAGCATATTGATTTGTTTGAATGGTCCGAGATAATTTATTTAAACCTCTCTTGCTTACATGTCTCTTGAGAGCTCGCTCTTCATTTATCACAAATCCCCCACATCTATCTTAATCATTTCAAATCATCGAATTGCATGATTGGGATGAACATTGTGAATCAATTATTGTCATTTATATGCAAGCTTTATTATCCATCAAAGGCATTCTATGAAATCATGTGGTATTCTCTATAACTTTTGTATTGCTTGTAAGCAATTTGTGTTTGCAGTGTCATTGTCCACCACAAGTCATTGTTTACTTGCATGAGATTTGAATGACTCAAACCTTTTCTTAATTAGGATTTGCATCCAAATTAAAGTGATAACTCCTTTTGATTCCATTTGGAGACTTCATGTCATATTTTTAAATCAAGTACCTCATTGATTATTCATTTTACAAGTTCAACTTAGATTCAACATCAATTGAGTCCAAGCTCATTCTCTAACTCAAGTCCAATATGAGTTCAAATTCAAGTGTAGTCCTCTTATGTTCAAAAGTCCACCAATTTGGTATGCAAGTTCAAATCCAAGTCCCCTGCTGTCCATGTGGGTTGGAATTTGAGTTCAATCAGAGTTCACTTGTTGCAAGTCCAAGTTTATGTTCAATATCATTATAGATCATGTCACATTCGAGTCCACATCTTGATTGTCTAAATCAAGCTTGTATTTATTCATTTGAGTACAAATTGAATCATAATTAATTATCTTTCTCTTAATGTTCAAGTTCATTTCAATGTCCATTTAGGTCCACAATCATTTAAATTGCAACCTCGAGTCCTGCAATGTCCTTTATAGTTCAAGTCATTGTCTTCAGATAAAATTTCGGCAGCCTCCCGGCGTCTTCCCCATTTAGGGGAAAAACCAAGAGGCAGCCTACCCACTACATTAAGAAAGATGTACACGGTTGGTGTTGTGAGACACTACGATCATAGTATTTTTCTCATCCACCACGCTAAGAAAGACGTGCATGGGTTTTTAAAAGCACACATTTGAAGAAGCAGATCTTTCCCCGTGTATGGTTACTTATATTTTTACCCCGTCGTATTAAGAAAAACACACCCAGGGATTTCCCGCTTCGTTGTAAACACCACACCAAGTTTCCTCCCATAATGCTAAAAAAAGCGTGCATGGGTGGTCCCTTGGCGTGCCATGAACATCAAAAACAAGACTTTTGTAGGGGATTACCTGCCTCACCACAAGCACCAAAGCGAACTTCCTCCCACCGTGCTAAGAAAAGCGCGCATTGGTGGTTATTCGCCTAGTTGCAAGTGTCGACAGCGGGTTCTCCCAAGTTTAGGATGTTATACCTTGGCAATTGGCTATGGTGCTGACACGTGGATCGAGGGATGGAGAGAAAAGAAAATAATCATAATTAATAATAATTAATTATAATCAAAATTCATTATTTATAAATAATTACTCATAGTTATTTAAATAATTATAATTAATATTTAATTAATAAAAATTAATTAATTAAGATTAATTTATTATAATTATAATTAATTATAAATAATAATTATAACTAATTAATTATAATTAATAATAAATTAATCTTAATTAATTAATTATAATTAATAATTAATTATAAATACATTAAAATGATAATAATGATTAATTATAATTAGTATTAATAATCATAATTAATAATTATTAATAAAAACTTATTGATAAATAAATTTTATATATATATATATATATATATATATATATATATATATATATATATATATATATATATGTATATATATATATATAATTAGTTGCAGGTACTAAAGTCTTCACATAGCGCCTGGTCACTCGAGTACACAACGTTGGAGCACTCGGGTACACATCGCCGAGGTGTTGTACGAAAAATAATTTTTTGGGTGCAGAGCACCCGAAGACAAGCAGGGGTGATTTATTTAATTGTGGTCCGAGATAACAATACAACCTGATTTATCTACATAGCAAAGTTTTTTGTTATGTTTACGAAGTTTTGTGCTTAGTTGACCTATCTTTTAGGGGTTGTTCGGATTTGAGTCAGGTTTGTGCAAAATCCAACCAAACGGCCTAAAATGCAAAACCAAATCTCACGGTAAAGGAAAGCCACCATAGACGGAAAATTCTACCTTTTTGTGCAAAATCCTGGATTTCTAAAATCTTGTTTTTTGCCAGATTTACGAAGTCCATTGGCTCGTTAAATCAACTCTATAGCCAAACAATCATACAATATTTAAAAGGATTTATCATGAATGTTACCAAATAGTTTTTAAAATTTAGGCCCCTCGGGATTTTTGAAATTCCGATTTAACGGATTTACAAAATCTTACCTAAATCGTGGGTGTTACCAAACAATCCCTTAAAGTTCAAATTTTTTGAACTTTTCCCCCATTTTTTTTTATTCTATATGAGAATATGATGACTTCCATGACGGATTACCTTCTTTTTGGCATTGTTTGGGTTGATGGAGAAATGAAAGAGATGGAATGAAATCTCAATATTTTATGAATCTGTAGCCATTGATGAACCTTATAGCCTTTTTTTTTCATTTCTTTTAACTAAAATTTCCAGCAGCTGACCATAGCCTTTGTGAGCTTGAGAATGGAATTGTTCTTATGAGCTTCAATTTGGTGTTCGAGCGGTTTCAGACAAGTTCTATCTTCTACAGATAAAGAGAGACACACATGGAGCAGAGAATTCTGCTTCCTTCTCTGTTCCTCTGTTTCTCATTCAGTTTTCATTAAATCATGTGTCTAAAAAGCAGTAGCAAAGCTCCCAAAAACAAGATTTTCTGCTTCCCTTTCACTTGAAGTTATGTCACACTATTTTTTCTACAAAGTGGAAGCTTTAAATTGATATTTTTGTAAGGCTTCCATGGGACAACTTTAAATTACTGTTTTTTTTTAAATAATTTTTCTACTAAAAAATAGCTTTAAAAGACGATAAAAAAGCAAGCCTAAGTTGACATCTTTTTTTGGAATTCCTTCCGCGATGAAGTTATTTTAATTTTTATACACACATTGATAGATTAAAATTGATTCTTCCATGTGAATTAGAGCAGTTATGAGAGAATTTGCCATCCTTTGTGTTAGGATCTTCAATGAGAGAAAGAAGCACTTCCTTTTTGAGCTTCTTGGGAGAGGAGGGAGTGAGAGAAGGGGAGAGGGAGAGAGCAGAACTCAAATACTTATTTCTTAATTATACCCTATTATAGGCTATATCCTCTAATTATAGGTAACAAATAGCTACACCAATGACAATACAAACCGTTCAAAAAACTAAAGAAAGTACAATCTTAAACCTTAGACCAATATCCAATAATCTCCACCTTGGTCTTAAATTTACACAACAAAAAATTTATCTATTGTCCACAAAGAACAGCCCCGCCGATCTTCCCCGCCAACATCTAGTGACCAGGCCTGTGCCCCATGCCTTAAGCCCTATTCTCCAAACATAAGCCACACTACAGTTGCTCGGTTTTTGCTGCTTCTCCTCCTTCCGATCGAAGAAGATAAAGCCAAGAGCAAAGCCTAGCTCTCAATTTTCTTCCACCTAAGCCCCATCTCCTTCGGCCTCTTCATGCAAGACAAACCGAGCCTCCTTTCCGATTTCGTTTCCTTAAATCGGACCTCGAGCCGAATGCTTCTTGCACTTCTGGCCAGTCCGCCTTCACCTCCTTATGCAAATCTAGACGGAACCAACACCTGTTATGATCTCACCTACGTGACTCTTCTGCGACACTTGGGCGATCTCCCTCGCGAACCAGCAGCACTTCTAATAGTTGAGATGCTGCTCCAACCACCTCTTCTCCCCTTTCTTTGACAGAACACCTTCCTCATTTTCTTTAGATAAGAAAACCTCCTCCTCCTCCACCTAGTTTGGTTATTTCCTCCAACAGGCTCTCATACCAGATGTTAATTATACCCTTCCTTCTTGAGCTTCTTGGCAGAAGAGGAGGGAGAGAGGGAAGGGAAGAGTGCAGAACTCAAATATTTATTTTTTAGAGAAATTTACATACGTACCATTTTATTTCATACTATTTACATATATAATACACAAAACATAAATATTACATGTATACCACTCATATACAACTTTAATATCAAATATGTCAATCCTATAATTCTTTTATATCATTCATACAATCCTATAAACTTTAATATTTCATTTCATGCATCAAAATTTGTTCTATGGATGGTAGGCATGTAATATTAATGTTTTGGCGTTGGATATGTAAATAACATGAAATAAAATGATATGTATGCAAATCTCCCTATTTTTTAATTATACCCTAATACAACCTATAACATCTAATTATAGGCAACAAATAGCTACACCAATAATAATACAAACCATTCAAGAAACTAAAGAAAGTGTAATCCTAAATCTTGTACCAATGTCCAACACTTTGGGTTATTTTTTTCACTTCCCCAACATTGAATCCCATCATTTTTTATGTTATTTATTCTCTAGCACTCACTTGTTTTTACTATGATGAGAATTGATGGCTGGTCTTTTATTTCTTTGGGGAATAATTTGAGGGTTTATTCAGTGTATTTTGAAGATATTGATTTGAGTCTTTTTTTTTGGGATATTTAAGCTAATCAAAAAAAAAATGCATATACATCAGAAATGTAAGACTCGATCTTAAAATCTCTTAGTTGTTAGCCAAAATTCAGTAACGGTGTAAATTTTTATTTATGTTTCTTATGAAAATTGAATCATTGAAGTAGCCTTAACATTTTTCAAAGAAAAAACGACTGATTCAAATTTGTTTAGAATTAGTTTTTTTTTTTTTCAAAAAATTTAATTCAAAATAAGCGTAACATATTAATTAATTAATTTTTAAATCACATTCATTTTAAAAGAAATTTAATAAATAAAACATTTGTTCTGATCAAATTTTATATTATGATATAAATTTTCTCATTTTTTTAATGCATGCGGAGCAAATTAATGGGATTTTATATCCTAAATTTATCTTGTGGAATGTAACATAGCAAAACAGATATAAAAGAAAGAATGATTTGATTTTCAGTTGATTCATATATAGATTGAATTTATTTGATTTTAGGTTGGCTCCGCTCCAATTTGCTTGATTTCAAATCGGCTCGAAATCCTTTTTTTTTTTTAATATATAAAGAACACTTCCAACCTCTTCTTCTTGCCTTATAAATACAAATACACACTTTATCAACAATTTAAATGTTTCATGCACTTACAAAATGGAAGACAACACACATCATAAATATTTGGGGCATAAAACCTCTAATTTTAACATGATCGTTCTTCCAAATTCTTAATACAATCGACACTACAACAAATTCATTAAATTTCGTTGATATTTTTGGCGGCCAAATGACTGTCAGAATTACCGGCGGTTATACCCACGATTTGATTGCCGGAATTTTCGGCGGTCTTTTGATGGCCGGCAATGCCCTAGAATTTTATATGCACCACGTAGTTACTAGTAGTTTTACCGCCAATTTTAGGTTACTAATTTCGGCCGAATTAGGACATTTTCGCCGAAAAAGAGCCATTATTTTTGCCGGAAATTGCTGTCGGTACTGGGCGATTTTCTGTAGTGCAAACTATCAAATATAGATGTTGATCATCTTATAATTATGTGTGACTATTGTGCATTTTCTTAAGCTTTTTGATTGGATTGTATATGCCTTTCTGGAGTGAGTTTTTGCACCATCCTTCTTTTTCATATATAACATGCTATGATTATATGCTACCTTTCCAACACCTTTTGTCAATTTTATAATGGTGAGTTATCACTAAACTTCTATAGTTTTCTTTCTCTTCCTCCATTCAAAAGAAATCTCTTTAATTTCATCGTTAAAAAATAGGGTCGGGTTCGGGTTGACCCGTCAATCCGAAAATGACCCGTTTTTGCTCCGATAACTCGTTTTTGATCCAGGAACCCGAGGTTGACCCGTTCTTGACCCGAAAAAAGGAGTTTGACCCGTTTTTGGACCCGAAAACTAGCAATTTTTTGTTTGAATCGGGTCAAGTCGGGTTGACCCAGACCCGAAACGGGTCGGGTCGGGTCTGGAAAACCGAATAGTACTGGGTCAATAATAGTACTGGGTCAATTTCGGATTCGATCCGAACCCGACCCGTGACCCGAAATTGACACCCCTATTATATATATATATATATATATATATATATATATATATATAAGTTGTGCTCAATAATAATATATCTAAGCTTCCACCTTGTTTGTCTGTTTTTTGATGCATACATGCTAGCTTATTGACTCAAAGATAAATCATCATTAATATATCTAATGCGAGCTATAATAGGATTATTCAACCATTAAGTTACTTTCTAATAAATTTAATTTTTTTTGTTTGATAAGCTAGCCTATTTTTATTTTGATTTATTTTATTGAAAATGGTAATAAAAAGTATTATATCAACCATGTATCTTCTTCAAGATTTGGGCTTCATTTGGGATGACTTTCTTACTGTTTTTTAAACCAGCTTTTTAGCACAAAAAATTTAATTTTTTTTACAAAAAATTATTTTAAGAAGCAATAAAAAAACAATTCCAAACAAAAACTTAATTATTGGCAGTATATTTATAGAGAAAACTATTCAGTGCTATGCAGTTGAGGTTCATTTAAGGCTTGTTTGAAATACTTTTTTACTTTTTATTTTTCAAATTGCAATTATAATTCTATTTGGGTACTATTTTATTACTTGTTTCTCAAAAAAAGAATAAATTTTTAATATTCACAACCACATTAAAAAAAGTTATATTTCCAACAATATTCTCGAAATCATCTTTATAAAATGTTACATTCAATCTAAATAGACCCTTAGTCTATTTTCAAATAATATAGCATATTAATTTAGAAAGCCTAATTCTTTTGCCAAATAATAAAAGATAATGTACATATGCCTTATTGGAAGCTAACTATATTATTTATCACCAATCTTTGATTAAAATATTTTGATCAAGTTTTAATTTTAATATATTTCAAAACTATTAAATTTATTTTGAAATGAGTATAATATATTAAAAATTAATTAAAATTTATACTTTTTTTTCTCACATTCAATTGAGTGTTATTGACATTAGTTTTTAAAATAAATGTCCAATATTATCATTCTTGAATAAAACTTCACTTTCTAAGTAAAAATTCTGGCTTTGGCTTATGACTATTTGTATGAATCAACTAAAATAAAAAAGCATAATACTTCCATTCATTTAATTAATCATCTAAATCAAAGAATTTTTTTTTCTCTTAAAATATCACTATTATTCGTTTGGAATGACTATAACTTTTGATAAAGTTGATTGTAAAATTTCTGCGGAGAAAATAATTTTTTTGAAAAGCAAAGGAGAAAAATTAATCTCAAATGAAGCTTATGGTACTAATTTTAAAAGCCATATGGCGAAATCATGTCAACTTGATGTTTTCTAAGCTTATTAATGTTTCCATCTCATCCCAAAAATACTATCTTAAGGGATAGGGTTAAACAATTTCATTGAAGCACTTTCAATGGCTATGATTAATGAACTCATAATCATCTTAGAAAGAGAGAGAGAGAGAGAGAGAGAGAGAGAGAAAGAGAGAGATAGAAAAATTAAAAGGAGAGTAGTGGGGAGATTTAAAGTTAGAATAGTGGTGTTTGTGATGAGAATGATAGCCACTTTTGCTGCAGCTCAAGTGGGGAGTGAGTAATAAAACAACAAAGTTTTCTCTCCCTTAATTCCCCACAAGCAGAAGCTCATTCATGGTGGGAATCTAGCCAGAAAAAGTGCAGAAGAGTATGGAGTCAAAAACCAATAAAAGGCATCATTAGCCTACCAATAGGCCTACCTTTTGATGCATTGGGAATCTTATTCTTAAAGCATGAGATTCCCCCACCATTACCGAAGGGTTGACCTCCTCCTCTTCTTCTTCTTCAGCAAATTTATCATAGTGGAGCCTTGATTTTCCATTGATCATTCATTGCGCTTTTCCTGTAATGCCTCCCCACTTTTACTTGAAAGTTTCAGCTTGACTTTGGATCAACAAGTCAACCGATTCGTTCTATTCAATTGAAGCTTTCATTTTTTTTTTTGTATCGAATTAGAAAGACTAATCAGTACTAGTGCTTGACACGAATGCTTAGCCCCACCAAGCAATGGTCATTAATATAATTAGAAAAGAAAAAGAAGAAGAGAAAGGAGAGAAAAAGGGAGACAGAGAGAAGAATGAAGAGAGCATCCAATTATAACCTTTTTGAAGTCTATGTTATCTTTACATACGAAACCTCTCTTTCTAACGGCTATATAAATTTCATGCATCTTCTGCCCTCCTCCCGGATACTGAACATAACATGAATGTGAAGAGTAAACTAATCTCAGTTCTCATCTCAGTAAAAAACCAGTTCTCTTCGATGAGCAAAGACACCACCACCGCCGCCCGCCACATCCTCTCTGACATCGAAGAAGCCATTGTTAAGAGCTCCGACGGCTCCGAACACCTCCCAGATGACAGATATGTGAATGAAATCCTCTTCCTCATCTCCAATTCCCCTGGTTCAATCACCTTCCTCGCAAGAAGGCTCTCTGAGAGAATGGAGACCTCGCGAGATTTCGCAAGGGTGATCAAGACCCTTGCGCTTCTCCATCGTCTTCTTCGTGGCGGCGACCGCTTCTTTGAACAAGATATGAGGCTCTTGTGGTCATCAGGAGACCTCAGGATCAGTCTCCAGCTTCATACTGCTCCTTTTGTTATGAATTACTCTTTGTTCCTGCAAGAAAGAATAGAGTGGCTCATAAACCCAGCAGGAAAGCTGGAGCCGATTAGACCACAGGGACTTGAGATCCAAGATTGTGGGGAGGATTATAAAGCGGTTGAGCTTCTGCTCTACAACGCATCGAAATGTCAAGCGCTTCTGGATCGAGTCATGGCTTGTCTGCCCGACAGCAGAAATTTGCAGCAGAGTCAATTGACTATTTTTGTTCTCAACATCATAGTGAGAGAGAGTTTTCGTGTCTATGAAAGCTTTTGCGAAGGATTTGAGATGGTTATAACTTCGTTCTTTGAACTTAAGAGACCTGCAAGGTTTTCAGCTCTTGGTATTCTGAGAAAGGCAATCTGGCAGACGCCTAAGCTACAAGAGTTTTATGCTTCTTGCAAGAGAGTTATTACAGGCAAGAATATGGAGTTTCCATCAATAAGAATTATAACAGAAGAAGACATTTCTTCTATGGCACAGTTTGCTGCAGCCGAAGAAGCTTCATATGAGGAGAAGAGGCTGATGAAAAGGATTAATGGGGAGAAAGAAAATCAAGAAGGGCGGGCCAGTGAGGAAGAGTGGAGCAGTCCATTCTCAGAAAAGCTGGAGACGAAGATAAGTACAGTTTGGGTGGTGTTCACTGAGGGAGAAGATGTTCCTCTCACTGAAGGTGAGAGTTCAAAGAACAGTAAACCAATGGTGCTGTTATGACCCTGCTGGTAAATCTTTTTGACTTTCCAAAAATTTTCCCCTCTGTTTTTTTTTATTGGCTTGAGCTTGTCATGAAGTAAGAGAAGCCTTGAAATGATAATTATATTCTTTCTATTAAGACTTTAGAAAGTGTGTATTATTAGAAAGAATGTAGGTTTTCTTAACACTAAGATTTCATATGCTATGGTCCACCTCTTGCGCGTGTGAAGAAAATGACATTTGCATAATGTGGCATCCAAATGTATATCCATAGTATAGTAAAAATAATTATTCTAATGGATATGGCGTGGCATTTTGTTAGGTAAATCTTTTTTTTTTTTTTGGTCATTTGTTAGGTAAACCTTTTTTCTTGTATTCTAAGAAAAGGGTTTATTGAAAATATCAATGCAAGTTATAAGATGTTTGAAATGTTAGCTGAGGCTTCGTTTGAGATAGTTTTTTATTACTTTTTAAAATAGTTTTCTTGAAAATAAAAATTTCTATTTTAAAAGAAAATTTATACTTAAAATCTGCTTTACAAAGTATTAAGAAAGATGTTCCATGAGAAACCTAAGTGTCACAATTAGTCTTATATGATTTGAATTTGATAAAATAACTTAATTTTATATAATAAGATTGTATTATTAATTTCAAAATTTATAAATCTTATGAAAATTTTCTTTAAAATGAGGATTGTTTTACTTTATATTTAAAACGAGTAAAAATGAAAATTGCTTTTTAAAATAAAGCTTTAGAGATTTGATTAATCTCAATTTTCTTCGGTTTTGCTTGATTTTTTATGATAATTATATATTTCATGATAATTATTGGAGTTCAATAAATATATATATATAATATATATATATATATATATATATATATATATATATATATATATATAAATTAATTAGTTCTAGAAAAAAAATTAAGTTGAAGAGAGAGAATAGTGAAAAAATAAGATGAATAATGATATAACCAAATTATAATTGAAGTTGCCACAAAATATCCATATGTTATGAACTATACAAATAGCATTAATGTTATAATTATCCTTTTTTTAATGCTTGTACATCCATAAACATCAATATATAGTAATTACAAAAGCAGTTTATAGGTGTATTTCTTATAACATATGAGATAGACCTAAAAAAAAACATAAAATAAAAAAAAAAGGAGATAGACCTTTATATTTAAAATACAATATATAAGTAATATAGCATGTTCTATCTTATCCACAACATCAATTACTTTATTTTGATATTTTAAAGTTATGGTGGGAATAATATGTGCAATTATATAATTCTTATCATACAATAATGATACATCTAATTTGACTACGTACCGAGATTAGATATACAAAAGAAGAATTATTTTAAAAATAAAAAAAGGACGCAACATAATCATGTGACATAGACTAGACTAGATTACATAGTAGAGTATTTCATTGAGATTGAAAATTATCATCATCATTATTATATATAAAACTCAAAGCAAAATGATTCTGATCAAGAAAAGCTGCCATTATAAGAGGATCCATGAAGGTTAGAACCATTACATATAACCACTCTCTTTTCATAATTGACTTTGGCCAATAATTTGAATTATTAACATGTATTTTTATTTTCTTTCTTCTTTATGTACGTCATGTGACCCTCTTTGAACAATTTTATGTATGAATGAAATTATCCTTGCTTGTTCGCAAATTGTTGTGAATGCTTGGTGGCTTCATCTTAGAGGATGTGGTAGAGTTCTCTAGTTATATGCCTTAATTTTATTTGTTTAATTCTCTCATTCCCCTCTTGATCATACATCTCACCTTAATTTTAGGCACCCTCCCCTCTTGATTTAGAACTTGATAAGAACCTTAATGCAATGACTAGATATCAGGTCACCCTCTTTAGAGAGAACCCTAACCTTAACTTGCTATAAGAATTGCTACTTTGATAACTCTAAAGCCTAACTCTAATTATAAGTAAATACTTCAAACTCTTTTGCATAGTTCTTCTATAATCTAATAACTTGACTCTTATGAACAATAGCAAGAGACAGGTTAACATCTTATGTAATTTTGTTGTTTATTTAGTGTGATACTTAATTGTATGTACTGACAAATAATATAGAATGAATTGAATATCACTCCCTACATGATCAAAAGCACCAATCTGAATAGTTACCTAGTAATTTTTATGATTATTTATTCTATTCATTCTAATTAAATAATTTATTTAATAATTTCTTATGATTATATTAAATTTTAAGTAACAATGGAGAGAAGTTCTAAGTTCATAATCCATCAAAGCACATCTCACCAATCTATTAATTTGATTTCTAATTTCTTAATTAAGGTATCAAATAAGATTAACGATTTAGTTTCTAATCTCTTCCAAAAATTAGAAATTGAAATAATTTTTACTAATTAATTCATCGTATTCATGTATAAACTAATTAAAAAGATTGCATGAAGTTTTTATCTTAAATGAATGTAAATACTAATAGAGGATATTCATGTCCAAATTAAAAGATTTGCTAATTTATTTGTTCAAATCCTTAAAGACTCTTTCACTATCAAAAAATGGTGTATATTTTAAGTTGCAAGTTGGCCATATAATAAATCTAATGAAGAACAAGATAAATCAAACATGCTTTCAAGAATAAACATACACAAGAAATCAATGCAAATATTACATGTACAATGATATTCTAATTATATTATAAACCTAAAAATTAAAATTAGTTCATCATAGAATTGGTAAAATAAAGTAATTAAATTGATCATGAACTTAAAGAATACAAAATGAGAAATAGAAAGAAATGAAAGAAGAATGAAATACATTGCGATTTTGTGCCTAAAATTAATTTGAATCATCTTTCCTCTTGTCCTTCCCCCCAATTGATGACATTCACACTCATGCAAAATCAACCTTTTTCAACTCCATAACATAATTGATTAAATTTCCAATTATGCTCCTTAACGATCTTGAAACTACTTAAAAACTGAACAAGTTCAGTATGTAGCATTGTGGCACTTTAGTCAAGAACCAAGGTGTTACCTACTTCTTATTTTCTATTTTTCTACATGAGTTCTAATGCCATAGAACATGGGTCAATGTCAAGGCACTACTTGCTTTGTCAGAAATTCAAACATTAGGGCTTCAAAGACAAAAAGTGTGGTGCTTTAATGTTGTCAAGTGCCATAGGACGTGATAATTCATCACTTTGACGCTTAGGACCAATTCTTAAGTGTAATTTAAATTTCATCTCTTTTTTTCTTGAATATTTTTTTGCTTTTGTTTGCTCCATTATTCAACATTTTCATCTACTTTCTATTAAAATAAATATAATATTACTTTAGAATATGTTAAATGACCAGCATTTTAGTTATTATATGTTCACCCATCACTTCTTAACCTCCCTTTCGTACATATAATAACAAATGATTGGCCATTTATATTCTCCACCATCTTCTCCACCTCTTACTATATCTCTTTCTTCTTCTGCATCTCATCCCCAACTTCAAATGCTTGAATAGCTGAACCAGTTACATGTACCTTCTCACTATCCTCCTTTCACTCATGCTCCTTCCTATATACGAAATTTGAACAAAATTGGATAGATCATCCAATTTTTTTTCTAAATTTTTTTTTTATTTTTCTCTAACTCAACTAGACCATTCTTCAACTCCTATTAATAATAAAAAGCTATTTCAATCATTTGTAAGAGGGCAAAGATTGACTTGCCGCTAATTGTGCTTTCTTTGCCTATTATTCTCTCCTAAAAAATGTTAGTGATATATTTCTTCTTTATAACTCGAAGTCTCAAAATAAGATAAATTGATTAGGAGCATGTATAATCGTCTTATGAATGTCCTCTTTATAAGTTCTATGAACTAACATAGAATAAATAATAGATTTCAAGGGATAAGCTAAGAAATAATTTACATAAATAAAAATCAATCAAAATGAAAAATACTTTAATTTTAAATACTGAGCAACAATCACATTTTATTCATCAACAATTTTCCCATAAGCACCTTGTTGCTCATCCGACCTAATGTCCTCCGTGCTCTCTCCATCCAAATAGTTCTATTATAATCTAATAATGTTCAAATAAAACAATCCCAAAATATATAGAAATTGCGAAGGCTAAACTATATAATTTGAACCATATTAAAACCATATTTGAAAATATTCAAATCTTGTTTGAATCTTATTTCATCCATAATTAAACTTGTTAAGCTATATTTAAATATTGTTCGGACCAATATCAAATATTATTCCAAACATATTTGAATCCAATTAGAGCATATTCGAAAAAACATCAAAATCATGCCAAATCATATTACAATCTCGCTCAAATCTTATTCCAATCAGATTCAAATCATCTTTGATTTTTATTCAAATCTTATTTCAATCATATTCAAATTATATTAAAACAAATTCTAACTATATTTAAATATTTTTTGAATCTAATTTAAAAATATAAAAAAAAACTAAAATGAAATATAAATAAAATTTAACATATTTATAACGTATAATATGATATCCAATATTCATGACACAAATATTTTTTTAAAGACATTTAAATCAATTAAAACTTTATTTGATATATTTTTATTATTATTTTATAAAGCATTTTTTTTAGTACAAATATTTTTGAATTTAAAATTTTTATTTTTGTGAAGCATAAGTCAAACTCTCACACCTATAAAAAAAGTAGCACAAATATAATTCAAAATTCTACACAACTCTCCTTGGCCTATTGATTGAGAGCTTAGGCTTCCAACTAAGAGGTCCAGGGTTCGAGTCTATTTGTATGCGTTGTGTGTGTGAGTTTGCCTTTAATGGCCTAAATGTCCCAAAAAAAAAAAAAATCAAAATTCTCTCCTTTGTTCTTTTAAATTATATTGTACTATAGGAAGAATCTGACTTATTTCCATTTAGTAGTACTGTACTGCAAGCCGGTCACATCACAAATGAAGACTTTGTTTAGCATTTTCTGCTTTCTTTGCTCCATCCGTTTACTTTTGAAAGTGAAAAGCCTTAAAATGCCATGGGATGAATTCATGAAGCCCTTTAATTTCTCTCGCAGGGAAGAACCAGGTTATCAAGAATCATTATCAAATTAAATAGAAATCAGATTAAAAAAAAAACATTTGCAAAGTTACCACAAATGACAGCAGAAGAGATGACTTGGCTAATTTAAATAATTTTCATGTTTTATGTCATATAGGGGTGAAATCAGTCATAATTTTCAGAGGGGCAAATTTATAAGTAACTGTTCTCATATATATCGGGGGTCCAAGGGGGCAGCGCCTCCTTGCGGGATTTGACCTGCCCAGTTAGGTCGCGGGGTCAAGGGGCAGCGCCCCTACGGGAGTTTTTGGGGACAGCACCCCCTGAACAAATTTTAATTTATTATTTCTCTTTGTATCTGGTTCATCATTCCCTAACAATAACACATCTACACAATATAATTGATTATTGAGGGCAATTGCCTAAAAATTATAGTATTTTAATATTTTTAGGGAGGGGCAATTGCCTAAAATCCCTTATAATAAAAATTAAAAATCACCTACTCTTAAATTTTTTTTTTATTTTTTTGAGAGGGCCCCACAGGTGCCGGACAACACACTTACTTTTTCCCCACTTAAGAAGGTATGTCGCTGGAGAGAGGAATCGAAAGTGGGAAGTACCCAACCACGCTCACCCACCAATCCAGTTAAGACCAGTGGGGCTCCTCCAGAAATCTGAGACATGGAGAATTCGCAAGCAGAGCCCACAAAATTTGATGCAAAAAGATTGCAAATAATTTCGGCTTTTTATTCAAAATGAAATTAGTATTTGCCAAATTCATTTTCCTGCAAATCTTTTGCGAAATAATTGAAACCAATTCAATCAGATTTAATTTGTAGGATTTTATTCAGATCTGCATTCCTCTTATGTCAACAAAACAGCCCTTAATAAGTTGTAGATAAAGTCAGCTGACCATCATCATGTAAGAATTTATGAGTGAATAATCAAAATGCACATTATCGGAAAAAAAATGGCAGAAATTGTTAAGAATTACATTAGAGAAGATTAATCCTATATAATTTAGGATTTTCCATTGCTTTGCTTTCTAGACAACAACACATTTTTATTTGACTACTCCTTTATTAATCCTTTTCAAAAATAAAATCTAAGGTTTTATTTGAGATGATTTTCTTACTACTTCTTAATAATTTTTTATTAGAAAAGCTGCATTAAAAAGCAATAAGAAAGCTGTTCCTAACGAAACCTAGGACTATTGCTGATTGAGGTTTCGTTTGGGACGACTTTTTAAGCAGTTTTTTAGTACAAAATTTTTAGTTTTTGTACTAAAAAATTATTTTAAAAAGTAGCAAGAAAGCTGTCCCAAAAGAAGTCTAAAACATGCAGCTTTGTCCAACCAATTCTACATCCAAAATGACCCTTGCATCATTAGAAGCCCATATCTAATATGAAATAAGCTTCTTACCATTTGTGCATTTGCCAAGGCACATTTATGCATTGATGTGTTCAGCTCTAGATGGATGGTGTGATCCTGCGCACTTGCCATGGAACCATCTCTCACAGATTTCAAAGAGGATCAAGTACTCGTCATTTTCATGAAGAGAGAGAGGATTAAGTGCTTTTATATATTACCTGCAGAACTAAATTTTGTAAAGCTGCAATTAAATAGGGAACATCAAATGGAACCTTTTGTTGAAAAACAGAAATGTGAAATGATTGATAGCTAAACCAAGTATGATAGAAACTAAATAATACATATAAGATGAAGTGTATAGAAAAATAAAGTAAAACATATTGAAAGACGAGTTGTATGAGAGAGAAATGGGAGTAGCCCCTATTGAAATTTTTTTTTTGAGAAAATAATCTAATATGATTTGGACATGCATAAGAGGGTAGAAGGTATAGTAATAGGATAAAACAATTAAGATTAATATAGAAGGATTAACAAGAAAATAAGGAAAGAAAAAAAAATTTGGATATAACTCGTCTAACTGTTTAAAAACCTCAAATAAAACTAAACAAAAATAGGTTGAAAACTTCAATCTAAACCCAAAATTTCAAGTCAGATTTAACTACGATTTACTAGGGGTGTCAATATTTGACACGACCCGAAAACCCGACTCGAACCCAACCTGAAAATTTCGGGTTAGGGTCAACCCAGACCGGAAACAGGTTGAAAAACAGGCCGTGTTCGGGTTCAACCATTCGACCCGTTTCAAAAATCGGGTCGGGTTCTAGTTGATCCTTTGACCCGAAATTGACCCGAAAACATGTTTTTAATCTAAAACCAGAGATTGACCCATTTTTTACCCGAAAAGCGGAGATTGACCCTTTTTTTACCTGAAAACTAGCAATTTCCGGTCGGCCCCGGGTCATTCGGCTGGTGTCGGGTTGACCAGACCCGAAGCGGGTCGGGTTCAGGTCCAAAATCGACCTGAACCCGACCCATGATCCGAAATTGCACCCCTACGGTTTACCATGTGAAGCTGACAACTATATGGTAGTGAAGTAGTGTAGACTGTTGAGTTTCAATGCGCAAAAAACATTGTCATTTTGCTCCATAGAAATCAAGTTGGGCATTGTATGTGCTGAAAACTGCATTTACTTAAGCTTGAGTCAAAATTTCCCACATCAGATCTGTTATCTTTGGATAAAAAACCTGTAAATTTTAAGCTGCCAAGTTGGAAAACCACAGTTTCATCACACAGCTTGCCTCAACCTTGAGAGCACTTAACATACATTTTCTAAAAATCAAAAGGACACGATTCACAAGTATAGGTACACTAATGCTATGAGCATAGCACAAACAGCTTCTTTCGCTCAAGAGAGCTAAACTCGTGTCGTGTTTCTCCCCAAATATATCTATACATAATAATTTTTTTTTTATTGTTATGCTTAACTTAATGTAGGTACGATAAGAGTATAGGAGTAAAGAAATCGATATCTTCAAGTTATGAGAGAGAATTTCTCACTTCTCGTAGCTCTCCAACAACATTGCAAAGGCTATTTTGTTGATATACTTGATTTTCTTGATATCTTCATGTTATGAGAGAAGTTCAAATCGGATCTTTAGAAAGAAGTCGAGTACTCATAGACATGGAGCAATCAATGAGCTGACCGCCTATCAAATCCACATGATCAATCATAATCAATGTGTCAATTCATTAAGATTATAATTTTATTCTCTTATTCATTTACGAACTTTTCAAAATGACAAAAGAATCAAAGAACTATATGTATATATTATAACCAAGTTAGACTGGTCTTGCTAATTGCTAATCACAAAGAATCTGTAATACCTGTAGCTACAAAACTTGATAAGATCCTCTTCTGTACCTCTGTATGTTCTAAAATTTTAGATTTGAGAGTTTAGAATAAAAGGTGGAAGAGTCTAAAGTTAAATAAGAAAATTCTTCTGGGAGCACTGTGACACTTCCCTCTCTGTTTGTGGGGAAAAGTTGGGCTGGGGGCTGGGGGTTGGGTGCAACGGGGCTATGCATGGCTGCATTACAGCATTATCCTCTCTGTATTGGAGTAGACTCTGAGGGAGCGTTGCGGTATTGGTCTTCTTGTCTGGGACTATTTGGAGGAATTTAAAATATTTCGGCCGAGTGTTGCGGTGCAGCGAGTTAGAGAACCGCAACGCTGGCCACTGAAATGAATTTTTATAGAAATAAATATCTATACCCATTTCATTCACCCCTTATGCACTAGGCTTGCCGGAAAAGGAAGAGAAGGAGAGGAGAAATTGAGGAGAGCGAAAAAAGAGGAAGAATTTTGGAGGCTGTAGAGTCTAATTCATCTGTCGACTTTGTTAGAAGATTTGTTTTACTAGAGGTGGGCTCCAAATACCCAATTTTTTACTTTATTCTGATATTTCTATGAAAGATTATAGAGTAAAGTGTGTTTTTAATGAATATAATAAACTATTCATTGTACAATTATGGTATACTATTAAATGTCTTATTTTGATCATTTTAACTGCAAGAAATCGATACTTCACCGATTGATTTCGTCTATACAAATTTCTAAGTATTTCATAATAAAAATGACAAGTCATCAAAAGTTTTAAAATAATGTTTTAAAATTACCTTATCAATAGTTTTTCAAATGACAAATATTAAGCGTGTAAACAAATTATGCATGCATCATCTCCTAGAATGTCATACATATGTCAGTACATATGTGTTCATATTCACGTTCAATATCATATATACCCATTAATTTTGGTAATCTCTATATATGCATTCATATTCATATGATGGAAGTTCTGCTATGAGAGATGTTAAAGTGCACTACAAGTTTTATTATGTGCTTGAATTTCTGTTTTATTTTGCTCATTATTTTAGCGCCATCCCTCATGTGTAAATATGGGAGGTTATTCTTACCCCACCTACTTTATGCGGGTATGAGAAGTTCAAGGGAGACATAAGTTAAAGTGGATTTATAAGTAGAATCAAATTAGGTCTCCTTCACTTAATAAGGGTTAACCTTAGGAGCTATAAGTAGAAATGGAGTTATAGCATGTATAAGGATATGTGCATACCATGATTCATATATTCCATATTATATTAAATGAAAGAAACTAAGGTAAAAACAATATTCTATTAATAAGTATATTCTAATGCTAATGTTTATAATGTTCAAGTTTAAATAACAAATTTTGGAAAATTAATTATAATGCATATTCAAGCTTAAAACATACTTATGTTGTTAACTGATAATACTCATATAAATCATCCCTCTGTTTATGCTTTTTAAGAGTAAAGTCAATCTCTATTATTTAATAATTAATATTTAAATCTTTTATTTGTACACTGCAAATATGAGCATTGATCTCTACAATAGAAATTGTTATAGCTTACTAAGCATATAAATGCTTACTATGTTGTTTTATAAAATTTTAAGAAAAGGGAAGGGCTCAATGAAGTAGAAGTTGATTAAGACAGGGCCGACAGGCTATCAATAGTTTTTCTGTGAAAGTATTTTGTAGTCTAGTATTTACATTGTGATATATAAAACCAACTTACTATAGATTATTTGTATATTATTGATTTTAGAATTGAAAATATTGATGATTATTTTTATTATTTATTTGGCTCTGGAATTTTTTATATTGTGGTTGAGATGTTTAAGTTCAGGGTTTAATTTTTTTATTAGATTATCAGGCATGACAGAGTGCTATCAGAGCCAGGTTTGGGAGAACTAAATCGTAAGCAGAGCCGTGAGAATGATCTGTAGAGATAAGGAGGAAGTCAGGGTAGTTTAGTATTATTTCTGTTTATATATATGTTATATGTGCAAATAGTTGAACCTTGTATTTTTTGTGTTAGAAGTATTGTTGCATCATGAATTCTCAAAATTAAGAAGCAGCTAATGGACCGAGTTTCAATAAAGCTTACTTTAGGGGTGATGACTTCCTATTCTATGATGCAATTTGCTAGCTTGGTAGCCCCAGCTGATGCGAGAAATCCAAAGTAGGATGATTGGAGTAAAGGGAGGAGGTAGAGCCTCAAGCAGCTGCAGCTAGTTGATGAGGCTAGGGCAAGTCCTTTGACAACATGCAGTGCATTGAGGCTAAAGAAAGGTTCCATTGGTTATGTTCTTACTTGATGGAGGGCCAAGCGCTGGGGGATAGGTCAACAAAGGGAGAAGTTTGAGGATAGATCTAATGCAGAGATTTCCTGGAAGGCATAATGCCACAAGACCTAAAGAGATTTTAATAATTCATTAATATAAATAAATCTAGTAAAAGCAACTATAAATCATATACATCAAAATATTTTTATATTCATTCATCAAAATTCAATTTACAATAATTAGTACATCAATCATTGCATTCATCAGTTTACCTATTAATATTCCTGACTACAAAAGAATAAACTAAAAAACAATAAATAGAAAAAAAATAAAATTAGAATCCTGATCTGCCTCACTCCACTAGATTTTGGACCCTTCTTGAAAAGATATAAAAGCCACATACTGAGCTAACAGCTCAGTAGGTTACCAGAACCTACAACTGCAATCAAGGCACGGCATAAATAACTTGCATTAATCATTCAATCCAAAGCCGTCTAAACATATAACTGTAAGAACATGTAGCAGTCAATATAAACAGTGTCATTTCATATGAACAATAAAAAGTATAAAAAACAATATATTTCATATTCAATGATAAGTGATTAGTAGCATATAAAAGGTTAGTAGGTTCTATCATTCTTATACTCATGTCAAGCACAATGCAACAGATCTAAAGGAATCTATACATACATATAATTTGTCTTTTATTTCAATTTATATAATGTACAATATGCCTATCATATCAAGCAAGCGCTCAATATCTATTATATGCATATCAAACAATATTAATGTATGTATCTTATCTATTATATCATGTATAATAATATAATGTATCATGTATATCATATAATTTTATATCGTATGTTGTTGTATTAGTCTTATCAATCTTATCATATATCATATGGTCATATCAGTACCCTATTAGTCCATTGTATATCAGTCATATCAATTAATCAATCATTCTCATCAATCAATCAATCATCATATATCATATATCATATCTCACATATCACCAATCTTATCCATCATCAATCTCGGTCACATCTACTATTAATTTATCTGTCATATCTCTTATATGTCATCCATCATCGATAATATCAATCATCAGTCTAATATGTCACATGTCTTATCTATCATCGATCATATCTATCAATTATCGTTACTCTAATCAATCATATATCTTATCTATCATCGTTCTATCACATTAGTCATCAATCATATCAGTCATCAATCGTATCATATCAATCATCAATCCTATCGGATATTAATCATTAATTATCTCATCAGTCATATATTACTCATCAATCTTCTCATTCATATCAGTACTGATCTCATCCATCTCATAAAACACATCGGTTCATTCATTTTGTCTGTTCTTACAATTATTTTATATCATATATATTATAATAATTAACATCTTGTACACATCATATACAATTATCAAAACATGTAAGTCTATCTTGTGTGCTCATCAATATGCATGCATTACGCCAAATGAACAAAAATCATATACATGTCATGTATCTCATATCCAAATTTAATATATTAGCATATGATCATTTTGCATTCAATAATTCACTACTCATTTCAATTAAAATATCATATAAGCCAAACCATCCAGTGAAACTTCAATATAAACTAATCAAATTGCTCAGAATTACAACATATATCACTTGTCAAAAGTTACATAATGAAACTTTCTTAAAATAGGACATATCACATTTTTATCAATTTTTAAAGGAAGTAATGTACTAAACTCAAAATTATTGAAGACAAATATAGAGTAGAGGTCACTTATAACGATTAGAATACTTTTCGCAACAAAAGAGGCAGACAAACAAGTCTCGAAAAGCCTTATCTTTCCTCTCCTCTATCCCTTCTCTTCTCCTTCTCCTTTCTTTCCTTCCCCAGCAAGAAAAATGGAATGGGGGAGGGATGACTTGAAAATAAATGGAATGAGATATTTTAATATTTAATATTCACCATTTTGAACTAAGCGCTGTAGCGCTCAACTTCCCAATGCCACTACGCTCCTGGAGAATTTTCTAGATTCTCCCAGAATATCTTCACCTGAACCCAAGAGTTCAACACCAGGACACCGCCAATCTCGACACCATAGTGCTCACAGAGCAATTTTCTGAACATGGAATTTGGGCTATTACAATTACACCATAAATTTTATTTGAAGGAAAGTCCATCGGCCTACCTTCCTTTACAGGGTAACGTGTCTCTAGCCAACTTGAATCAGTTAATTATTTTTAGCCAATTTTTCTTGCCTTTATACATATTTCATATCACGTAGATTATAATAACAAATATTATATATTATATACATGAAATGTAACTATCATTGCACTCATCAGTATGTATGTAGTATGCCAAAAATACATATTCAATTAACTAAATATATTTATATTATGTATTTCATGTCCAATTGCAATATACTGACCCTTAATCATTTTATACTTAATATTTTCAATTCATTTTTATTAAAATAATATATAAATAAAACCATCAAGTAAAATTTCAATATTGACCAGCCAAAATGCTAAGGATAATAATATTTACCACATCTTAAAAGTTCCACGATGAAAAATTACTAAAATGAGAAATATTGCATTTTGATCAAAATTTTAAGAGATAAAATAGACAAAGCACGAAATCATTGAAAATAGAGGTAGAGTTAGAATTACCCATCACGATTAAAACATTTTTCTCAACTGGAGCGACGAACAAAAATGACTCGAAGTGAACTCTCTCTCTCTCTCTCTCTCTCTCTCTCTCTATCTCTCTCTCCCCTTTCTCTCTTATCGATCTCCTAGCCAAGCAAAGAAGAAATGGGGGAGGAGATGGCTAGATGAGAGATTTAATCTAATGAAATGTGATATTTTATTTAAAAATAATTCTTTTGACCTAGTGTCGCAACGAACAGAACCCACAGCCACTACGCTAGTTTATTTTTCCAAAAACCCGAGAACTTAATGCCGCAACGCTACCCATTCCGACGCCGAAGAGCTCCCACAAACAATTTTTAATTTGGGGTTCTTACAATCTAACCACCTTAGAAAAATATTATCCTCAATTACATTTCCTACTACAAACTACTAACTGACAAAACATAATACTAATCACTGATCACATCAATTAAAGCGTATATTCACTCATACATGTATGCATGTCAATCAGTTAATCATATAACATGTTGTGCAGAATTTCATTCATTTAATAATAATATTTAGAATAAAGAACTATACCGATGGCCTCTCTGATGCATCTATCACTTTTTGCTAACTTAGACTATATACTCTTGGTTGTACTAAATGTATTGTCATCACTGAAGGTGTAGGCTATCTCTGACTCCTACTCACATTCCTTATATATGTCACATTCACAGAACCTTGATTGGGAATTCAAATGACAAATGTTAAGCATGTGAACAAATTATACATATATCATCTTCTAAATGTCATACATACGTCAGTACATATGTGTTTATATTCATGTTCAATGTCATGTGTATCTATTAATATGTTAATCTCTGCACGTGCATTTCTGTTCATATGGTAGAAATTTTGAAGTGGAAGATGTTAAAGTGCACTACAAGTTATATTATATGAGCACGAATTTTTGTTTTGTTTTGCTTTTATTTTTGGTCTCATTTATCATGTGCAGATGTGAGATATTATTTATGGGCCGATCTACTTTATGCGGGTGTGAGAAGTTCAAGGGAGGTATAAATATAAGTGAAATTATAAGGAGAATTAGGTTAGGTCTCCTTCACCTAGTGAGGGTTGACTTTGGGAGACATAAATGTTAGTAGAGATAAGCAGACATCGGGATATGTGCATATCATGATTCATATGTTGTGTATTTTATTAAATAAAATAATTTTTTATACAAAAAATATTATGTAAATAAGTATACTTTGATGCTTCTAAGAAAGTAAAAAACTAAAAAGTGATGTTTTATTAACAAGTGCATTATGACACCAATGTGAATGTCTAAGTAATAGTACATGTTAATGTTTATAATGTTCAAGTTCAATTAATAAGTTCTAGAAAGTTAATTCCCATGCATATTCAAGTCAAAAATATACCTATGTTATTCTGCCGATATAAGCCATTTTTTTGTTTATGCTTTTTAGAAGTAAAGATATTTTCTGTTATTTTGTAATTGATATTTAAATATTTTATTTGTACATTGCAAATATAAGTATTGACTTTTGCAATAGGAATTGGGATAGTCTACTGATCATATAAATTCTCACTCTACCATTTTATGAAATTTCAAAAAAAGAGAAGGGTTCAACCAAGTAGAAGTCGATAAAGATATGCTATCAGGAGTTTTCTGTTAAGACATTTTGTAGAATAGTATTTATATTTTGATGTATAAACATATACTGAATTATTTCTATATGATTGAGTTTGGAAATGAAAATATAGATTATTATTTTTATTATTTATTATTTATTGAATTGTTTAGTTGGGTCTGGAAGGTTCTATATTGAAGCTGAGATAACTAGATTTAAGGTTTAATTCTTCTTTTAAATTTTGTGGTGTGACATAATCGAGTTCAAAGAAAGTTTGCTAGTTAGAGAGATCGATTTGCAAAAAAGAAGTCATCAAAGTATATGATAATCTCGCTAGCAGGTTAAAATTGACAAAGCTATTTGATATCTTCCTTCAATACTTACCAAACCCTTACTCAGCAATTGAAGTCTCTAAGGCTACTTGCCTAGGTCTTCAAATGAATTCATTCATGTTACAAAGAGCTACTCACCAAGACCAAAGCAAAGTTGAAGAATTGTCTAGAATTCAATAATTCTAAGTAACTTTGGCAGTGAATTCACTTGAATTCGTCCTTAGAATTCATCATGTGTTCTTTATGTAACAAATAAAGTTATAAGCTTACTAGACTTATTCATTTTACAATAAGCATTTATTAATCCTTGCAATATCATTTTACTTGTATTGATTAAATATAGCCTTCATCATAATATTACACTTTTACTCAAAATAAGGCCTCAGAGGATGAGCCTAACACATTTAATCACTTATATTAATCTTTTAATTTGTGATAATCTAGTAAAATCATAGAGTTTCTCAATTTAACTTCTCTTTCTTTCTCATGTTTTTTCTCTTTTGCTTGACTCATTCTTATTAGCGAAGCTCTTGTATCATCCACAGATAAATTCAAATCCAAAAATAAACAACATTTGAGAAGGTGCAGCAACTTGCCATTAGTGTTGCGCCGGATGTTAGTTTTGTCATCCCCTTTCCTTTTCTTGGACAGTTCTGTTTTCTATGGGAATAACATTATCATAGTATACTATATTTTATAGGTTGTTTCACTAAAAAAAATTCTAAAAAATCCCTTCTCTTTCTAACTTACCATTGGACACAAGTCCACCCAAGAAAATCCACTTCACAAAGAAAACCAAATTTATATGAACAAAATGCAACATAACCAGAAATTGATAAAAAAAATAACAAAGCCTAAACCAATACACTGATTCTGGAGAACGGCAGAGGAGCTTTTACCTCTCTGGCATTGCCGTAATCGAGAACGGCCCAGCTCTCCCCGTCAATAGGAAAACGCCACCACGGCACCCCTTCCAGGCGCCAAAGATCTCGGCCTCTCTGAGCCGGAGGCGGCTTCCAGAAGCACCGGAGAGCTTGAGGAACTTGAGCGTCAATGCCGGGATGAAAGATGAAGGTGATGGTGTAGTTCGTCCTGCAGAGGAGTTTGACAAGACAGGATCTGATGAAACCATTGCCGCCGGAGAAGCACACCGCAATCGCCATGTTAGCTTTCTTAGGTCTTCCATTTTTAAAGAAGGATTAGAAGGGGATAATCCTAATCCTATAATGGTTAGTATTTATGTACAAGAAAAATTAAGGGATATTTAATTTGAAGTAAAAAGAGCATTAAATATTTTAAATATAAGAATTTTAAAAATATTGGTATTTGATCTAAATTCGTAGAAATTCAAAGTAAAATTATGAAGTATTTAGTTTAGTTTTGATGTATTTATTATTTAGAAATCGTTAAATTTAAACTATTTTTAAATACACTATAAATCATTAAATTCTATCACCTGTCACTATGGGTGTTAAATTGGGTTATCGAGTCAGGTTCGAGTTAGGTCTAACCCGAACTTGACCCGCTCTCGATTGATCCGATCGGACTATAGAAAGGATTGGGAATCTAAATTCGAATCAGACACGTTTCAAGTTCGAGCCAACCTGAATTGACCCGCTAATTTGTTTTGCTATCAATTTTTGCCATTTTTTTTTATTTTAGATTTATTTAAGATTTTAATTTTTAAGTAATTTAAGTAAAAATATAAAATGTAATAAACTGAAATACATCCTCATCATAATTATTTATTTATTTGTTCTCAATTATTTATTTAATCAATAAAATATTAATATTTGTTTATTTGAGACTTTGAGCAACTACAAAAATAAATTATAAATGATAAAATCATAAAATGAAGACACAAAGTAAATAACCAATTGTCCAATTATATTAACAAAATAGTAACAATAATTTAATATGTTTGAATGCAAACAAGTAACAAAATACTAATAATATATAATACATTTAATTAGGGGTGTCAATATTTGACACGACACGAAAATCGACCCGGACCCGACCCGATTTCAAAACAGGCCGGGTTCGGGTTCCAAAAATTGACCCGTTTGAAAAACGGGTCGGGTTCGGGTTGACCCGACAAGTTGTCGGGTCAACCCACGAACCCGTTTAATTAAAAAAATTTTGAATCCTGCCCCCTGCCCGAATACTGCTTGACCGGCTGCCCCGCTGACCGAATACTACGTGACCGGCTAACCCGCTGACCCCCGTGTGACCGGCTGCCCCGTGTCGCATCCCGCCGCTTGATTCATGACCACTGACCGCCCCGTGACCGTGAGTTCGTGACAGCTGCCGCTGGACGCAGGACGCTGCTGCCGCGCTGAAGGCTCGTTGCCGCCGGACGTCACTGTCGCCGATGCAGTGAAGCTGCTCCCGGCCTTGCCGTATCCGCGGGTCGGGTCGGGTTGACCCGAACCCGAAGCGGGTCGGGTTTTGTTCCGGTAAATCGACCCGTTTGTAAAAACGGGTCGGGTTCGGGTTGACCCGAATAGTGCCGGGTCATTTCCAGGTTCGACCCGAACCCGACCCGTGACCCGAAATTGACACCCCTACATTTAATGATTTACATTGTTATACAAATAAAAATTTACAAATTAAATTTACATTATTTTATAAACATAAATTTTATTTAATCTAATTTGCACCCGCTCTAAGGCTCTCTGATGTTGTAGATTTTGGAGAACTTAGAACTCGAGATGAGATCCATCTGCAAAACTGCAAAAACAGGGAAAAAAATAAAGCAGTTAAATATTTGTAAGTCTGAAAATATTGCAAATATCGAAATAGTATAAATGTAATGTAAACTAGAGCTCAGGTTAAAATTCCAAATTAGTCATTAAGTACTAAACTTAATAAGATGTAAATGAGTAAATAATATTTAGACAGTACCATCAAAGACATCATTTTATATTATCTTAGATAGTAGTATATGTTCAATTATAATGTATCAGTTTGGTCTAAGAGAACATAAATCTAACTGGTTGCATTTACCCCAAAAGAATCCATACCTTTACTTAGGAGGTTTCTCATCATTGCTCTTCCAAAAAAAAAAATCATCAAAATAAAGACAACTGTAGCAACCAGAACATCAACCACAACAACTAGTTGCATATTTTCTTTTACTCAAATCCAACAAACACAACAACAACAACAACAACTAGTTCCAGCAACCACAACAACAACAAGAACATCAACCACAACAATTGGTTGCATAATTGTATTTACCCAAACACAATAACCACAACAATAACAACAACCGGTTCCAACAACAACAACAACCAGAACAACAAGTCAACAACAATTGATTCCAACAATGACAACAACAACAAAAATCAAAATAACAAGTCAACAACAAATGATTGCATTTACGATTTACCCCAATAATAGCAAGTTAGCAACCAAAATCTATGCATTTACTTGTTCGATTGTTCCATTTCAATTTTCAGCAACTAGAACATCAACAATAGCTTGACAACATGATAAGTTATTGACATCAAGTTAGCAATCACAAAACAATCACAACAACAACCACAACATGTCAATAAAAACAATTGATTGTAGCAACCACTAAAAAATAATGCTAGTAACAAGAATTAGAACACAATAGTACTCACTACTCAGCCGTCAACACAAATGAGCACATACATAGAATAGAGAGTCGGAGAATCATTCACCATTTTATCCTAAACAATATAATATGAGATAATCCAAAAGATTTCTTCCTCAGAACATAATAAGAAGTATGAACCCTAAAATTGGTTTAAAAAAACCCCAAAAAAATCCTAATTTGAAAGATCCAAAAATTCTAAATCTAAATGCATGTTGATTGTTGGTGAAACCTAAAAAATGAAGTGAAATTGATGCAAGCAAAAATTTGATAAAAGACCCAAATTTTTGATACTCTTCCTAGGATAATAGAAAATTATATAAAATACCCCAAAATAGGCAAAATACAATAATTGAAGCAAAAATAACTTCACTTCTATAAAATAAAAGGACTTACAAACTTTGATGCTTACAAACGACACAAATAAACCTAAACTTGCATTTCATTTGCTTTGAGAAGAAGGATATAAGTGACGTCGAACTTGCTGAGAGATGAAGTAGATTAGAAGCCGAGACGAAAAAGACATAACTCACAAGTTATCCTAGAAGAAGGAGAAGGGGATACATAGCTCGCAAGCTATCAATCAAAACCTACAGTTTTTCTTCCAAAAATTATCGCCATAACATCTCACTTTTTTCTTGTTTTTTTTTTTGAACTAGTGAAAGAAATTGAATCAATGAATTCTAGTAACCTCCAAAACCATCAGCACAAAAAATAGCCAAAAACCCTAAAATATGCAAAGGGATACAAACAAATGAAAAATTGATTTAGCCTGAAAGGTGCAGCTCCGTCGGAGGCTATAGAGTGTAGGCACCGACGAGAGAAACAAATGAGGTCGATATTCCAATCTGGAGAACTGGCGAGAGAAGAGAAAAAGAGAGACACGAGTCCAGATATCACAAATGGAGAATACTCAAAATAGCCCTATCCGAAAAGCTCAAAGCCTCAAATATCGAATACGACTATATGAGAACGCACAAGTGCGAAAAGGCGGAACACGCTCCCATTATACATACACAAGTTGTAATCAGGTCAGCTTTGAATTTTCAGGTCAACCCGAACCCAACCTAATTTTAAAAAAGAGTCAGATTGCTGAACTCGAACCCAACCAGTATTCAAACGAATTGACCTGAACTTGAAAATTTTTTGGTTGGATTCGAATCAATTATTGACACCCCTACCTTCCACCAGCCACAAGCCACTATTATCTTTGGACTTTATTTTGCATTAAATTTACATCAACCAAAAAGATATCACCTATATTTATTTTATACTCATCTAAATAGTTCATAATATTTCTAATACTTTACATTCTTTTTATATTGTATTTTATTTTACTCGCCATTTATTTTTTAGAAACAAAATGCCCTTGAATGAAGAATTTTATCAAGAATTGAGACATAGAACATTATATGCCCGTAATCCTTAAATATGCCAAAAAATTCATTGAGATCAAAATACTCCAAAATCTTAAGAGATAGTCGAGCATTTAAGTAATATTTTATGTGAGATGTTGCTCAACCATTCCTATACTCCAACTCTTTTTTCTTATCAGATGATAATGGTGGCTTCAAGGCGACGTTTTCATCTGTCTCTGGGTAGTCAACATTTATCATTAAAGATTTTTGATATTATACATTTGACAAAATCTTCGCCTCTTCAAATGTTGCTTAGAACTTATCCTAACTTTAATCAAATTAAGTACGCTCAAGTCATGATCGAATATTGTTTGAAGCTTATTTGTTTCTTCTGAATAAGATTTGAAAAATGGTCAAAGAAACTTCGATCATTATTTGAAAATGCTTCAATTAAGGTTGACAAAATTTCATTCCTTGTCGGAATAGTATTGTTCAAACAACTTCTAGCAAAGTTGATTAAGATCCAAACATTGTTCAATAAAACTTTGTGAAAAGTTCGAATTCATTATTTTGCACTCCCTTTCCCTTTTGCGATTGAGTAATTTTGAGTTGTCTTGCTATGCATACAAATGTTTATTTTAATCAAGCATATAGAGATGCATGACACTGTTTGGATCTCATATAAAGTTAGAGGTCTAGTAAAGAAAATTGTTAGATGATTTGAGGCCAATGAGATTATTGTGTTGATATGAGAGGCAAGGACATAATATTTATCTTTGCTGAATTTTATATTAATTAATGGATGTGTTGTTAAACATCAATAAAAAGATAAGCCTCTTGATTATGTAATTTTTAGGTATTTTTTTAATAATTTTGATTGCTTCTTTAATTTTTAGCTTGAGGGTATGAACTCATAATTACAAATTAAAAGTACACTAACTAATTTTTCTTCTAATTATCAGCATTATCATGATTAAATATAAGATCAAAATCATAAAATGTTTTTAATATTATTAAAATTATTGGTATATAAGCAAGTCTTTAAAGAATTTTTACATAGTGTGATCATCAATTAAGCTCATCAAAATTATCTCACTTTAGATAGCTATTTCTAAAGGTTCATTTGAGATAACTTTCTTGTTATTTTCTAAAGCAGCTTTTAATATAAAAATTTTTAATTCAAAAATAATTTGTACTAAAAAGTTATTCTAAAATGCAATAAAAAATTGTCCCAAATAAAATCTAATTTTCTATTACATCCAAACCTACAAACCTTAAACTTCATTTCTACACTCTCTAGAACAAATTGTCATAGTTGGAATTTTGAAGTTTTGATTTAATAATACTTTGTGCAAGTTCAAATTTTGGGCAAAATGTAATCATATTTTATATGTGTTAGCTTTTTTACTGTTCTGCTTTTTAGATTGATATTAAGGCTTCGTTTGGGGCAGCTTTCTCGCAGCTTCTTAAAGCAGGTTTCTAATACAAAAATTTAAATTTTTATACTAGAAAGCTGCTTTAAGAAGCAACAAAAAAGCTGTCACAAACGAAGCCTAATTCTCAATGTTCTATTGGCTATTACATTTTAGCCATTTTTTATAAATTGTTATAATAGGAAGTAATTTATAATTGTTATTTGGGTACTAGTTGACCTTTTCAAAATGAAAACAAATGTTCTATAACTTAAAAAAAAAAACTCTATTTTTATTAGAACAATTATATAACTATTTTCATAAATAATCATAGTGACTCCAAATGAGCTATTAGGTCTGTTTGGGGTGCCCGAAGCATTTTATAAAGTTAATTGTAAAATTGCTATTCATAAAATAACTTTACTATTAAGGTTGCAGAAAACAACTTTCTGCCACAAAAAATATTTGAAAAACAGTGAGAAAGCAACAAAAAAAGTATTAGCCAAATGAAATTATAGTTGTTGTCTGAAAAATAATGCTTTGTTTGGGACGGCTTTCTTACTACTTTTTAAAACAATTTTCTAGTTCAAGAAACTTTTATAGTATAAAGCAGCTTTTATAAATAGTAAAAAAATCTTCCCAAATGAAACCTAAAACAGATAGAAAGCTGTCTCAAACATACCCTTAATCTAACAAGATCTACACAAAACTTGATGTAGAATTATGAAGAGCACTTCTCAAATTCAAATCAACCTTTTTTGCAATCGCTGGCTATATTTTCTTTCCGCCTTTATATGGAACTTTTATTTGGTCCAGTGAACGTACGTAGAGGAACGTCCGGTCGGTATTTGCTCGGTATTGCTAGGTATTATTTGGTAATAATGAGGAATACCATCATGTGAAGACTCAATACCGAGTTATACCAAGCTATACGGAGCAATACCGAGTTATACAAAAAAATACCGAGTTTTTCTCGGTATTTTTTGTACAACTCGGTATTGCTCGGTATAACTCGGTATTGGGTCTTCACATGATGGTATTCCTCGTTATTGTTTGGTATTGCTCGGTATTTGCTCGGTATTTCTCATTTGTTGGCGCGATTTTAGCTCCGACCGGACGTAGCTCTACGTCCGGTCGGAGGACGTAATAATTGTTCCTTTATATGACAGCAAAGTTTTACAAAATAATAATAATCACAATTTTTTAGACATCGAGCATAATGACAACGCTCAATTCCTTTGTAATAAAAAAATCATCAAAATATTTTAATAAAAGAACATTTAAATATTAAATATCTTATACTCATCCATTTACGTACATTCTTATGACAGCTTTTTTATTGCTTTCTAAAATAACTTTTTAATACAAAAATTTTTAGTTAATTTTTTTTTCTGAAAAACTACCTTAAGTAGTAAGAAAACCATCTCAAATAAAGCCTAAAGTTTCGTTTGAGATGGCTTTTTTATCGCTTTTTAAAGTAATTTTTTTGTACAAAATTTTCTGGTTCAAGAAGTTTTTGAAAGAAAATAATTTAGAAATCAGTAAGAATGCTATTCCAAATGAGCCTAATGCTTCATTTGGGATAACTTTTTTACTACTTTTTAAAACAATTTTTTAGTACAATAATTAAAATTTTGTATTAAAAACCTGATTTAAGTAGTACGAAAGTCATCCCAAACGAAGTCCAAATAAGCACAAGATATTTTTTCATAGAAAGTTAATCATACTCCACAAATAAAAAATAAAAAGTTTTAGTATTCAGCTCGAGCGTGCACATGAAGTAGCTGCAACCATTCATGAGAAATAAATGAGAAGGTGCTTATTTGAAACGAGTCTAAAGCACTTTATCTGTGCATGCCAACTCTTTTCCAATTTTGTAACACAGGGACTTAATATTTCTCATTCTCATGACAACAAAGAACAACAGCTTCCAGACAAACTCATTGCAGTAGCTTTATGAAGGCCAGGGCTTGGGATTTGCACATTCTACCCGTGGAGTTAAATCTGTAAAAGGAATTATGACAATTCACCTATGTTCCCCTCTAAAAAAAAAAACTTTGGGATAAGTTTTTTATTACTTTCTAAAGTATTCTTTTAGTACAAAATTTTCTAATTCAAAAAAAATTTTTGTACTAAAAAATTATTTTAGAAAACAATAAAAACCTGTTCTAAATGAAACTCGGATAGAGTTGACTAGAAAATATGTTTCTTTCTTTATTTTCTCCTATATTTGCTAAGAGTTATAAATGTTTTGATTTTTGCAAGAGCCAAGAGTTTGTGATCAATAAAAGCTGTTCACCAATATGAACCATAAAGTGTGCTAAACTTAAACTTTCATCCACTGTAAAAGGTATTATAGCTAAAAGTGGCACTAAGGCTTCGTTTGGGGCAGCTTTTTTACTGCTTTTCAAAACGGAGTTTTAGTACAAATTTTTTTTATTTTTATACTAAGGGTTCGTTTGGGACGACTTTTTTATTGCTTTCTAAAACGGAGTTTTAGTACAAATTTTTTTATTTTTGTACTAAAACTCTGTTTTAGAAAGCAATAAAAAAGCCGTCCCAAACGAAGCCTAAAACTCCGTTTTAGAAAGCAATAAAAAAGCCGTCCCAAACGAAGCCTAAAGTTGTTCATTAAAATTTTGTTTGGGTTAGTTTTTTTAATACAGCTTTTCAATACAAAATTTTTTTGAAAAGCTGCTTTCTTAAGCATGGTTTGATGCGGACCATATTTTACATAATTTTAATAATTTTGTTTAACCTTATTCTCTTAGATAATAAGATTCAGTCTTCGATCAAAATATCTAAATCCATAACATGCATAAATAAAAAATTAGTAACATAAGATTTTATATGAAGAGGATATAAAAACAAGTAAACTTACTCATATGAGGTTTGATTGTCCTCATGAAAGTGTGGGCAATACTAACTCCCAATTAGGGGTGTCAATTCGGGTCAACGGGTTGGGTTCGGTTCGAACCCGACTTGATCCGGCTGTAAACGGGTTTACCCTAACCCGACCCGGTTTTGCAAACAAGTCAGGTTTGTCAACCCGAACTCGACCCGTGCGAGTTATCGGGTTGACACGGGCCGACCCGTGAACATATGCCAAGCCCAGTGAATCGGAGGGCGGAACTGCCGAAGGCTGCTAGTCTGCGCCTGCGTAGCGGAGCCGATGCGAGTTGGATGCGGGATCTGCCGAGGCGCCGAGTGCGAAGCAGCGGCAGCTGAACCGTGGTTGTGCGCCTGTGCGGGTTGGACGCGGGCGACGACGGCTTGTGACGGGCGGCTGTGCGTGCTGGACGCGGGCGACGACAACCTGTGACGCTCAGCTGTGCAAGCTCACGCGCGCGGACGACGCGACCTGAAGACGTGACCTGACACACGGACGACGCGACTTGACGCGGAAGCGACTTCACCATTCGACGCGGACGCGACCTGACAAGCGACCTGAGCAGCGAGTTTGCAAAACGGGTCAATTCGGGTTGACCCGTGGGTTGTCGGGTCAACCCAAACCCGACACATTTTTCAAACGGGTCATAAATTCGAATCCGAACCAGACCCGTTTAGCAAACGGGTTGACCCAAACCCGAATTTTTTGGGGTTGGGTCCGGGTTGGGTTTCGGATCGGGTCAAAAGTTGACACCCCTACTCCCAATAAGGCCAACTCTAAATTGTAAAAACAATTAATTTGACTTCCAACCCCTTATTTTTTTTGTAAGATAATATCTTGGTGTGAGAATTTTGGGTTTTTTTTTCTTGCTTTTTCTTCTTCTTATTTTTTTTGTTTTTGTTTTGTGTGGGTGCAATTTAGAAAATGAGAAAAGGGTTGAGTATTTTTTTCCCTTTTACCCTTTGATTGTGATGTTTGTTTTCTAACAGCTCTTATCCTCCTTCCTTTCGCATGGATGTAGATCTTATTAAACTAGAACCAAATAAATTTTCATTATCATTTTTTTAATGTATTTCCTATTTCTCTTTTGTCATTCTTGTGGCAAGTATATGTCATTCTTAATTCTTATTAACTATTTCTTATATTTATTTGACACCCTAATGGAAATAGTCATGTGAGCACCTATACTTAACCTAACTATGATATATAGGGCTGCAAACGAACCGAGTCGAGCCGAGTATGTTAGTGTTCATGTTTGTGTTCATTTAATATCAGCTTGTTCATGTTTGTTCGAGCTTTAGCATTTGTGTTTATGTTTGGTTCGTTTAAATTAAGGAGTGTTCATGTTCGGTTCATGTTCAGTTCATGTTCGTTCGTTTAGTGTTTATCGAGCTTGCTCGCAAACATATTTAACGAATTTTTTTAACTATCAAACAAACACGTTCATGAACATATCTATGAACAAACACATTTATAATAAAAGCAATAGATTATGTAACAAAGGTAATGCTTATTTATATTTATTAATTCTATAGTCAAATATTCATTATTTTTATCGAGCTTATTCACGAGTTCAAAATCGAACACGAATCGAGCTTCTTATCGAGCTTGTTCACGAACTTCAAATGATATTGTTCGCGAACATAAATGAGCCGAACGCATTAGTGTTCAAGTTTGTTTATTTAAGAATCGAGTCTTTAAAATATTGTTCAAGTTTGTTTGTTTAGTTAATTAAACAATCGCAAAAGAGCTTTAATCGAACCGAACAACGAGTAGCTCGTCGAACGTTTGGTTCGCTTGCAGCCCTAATGATATAATTCATCCAAACTCATGAGAATCGCAACCTGTATAAACCATCAGATCTCAACCGACCTATCGATGATGATACCAATCATTAAGTAGTGTGCCAATGATAGGCTAAAAATTAGGCTATATACACATTTTTTTTTTAGTTGAAACCCACAAATGGGCCTACGCGTTGATAAAAGTAAAAATTACAAGTCCTTAAGGGGACTATCAGCCCGCTACTGCTCAAAGAGCTACAATCAATCCAAAAGATAAAAAAAAACCTAAGGGCAGATTATCCCCATCTATACGGAATACAAAAACGCCTAGATACACTTTAAGGCGGCACAGAAAAAGTGACCAAAAATAAGAAAGCTCCAAATATCTCCAATGAATGCGGATCAATCATTTAATTTTTCTACAACAATATGCTTTTCAATTGTTTAAGTGAGAATTAATCAAACTTATATAAGTACATTAAAATAAAAGAAAAAAAAAACCAGCAATAATAAGCCTAGGGTTACCACAAAAGCCCATTTATGAGTTGATGCTTGCCGTCTCCCCATTGCCTCTCCGTTCAGCCATAGCTTGTTGTGACCCATGATCAATACCTCATCTTGATACGTCACCAAAAATAGTCTCAATCAAGCACGAATCTCGAGGCATAGTCAAGTTGAAAACTTCAAAAATTAAATTCGAGAGCATATGAACTCCGATTTCAGCGAGATTATAGTCAAACTGAGCGTCTCGGAAATACGAATCCAATGACACCAAATTCGACCCAATCCGAGCCCAAATGAGTCCAAATCAAGGACCCAAAGCGCTATTGGATGTTTCAAACCGTAATTTGAGTTACCAAACGATCTCCGATTTTGACGAGCTTATACTCGAATCGAACGGCTCGACGAGACAAATCCAACGAGCCCAAGATCGCCAAATTCCGACATCATTAAGGCCTTCAAATGCCCAATGAACGGTGCATGATCAAAGAATTCGATATCGGCCGTCCATTCAAAACACTCCCAATTCGCCCCTGATCTCACGCCTATTTACGGGCTATGCCACTCCAGAAAAACTATAAATAGAGCCCTCATTTCTCATGAGAGGGGGAGAAGCCAAGCAAGAGAAGCCAAGCAAGAGAAGCAAGAAGAGAAGGAAGAAGAGAAGGAGGAAGCTCCTCCTCGACGGCCGCCGGACCACCGCCGAACCACCGCAGAAGTCCCGCCGGACCACCGACGGACCACCACAGGAACCTCGCCGGACCACCGCAGGAACATCGCCGGACCACCACCGAAGCGTCGCCGGAGTTTCATTGCACCACTGCCTTAAGGTCCGACGTTCAATCCCTACGTCCTGTTGAAGACCCGACGTCCTGCTTAAGGCCCGACGTTTAGCCTCTACGTACCGCTGAAGGCCTGACATCCTGCTTAAGGCCCGACGTTCAGACCCGACATCCTACTCAAGGCCAGACCATCAACACCCGATCTTCCAAGTGACACTGGGTCTAACACCTAACTCCTTGTCTCCTACCGCCTACGGTCCTTCTGACCTCTGTCTCCTACTACGGTCCGTCCGACCTCCATCAACAGACAACGGTCTTTCTGACCCTGGTCTCTTGCCGACTACGGTCCTTTCGACCTCCGTCGCCTACTACGGTCCGTTCGACCTCCATCAACAGACAACGGTCTTTCAGACCCCGGTCTCCTGCCGATTACGGTCTTCCCGACCTCCGTCGCCTACTATGGTCACTCTGACCTCCATCACCAGACAACGGTCTTTCTGACCCCGGTCTCCTGTCGACTACGATCCTTCTAACCAAACAAACATGTTTATGTAACTCTTATAATATAATGCAATCTATATGATGTATATTTGCTACATCAGTACAAGGCCTTCCCCAAAGGAAGGGCCTCATTTGTAATCGACTGCAAATACTAGTGGATTCATTCAAACTGGGCCAGGCCCCATGGTTTTTTTCCCTTTTCAGGGGTTTTCCACGTAAAAACTATGGTGTCTCTTATGAATACTACACCCTCTCACTTATCTGCTTGTGTGCTGGATCTTCGTACAATGCTAAGACGTTAAACTAAATATTTCTCTACCGCCGTGAATACTCCAGGACGCAACACATCTCACTACAAAAACTTTAAAGTTTGCCCGCGCATTAACTTAAAGCTTCGTTTGGAATAGTTTTCACTATAGGAAAATCGCTCATTATAAGAGAATTTTTTCAGCGGCTTTCAGTCGGCTTTCCAACATATTTTTGTCGGTATATGTCTGACTAATTTTCTACAGATTTTTTGGCGGCTCTCCAGTGGCTTTTGTTCTGGCAGCGTTTTGGCTGGCTTCTCTATCGTATTTTAGTTTTTATATTTCAATTAAAAAAAGTGTAACATTTAAACACTTTTGTTCTTCCAGCAAATTGGTTGGGTCTTTGAAATCATACTCACTTTGAATCCCAGCTCATGCGGGCAGCAAGTTCGATCAGCGGGCTTGCAGCCTGGCGGGCAGCGCAGGAGGCGGGCGAGCAGCCGAGTGGGCGACGGACAACCTAGCGGGCAATGCGGGAAGGCAGCAGGCAACCGGACTGGTGGGTAGGGAAATTGGCAATCAGGCTGGTGGGCGGGGCAGCAGTCAACCTAGTGGGCAGCGGGCAGTGCTGTTTTTTTAATTAATTTTTTTAAAATTTTTGTAGGAATTATTCCTCCAGAAAAAAAATTGTCGTTGGAAATTAGCCACTGATTATCGTTTCATATGCGGCTTTTACTGGCAAAAGAATATCCGCCAAAAAGCCGTCATAAATGTTAATTTCCGCCGGTAATAAGCAGTTTTCCTGTAGTGTTTCTTATTGTTTCTTAAAGCATCTTCTTAGTACAAAAATTTAAAATGTTGTACTATAAATCTACTTTAAGAAGCAATAAGAAAGCCATCCCAAACAAAGCCAAAATCGCTGCAATTTTTAGTTATTGCTTTAATATTTCAACTGCTCCAAAGTTATGGCAATCTTTTAGTGCATTATAAGTGGAAATCCTTAGATTCATAGCTGAATTAATACAAAAAAAAAAAAAAACTCAATATTATGAAGCTGCGACATTTAAAGACATGATAGCTACTAATAACCCTACACATCTCAAGTGGTTGTGTGATCACTCATAAATTGAATAAAAATGGGCTTTCTAACTTAGCTAGAGGGAACTGAGTGATTTGACATCTCATAAAAACAAAAAAAATTAAGAATGATTAAATATGCTTGGATGAGCAACCGCAGACCTTGTAATTTCTGGCTATATTTCTTCTGGAGGCAAAGCAAGTGGAGGCATCGTATGACCGTTCAATATATTTCATCCACTGATTTAGTTTGGTCGGCCAAATGTTTTTGATAATATCCAGTATAATTTATGTTGAAACAGCCAAAAAAGGCTTTTTTGGTCGCTGGAAGCTTCGACGGCTACTGATCTTAATTTCTTGCTTGATTATGACCTTGTTCCATACTGTTCTTTAGATATTTTTGTTACAGGTTGAATTATTGAATGAAGGCTTTTGATGAAGGTTGTACACATACAACGCATTTAATAATTTCTCCTATTAGCTATCTTAAGAGATGAGATTATTGATATTTTAGGGGCTCTAAATATTAGTTTAGGATCATAGAGTAGTTACTTTGGTCTTTGATGGAATAGAGTATTCTCTTATATAGTTACCCTAATTCTTGTGAGGCCAATCACTTGGAGTGAATAGGTAGAAGTTATTTATCTATCACTTAAGTCATAAAGATCTACTTACCTGGGCGGGGTCTAACGGGTGATCAGCAATGCCTGTGGCCTAGACCCGCAACCTTCATTGCACCTTGAAGGGGCGCTGGTCTACCATCTGCCCAAGTGGTAGAGTGGACGTCATAATTTGTGATAGGGGGGTTCGTATCCGCGCGTTCCCTTAAAAAAAAAAAAAAAAAAAAAACAAACTCATAAATATCTCACACTAATTATAGAATAATTGAAAGGACAAATAGATCATTGTCCCAATTCATCAAATAAATGAAAGTCTTAGCCTATCTAATAGATTTTTTGGGGGACATGATTTTCTTGTGGAAGCAATTATTCATTGTGATTTTGGATTAATGGTCCAAATTTAAGGTCAATTATGGCACATCACATTGACTCTCAAGTGGAATCCATGCATATAAGTAGATTATCAAAGATTGTATGTCATTATAATGTTATTTATCTTTGGACTTTGAATGGCTCATGTGCTTTCATTTCTTTATTTATTTGAAATTTTAATAAGCTTAAAAGGTTTCATTATTTCTTTATATCTAGTATACAAAGTTATTGCTTCATCTATTTATAGACTATACAAAAAAAAATCATAGAAAAATATAGAAGAAGGTAAATAAAGAAAATGGCTCAAAGATTATGATAAGGTAGATTAATCATGAGTGATGGCTAGAGGAAAAGTTAAGAATGGTGGCAAAAAATCAAATAAAAAAAACTATATCAGCTAACTTTAATACACCCTCAGGTGTAATAGGAGTTGCTTCTATTTTGTTCAATTGAAAGTTCTTTAATTCCCGCTTGGATTCATTTTCCTTTTGCCTAAACAGTTAAACAAATCTTGAAGATATGATGAGTTGGGAGGATCATATGTGCAACAAGTATTCATGAATGCAAAAGACAATCTCATTCTATTATGTTCATAAGCTCTAGTTACATTTCAATTCTTTTAATAATCATTACTCTGATACGACTTTGTCATGATGTAAAACCCATCCGAAGCTAATTTTTTTTAGTGTTATTAGTCTGGACGAACTGAAGAAAATTGTGAAGAAATCTGTATGGTTCGTCTGGACGAACCTGTACGAGCCGGGACGATTCGTCGAGACGAAAATCTGTCTAGAGAGCAAATCGTCCCAGGACAAAGTCGAGTTCGTCCGTACGAAAGTTTTACAGTGGGCAAATTGTCCCGGGACGATTATGGGATCGTCCGGGACGATCTCGATGGATATATATGGAATTGAAGTCATTTTGAAGAGAGAGAAAAGCCCAGGAGAGAGAAATTCGAAGGAAAAAGAAGAAAAATGGATTTTTGGGCGCCTTCTGTCCGTTTTAGTCCGTTGCTGTAGTTAGAAAAGTTGACCGGCACGAGGTAAGGCACATTCCACCTTTCTCAATTTTCAGAAACGTGAATTTTGATAAGTTTTCTGTTCTGAATCTTGTTTCCGTTAGCGAAAAATTGATTTTATTTCACACTGCAGATAAAGATTTTACCGCGTAACTTTTGGTATGTTTTTCAGATGTTAATTGTGCACGTTTTGAGTATTTTCTGGAAGATTTTTATCGACGATCTGAGTTTCAATCTTATAGCTTTGTTAGACCTGCCAGTTTAGCAGGAAGGCCGAGGACTATTCCTCCACGCACTGTGACTGAAGGATTCTCTGGTAGAGGAGGCGGTTCGAGTTCTGTGACACGGAGACCACCTACTGGTAGTCAGAGAGGGAGCCTAGTAGTTCAGTAGCTTCAGCTCCAATTCAGCCACGTGTGTACAGTTTGAGTCAGCGGGAGGCTCGAGATGCTCCGGATGTGGTGACAGGTACAATTTATCTTTCTGAACATCCTTGTCATATTTTGTTTGATTCTGGAGCCAGTCATTCCTTTATTTCCGAGCGTTGCTTCGATATTTTGCATTTGGATTCTATGACTTTACCGGTTTTGCTTTCCATTATTTTGCCGGCTGGAAGCAATTTGATCGTCCGGAAGTTTTGTTTTTGTGATATTGATATTTCTGATAAGAAGTGGAAGTCAAGTTTGATTTTGTTGCCGATTTCTTCTTACGGTGTGATTTTGGGTATGGATTGGCTGTGCCTGTATGAGGCTCAGATTGACTATTTGAAGAAGCAAGTGAGCTTGCTTATGGATGGTGAGAGATGTGTATTCCAAGGATTACGAGGTGTTCTATCCTGTCTGATTTCTGTGTTGGAAGTCAGAAGAATATGGAAGAAGGATTGCTCGGTGTTTTTGGCTTCTGTGCGGGATATAAATATAGATGTGGGTTCTATTTCTGATATACCGGTTGTACGAGAGTTTTCAGATGTATTTCATGAGGAGTTGGTTGGTTTACCTCCAGATATAGATGTTGAGTTCTCTATTGATATTTTTTCAGGTTCAGCTCTGATATCGAAAGCTCTGTACATGCAGGATGGCACCGAAAGAACTTTCTGAGTTGAAAGTTCAACTCCAGGAGTTGGTGGATACAGGATTTATTCATCCTAGTGTTTCTTCTTGGGGAGCACCTGTACTGTTTGTGAAGAAGAAGGACGGAACACTCCGTATGTGTGTTGATTATAGAGATTTGAATAAAGTCACGATCAAGAACAATTATCCATTACCACGGATTAATGACTTGTTTGATCAGCTTTCTAGCTCTTTTGTATTTTTAAAGATTGGTTTGAGATCTAGATACTATCAGGTGAAGGTGAAGGAAGTTGATGTGTTGAAGACATGTTTCAGTATTCGGTACGGGCACTACGAGTTTTGGTTATACCTTTTGGGGTAACCAATGCACCTGCTATTTTTATGGATCTGATGAACAGAGTGTTCAGGGAGTATCTGGATCAGTTTGTGATCATCTTCATCGACGATATTCTGGTGTATTCTGCTTCTGAGGAAGATCATGCTAGACACTTGAGCATTGTGTTGGAGACTTTGAGGCAGCATTAGTTGTATGCTAAGTTTTCCAAGTGTGAATTCTGGCTGAAGATCATTTCTTTTCTAGGGCATGTGGTGAACGGTGAAGGTATTTCTGTTGATCACTAGAAGATTGAAGTTGTTGCAAATTGGCCAAGGCCTACTACGGTATTTGAGGTACGTAGTTTCTTAGGCATGACTGGATATTATAGAAAATTTGTGAATGGATTTTCTCAAATTTTTATGCCTCTGACGAGACTGACTCAGAAGTCAGTAGCTTTTGTTTGGACACCGGAGTGTGAAGCTAGTTTTCAGAAGTTGAATGACAGTTTGACTTCAGCTCCAGTGTTAGCACTTCCGTCAGGTACAGAAAGATTTCAGGTATTCAGTGATGCTTCACTGAAAGGTTTGGGTTATGTTCTGATGCAGCATGGTCAGGTTATTGCTTATGCTTCTCGACAATTGAAACCACATGAAAAGAATTACCTGACGCATGATTTGGAATTGGCTGCTGTGGTGTTTGCTTTGAAGATTTGGCGTCATTACTTGTATGGCGTCCGGTGTGAGATCTTTACAGATCATAAGAGCTTGAAGTACATCTTTACTCAGAAGGATTTGAATTGGAGGCAAAGAAGGTGGCTTGAGTTGATCAAGGACTATGATCTGACGATTCAGTATCATCCTCGTAAGGCTAATATGGTAGCATACGCTTTGAGCAGGAAGTCTTCTGAATTATCAGGTGTTTAGCTCACTTCTGATGACTATCTGATACGAGATATGGAAAGATTGCAGTTGGAGGTGATTTCCTCTATTGGTGCAGATTCTTATATTTTGACTCAGATGAACATTCAGTCTTTTCTAGAAGAAAGGATTCAGAAAGCTCAGAAGTCAGATTCTGACTACTTGAAGTTGATTACTCAGATTGAATCTGGTAAGAAACCTGAACTACGAGTTTCTGATTCTGGTGTTATTTTCTGCAAAAATAGACTGTGGATTCTTATGTTTGGAGATTTGAGGAAAGAGATTTTATACGAATCTCATCATTCAGGCTATACGATTCATCCGGGAAGTGGTAAGATGTACGGAGATATGAAAAGTTTATTCTGGTGGCCTGGAATGAAAAAGGATGTAGCAGATTTTATTTCGAAATGCGAAGCCTGTCAGTTAGTGAAGGTAGAGCATCAGCGACTAGGAGGTCTTTTGCAGTCGTTGCCTATCCCTGAGTGAAAGTGGGAGGAGGTAGCGATGGACTTTGCTATGGGTTTCCGTCGATCAAGGCAAGAGCAGGATGCCATCTGGGTGATTGTAGATCGATTGACGAAGTATGCACATTTTCTTCCGATCAGGCATACAGATCCGGTGGAAAAGTTGGCACAGGTATATATGAAGGAAATTGTTAGATTACATGGTATGCCTAAAATGATTGTGTCTGATAGAGATGGACGGTTTACTTCTAGACTTTAGAAGGGTATTTAGCAAGGATTGGGTACGAAGTTACATTTCAGTACGGCTTTTCATCCCCAGATTGACGGACAATCTGAGAGGACTATTCAGGTACTGGAAGATCTTCTAAGGTTATGTGTTTTGAATTTTGGAGGAAGCTGGGAAGATCATATTCCTTTGATAGAATTTGATTATAATAACAGTTTTTAGTTCAGTATTGGTATGGCACCTTACGAAGTTTTGTATGGCCGGAAGTGTAGAACTCCTTTGACTCTGATAGAGGTGGGCGATAGACAGGAAATGGGTGCGACGTTTGTGGATGAAACTGTTAAAAAATTTAATCTGATTAAAGAAAGATTGAAAGCTGCACAAGATAGACAATAGAAGTATTACAATCAGAAGCACAGATTTATGGAATTTTAGGTTGGCGACTTTGTGTATGTCAAAGTCAGTCCGATGAAACGTGTGAGCAGATTTGGTAGAATGAGTGAATTAAGTCCAAGGTATGTCGGACCATTTAAGATCATTGAAAGGATTGGAAAGTCTGCTTATAGATTGTTATTATCCGATCAGCTGTCTGATGTGCATAATATTTTTCACATATCCTCTTTGAGAAAGTGGATATCTGATTCTAACAAGAAGTTGTCTGCTGATGAGGTTGAGATTCAGGAGAATCTGCATTATAAAGAAGAACCTTAGAAAATTTTGACCTATGATGTGCGTAAGTTAAGAAGTAAACAGATTCTGATGGTTAATGTGCAGTGGAAACACAGAACAGCACGGGAAGCGAATTGGTAGAAGGAGTCGAACACGAGGCAGTCATATCTGTATTTGTTTTGACTCAGTTTACTTTGGGAATGTCAAGGATGATATTTTTCTTAAGGTGGGTAGATTATAAAACCCCTCCGAAGATGATTTTTTTTAGTGCTGTTAGTCTGGACGAACTGTCATTAGTACGGGACGAACTGAAGAAAATTGTGAAGAAATCTTTATGGTTCGTCTAGACGAACCTGTCCGAGTCGGGACGATCCGTCGGGACGAAAATCTGTCTAGAGAGCAAATCATCCCAGGACGAAGTCGAGTTCGTCCGTACGAAAGTTTTACAGTGGGCAAATCATCCCGGGACGATTATGGGATCGTTCGGGATGATCTGGATGGATATATTTGGAATTGAAGTCATTTTGAAGAAAGAAAAAAGCTCAGGAGAGAGAAATTTGAAGGAAAAAGAAGAAAAGTGGATTTTTTGTGCGACTTCTGTCCATTTTCGTCCGTTGTTGTACTTAGAGAAGTTGACCGGCACGAGCTAAGGCACATTCCGCCTTTCTCAATTTTCAGAAACGTGAATTTTGATAAGTTTTCTGTTCTGAATCTTGTTTCCGTTAGCGAATAATTGATTTTATTTCGCACTGCTAAAGATTTTACCTCGTAACTTTTGGTATGTTTTTCAGATGTTAATTGTGCACGTTTTGAGTATTTTCTAGAAGATTTTTATCGGGTATTTTGACTTTAGCGGCGTTTTAATTGACTTACGAATTATCAGGATATTGAAAAATATTGCTTCAGTACAATGAAAGTCTTATAATGTTATTTTACATGATCTGTGATAATTTGGTAAATTTTTGAATCTGTGATTTCTTTGTAAATTTCGTATACCACCATTATGCCGCCGATTTTTCATACGAATTCTGATTTTTCTGAATTGATATATTGAATGAATTGAAGTGTTTGTATGCTATCAGAAGGGAGTTATAAGGGACCAGGATGCTTTGAGATTCTGTCCGTGTCAGGAAAATCTGAAATGAGCTCTAAAATCTGAAAATAAGTTATGTTCCGGAAATTCTGTATATCTGATTTATTCTGGTGCTATAAGCACAACGGGAGACATAAGGGGCCAAAATCCATCTAAATTCTGTCTGTGTCAGGGAAGGGAGGCATAAGGGGCCAGAATCCGTTGAGATTCTGTCAGGGTCAGGGAATCTGATGTTTGATATCTGATAATCTGTTCTGTGACTTATCTGTTCTGTTTTATGAATTATCTGATATATAAATTCTGATTATTTTGATTGGTGAGTGATGTCTTGCTGAGCTGTTAGCTCATCCTTGTTATCTATGTGGTTTTCAGGTTCTGGGAAAGGGAAGGAAGTCTTGGATTAGCAGTTCAGAGTCTGATCAGTGATTAGGTATTTTGTACTTTTGATTTTTGTGCAGTCATGACTTATCTGTTCTGTTCTGTTCTTTCTTTCTGTAAGTCATATACTGTATCTGTATATGATTATTTTGATGATGACAGAAGAAAATAATGGATGCATTCTTTTGGATGTTCATAGCAGCTCTGTGTGTTTTGTTTGTATAAGATTTGGAAGAAAGTTCTGAAGCAAATTCCAAAACTAGATCCTAGATTTCAAATGAATATCGCAGCCCGATGCGAGCGGGATCCGTCCAGATCGGGTTGGGTCGTGACACATGACATATGATTTAAATTAGAAGAATTGTATCTTTCTTTCTAACCATTTAACCAGAGCTTATAAATTTCGTATAAACAACAAAAAGAAATATAAGTGCATTTATATTCATCAATATGTACAATATTATTATAAGCCCAAAATAACTTGTATACAATAGTCATGATTCAAAAGGATAAGCCTATTTCTATTATATATCATCATGAATACAAAAATTAAAAACATTGAAAATAAAACTACGTATGTCGTCCAGAGCCTCACTCCATATGGTTATTACATTTTCCTGAAAATATGTATAAACCACATTATTAGCAGATAACCCAGCAAATAATTAAATCTTACAATTAAAATTAATGCAAGGTAAAAAAAGAAATAATATGTTATAACTATACAAGATATGAAAACTATACATTAATATATGTTATATATGCTAGTTAATTGTATCAATTTATCAACAAGTATGACCTTATCATCAGCTAATTAGCCTAGTTTCAATCAGCCTTATCATTCAATCATTCATATCAATCCATCAGGTATACATATTAGTATATGAATTATAATAATAGTATCTCGATATATGTATTCAGTAATAATAAGTATTAATTATAATCAATACCTATAATATTAATATCCGTACAATATCAATATCTATAATCAATGATTAGTACTCATAAATCAACAATCATTATTAGTATCAATAATTAGTATCAATAATTAGTAATCAATATCTCTGTATCAAATATTCAAATGAAGGTATCTTGCACTACAGGAAAAAGCTGATTTTCGGTGGAATTTCTGAAGAAAATAAATCCGTTAGAAATCCTGGCAGATTTTTCGATGAATTTATGGTGGATTTTTATGAACTTTTGGAGGTATTTTTGGTTGATTTTCTGCCGGCTTTTCTGACGGAACTTTCGACGGATTTCCAATGAAATTTTAAATATTCTAGAAAATGAAAATTAGAAATATTTAAAATAATTCATTTTATAAAATTAAAATAAATATTGTAAAAATAAAATAAACTTAAAAGTTTAATAATTTATTATTAAATTAAATATAATAATTATTTTCATCTTAAAAAAACTTAGCTTTTAAATATAGAAATTATTTTAAATAAAATATAAATTAATTAAACTAACTCAGCTTTTATAAATTAATTTAATTATTTTAATTTTATGAAGTTTATATTTTAAATAAAATATAAACTCAGCTTTTAAATATTTTAAATAAATTATATTAAATATATTAATGATTTTGAACATTAAATATATTAATTATTTTAAATAACATATTATGTCTTTTTTAATATAAGTAGAAAACAACTCATTACTTTATACTATTTTGCAGTGGTGGCATAATAGTCTGGCGGGCAGTAGGAGAGCTAAAGGGCGGGGGTTCAAACCCCAGTAGACGCAGGTGTGGAGGGTGGGTCACACTAGGCTAGCAGCGGGTCGGTCACGGGTGAGTCAGGTCGGGTTGGCGGGCCAGCATGTCATGGGTGAGCCAGGATACAACAGGTGAGCCATGGTTGGACCAGCGGGTCACGGGTCCATGGGTGGCTGGTAGTGCCACGAGTGAGCTCAGCCGGGGGGGGGGGGGGTGAGCATCAACGGGCTAATGGTTTCTTAAATTTTTGTTTCATTTTTTATTTTTCCGATGGACTTTATTTCTGCCAAAAATATTTCAGACAGATTTTTTGTCGAAATTTCTCCGAAAACATTTCCTGCATATTACTTTGCGATGGTAACATGTTTCTGACGCACGTTTTACCGTCGAATAATTTTTTTTACCAAAAATGCTTATTTCTGACGAATTTTGGGCATTTTTTGATGGATTTTGCTTGCTGATAACACGCATTTTTTCTATAGTGTTGATTTTGCTCATGACCTTATGACTTTCGATCAGTCACTCCTTATGACTCCCAATCAGTAAACTTTTTATTATAACTCTCAATCAATAATCACATGAAACAGTCATCTCAACTCCTTATGACACATAATTCGTCTCCAGCTCTTTATGACTCCTATTAGTGAATTAGTAAATTTTGAGGGTAATGTTGGGTTATCATATCATATATATCTGATATTAATCAATACAGTCTTTTAATCAAATCAGTAGCACATTCCAGTACATATCAAGCATTTCAGCACATACAGTTCAGTGTTATCATATCAATTCACAATATATCACTTTCAAATCATTTTTAGTTTATATTTTCTCTACTCATTTCACATAAACATGTATATACAAATTTTTAACTAGTAAAAATATAATTAAATTATATCATATTATTTAAAATGATTAAATCTATAATATATTAAAAGTTATACGATGAAAAATCTCGTAAAATCAGGGATATTTATATTAAAATATATGTAAAAATGTTGTTAGTAGCCTAGCACTGCAACACTCCAATATATCACCGCAACACTGCATATTAAATTTAGAATTACTGTAAAACAACGATACAACATATCTCTATTGTTAATTGCAGCATAATTCTCTACTGCAATTAACAATGTAAACTACGGTGGACATATATAGCCACTATAACGTCGCCATTGTGGCGGTATTCCAGCTGCAAATCAGACATAAATCATCATCGATTTGTGATGAATTTGCCGCTGCTTGCTCTGATGGGCACGTCGTTTTTTTGGACTTTAAATCCGTCATAAATCCTCTGCAAAATATTTGGATGAATTTTTTTTTCCAACGTAAATATTTTTCCGACATAACTTTAGTGTTGGAATGCATTCCTCCGCAAAGCATATTTAGTGGCCGATATTGCTTGTTTTGCGACAAATTTATCCGTCGAAAAAGACATACACTTTCCTGTAGTGGTAATGAACCTTTCTTTGTTGTGACCTATACTATTCCCAAATTTGATGGTGCGGATGTTGTTGAAGCCCTCATTCTTGTTCATCAAAGCCATTTCATCACTCGTGTTAGCTCTATGATTTTGCTATCTAGTGGTACTTTGGCATCTTCTTGCAATATTGAAGAGAAGAAACAAGTAATCCACAAATTTAATATAAACAGATTTTTTTAGTCATTGATTTTACTCTAAAATAAGTATAATAAAAAATTAATTGATTAACTATATATTATACATTTGATTAAATATAAATCAGTATATCCTGATTCAAATTTAGTCCAACAATCCAAGCTTCATTCAGGTCAACCAAATTTATAAATAACCATAAAAGATGCAAATTTTATCATGAAAGTTCGCACCGTTGTTTAAATGAGGCTTCATAATTCCTCAAAGGACTCATTAATTATCTTATTTGCTTGCAACTAATGAGGACATGGCCGACCTTTTTCTTCTCCAAGAAAAAGCCAATAAAAGTAACCATAAAGAGAGAGAGAGAGACTGGTGATGCGTATATGAGAGGTAGATATAGAGCGGAGTTGGAGTCTTCAACGGAGAAAGCTAAGGTATGAGACATCCATGAAATGCCATTTAGCTAGCTTTGCTACTTGGGAGGGACCAAGTTGAGCTGAGACCATTAAATGCGAGTAAGGATTTTTCAAGCAGATTGTGAGGTGGTTGACGGTCCATGCACAAATAGAGAGATATCAACACATGGATTCTACTGCAGCAAGGAAGGCAACAAAATATAGGGAGAGAGAGAGAGAGAGAGAGAGAGAGAGAGAGAGAGAGGATTTCTTTTTCTTATTTGTCACGTCAGTAGAAATAGGTCACAGGTTTCATTTGAGACTTGAGGGTTGAAGCTGGCTCCATTTAATTCACGCCTCACTCACAAAAGAGGTTTTTTTTATGGCTCAATTAATAATAAGAGTAATAGTGTAACAATATTGTGGTTAAAATATATCAGAAAAATCTTTTTTTTTTCTTTAAGTTATGATCAGCCTGCTCTTATATATATCTATATCAGAAAAATCTTTTTTTTAATCAAATATGTAACAAATATACAATATATCAGGAAAATCTTAGGTTATTCAATGGACGATATTTAGGATTTTTTGAGACGGCATTCTTATTGTTTTGTAGAGCTGCTGTAGAAAAAGAAAAATTTTAAAACTATTGTATAAAGTAGTTTTCTAATGTTTCTTTTTTAAATAGCTAAAAAGTAATGACCAAACTTAAATTATGGCTGCATTCAGAAAAATAAAGCAGTAAGAAAACTGTCCCAAATGAAGCCTTAGGTTTTGTTTGGGACGACTTTTTTACTGTTTCTTAAAGCAACTTTTAATACAAAAATTAAAAATTTTATACTAGAATATTGCTTTAAGAAGTAATAAAAAAATAATCCCAAACGAAACCTTAATATGCATTTATTATGTGTCAATCACTGAATATTTCATTCATCGAGTTATTTATTTGACAATGTAGTAAAATATGAGTGAAATATTATGCTCTAATTTGTAATGTACTGGTTGGAAAAAAAAATTGTTAAATCTAATGCATCGGATTTAATCGCTCACCCTACTAAAAAAATAGTGAAATATTTTTATAGTTATATTTCAGATACATGTCTTGTAATCAAGAGTGAGTTATTTCTTTCATGCCTTTTGGTTACCTAGCTCTGACATTTTCGGCATTTTTAAGGGGGAGTTGGTGTAATAATATTCTATGCGATAATAATGGAGAACTTTATTAGGATCTGAGCAAGGAAAGTAAAATATTTTAATGAGTGAAAGATAGTAACGTTGAAGGGAGTTAATGAGCAAAAATCATTTAAGGTTGAAAGAATGAAAAAGTAACATATGAAGAGAGAAAAATTGTGAGGTCAAATTCACTAAAAAGCTGTTAATAAAAAAGTTTTAAGAGTTACGTGGATTAAAGAGGTTTTGATTTACAATATTCATATATTGATTCACACAGCCGACCCCACGTTGTGGGACAAAAGCTTGATGTAATTGTCGTTGTATATATTGATTCACGTCAGGATAAAATGATTTCCTTGCAATTGGATATAGATAAATATGCAGTACACCAACAAATTTGACATACCATTGTATATGTTTTTTGACATATATTAATTTGAGTTGTGTTGAAATATGATTGTTATTGTGTTACTAGATGCATGCATGATATTGATTATTGCATGCAAGAAGTCAAGTTGGTAGAGAGAGAGAGAGATTAATTTTAATCATCTAATTAGCTATAAAGGGCACCCTAGACACATTAAAAAATGTATAATAAGAACCAAAACTAACCAAAAATATAAAGCTCTCACTAGTGGTAGGAGTGAGTTACAAAGGTTCACCCTTCTTCGAACTTGATGAAGACACTACTACAAAGCATATGCTTTTAGGTTTGCAATTAAGGAAGTCCTTACACTACAGGAAAACAGCTCATTTCCGACAGAATTTCCGGCGGAAAAAAATTCGTCACAAATTCCGACGGTTTTTCCGGCGGAGTACCGACGCAAAATTTCCGGCGTATTTTCCGACGTTTTTCCGGAGGATTTTTTGATTCAATTTCCGGCGAATTTATTTTAGACAGGAAAACAGCTAATTTCCGACGGAAATATAAAATCGACAGAATTTCCGGCAGACTTTCCGGCGGAATTTCCGGCGAATTTTTGATAAAATTAAATAAATTTAAAAATTACTATTAAAAATATTTATAATTATTTATTTTGTTAAATTAAGTTAAATAATTTTCTAATTTGTTATCAAATTAAATTGTTTAAATTAAATATTTTTAAAATTATGTTATAATATAAAAATTATGTTAAAATTACGTTATAATAATATTAATTACGTAATAATAAAATATTTTTAAAAATTTTATTTTTACTTTTTATATAATATTTACTGATAATTAATTAGTTTTAATTTTAATACTATATCAATTTTTTAGAATAATTGGATATGGGTTTTACTTTAAATATAAAAAACGACAAAGACAATCAGATTTTCATACTTGGCGCAGTGGTTGCGGCGAGACCTATGCGGACGACTGGTCGGGGGTTCGAATCCGGCCCGCCTTCGGAAGGGCTGTTGCGCGGTTCGTCTGGCGCGCTAGGCGGGCTCGAGTGGATCAGGTGGACTGGCTGTTTGAGCACGCGAATGGGACCTGGCGGGGTCTGGCTGGCGCAAATAACTTTCTATTTTTTTTTTCTTTTCTATTTCCGGCGCAAAATAGTTCGCCGGAACTGTACCGGCGGATTAATTCCACCGGAAGGTCGTCGGAAATATTTCCGGCGGCTTATTTTGCGCCGGTATAATTTTTCCGACGTGCTTATAACCGGCAGAAAAAAATCCGACGGATTTCCACCGGAAATTCTAATTTTCGACGGATTTTGGGCAGTTTTAGACGAATTTTGTCCGCCGGTAACACCCGATTTTCCTGTAGTGTTATGCCTTATTCTATAAATGAATATTTAACAACTTGTAGGCTGAGGTGAGGTAGTGTAGTAAAGCAAAGGAGGTCACTTAAGAAGGATAGATCAACCTTCCTTGAAGGTGGATATATCATGACTTGAAGGTAGCAATAGAGCAACTTTAGAAGGTAATATATAGAGGCTACCAGAGGTAGTTAAACTAGCCCTCCTATATCAATGGAGATGGAATGACCTTCAGGGAGTGATATAATAATATAGGAATATTGTAAATGACCTTGGAGGTGGTCAAAGTTATACTCCATTGAAGATGGAGATTAAATGAACTTAATGTGATGATGGAGCAATTTTAGAAGGTCATCAATGCCATCCAAGGTGGTTACAATGCAATAGTGCTCTCCTACAAATATAAATGGACGATCTATAGTGATCATTTTGAGATGATAATATGACATAGAATTTTGACAGGCATTCTTAAGTTTCTAGGTGATCAAACATTATTATTCTTAAGGAAAGGGAGGATGACTGAAAATAGGCAATGCATGTTAGCATATGACTTATAGTCAACAATTATTAGAGTTTAAGAGTGACTTAAAGTTGGAGGGGAGGTAGAGATGATTAAGACAACCATACTCTTAAAAAGTTGGAGAATTGAGAGATTGAGATGGACAATAAATGATCATAAATAGTTCAAATGAACCTACTATAAAATTTAAGGGTTGTTGTTATTCAAATAAGATTATTAGACCTTAGGTTGGTAATAACAACTTTTACAAACATATAATATAAGTTATTTGATATTTTGTCAAGTAATTTAGATTAAATTATGGCATATAATCCCAAGATTGATTGGAACTTATCATTGCTCATTATCATTCCATTATTATTTTTGTATGTTTTACTAAATAAATAAGAATGCCTCCAAATAGAATAGTAACCCAAGAGTGAGTCTAGTTAGTAAGTAATCAAAATTGATTCAATCCTACATAACAAATATGCATTTAATTTTGTGTTTATCACCATATCATCATATTATAGTTCAAGTTTATGCACATATACTATTTGTTCCTAGTTCACATAGGCTCAATCAATAAAGCATGATTTTGGCCTATACAAACTACCGACACTTATACAATGCATAAATAAATTTCCTCATGTTGGTTGAATGATCAAGTAGATAAGTCAATCAACACACTTAATTAATCTTTATCGCATCATAACACCTTAATCAATCTTACATCATATAGCTAATCGTTTCACTAGCCCTCTTATTAGGCTAGACCACATGCATCATAATTTAGGTTAGCTTATTCAATTTATGTCTAACATGATTTTTCTAAATCTTCAAACCAAATAAAATGATTATTATGATTACAATACTATCAACCCTAAGCTAGAAAATCCAAGCATGCATGTATTCTCCTTAAGTGATTGGGCCACATCTAATATTTGGGTGTGTATACAAACATATCATATGTGTCTACTTGCATATTATGCATAGATGATTCACATTCGTTTGACCATTTTTATTTTATTAAGAAAATCATGCTTTCTTATATGACATATACTTATTTGGACATGACATGCTAATCTAGGTACTATATATCTTGTGTACGAATACTAAATCCGCATAAGTAGTTATGTTTCATTCCTGCCTTATTTATTTGGGCATTTAATATTATCAAGAACCACCACATTATATTTAAGAAATTTATATCTTTATCTTAAAATGCTAAATCAATCGAGATAATCCCTTATTGTATTCTAAGCAAGTCAAATCTTTCTAGGCTCTTTCTATTGCTTTTCCAAATGTACCTTGATAGCCCATGTCCCTTAACCAAATATGTAAAATTCATGATCTTGATATGTAATATGGTAAATCCATATCTATCTAGGCACCACACATTTGCACATGAACATGCTAAATCTAAATCTTTTGAGCATGCCTATATAATTTATATATCTTATGTCTCAAGCAAGCCAAACATATTTGAGCACTTCCCTTAATTGCATGCCTAGGTGTGCAAAATCTACTTAGGCAATTTTATATATCCCTTTAAGTGGGCCAATTCTATTTGGGGGTTTTTATGTTTAAGTTAAATATTCTTAAATAATCCTTACACATCCTAAAATTCAAGGTTATATGTAGTCATTTAGAGTGTTGAGTATTTGAATAAGACAATTTTTTCATAGATTTATCTCATTAAATTATCCAATTTCTCTAATTATTTAGGTCATATCCAAAATCTAAATCTTTTGATTATTTGAGCATATCATATTTGTTCAGGTATCTAAATGATTTCTCTCTCATAATTATTCAATCCAAAATTCAATATCCAAATCTATTGGATGTTGAGTGAGTAGATCACATATATTCAAAATTCTCTCTCTCATCATACCTTCTATTAGTTTCATCTAGTCATTTAAATATAACACCTTTTTTCTAGGTGTTGTTGAAACTCGTTCACTATGAATTAAGTTGTTAAATCTAAGCTTATGTCCCAGTAGCTAACCAAGAGGGGGGGGGGGGTAGGGGGGGTGAATTGGTAATTAAAAATTAATCCCTCTTTTTAATTTTTAAATCGAAAAATAAACTTTAATGAGTTTTGTAGAAATAGATTTTTCAACCATAAATTAGAAACACAAATCAACAAAGTAAAAAGTAATGAAAAATAAAAGACACAAGATTTATACTAGTTCGGTCAAATTTGACCTACATCCACTCCCCGGAGGCACCCTCCGAGTATTGCACTAATATCACTAGTGACTCTCCTTTAGCACTCACAGCAAGGCAGAGAAGCCTTTACAAAAACTCTTTCCACCACTACCCGGTGCGACAGAGAATCGTCGTCCTTTTACACTATCCCTAGTGTTGGCAGAGAACCGTCGTCCTTTTACACTATCCCCAGTGTTGGCAGAGAATCGTAGTCATTTTACACTCTCCAAGTATGGGCAGAGAACCCTTCGACTGTTCACACTTTTTAAGTGTGTGCAGAGAACCCTTCGGCTGTTCACACTCTCCAAGTGTCGGCAGAGAATCGGATCTCCTTGACAGATCTTCTCAAAAGAAATCTAGAAGGAAGAAAGAAAAGAGTGAAGTAATCCCAAATCACAAGTAGAGATTCTAATTACCTTTGAATACCAAGTGAATCCTTCACGCTCCAGTAGTAGGAATCCTCCTTCGAACACTCTCTCCTTGACTCTTCTTTCAATAGGCACGAAGATCAGTAGGCAAAAAGATTAAGTGGTAGTTTAGTTTGGACTATTTATAGGAAAGACATAAAAAATCGTTCAAATACTGCAAATTTTTAAGTCAATACGCATTAGATCGTCCCGTACGATCGTGGATCGTCCTGGACGATTTTACTTAAATGCGTTAGAAACGAACCTAATGTATATGGGTACAAAATGACTTCGTACACACACATCATCCCGTACGAGCTAGGTTCGTCTGGTACGAACGATTATTCCATAGGTGGAAAGATGGAGGTAAACCCGATCAAGATCCCATGATTCTGTCGTCCCGGGTATACCATAATTTTCCCACTATTGAGAATAAAAAATTACCTAAAATATATTCATCCTTAATCGAGAGTTCTCTCTTACTTGTTAAGAGGGGTAATTAACTATGAGTGCTTGTGATCATAGGAAGTAAGAACCCCAAATCTAAATAAACTCTGACACTACCCTCAGGGGAAATCTGATTAATTTCAATCTGACTTAAGGGAAACGGAATCCTACGGCTGACAAACGGGATTCACGCAATCGTGCCATTTTTCTTGAACCAACAAATTTCTGGCGACTCCGCTGGAGATTGCTTTTCTTTCCATCTTTGAAAGAAAATATAATTTATATTTAGTCTCAAATAATAAAACATCTATAAATAAACATAGATGTTTATTCAACACAGTTCTGTATTTTCTTTTCCAACAATACTATAATATATGGCTACAAGTAAGAGCTACAAAATTAAAAATTAAACTAGTCATGACTGTACAAAAATCAAAATAGTAAAATACCTATAACATCAAATCTGATCCTGAACAGCTAGTCCACAACCTCTTTTTCTTTACCAGATCCTAAAAACTAGAAGTAAAATCACAGTGAGCTACAACAACTCAGCAAGCCACACAAATTAATCTAAATTTTTAAATATTCTTTTATCAAATATTTTACTAAATAATTACAAATAATTAATTATATTTTTAATAAATCACTAAATTGAGAATCACAAAACTAAAAAATGTAATAAATACATTGGAGTTATTCTATGATTCAGATAACAATACAAAATAAATGAATAAATAGTAATTCATATCATAGAGTAGTTCAGATAATATTTTTCGGACCCAAACATAATCTCAAAGGATTCTAGCCCCTTATGACTCCCTTTTTAATTATACTTATAGCACCATAATATATTAGTTACCCCTATCTCAGACAGAATCTCAAAGAATTCTGACCCCTTATAACTCCCAACAATTTTCTGATATAGACAAAATCTCAAAGGATTCTGGCCTCTTATGGCTCCTAACATATATAATTTAATCACAATAATCACATAATAATAATTAAAGAATAACTAAGCATGTATCAAAATATCACAGTATTGTATAACGGTAGACAACAGAAAATCCAACTAAACAAAAATAAACATTTTTAAAAAATTACTAAATTATCAGAAAATGTGTAAAACAATATTTTAAGACTTTTATTGTACTACAACACTATTTTTCAACATCCCGATAATTTTTTATTAGCTAAAAATTCAGCAAATTTCAAAAAATCAGGCGAAATATTTCCAGAAAATATTCAAAATGTGTATAATCATAATCTCTATAACATACAAAAAATTTTTCATGTGCAAAGTTGTCCCCGTTTTTCTCTAACTGATATAAAATTTTAATCGAAATATTGGCCAAAGCTTTCACATTTTTGAAAATTGAGATGAGCATAATGTGTCTTACCTCGAGTTGAACAACTTTCCCAACTGTGTCAATAGACGAAAAAGGCCCGAAGTCACCTAAAATTCAAATTTTCTATTCTCTCACATCTCTTTCTCCTCTCTTATTTGAAAATGTCACAGTAATGCAAACGAAAGATGCTCTCTATTTCTCAAAATCGAGAAAATGCCAACTTAAATAATGGGATTAGATATTTTAGTTTTTCATAATTAAATAATATATAATAATAATATCATAATTAATTTTTATAAAAAAAAAATTCAAAGAAATTTTTTTAGGGATTCCAAAAATTACAGAAAAATATTCATAAATTAACAAACTTTATTTAGAAAATTAGGGTGAAATCGATTTGCAAAACGGACACCTAACGGTCACAAAACCCCACTTGTAGCGATAGGTGACGATTTCTTAAGAAATTTTGACAGTGACTAAAAATTATGAAAAAATTAAGGAAGCTAAAATACGACATCATAAATGTTCAGGCGAATATAGTTTGTGATTTGAACTTCTCTAGGTCAACCCAAAAAAATCTTAAAAATTCAAAGGGTTTCACAAGCTCTCTCTCCTCCTCACCCCCTCCATTGAATCTCTTGGAGAAACCATCCAAAAAGGTTGTAGCTCTTTCAAGAAACTTCCTTCCTTAAGAAATTGCCAACACACAGAGTTCATAGAACAACAACCCTTTATAATTCATAAAACCATTAGTGGAAGTTAATTAACTAGATTAAGCACCATATTCTTTTCTTTTTAAAAAAATTAATTTAAAAACTTTTGCCTCATGCATATATGTTCTTTTTGTTTATTTCATTAATTATGTATAGACTATCATTCGAAACAAATAACTCTCTCTCTCTCTCTCTCATTATAAAACTACATGTGAACATATATAGAAAGTATGCCAATTGTTACCTTAGATATACCAAAAAAAATGAAAATATTAAGCAAAAAATTAGTAATCATCTTCCATTGCAAACAATTTAAAAAGAAAAGCAAAAATATTTGAAGATGAAATACCATGTTTATCCAGCATAATATGTGATTAACTTCATAATCCAACTAATCAATGGTCGCCCTCGGACACTCCTTTAATAAATAAGTTGCTAATTATCGTCCACTTCGAGCCTTATCCAACTACTTCAGGTCCACAACCTTCTCCGCCATTCATCCACTTGAAGAAGAATGTTTTTACTGCAAGCTAGCAAGCTACGTACACGTATATAACACAATTCATTTTGACCATAACACAAATTCAAAATTAAAGAAAAATGGTTTACTTTCCTATTCGAATTATGTGCTTGTGACAATAAAAATTTTATTTTGGAGAATCATAGTAAAAATATTTTAAATTTAATTCAAATTCATTTTGGACTTCTTAGCATTTCTCAAACAAGGCTGTAGATCCATGCATGCAAAATTCACATCATGCATGCATGCTAAAATTGAACGACTAACAAATACCAGAATAGGACGTACAGCCACATCCCCAAGATGCTCAGAAAGTAAAATATTTTGAAGGATGAGGGAAACAAAATTGAAAAAGAAATTAAGGATGTATATAGTACGAAATTTAAGTAAGAAATTAAATAATATTGAGTGCAGAAACTCAGCTGAAGTCAGTCAAATCTTCAGAAAAAATAAATAATAAGAGATATAAGCTTTGTTAGATGATACAAAGAGAGGAAAATAATGGTGGCAGAAGGTAGAAAAACATGAAGAGAATGAGAAAATAAATAATCAATCACCTCTAAGAGGCCACCGCCAAGCTGTCCTCTACTTGTGAAGTCTTTTTCACTTCTTTAATACCTCCATGCTCCAAGTAGGGCCTCTCTCTCTCTCTCTCTCTCTCTCTCTCTCTCTCTCTCTCATATCCATATATAGCATTCTTGTACTCCCTTTTGATCCTCCCTACCTTCCCCTTACTTCCTCTCTCCCTTTTACTCTTCTACAGTGTTAGAAAAATAGTGCTAACTATAATTAAACAGTTTCTTCTTAAAAAAAAAAATCATATTTTTCATAAAAAAATAGCTGAGGTTAATGAAATACAAATTCATCCTAATCAAAATTATATTCACAATATTTACCCAAAATAAAAGCTTGGTTATTTTTTTATTTAGATAAAAAAAGGACCCAACTTGCACTCATTGGACAGCTAAGCCCACTTGCCCACAGTATAAAAAGGGTCGATCCAGCAGCAAGCAAGCAAGACTATAGAAAATCATATATATCTCCACTTTTCCAATGAAGAATTAGCCAAACGGTTTATGGCAATCGCCGCTGCCATGAGCAGAGACGAAGCTGAGAAAGACGCGCACGAGAACGACCTCGTCATGCCCGGCTTCCGCTTCCACCCTACAGAAGAAGAACTCATCGAATTCTATCTCCGTCGCAAAGTTGAAGGAAAACGCTTCAACGTCGACCTCATAACCTTCCTCGATCTCTATCGCTATGACCCTTGGGAGCTTCCCTGTACTCCTTCGCAATTCCTCTTCCTCCTCCTCCTCTTCTTCTTCTTCAGCTTCTTCTTCTTCTTCTTCTACTTCTGCATCTATAAATAGTTTTTTTAGCTTTGCTTTTCAGGCGACCTACTCTTTCTTCAAAATTGTTCAAATTTCTATTATTGCTGTGGAATTTGCAGCACTGGCAGCGATAGGGGAGAAAGAATGGTTCTTTTATGTGCCGAGGGACAGGAAGTACAGGAACGGAGACCGGCCGAACCGAGTGACCACATCGGGATACTGGAAGGCGACCGGAGCGGACCGGATGATTCGGAGCGAGAACTCGCGACCGATTGGGCTGAAGAAAACTCTTGTTTTTTACTCGGGGAAAGCACCCAAAGGAATCCGCACTAGCTGGATCATGAATGAGTACAGGCTTCCGCAGCCTGAAACTGATCGAAATTATAAGGTTAGTTAATTTGTCATTAAAGATTAATCATTTCCTTATGTTATGATGGCTTTTGTATTGGAAAATTAGTAATTAAATTACATTAAATTGCTTGTTAATCATATTATTCATAGTGTTGAATTCTTTTTTGATTATTGGAATTAAACTTTTTATTAAAATATCTTGATCTAAAGTATGTTTTCTCCTTGCTTTAATTTGATCCATATATCACATTACATCCATGAAAAACTGAAAACAAACAGATAAAAAGCAGAAATGCTAGCTTTAACAAACGCGCTTTGCAGACGGAGATCTCGCTGTGCAGAGTGTACAAGAGACCTGGTGTAGAAGATCACCACCGTTCTTCCAACAAAATCTCTTCCAAGGCTTCATCATCCAGCACTACTACACCAGACAAAAATCTCAGACAAATCAATCCTCTTCCCATAGGCTATCTACAATATTCTGCAGCTGGAGAAGGACCTTCACCTTCTTCAGAGCTTGGCGACTGTAAATGCACAGAGGAAATCATGTACGCTTCTTCCACCACCATTCCCATAGTTTCTCTCAGCTCAACTCCAATGCAAGAAGAAGGTTCATCACAGTACCACTCGCAACCACCCATACATTCTTCTTCAGACACCTCTGTGCATGAGCTGAACAGGATTGTAAGCTACCTGAACCAGCCACAACTGCTTCCTGTGAATCAATTGCCACCGCTATTATCCAATAAACTTTGGGAATGGAATGATCCTTTTAGTGATGCTGCTAGAGATTACAGCGTTAATTTTAAATAACGCTTATATGGCTTTATATATATATATAATATAATGATGCTGCAGCCTTTTAGCTTTCTCCTTTACTTTTGTTGCTAGTTACGGTTATTATAAGTTTCTTTACTAATCTAGTAATGTAAGATGAAGTGCAGCTATTTTGAGAACTTTGATGTCCATTCCTGAGCCCTTTTTACCATTTTTTTTTTAATTCTGATTGAATTTAATCATAAATTTATGCATATGGTACGTCTCAGCTGGTTTAGAACTTACCGTTGGAATCATTATCGTTAGGGGTGTTAAAGAGCCGAGTCAAGTTTAGTTGCTTAATCAAGCTAAATTTGTTTAGTTTACACTGAGCTGAACTCAAGCTCGAGCTCGGCTCGAATGAAAAATATGAGGTTCGATCTCGACTCGAATGCTCGAGCTTGATAAGATAGCTGGAGGCCTTTATTTCTTATTTTGAATATGGATAAAAAATAATTAATTATATTAATATAAATATCGATATTTTAATTAGTTTTAATTTTTATTACGAAAAAAAAAAATTGAATGGACTTGACGAGCTAATGAGCTGAGTTGAGGTGAGTCCAGCTCGAGTTCGTGCTCATATAATACATTAGCTAAAATTTAAGTTGGAACTCAACTTTGTAGCTCGAAAAGCTTAGCTCGTGAATTTGTTAGTGAATTGAGTTCAAGCAGTCTCGCAAGCTAACTTGTCTCACTTATGCTCGAAACTACCACTAAGCAATAATAGATTTTTTTTTTCTTACTTCCCTCCAAATTAGATTGATTTTTTAATCATAATTTAATTGATAAATCCAATTTGAACTAAATCTGAATAAAATTCTACATTTACAAATCAGCATGATGCATGTCGAATAAATTTTTTTTAGAAGATAAACTAATTAAAATTAGACTTTTTAAAAAAATTTAAATCGAGCTATGAATCAAAATTAACAAGCTATGTTGGCTTCACTCCCAAATTATAAGCAGATTTAGCTTAAGGTACTCAAACTAAAACCAGATAGTTTTGAGCTAATTAATTTTAAATCCAATCATTCGGTTAAAAGAGAGGATTTAAAAAAATTGCAGAGGTAGTCTTAAAAAGATTTGGCTAGAAAATATTAAAAATTATTTTTCTTTATTAGATCTAAATGAAAATTTGACTCTTAGTCAGATATGATGGAAAAAAAAAAATTTCATGTAGCCGACCCAACGTAATGGGATAAAAACTTGATATTATTATTGTTGTAATAGTAATTTTAATGATTGAAAAAATAAAATAAAACTTTTGATAGGAAAGAGAAATATAAGAGAAAGTGAGACAGTAAGGCAGTAGTTGCACTGGAATTGTTCGAGAAGGGGGCAGCACAATAATGGAGGCATGATTGTGGGAAGACTTGGCAGAAGCTGCAACCTGAGGACCTGTAAGCTTGAGGCTTGAGAGTACCATTTCAGAGCATGTGATTGGGATATATATTATTATTATTATTTTCTTTAGTGATGCTGACTCTTATTATGATTCCCTTTGCTTCAGTCTTTCTAGCTCAGGTAGTATAGGATGTAGCAGTTAGTGGCTTTATGCTAGATTTTCTACTATGGAGGGGAGGACCATTCATTTATTTATTTATTAGCTAATTACTCAAGATCTTTTAATTGCTAGATTAAGCTTTTAATTAATAGATTAAGATGGACTATGCAGGACCTCTTATTACTCTTATCCTTGGAGTGAATTTTAATTTTTATTTTATTTTATTATTTATTATGATGAGAGAGCATGATTTTATTAAATATAAATAATTATAAACATAAGGTCAAAAAAATGGAGCTGCAATAGATTTTTTTTTTTGAAGAGTTAAGAGCATATCAAAATATTAATTTTTTAATTATTAAAATTTCTTATATTAAAATTCAGACTCTGGACATTGAGTCAAAATCCTAAACTATTATTTAAATTGGATGTATTAAAAAAAATATTAGAGAGATGAAGGTTTTTGTTTGGGATAGTTTTTTATTATTTTCAAAATATTTTTATACTAAAAAAATTACTTTATAAAATAGTAAGAAAAATGTTCCAAATGAAGCTGAAATTTCACTAACTACTATAAGCTAGTTGGTAAAGGGCTTCGATCTCATTCAAGATAATTAAAATAAAAATTCATGCATGTGATTTTGTAATTTGATACATAAGTAAAAGAATGCATGTGATGAAATAATACCTTTGAAGAACTCTCAAAAGACCATACAATTTCTTTCATATAAGGCAAATGACTATATACAATTCTCAAAATTATGAATATGATACCCAGCTAAAAAGCTTAAGTTCCTTGTTTGGTTTAGAACTATTAGTCACATATGACTCCATGGAGTAAACAATTTTGGGTAACATTTCAAGCGGATATCAATTCAAAGCTAGAATTTGTATCTAAAGAGAAGAAATTTCTCCAAATATTTTTTATTTTAGTTAAAAAAAAAAACAAAAGATATAAGAACTATTATTGTTGCGGGCAAGAATATGCGTCGCAATAGAGTTAGAAAGTTTACGTCTCAGCGTTGTACGGATATCTAGCACACAAACAGGAGAGAAATAAAGACACCCAAATTTTGACGTGTAAAACCCTGGAAAGGGGAAAAACCACGGGGCCACGATGTTGCGGTCTAGAAGAATATACGCGACGATACAGTTAGAAAGTTTACGTCTCAGCATTGTATGGATATCTAGCACACAAACATAAGAGAAATAAAGACAACCATATTTTTACGTGTCCCTAGAAAAGAGAAAAACCACGAAGTCATGCCCAGTTGAAAAAATTCCACTAGTATTTGCTTGAGATACAAGATGCTGACTCATTCTTAGAATTTAGGACGATCAAATTACAATAATTTACTTCCGGATTGAAGCCCAGTTACACACAAGTTGAATTCAGAGTCACTTAGAATTTCAGCGTCACTTGGAATTGGGCGGAGTTTCAGCGTCACTTGAACGTCAGGCAGAATTCTGACGTCACTTGGGTAGAATTTCCAACGTCACTTGGGCAGAATTCTGGCGTCGGGTAGAATTCCAGCATCACTTGGGCATCGGGTAGAACTCCGGCGGTGGTCGATGAGGAGTTTCTTCCCTCCTATCCTTCTCTTCTTCGTCTCTTCTTCTTCTTGCTTGGGTCCCCTCTCAAGAGAAATGAGAGGCTATTTATAGTTTTTTGAGGATGGAATGACCCGCAAATAGGAGGATGATCAAGAGCAAAGGTGGGTGGTTTGGATGGACGGCCAATATTGAATCCTTTGATCGTGGACCGTTTATTAGACATTTGAAGGTCTTAATGATATCAGAATTCGACGATCTTAGGCTCGTTGGATTCGTCTCACCGAGCCGCTCGATTTGACTATAAGCGTGTCATGTTTGAAAACTGTTTGATAATCCAAACTGTGGTTTGAATCTGCCAACAGCGCTTCAAGTCTTCGATTCAGACTCATTTGGGCTCAGATTGAGTTGAATTTGGTGTCGTTGGGTTCGTATTTCCGAGATGCTCAGTTTGACTATAAGTTTGCTGAAATCAAAGTTCAGGTGATCCTAGATTTAATTTTTGAAGTTTCAGGCTTGATTTTGCCTCGAGATTTGTGCCCGATCAAGATAATTTTTTGATGATATATTAATTATATATTGATAAATAAGCAATAAAATATTTATTGATAACAATAGCGCAAGGTGTGTTATACACCAAATTCAATAGAAAGTTAGAAATATTTAATTGTAGGCTCGAAAAATTTGGGCCCCGACCTCTCCGCGGACCCCTTTCTTTCTTCATCTATGGGTCGTCAAGGAGAGTTTTAATGTTTAAGTTCTTAGGCAAATTTTAGAAGGCAGATTGGGTTTTAAATAAGACACTATCCAGTGATTTTGCCCTCATTTTGTGAGGACTTTATGATCTTAGTTCTGATATATTTAATTACCCCTCCCGATAACGAGAGAAAACTTTCAATTAAGGCTAGTCACCTAACAAATATGTAGAGAAGCGTTGTATCTGGTGTATAGTAGAAGCATTATTTTGGTATCTGAAAAATTGATATTTAAAATTAGAAATGCACCACTTACACTTAAAGAAGATGGTGGGGGGAGTGATGATAGACCTGAATAAGATCCCATGGTTCCATTGTCTAAAGTCATCATAGTCTCTAGTCTACTTAGTCAGAGGAGGTAGTGGACCCAACCTGACAGAAGGATCCTTGTCGACAACAATGGATTGCTTTGTCCAAGGGTACCTTATAGACCAGGGCGAGTATTTGGGTAAGGGGAAAAATTTAAATCCACCTTAGTTAACAAAGGACATTATGCCCTATCGATTATATCCTATTGATGCATATCTTAAGAATTTGACGCCATTGGAGAGCACACGGGCTCTGACCATGATACTAATTTAGTGGTGCTAATTAACTGCAAAACCACACGATTCAGAGGGTCTTGGTCATAACTGTTTACCTGTGATGCCATTTGGATGCAAAACCACCAGTTAGAAGACACGTGCCACGCCCTTACTTGCAATAGACTATCTGAGAATGAATCATAGTGATATTATTGACCAGACATTAGCTCTTTGTGAGCTAAAGTAATTTTCAAATTTGTCCACCTCAATAAACTATTGTGGAGGATGGATGGGTTTTATTTAAGAATTTGATGATTTATTTCATTTTAAATATTTTGACTTTGGATGATTTTTAGAAATTTGAATTTTTTTATAGGCATTATGAGACATTTTTTGAATACTTGGGATCCCTTCTAGTTATGATTTTTTTGTTAACACGGTCATCATCGCAATTTTTTAATGGGAAAATTTTATCTTCTAGATTTAACATTGATGTCACCTCTGTCTATTTGCGGATAGTGGATTAAGTTCATTGTCTGCTTTATACCTTTGCTAATGACTTTTCTTTGTCATAATCTTTGAAGAACTAATATAAACATATTAAAATAAATATTCATGTTGATGCCGCAATCATATATTTGTTTGATAAATCGAATCGTGTTGACTCATATCTATTCATGTATGAGGGTCGGGCTCAAACCAGGTTCATTTTTTGACCCACATAACATCCTCTGATGACATGTGTATGTATAATATCTCGTCGAGGACCATGTGGGTATATGCTTTTGCATGCATTCTTGCATAACATATTTATGTAATAGTTGTATGTATGCAGTGCCACAAGTATACAACATTTTTGTGTGAATGCATGTATGAATGTGTCAGCACTCTTTCAATGCATTAGGGGGGTGGGGTGCAATGATCAGCTATGCAAATGAATCCTATTGACAGGTATGTAGGGATTTGGTTTTGGAATTGATAAGCACATTCTGTCTGCTTGTATGCATATTAAGGATCTGGTAATACGGCGTTGCACTATGATTATTTACTATTTCTTGCAGATAGACTGTCATATACTAACAATTCTCTTGCATATGCTCGTAGATGCTTGCATTTCGCTATATATCCTCTACTTATGCTTGCAACGGACCATCATATCTGCCTGACATTGAATAGTGGTTGACTAGTACTGTAGGAGTGTCGTAGCATTCATTGCCCATTGTTGATTATCACTTGTAGGCATACTACTATGCATACGACAAATCTCTCATCATTGCCACCAAGCATTCGTATTCGTCGTATGTTGCATTGCGTATGTTTGCAAGATATTTTTTTTATTTGTAGGCAAGTTAGCATTGTCATTTGTGTGTTGATGTAGGTCGTCGACGAGCTGCATTCATTCATGTATCAAGTTCTATTTGTTTGCAAAGGACTCCTCATCCTTGCAATGTATTTATTGTTGCTTCTTGCAGGTGGGCAAATGTATTCATCTACAAATTATTTGATGTTGAATGTGAATCTGTATTTGCAAAGGGCCTGTCACTCTTGCAGTATATCTATAGTCGATGATTTCAATTAGGTGACATTGGTTATATGCAGGCAATATTTGCCTTAAACCATTCAAATACATCTTGGTTATCAACTTAGTGCATTAAAATATGCGATGATAGAGGGACAGAAGTGTTGAGGAGATGCAATCAACTGGAGGCATGCGGACACCTCCGTGCGTTCGGGAACTTGGAGCTAGGAGTTGAGTTCGGTGCTATGAGTGAGGTTGAATCGAGCTTGATGGGACAAGTGAGGTGTAGAGTAGGCCTTTGAGCTCGGAATGCAGGTTGGCGTCTAGTTCCGGTCGTGAGGTTTTGTGGGTGTGAAAGAAGCGAGCGAATGATGTTAACAGAGAATCGAGTCTTGTAATGGAGTAAGGTTGGTGGATTGAAGTGTTCGGAAGGTTTGGGGCTTGCAAGTAGGTCGGCTGCAGGTGATGGGTGAGGAAGAATTAGAAGATCAACGGGGCTTTATGATTTGGCTGCGAGGAAGGAAAATCAGAACCGTCAGCTTTTGTTCCTTCCTCGTTTTAATAACAAATGGGGGCACGATCGACGAGTTGTATAGCATCATCTCACGAGAAATAGACAGTTCAAAGCTAATTTGCATAACATCAATAGGATTTCGACATGATTTGAGCATAATATCAGGATGGGCAGCTAGATGTGCAAGATTTTGACAAGATTTGGGGCAGGTATTTGACATTTTTTATTTGGATTTTTTTATTTTAATTTTGGATTTGTTATAGAGGTCAACATTAATTAAAGAATATCAAAATCCATATTTTAATTTATGACCTCTAAGCTAAGAATAAGTGAGCATATCACTTGAGATAAAACTCTTAGGTTAATTCTAAGCTAAGTATGAGTATTTGGCTTTCATCTTACACATATAAGGAAAAAATATCAAGAGTGACCTAATTCGATTAAAACAACTATATAAAGAAGAGTAGATCACCTAATACCCTTCAATCATTGTCAAATTCTCCTCTAGGGTTCCCTTGCCCTCTGTTAGGGTTCCCTCGCCCCGCTCGGTAGCGCTGACGCTCCTCGGCGGTGTTTCATCCAGGGAATTCTTCTATTCTCCTTTTGCGATTTTCATTGGTTTACCATTTTGTTTGCATTTCGTCCATCTCCGGCATCCTGCCCGGAATGGTAGCGAATCGCCTATACGAACCTGGTTTTTAGAGGGTCCGTTAAAATCTCACTCAATTTTGGAAGCTCTTTATGGTTGTTCCTCTGATGTGAGTTTTCTTGATCTTAAAAATACCTCATTTTGTGGTTTTCCTTCTCTATGGATTTCAGAACTGGAAATTTTGTCTTTGACTGTCCATTTTCAATTTTCATTAGTTTCTTCCCCTCTAAGCGCCCCTCTCTTGAATTTACTCGAAGATTCTTTTTCAATCTTAAGCTTAATGGCGAAGTCTTGGTTACCATGTTGATCTGTCGCATATTTTGATCAAACTAGCTAATGATCTTTATTATTGTCGGGTTTTTATCATAGATCTTACCTAGTGTATAATTGTTACATGAAACTAACCAAGTGGTCTCCTTTATTTGATGTTGGGGTTAAATGTCCGGTGATCCCTATTTTGGTTCTTTTCTGCATCTCCGTCCTCATCTATACCCCCCTCGTATACTTCACGGTCTGGCTTCAATTTTAGGTAGACCTTTGAAGGTTGACACTGCTACTTCTGTTGGTTCTCGGCCTTCCGTGGCTCGTGTGCTGGTGGAGATTGACATCACTAAATCTTACCCTGACGAAGTTTGGTTAGGTCCTGAGAAATTGAGTTATGTTTAGCAAGTTGTTATGGAAGAATTTCCCCCCTTTTGTGCTTCCTGTAATTGTATTGGGCATATGATGGGTGATTATCGTCTTCACCTCTCTTTTTCCCCATCTATAATGTTACTCCTAATGTTTCTAAACCTATTGATGTTATTGTTAACTGTGAAGGGAATTGGGATCATTTTGATTCCCTTCCTTCCTTCCTGTTGTGCTTACTATGAATAGGGTGGTTAATGATGATGATGCTAAATGATAGAACTTTGGAGTTGAGTCCCATTGGTGTTGTGGTTAGGAGTTTTGTTGATTGTTTGGGGGATAATGTTGTTCAATTGAATTTTGCTTTAGCCTTTAATGATTATGTTCTTGTTGAGAAGGAACATGCTCCTTCGGTTCCACCTAAGAATGCTATTTGTGAGGGTGCAGATGGAAATTTGATTGAAAATAATTGTGGTATTAACCTTATAGCTAGCCATTCTTATGTGGATGTTGTGGCATATTCAGGTGATATGTTTGTTGATGTGGGTTTTGGGGATGGCGTACCTACTGGTGAGGATTTGTTAGCTTCTGCTTTGTCAGGTTCGCCAATCCATGCGTTGGTTATATTCCTTTGGAGTCTGTGGTCCGGGATGTTGAAAATCTGTCTATTAATTTGGCTTCGAGCTTACCTATTAATGTTAAGTCAGACTTGTCTCCTATTGTGAATGTCTCGAAGGGAAATGCGGAGTATGTTGATATTCCTAATTCAGTTATGTCTAACGCAGTTTTGGAAGCCCATCTGACCCGGTGTAATATCAAGATCTGCTCCAGTATCGTCCAGGACGATCTGGGATCGTCCTGGGACGATCAGTGGAAATCAGCTCCAGATTTTGCCCAGTTTTGCTCCAGGTGATTTTCTGCAGGCATCGTCCAGGCCGATTGGAGACATCGGCCAGGCCGATCGGCACTGTAGAAAATATCGTCCATGCTATAGCCCTGAAGGGAGACCAGGCCGATCCTTTTGGTCGGATCGTCCCGGGACGATGCTGCGATCGGCCGGGCCGATCTGTGTATTATAAAGCTGATTTCAGTCGTTTTGAAGAGAGAGAAAATCAAAAATAAATATCTGATTTTTCTGAGGAGAGAGAAAGTCGAGGTGGATTTTGGAAAAGTGGATTTTCGGACGACGCGGAGCCGTTTTCGATCGAAGTGACTGTTGAGGAAATTGCTGTGCTCGAGGTAAGGCACATTCCGCCTTTCTCAATTTTCAGTTCCGTCGTGTTTGGCGGTATATTCTGTCCGGATTTCGTTTTCGTTAATGATTTTTGTCCGTATCTTTTGATCGGTTCAGTTTTTACCGCGTAACTTTCTGTATATTGTTGACGTGCCGAGTGTGCACATTTTGGTTATTTTCTGAAGATTTTCGTCCGGGTATTTTTGATTCGACTGTGTTTTTAGTCGACCGGATTTTTCTGTGAAATTGGAATTTATCTGTGCAGTAGAATAAAGGTTCTGAAATGTTGATATCTGTATTCTGTGCGAATTCGGTAAATTTTCTTTGCAGGAATTTTTGTGTAAATTCCGTATACTGCCGTTGTGCTGCCCGATTTTTGGGTAATTTCTGAATTGTCCGGATTTCTTCTGAATTGAAATGCTATGTGTATAAGCTATAAAAAGGGAGTTATAAGGGGCCTGGATCCTATGAGATTCAGTTAGTGAAACGGGAAATCTGAAATGAGCTCAATCTGAAATCTGATATCTGTTCTGTTCCGGATCCGATGAATTCTGTTTTGGTGCTATAAGCACATCTGTTTTGGTGCCGTGAGCACAAAGGGAGACATAAGGGGCCTGAATCCTATGAGATTCAGTCAGTGTCTGGGAAGGGAGGCATAAGGGGCCGGAATCCGTAGAGATTCCGTCAGTGTCAGGGCATTTAGCTATCTGTATCTGTACTATTTTCTGTATCTGTTCTGTTCTGTACGAAATTGTGATTATGACATGATATGATCCGTACGATTCTGATTTCTGATTCTGACTCTGTTGATTTGTTCTGTTCTGATACGATCTGTACGACTCTGATGTGATTTGATATCTGTCCGTAAGTTTTGATTTCCGATTCTGTTCCGACTTCTGATCTGATTTCTGTCTGATAAGTTTGGTTTTGTTTTCTGAGAATTTAGATTGGAGGTTTGTTGCTTTGCTGAGCTGTTGAGCTCACCCTTGCTTTCTGGTGGTTTTCAGGTTCTGGGAAGGGCAAGGAAGTCCAGGATTAGATTTCAGAGTCTGATCAGATTAGGTACTTTTGTACTTTTGATTTTTGTACAGTCATGGCTTTCCTGTTCTGTCTTTCTTTCTGTTGAAAGCCATGTACTGTTCTGTAGATGATTATTTTGAGGAAATGAAAAGATAGATGTTTTGTTCCGCTGCATTTGATGTTTTTAGTAGCTCTGTTGTTCTGTGTGTTTCTGTTGAGTTAAGAATTTGGAAGATCAGTTCAGTAACCTAATCCAAAGCCAGATCCTGGTTAGCTATTCTCCGTCGCGATCCGGCGCGGGCGGGATCCGTCTCGTCTCGGGTCGGGTCGTGACAAGCTTTTTTGGTATCAGAGCATTGGTTTTGGAAACAGGTTGGATTGTAAAACAGAGCTTTAGGAAGTGATCAGTGAGTCTGTCTGGGAGGTAGTTTTGGGTCGTTTGGCTTTTTATTGTGTTATTTTGTGTTGTTTTGTGATAGTTTTCCGGATTTTCTGGATTTTTCTGTATGGATCAGCCAGACCCAGACATGACAGACGGTCAGAGTGACGATCAGGCAGCACCAGTGGGGAGTACAGCCCCAGTGGTCGGTGCTGATACGCTTTCACAGTTTGCTTCACTTGTTGCTCAGATGATGAGCGAGACTCAGAGCAGAGCTTCGACTGTTAGATCTGAGGACATTGATCGACACCTGCAGTTATTTTTGAGGTTGAAGCCTCCGAGGTTTGAGGGCGCTGTTGAGCCCAGAGCAGCCGAGGAGTGGCTGAGGAGATTGGAGAAGACTTTTGACGGGATGCAGTGTCCTGCAGACAGGAAAGTTCCGTTAGCTGTTTTTCTGTTGGACGGAGAGGCTGAGCACTGGTGGGATGGCCAGCAAGCAGCCAGATTTCAGGGCAGACTGAACTCTTTGATTACTTGGGAAGAGTTCACTGAGGTATTCAGAGATTGGTTTGTTCCCCCTTCTGCACGACAGCAGATGCAGGAGAGTTTTCTGAGACTTGTTCAGGGGAGCAAGACGGTGATGCAGTACGAGGCTGAGTTTACTGCATTAGCCAGGTACGCTCCGCAGCTGGTTAGCACGTCTGCTGAGAGGTGCTACAGATTTCTGAGAGGCTTACGAGACACTTTGAGGCAGCCTCTGATACCGTTCCGGATTACTGATTTCTCTGAGCTTGTGGAGCGAGCTCGTCTGATTGAGAATGACATGACGGCTACTCAGCAGCGGTGGACTGCGAGTAGGAAGAGGTTTGGAGGAGAGACATCTGGCAGTGGTTCCTCTGGGAAGAGGAGATTTGTTCCTGGATCTGGATCTGGAGATTCCAGGAAGAGCGGAGGATCGTCTGGTACTGCTACCAGTACGACTAGTTCTGGATCTGTCAGTACGGCACCTGTGTGCCAGAGTTGTGGACGGCGACACCATGGCCAGTGCTACAGGATAGCTGGTCTTTGTTTCAGATGTGGTCAGCCGGGACATAGGATTGCAGAATGTCCACAGATGGGATATGAGCAGCGATCTGAGGGCTTTGTCAGACCTGTTGGTTCAGCAGCAGGAAGACCGAGGACTGTTCCTCCACGCCCTGAGGGATTTGCTGGTAGAGGTGGTGGTTCTAGTTCTGCACCGCGGAGACCACCTACGATTCAGAGGGAGCAGAGTAGTTCTGTTGCTTCAGCTCCTGTTCCAGTTCAGCCACGAGTTTACAGTCTGAGTCAGCAGGAGGCTCGAGATGCTCCGGATGTTGTGACAGGTATGGTTTACATTTCTGATCAGCCCTGTCGTGTTTTGTTTGATTCTGGAGCGAGTCATTCTTTTCTGTCCGAGCATTGTTTTGAGATTTTACATTTGGATTCGATGGTTTTACCGGTTTCTTTGTCTGTGATTTTACCGGCTGGGAATCCATTGATTGCTCGACAGTTTTGTTTGTGTGAGATCGAGATTTCTGGCAAGAAGTGGAAATCGAGTTTGATTCGATTGCCGATTTCTTCGTATGATGTGATTCTGGGCATGGATTGGCTGAGTCAGTATGAGGCTCAGATTGACTGTCTGAAGAAGCAAGTGAGTTTGCTTGTGGCTGGAGAGAGAGTTGTATTTCAGGGATTACGAGGTGTTCTCTCCAGTCTGATTTCTGCGTTGGAGGTGAGCAGAATGTGGAAGAAAGGATGTCCGGTATTTTTAGCTTCGGTGCGGGATCTGAACCTGGAGGTTGGTTCTGTTTCTGAGATCCCTGTGGTACGGGAGTTTGCCGATGTTTTTCCTGAGGAGTTGGTTGGTTTACCTCCGGATAGAGATGTGGAGTTCTCTATCGATGTTTTTCCGGGTACCGCTCCGATATCGAAAGCTCCGTACAGGATGGCACCGAAAGAACTTTCTGAGTTGAAAGTTCAGCTTCAGGAGTTGGTTGGCAGAGGTTTTGTACGTCCTAGTGTTTCGCCCTGGGGAGCACCTGTCCTGTTTGTGAAGAAGAAGGACGGTACACTCCGTATGTGTATTGATTACAGAGATTTGAACAAGGTCACGATCAAGAACAAGTACCCTTTGCCTCGGATTGACGACTTGTTTGATCAACTTTCCGGATCTTCGGTATTTTCGAAGATTGATTTGCGATCCGGATACTATCAGGTGAAGGTGAAGGAAACTGATGTGGTGAAGACTGCTTTCAGTACTCGGTACGGGCACTACGAGTTTTTGGTTATGCCTTTTGGGGTAACCAATGCGCCTGCGATTTTCATGGATCTGATGAACCGAGTATTCAGGGAGTATTTGGATCAGTTTGTGATCGTCTTCATTGACGATATTCTGGTATATTCTGCATCTGAGGATGAGCATGCCAGACATTTGAGGATTGTGTTGGAGACTTTGAGGAGGCATCAGCTGTATGCCAAGTTCTCTAAGTGTGAGTTCTGGCTGAAGAGCATTTCTTTTCTGGGGCATGTGATTAGCGGAGAAGGCATTTCTGTAGATCCCCAGAAGATTCAGGCTGTTGCTGATTGGCCAAGGCCGACTACGGTATTTGAGGTACGTAGTTTCTTGGGTATGGCCGGATATTATAGGAAGTTTGTGAAAGGATTTTCACAGATTTCGACTCCTCTGACGAGACTGACTCAGAAGTCAGTACCTTTTGTTTGGACACCGGAGTGTGAAGCTAGTTTCCAGAGATTGAAGGAGTGTTTGACTTCAGCTCCAGTGTTGGCACTTCCGTCAGGTACGGAGGGTTTTCAGGTGTTCAGTGATGCTTCACTGAAAGGATTGGGTTGTGTTCTGATGCAGCATGGTCAGGTAATTGCTTATGCTTCGAGACAGTTGAAACCACATGAAAAGAATTACCCGACGCATGATCTGGAGTTAGCTGCAGTTGTTTTTGCTTTGAAGATTTGTCGTCATTACCTGTATGGCGTCAGATGTGAGATCTTTACTGATCATAAGAGCCTGAAGTATATTTTTACTCAGAAGGATCTGAATCTGAGACAGAGGAGGTGGCTCGAGTTGATCAAGGACTACGATTTGACTATTCAGTATCAGCCTGGGAAGGCGAATGTGGTAGCGGACGCTCTGAGCAGGAAGTCTTCTGGATTCTCAGGTATTCAGCTTACCTGTGATGACTTTCTGATTCGTGATTTGGAGAGATTGCAGTTGGAGGTGGTTTCCTCCAGTGATTTGGAGTTGGCTCAGATGAGTATTCAGTCTTCTTTGGAAGCACGGATTCAAGAAGCCCAGAAGTCAGATTCTGACTATTCGAAGTTGATAGCTCAGATTGGATCTGGTAAGACTCCTGAACTTCGAATTTCTGATTCTGGTGTTATTTTCTGTAAGAACAGGTTGTGGGTACCTGTGTTTGGAGACTTGAGGCAGGAGATTCTGTACGAATCTCATCATTCTGGCTACACTGTACATCCAGGCAGTGGTAAGATGTACGCTGACATGAAACTTTTGTTTTGGTGGCCTGGGATGAAGAAGGATGTGGCAGAGTTTGTGTCGAGATGCGAAGCCTGTCAGTTGGTGAAGGCAGAGCATCAGCGACCAGGTGGACTGTTGCAGTCGTTGCCTATCCCTGAATGGAAATGGGAGGAGGTAACGATGGATTTTGCGATGGGTTTTCCTCGATCTAGACAAGGACATGATGCCATTTGGGTGGTTGTAGATCGATTGACGAAGTCAGCCCATTTTCTTCCGATCAGACAGACGGATTCAGTTGATCGATTGGCACAGATTTATGTGAAGGAAATAGTCAGATTGCACGGTGTGCCTCGTGTGATCGTATCTGATCGAGATGGACGCTTTACTTCCAGACTTTGGAAAGGCATTCAGCAAGGCTTGGGTACGAAACTGCATTTCAGTACAGCCTTTCATCCTCAGACCGACGGACAGTCTGAGAGGACGATTCAGGTACTGGAAGATCTGTTGAGGCTTTGTGTTCTGGACTTTAGCGGAAGTTGGGAGGATCATATTCCGCTGATTGAGTTTGCTTATAACAACAGTTTTCAGTCCAGTATCGGTATGGCACCGTACGAGGCTTTGTATGGCAGGAAGTGTCGTACTCCTTTGACTCTGACGGAGGTCGGAGATAGACAGGCTTTGGGGGCCACTTTTGCTGATGAAACTGCTCAGAAGATCAATTTGATAAGAGAAAGATTGAAAGCTGCTCAAGATCGTCAGCAGAAGTATTACAATCAGAAGCACAGATTTGTTGAATTTCAGGTCGGTGACTTTGTGTATGTCAAAGTCAGCCCGATGAAAGGTGTGAGCAGATTTGGTCAGGTAAGCAAGCTTAGTCCAAGGTATGTTGGACCATTTGAGATTTTGGAAAGAATTGGAAAATCTGCTTATCGCCTATTGCTTTCTGAATCTATGCCGGATGTGCATAATGTGTTTCACGTATCCACTCTGAGGAAGTGGGTTTCAGACTCTGGGAAGAAGTTGTCAGCTGATGAGGTGGAGATTCAGGAGAATCTGGCGTACAAGGAAGAGCCAGAGCTTATTTTGGCGTACGACGTCCGAAAGTTAAGAAATAAAGAGATTCCGATGGTTAAAGTCCAGTGGAAGCACCGGACTGCACGGGAAGCAACTTGGGAGAAGGAGTCTGATATGAGACGGTCGTACCCGTACTTGTTTTGACTGAGTTTGGACTGGATAATGTCGAGGACGACATTTTTCTGAGTTGGGGAGATTGTAATATCAAGATCTGCTCCAGTATCGTCCAGGACGATCTGGGATCGTCCTGGGACGATCAGTGGAAATCAGCTCCAGATTTTGCCCAGTTTTGCTCCAGGTGATTTTCTGCAGGCATCGTCCAGGCCGATTGGAGACATCGGCCAGGCCGATCGGCACTGTAGAAAATATCGTCCATGCTATAGCCCTGAAGGGAGACCAGGCCGATCCTTTTGGTCGGATCGTCCCGGGACGATGCTGCGATCGGCCGGGCCGATCTGTGTATTATAAAGCTGATTTCAGTCGTTTTGAAGAGAGAGAAAATCAAAAATAAATATCTGATTTTTCTGAGGAGAGAGAAAGTCGAGGTGGATTTTGGAAAAGTGGATTTTCGGACGACGCGGAGCCGTTTTCGATCGAAGTGACTGTTGAGGAAATTGCTGTGCTCGAGGTAAGGCACATTCCGCCTTTCTCAATTTTCAGTTCCGTCGTGTTTGGCGGTATATTCTGTCCGGATTTCGTTTTCGTTAATGATTTTTGTCCGTATCTTTTGATCGGTTCAGTTTTTACCGCGTAACTTTCTGTATATTGTTGACGTGCCGAGTGTGCACATTTTGGTTATTTTCTGAAGATTTTCGTCCGGGTATTTTTGATTCGACTGTGTTTTTAGTCGACCGGATTTTTCTGTGAAATTGGAATTTATCTGTGCAGTAGAATAAAGGTTCTGAAATGTTGATATCTGTATTCTGTGCGAATTCGGTAAATTTTCTTTGCAGGAATTTTTGTGTAAATTCCGTATACTGCCGTTGTGCTGCCCGATTTTTGGGTAATTTCTGAATTGTCCGGATTTCTTCTGAATTGAAATGCTATGTGTATAAGCTATAAAAAGGGAGTTATAAGGGGCCTGGATCCTATGAGATTCAGTTAGTGAAACGGGAAATCTGAAATGAGCTCAATCTGAAATCTGATATCTGTTCTGTTCCGGATCCGATGAATTCTGTTTTGGTGCTATAAGCACATCTGTTTTGGTGCCGTGAGCACAAAGGGAGACATAAGGGGCCTGAATCCTATGAGATTCAGTCAGTGTCTGGGAAGGGAGGCATAAGGGGCCGGAATCCGTAGAGATTCCGTCAGTGTCAGGGCATTTAGCTATCTGTATCTGTACTATTTTCTGTATCTGTTCTGTTCTGTACGAAATTGTGATTATGACATGATATGATCCGTACGATTCTGATTTCTGATTCTGACTCTGTTGATTTGTTCTGTTCTGATACGATCTGTACGACTCTGATGTGATTTGATATCTGTCCGTAAGTTTTGATTTCCGATTCTGTTCCGACTTCTGATCTGATTTCTGTCTGATAAGTTTGGTTTTGTTTTCTGAGAATTTAGATTGGAGGTTTGTTGCTTTGCTGAGCTGTTGAGCTCACCCTTGCTTTCTGGTGGTTTTCAGGTTCTGGGAAGGGCAAGGAAGTCCAGGATTAGATTTCAGAGTCTGATCAGATTAGGTACTTTTGTACTTTTGATTTTTGTACAGTCATGGCTTTCCTGTTCTGTCTTTCTTTCTGTTGAAAGCCATGTACTGTTCTGTAGATGATTATTTTGAGGAAATGAAAAGATAGATGTTTTGTTCCGCTGCATTTGATGTTTTTAGTAGCTCTGTTGTTCTGTGTGTTTCTGTTGAGTTAAGAATTTGGAAGATCAGTTCAGTAACCTAATCCAAAGCCAGATCCTGGTTAGCTATTCTCCGTCGCGATCCGGCGCGGGCGGGATCCGTCTCGTCTCGGGTCGGGTCGTGACACCCGGACTTTGAATAACTCTATTTTGGATCAATCTAATTGGATGGATATGAATGAGTCCCTATCCACGCCTTGTGGGAGGAGGGTGATGATTTTGGTGATCATGTAAATGATGATATGTATAGTTTCATGGTGTGGTGTGTTGTTGATCAATCAGTACTCAATGACGGTGATAAAAGACGTAAAAATAAATCTAAGAAGAAACAGTCTTTGGGTTATCCCTTCGCTTTCAATGTCGTGGGCTTTATTGATGATTTGAACGATGATAAGGTCGCTCCTTGCTTATCATCTTGTTGGCCTAGGCTTGTTAGCAACCTTTGCAATAAGCCCTTATGGATGGTGGTTGCCTGTGTGGGTTGTAGGCTGATGTTGTGTTTATGAGTGGATGTCACCAATTAATGGTCCAAGCCTAGCTATGGGGTGATTGCAGGAAGCCTCACCATTTCCTGAGTCCGCTGTTGCTCCTTTTCCTGCATATTTAATTATTTGTTTTGTTGAGTTTGCTTTTATTTCTCGTTATCTAAAGTATCTTGGCTTCAACTATTTTTAGATCTTTATTGCAGTTCCCTTATCTTTTTTGGAATAAAATTTTATTTGAAAAAAAAAAGAGTAGATCACTTATAGAGAAGCCAGACAAATTTACAATAAATAAGCTAAAAAATACGAGGATTTAGGTTTAGCCTTCGTTTGGGACGACTTTTTTATTGCTTCTTAAAACAGCTTTTTAGTATAAAAAAGTAAAATTTTAAACAAAAAAAATTATTTTAAGAAGTAATAAAAAAATCGTCCCAAATGAAACATTAATCTCACATTAAATAGTTGAAAAATATAATTAAATAGAAATATCAAGATTACCTTTCATTTAGTTTACTACCTAGAGAAGTATTTTAGTCAAATATTCGATTGAGATCAACATGTCCTATAGATAAGGGCACCTATGATTCTTAGGTGGGGCTATACAATGACTAAATAAGATTCAAAGGCATATGATGCACAAAGTACCTCTAGATGATTGAATGTGCTCTTCATGCATAATAATTGATGAGCCTTTTTTTTTAAAGAATAATGATAGAAGTGAAGTAATCACACGTGCGAATGAGATTATTAAAATATGTGAGACTTTGAATTTAGTCTTATATTGAATAATTGAAAAAAAATATATGTTAACATATAAATATCAAGTGATTAGCTCACAACTATTTAACTAATGCTTTTGGTTTGAATTCAGATTTAACTATTGGTCTATCTAACACAACTTCATACCTATTTAGGTTTCGTTTGTTCACTCTGCTTCTTAAAATAACTTTTTAGTTAAAAAATTAAAAATTTTGTACTAAAATGCTGCTTTTAAAATGCAGAAAAAAAAGACGTCCATAATGAAGCCTTAATTTACTCCCAAAAGTCGGCAATAAAAAAAACACATTTCATTGTTACTCCCAAATGAGGCCTCAAATTTCACTAAAAAAGAAAAATAATAACTTTGGACATGATAATACAACAAAAACAAATTAAAATAAAATTATGACTTCATTTGGGACGGCTTTTTTATTGTTTTTTAAAGTAGCTTTTTAGTATAAAAATTAAAAATTGTGTACTCGAGAAGCAGCAAAAAAACCGTCTTTAGCAAAGTCTAAGAATGCTTATCTCAAAACTTTCCCATAAAAACAATAAATTATCATATCAATTTCAAATCTAACTCTTTTCAAAATAACAAATATTTATTATAATCCTAACAAACCTCCTATTACAAAACTATGCATACCATGACAATATTAAATAAAAACAAAAATCTAAAACCTTCTAAATTCCAATGTCATGGTCCAACTCATGCAACATGCCATTGCTTTGCTCCTCCATCACAGTGTCAAGCTATTACTTGTAAATCTGATTAGTTCCTATGACATTTCATTGATTAACATTACTGCAGCAATAATTTCTAGCGTTGAGAGTGGATAAAAGCTGTTCAATCTCATATAAAACAAACACATAAAAATGTTTCTAGTTCACATAAAGAGGAACAGCCCTTAATGCGCTACAGTTATGCCAGGGATGTTGGTGGGTGAACCTGGCTGGGTGTGCAGTAGCCATATTGATGCAGAAGTTCATGAAATGACAGAAGAGATAAAGGAAAGAATAATGTTTACCTCATATGGATATTTCCACCCACGTTTACTGAATTGAATTATGTCCTTCATCATTTGACAGAGATGGGAACAAAAAAAGGTTGTGAGTACATGCAAGAAGTCTAACTCAAAAGCTGCAACCTCAAGGTTCTGTCAACACCAATCTTCAATTTTCCAAAAAAGTTGAAAGAAGGAAAAGGGAAGATCAAAATTTAATTCAGGATTGTATGAATCTATCATCAGATGGCAGGCTCTTCAAGGATGAAAAGGTCGGAAAACAAAAATTCTTACAACAACAACAAAAATTCTTCATATTTATAAAAGTTTGCAAGGCGTCTGACAGAGAAGTACACATTGCTTACTTAGCTCAACTGTCATTTCAATCTAATACCATATTGAATCCAAAAACAAAGGGAAGCTGGTTAAAATTGTTTAATACAAACTTAAGTTTTATTTGGGACGACTTTCTTACTGCTCTTAAAGCAAATTTTTATTATAAAAATTAAATTTTTTAAGAAGTAATAAGAAAGCCGTCCCAAATAAAGCCTCAAACGCACTTTGATTACGTGCTGAGGCAGCTTTTGAAGATTAATCTCTGCTTCTGAACTTGTCACTAAGCAATAAAAGTATAAACATGGCTAAAAGCAAATAAAAGACATCAAAGATTTTCTGCATCCAACTTACAATAAGATTCACATCTGCTGCCTTCAATCAAAAGAGAGCCCATAGTACTCTCAGAAGATGAAATTTGCTCAAACCTTGACAACATAAGAAACCACACTAATTAACAGAAACAAGAAGCATATCTTGTTACAAATGAACTCAGAAAATTCATATTTTATCAGGAAATTATTGCAGGCATAATACTATGAGTAATTCGTTTAACAGAAACATGTATCAATTGCTTTGAGACATGGCCTATTACCATGGTAAATATGTGGACTTCAGAAAGGGTGTGGCCTATTACCATCCTTCATGAAAATTAGTTCAAATGAGCCTAAGGGAAAAATACTGCTAATGTGAGAACTGGTACAGAAATGTATAAATAGTAGGACATAACATAGCATTTTATAACATATAGATCATCGGTGATGTCAAACAAAAAAGGAAGTCACGCTACATAGTTAATTACATGACAAATATTTTAGAAGAACAAAGACAGGAGGCGATAAATTTCATAAAAACTTACAGAGATAGTTTTCAGGCGACAGATTTTTTATCAGCTGGAAACAATATTAGTCACCCCTACCAGCCTTGTTAGTACACGCTTAAGGTTTTAAGAATGTTAAAGAAAGATGTTTAAGAGATATTATTGTAATGAATTGTTTCTCACTAATCATTGGTAGGTTAATCCTACGTGGAGCCTCATGGAGAATCTAATTATAGAGTGGTGAAACAACTTAAAGAACATAAAGATGTTCTCATGATGGGCCAAGACGTGTACATTCATTAGTACATTACATTACATCTAAACAGTAAGAAAAGTAAGACATGCAATAGGACATCATATGAATGGACACGCAAAACTTTTTCTAATAGAAGCAAGTAATTAATATGAGTTGAAGTTTGAGAAAGTGCTGTTATTTCAAATGTGCTAAAGCTTGAATTGGTAATTCAGCATATATAACTTTGGCTTCGTTTGGGATGACTTTCTTATTACTTCTTAAAACAACATTCTAATTTAAAAAATAAAATTTTTATACTAAAAAGCTGATTTATGAAGCAATAGGGCCGTCTTTAGTGCAAAAGTACTGCTTAACTGCACACCCTTAAATTTTGAAGTTATCATGCCCAACTTTACCAGTCTTTAACCATGGTTATTGAGTTTTTAATGTATTTTTTAATCGATCTTATTGTATTTAAGTTAATTAGCACTGATTCAAATATCATTTATCATCTAAGATTAATTCAAAATTTTTCTATTTATTCAGGTGTAATTTTGTTATTTTTAATAAATCATGTATCTATAAACTATATCAATCACAAGTAAACCAAATGGATGTTATTAAGAAAAATGCAAAAAAAAATTAATATTATTATATCAAAAATAATTTATTAGTTTATTTACTTATTTTCAAAAAAACTGAAATAGAATTAATAGGCACATGGGCTTCTATTATTATTATGATTATAACAGATATATAATTTTCTTTTATTTTTTGTGTATTTCTTTCTAATTTTGTATAGTCATGATTTTTAGTTCAACATAACTTAAAGTTAACATACTTGAGGCAAGCTTGAAAATATGTAGGTCTTCGGGAACTTGATTAGCAAAATGCTTCAAGCATAGAGACTCCACCAAAAAAAAAAACCACTACAAGCATTCCACTTTTACTGCATCATAAAAATTCAGATTTAGAAATAGAAGCGACAATAATATTAACTTTCCAAACACTTGAAATAATTAAAAAAAAAAACATCTCAATTTGCCACTAACACAAGCAAATCAAGCAAAACAATTGTATCGTCATTGATGATAAACTTATTCGAGACACCAAATTTACAAAATTTTGGTTGAAGAAAGAAAGAAAAAAATATAAGTTTAAAGAAAATCTTTGTAAAAAGGAAAGAAATGGTTTAGTTACTATAAAAATTTACCTGTCAAGTTGCCAGCATAATTCATTCAATGCAGAAATAGAAACGGTTTAGTAATAGGGCTTTTGAAAGATAAATTTGAAGCTAGAAAGAAATTTAAAAAAAAAAATATTGTGAAAATTATAAGGTACGATTAAAAAAACTAAATCATTTTTTCATGATAATTTTCAGAGGATTATAGGAAAAGATCAGATACTTCAAGTAAAAGACGACAAAAAAATAAATAAAGCATTCAAGAGTTGAATTCAATCAAAGGGGAGGTTAAAAATTTTATCATGGTGAAAATCACGAATCTTTTTTAATGGCTTAGAAAGTGGGGCAAAAAAAAAAAAAGGAAAACCAAAAAACGTTGAGCAAAAGTAAGATAATATGTTCTAGCAAAATTAAAGATAATAACCAAAAGTTATTTGATTACGATATTTCAAGATATAAGAAATTAACACATGATCCTACCATGTGCACTGATCTGCATAGAAGAAGAAGGACAATTTATGCTCTAAGATAATAGATTTATTGGTTTCTATTGATGTCCACAGAACCTAGAGAATTCATGGATCCCACTGTTCATCTGCCTGCACTTGTACAAGAAGCTTTCAATATTGCTTGATCCACCTCACCAATCCATGGCATTGCTCCTTCATTCTTTTTTTATTATTAAATATAATAAAGATATGAATTCAAATATTCAAATAATTTATTTTTCTTTCTAGTTGTTTTTATATAGGAAAGTATGAATCATCTCCTCTATTTGTACTTAGTTTGTACTTTAAAATCTTTCAAGAATTGAATCAAGAAAAACATCCACAAGTTTTAACTGGTATAGGAGCAATTTCATTTGCTCTTACTAGTAATTTTCTTCATATTTTCTCACGTTCATTCCTGTTTCGTCACTTCTCATAGTTGGCAACAAAAGAAGAAACTACTCTGAGGTGAAAGGTCCATCTAGCCTAATCAACGGCAGCATCTCCCAGAGACCTTTATTGTTATTGGGCGCAATCTTAATGGGAAAAACCCTCTCAATTAATGATATTATTTGTCAGTACGAAAGGTAGTCAAGATTATCTTACAAGAGTGGTAAACACAATAACTGTAAAAGCCTAAAGTTTAAAATATTGAAGTTCGAAAATAATACGATGATGCCATGATTAATAGATTTCAAAAAAATAAAAATGAGAAAATTTTTCAAAAGCGTTCTTCATGACAAACAACAAGACAATGACTCTATCATAATACTTTTAACTCTTTAATGCGTATTGATAACATCTTGACATTTTTAACGAAATAGAATAGAGGTGCCCAAAAGATAGTCAACAATATCGAATGATGCTAGAAATGAGTGTGTAAGTTTCTACTCAGTCTAAATTAAAAATTTTATGATGTTCGTAGGAGAATATTAAGCATGAAGCCTCTTCACAATATTGGTGAGTCCTTTGAAGTTTGAAATGAAGAATACATGAGAAAGGTAACGTTGAGGGTACCTAATATTTCTCAATACTTCATCTCTGCCTCTACCGTCCATGGAACCCAATTCAAAAATGTGGAAAACCTTGGCATGATCATTGTCAGAAGACAGCCCACATAGAAAACCTCCTGACTTCAAATCAATGACAACACGAAATCTTGAAGTAGATGACAAATCTATCACCATTGAGACTCCAATGTCAGCAGACCTAAGTACATTCAACAAAGATCATAGACGGGTGCGGGCAAAAGAAGCTAATCCATGTAACTAGAATTTGGATAAGATCTTGGAATATGGGTTCTCTTACAATCAAATTAATAGAATTAATTAATATTATGATTCATAGGAAAATAAATATTTTATACATTCAGAAAACTAAATGGATTGGAGAGAAGGTTAAGAAGATTGATAGTTTAGGATTTAAACATAGGTATTGTGGTAGAAGTCATACTAGAAATGAAGTAGGTGTGATTAGGGGTGTAAATGAGTCGAGTCGAGTTTAGGCTTTATCGAACTCGGCTCGTTTGTTGTAAAGCGAGCTCGAACTCGAGTCGAGCTCGACAGCCGAGCTCAAACTCGAGCTCGTCCCATTGTAAACGAGCTCGAGCCAAATCGCAAGCCGGCTCGTGAGATATGAGCGGGAATTTTAAAATTTAGGCCGGATTTTTAAAACTTAAGAGGGATATTTAAAATTTAGTCAAAATTAAAAAAAAAAAAAGATGAAATGTTTAACATTTAAATAAAACTTAGGCGATTTTTATTAATTTTTTTTAATATTTCAATTAATAAATAAAATAAATTTATTTAAAAAATATTAATATTTATTCGAGCCAGCTCGCGAGCTCACAAGCCGAGCCGTCTCAAGCTCGAACTCGAGCTCGAGCTAGATAAACTCGGCTCGCGAGCCCATAAACAAGTCGAGCTTGAGCCTGCTCGCGAGCCGGCTCAGCTACTTACACCCCTAGGTGTTATTATAGATAAGAGTTTGAAGAATAATATTATAAAAATTGATAGAATTGGAGACAGAATTATTACTTTGAATATTATTGTTGATGGTAAAATTATTAATATTATAAGTGCTTATTCTCCTCAAATAAATTTAGATATGTATATAAAATTCAAATTTTGAAATGACTTAGAAGATAATTCAAAAGATATCTCTTGAAGAAATAGATTTTATTGGAGGAGATTTAAATGGACATGTTGGTAGAGACGTAGAGGATTTTAAAAGTATTCATGGTGGTTATGGGTTTGGAGCGACTAATGAAGGTGGTAAGACTACATTAGATTTTTCTCTAGCTTATGATTTTGTAATTGCTAATACCTTATTTAAGAAAATAGATTAGCATATCATCACTTACTAGAATAGATATAGTAAAACTCAGATTGATTATTTTCTTATAAGAAAAATAGACCACTTAAATTATAAAGATTGTAAAATTATTTCGAGTGAAAGTTTATATACTCAACATTGCTTATTAGTTTTCAACTTTAAGATGAAGGGCAGAATAAAAATATAGTAAAATGTTATTCTAAGATTAGATGGGGCATTTAAAAAACACTAACAAAATATTTTTTTAGAGTAAATTTGAGATCTTAAGATTTTGTCTGTGCGTGAGGAAGCTAATGTTATGTGGGTAAAAGTAATTAATAATATTAAGAATGTTGCAAAAGATGTACCTGAAATTTCAAAAGAAAAAGTTCCTAATAATAAAAATAGTTTGTGGTGGAATTAAAATGTGCAAGAAAATATAAAAAATAAAAAAATTATTATAATAATTGGTTTAGATGTAAAATTCTAAAAATTAGGAAAGATATAAAGAGGCTAGTAAGGTATCTAAAAAAGTAATCTGTGATACAAAAATTTTAACTTTTAAGGATTTATATAATAGATTAGATTCTAAAGAGAGCGAAAGATATATGTATAAGTTAGCCAAACAAAGAGAATAGGAGCAGTAAGGATTTAGTTAAAGTGAAGTGTATTAAGGATGAAGATAAAAAAAAATGCTTCTTTTAGAAAAGGATATTCAACAAAGGTGGATGAGATATTTTGCTAAGCTTTCAATGAAGATTTTGAGAATACGATTGATTTTAGTGACCTTAGCACTCTAAATGAACATATATATTTTATTTTTATCGGCGTATTAGTAAAACTAAAGTTAGAGAGACTTTAAAGAAAATGAAGTATGGAAAAACTAGTGGTCATAATGATATTCCAATAGAGGTGTGAAAATGCTTAGGAGATGAAGAAATTTCTTGGCTTAATAAGCTTTTTAATATTATTTTAATGACTAAAAAGATGCCAGATGAGTAGAGAATGAGTGTGTTGATTCCTATTTTTAAGAATAAAGTGATGCACAAGATTATGCAAATTATAGAGGAATTAAGTTGATGTGTCATACTTTAAAACTTTGGGAGAGAGTTATGGAGCATAGGTTAAGATGTGAAACTAATGTTTCTCAAAATCAATTTGGATTCATGCCGAGTAGGTCTACTATGAAAGCTATTCATTTATTGAGACAGTTAATGCAGAAGTTTAGAGAGAACAAGGAGGATCTACATATAATATTTATTGATTTAGAGAAAGCATATGATAAAGTTTCAAGAGAAGTGCTATGGAGAGTTCTAGAAGAGAAAGGAATTAATAATGCTTATATTTAAGTCATTAGGGATATGAATATAGGAGTTGTTGCTTGTGTTCAAACACAAGGTGATTTGACCAAGTATTTTCCCTATTTTAGTTGGATTACATCAAGGATCAGCCTTAAGCCCTTATCTTTTTGTGTTAGTCATGGATGTTCTCACCAGACATCTGCAAGAAGATGTCCCTTGGTCTATGCTTTTAGCTGATGATATTCTTCTTGTTGATAAGCCTAGAGAGGGAGTTGAAGGTAAACTTGAATTATGGAGGTCAACCTTAGAGTCTAAAGGTTTTCGTTTGATTGGATCTAAAGCTGAATACATGGAGTGTAATTTTAATAGTAATAGATTTAATTGGGGGGTTTGTGACTTTAAGCGATCAAGTCATTAATAAGTGTGCTTGTTTTAGATATCTTAGGTCTATTGTTCAGAGTGATGGTGAAATATATGGTGATATTATTAGTAGAATTCAAGTTGGATGACTGAAGTGGAGGAATGCTTCGAGTTTATTATGTGATAGAAAAATATCACTCAAACTTAAGGGAAAATTTTCTAAGATGGTAGTGAGACCTGCAATGCTTTATGGCGCAGAATCTTGGCCATTAAAAGAGAAGCATAATATCAAGTTAAGTGTTGCTGAGATTAGGATGCTTAGGTGGATGACTGGATTTACTCTTAGAGACAGGATACAAAACGAGCATATCCGTGAAAAGGTTGAAGTAGTTTCAATGATAGATAAGATTAGAGAGAGTCACCTTGGATGGTTTGGTCATGTAAAATGGCGTGATGACCCTGTTAGGAGAGTAGATATATTAGATTTGACCTATATTAAGAAAGGTAGAGGTAGACCTAAAAAGACTTAGTTAGAAAATATTAGAAATGACATTTCCTTATTAGATTAATATGAGAATTTAACTCTTAACACGACACAAAGGAGAAAAATGAATCATGTAGCCAACCCCACGTAGTGGGATAAAAGCTTGTTGTTGTTATTGTAATGAATTCCCCAAGCAAACACCAAAATCTCTACAAAACCTTCAAATATTGATTATGTTGTAAGCTCAGCTCTATTGTTGAAAAACATAAATCTTTGAATGCTCTCAAGACTACATTTGAAATGCAAGAACCTAGGTTGTCGACTTAGGTGTTTGGGTCACATGATTGACGATACTTCGGCCTTTCATTAGTATAAAACCATGCTCTGAAAACCTTATTGTTCAAATTGTAGATGGATCCCTTTCTACTATTGCTAGCATTGAATCTATGATACTATCAAATGACATTGTTTTTTAATTTGTACTTCATGTTCCAAAAGTGATTTGTAACATTCCTTCCATCAATAAAATCACAAAGATGTTGATTTTTTTATTAACTTCCTCTCAAACATATGTGAATTTTAGGCCTTAGATTTGGGGGAGAAGATTGATAGTGCTAAGATGGTTGCTGGTCTCTACCTTGTAAGGAATGAAGAAAATAGGTGTCAATAAAGGAAAAAAGGCATAGATACTTTCGTCCTCTAGCATGAATAATAGCAATTACATCACTAAGTTATCCAAATTTTCTGTACCTACCTTATTCAGATAAAATTCTAAATTTTATTAATCAAAATTTATAAATTTTCCAAGCACACTTGCAACTAGTTCCCTAATCACCCATACAAACCAACTCATCCATTTTCCCTGATCCATAGTGATATGTGAAGCCATCTATGGTCAACAATATCACCAGCTCTAAATGATTTGATAGTTCATTACATTCATTGGTGATCATTCCAAAACATTAAGTTAGCACAATATTTCAAATTTTACATAAGATTATGCAAACTCAATTTTGAGCTAAAGGCTACGTGTTTCATAGTGATGATGGATGTGATGCTATTATTCTACATTGCATCCTACCTATCAGATCAAGAGATTGTTCATCAAAGCATGTGTCACACACTCTTGCTAAAAAATATACATTTAATGTTAGTGGCTTGATCAATCATAATTTCCTCACATGTTCCAAAATATTTCTAAGGGGATGAAGTATTAATTAAAATAGTTCTCAACAATTGAACTCTCATCAAAACCTACCCAAAAGCTCAAATTATCTCATCCATTCCAACCAAAATCTTTGGAAGCACCTCTTTTGTTAATAATGCATCCTCAAGATTGTAGCAAATTTGAGCACAAACCACTCAAATGTATTTTCCTTGGGCACCCATTGAACAAAAAGTTGTATAGATGCTATCCAATGTCCACAAAAAGATTCTACACTACAATGGATATCATCTTCTTTGAAACTAACTCTTCTATACTAAAGCTAATATTCAGGGAAGAATTCCAGGCAATACCATATTTTGGAAATTGAGCTTGCTACAGATCCATTTAAGCCCTAACACCAGTCCATATGATCTCCACTTAAAATCTCATAATTTCTACAAACTCAAATGAAATCAGCAACAACCATTCGGAATCTCTACATAATATTATGTCTGAGGAAATGATTGTTTACTTGCAGAGGCCAAAAATCATATAAGGAACAAATATCCAAGCATCTCCTATATCAAACCATAAATAGGAACTAAATCTAGAGACCTCTCAACTTCACAATAGCAGCAAAAATCAATGAACTAACTTTACATGATCTTGATCAAATTATTAAAGTTAGGAAAGATGATAGATCTTACACCAACAACCTATCAACAATTCTGTCATATGACAAGTTAGCTTGTACCCTTTTAACCTCAGTTACATGAATTCCATACAACATTCAAGAAGCTCTTGGCAACTTCAATGAAAGGGTACGGTAATTGAAGAAATAAAATCCCTTAAAAATTTGATACTTGGGAAATAAAAGATTGTGTAATTCACCTAACCAATAAGGAAATTCTCCTTCCTCCTTTATTTATTAGTAAATGCAATAAAGATCCAAATTCAAATATTCAGATTAAATCTTATAATTTTCCATTCCTAGTTGTTTCTATCTATAAATGTTTCTGATATTTTTTTCTTATCAATGAAAAAACCGTGGATCATTTCCTTTACTTATTAGAGGACCTGTCCACATATTTCTACATAGATCAATCCTAGAGGAGATAGATGATTGAGATCATTAAATATAATTAGAAGACCATCCATGTCGATACCAACTCCCACTCAAGAAAAGATGGCAATTGGCATTCATGTAAAATTAGTTTACTCCAATATATATATAATAGTGGATCCCCCTTATACCATGAAGCTAGGCTACAAAGTCAAAATACATAAAATCTCAACATTTGGATATCCCTCAATCTTCTTCTCCCTCTTCTAAAGACATCAACCTCCTATCTTGACATCCTGATTTGACTCCCAAGAATAGAGGAGTCCTCTCTACATGATTTTCATCTTCTTTCCCAAAGTTAAAAAGTATCTTGGGTCAAAGCTTGCCCTCTCTTTGGCACTATCTTTTCCCTCATACTGACCATTAGGGACGGAGCCAGAACTTTTTTCATGTGGGGACACAAATTATTAAATTTAAAAATAACTTCAACTTTTTTCATTCGGGCTTGGAACTAGAATTTGTGATTTTTTTTTTTAAATCGTCATTATAAAAAGGTAGAATATATCTTTTTTTTTCATCTAATTTGGTTGAGTATTTTAAGATAGAATATATGATAAAAAAAAAACAATTGAGAATGTTAACTTTTGATATTCTTCTTACATATCACCTATAGTTTCTCTTTCCGAGTCTTTATATTTTGTAATCGTTGTACAATCGTTTCATTATTAACATTGTTAAATATATCTTTTTCAATATAAGTAAATAGATAATCATTAATCTAAGAGTTTTTCATACGATTGCGCAAACGGTTCTTTTATAATATTCATTGTAGAGAATACTCGTTCGACTGTTTCTATAGCATTTGACAATGTTAGAATAAGTTTTATAAGTAGGAACATCAAATGATAAATATTATTCTTCCAAGTCTCCATTAATTTCTGAGCAAGTTTTCTAATTCTTTTTAAATTCATGAATGCATCAGGCAATCTCACATCAACAATAAAATTTTCAATTTGTTTGGGATGAAATTAAGGATTATCGTTTTATATTTTTTTATTTCTTATGTTTTGGATGCTATGTAATTTTGGACTATTTTTTTTATATGTGCCTATGATGGAATCAACCCATAATCATGCTTAGGTTAGGTGCTCGTAGGTAATTTCTCTCCATTGGATTTCCACTTATGTTAAATTTGTTTCCTTGCTCCTTGGTGACTTCATGGGTATTTAATCTAGGGCTTTTTTTTTCTTATTGGGCTTGGCCCATTTCTGTCCATGTTAGTTAGCAGATTGATGTTCCCCATGCAATTTTGAATTCTCTGTTGATAGTTTTCCATGCAGATTTCCTGCTACTTGCCATTTACCCTCCTGTTCCCCATGCAGTTTCGGATTCTCTATTGCTGGATCTCCATGCAAATTTCTTGCTGCTGGTTGTTCATGTCCCCTCCTTGTTGATTCATAAACTAGTGTTTTATCTTCTCCAAAAGTGATTGTCTTGATTTGGCTTTTATTAGCTATTTGTGTGGCACATTTATGTGGGCAATTGGACCTTCTCCAATAAATTATGGCTGATTTGCTGCTAGAGGGGTTGTTGTTGGCTGAAACAAACCAAAATCCGAGGGTTTTCTTCCTAGCTTGAGAGCTATCTTCTTCCTACATCTATTTCTTCTTCTCGGTCTTCTATCTGTTTCTTCTCTCTACAGTTTCCATTCTACTTGTATCTTTCTTCTCCAAATATTATGAGTAAAAGGTGCTGTTGAGCCCATTTGTTGGTATTTGCCAGAGGAGTGCCAACTTGAGCAAGATCAAAATTTTTGTGGCAAACTACTGATTTGATTTTTCCTTTGAGCATCGTTCTCTAATTTTTAGATTTGCATGTGAGATGATCTTTTTAGGTTGTTCTACGGGTAGTTTATTTTATATTTTAGTTTGTTTCTTGCAAAGTTTCCTAATCATTTACTTATATCTGTTTACTATTAAGTTTCATTCTGTTGGTGTTGGTTTATGCTTTATTGAAGGAAATGTCTTGTTGCATTTATAGTGTTCTCCTACTTGTTTTAGAACCTAGTTAGTATCAATTGCCTAATATGATGAGATCTATTTCCTAAAAATCTACTAGAGGTATCAATTGCTCTTTATCAAAAACTAAAAATGAATAACATAGTTTCAAACATATCACACACAAGTAGCTCTGTATTTATTTTATCAAATTTATTATTGAGCTCTTAAAGTTGTATATATATTACAATATAAAATAATTCAATTTGATAATGATGTTTGTTTGTGCTAGTTTGAGCACAACGCCTTAATCTTAATCGCATTACAAATGTATCAATCATGTTTGGAATATCTATGTTATTCTTCTCACAAAATAGCCCAACTTCTTTAAACAAAGTATCTTATCCATCATCTCGTATAATTTGAAGCTTTTATTTTGATACCTAAATAAAACTTATGAAATTTATAATATTTTTATCCTTTCTTTGCAACATTTGTGATAACTCATTTGTAACTCTTAATATAACCTTCATCATATGCAAATTAAAAATAAATTCAAAATTTTATACATAATCAAATATGGCATATACTTCACATGTTTGCTCACTACTAGATCCGTTTTGTATTACTATCTCAAACACCTCAGTTAAAGATCAAAAAAAAAAAAAAATTAAACTGATGAGTAAACTATAATGTGCACCCCAACAAGTATCTCCGGGCTTTTAAAGAGTAATTTTTTGGCTCAAATTTCTACCTTTGATAACTCCTTCACTTTCAAGTTGCTCAATAATTTTGTTGTAATATTTTTCTCTTAGTATATCTCTTTTTTACACGAACTACCAACAATGTTTATTAAACTAACAATTGTATTAAAAAATGAAGCAATCTGGATTTGATTTTATACGACTACAACTAATACTAATTAGAGTTGATGCGTAAAATAATATACATATTAAACTGAGCAATTTTTTTTCATGATCAATGTTTTTAGTCTATTAAACACATCCAACATGTTGCGAGTTTCATCATAACATTGTCTACGTAGTTGTGCCACACTCAACCCATATTTTGCAAAAAGTGTTTCAATAGCCTTGTTTAGTGTTAAAAGGGATGTCTCGTCTGCATAAATAATTTTAATAAAATGCTCAATAACACAACCTTGTTTATCAACATAACATAATGCAATAACAACTTGTTTTTTGACTGATATATCATGGGATTCATCGAACCAAATTGTGAATACATAATTTTTTAATTCATTAACAATGACATTTGAAACCTCAATTGCAGAAGCATGTGTGATTTATTTTTGAATTTATGGAGTAATTAGTTGATTATTTCGATAAGTATTATCCAAAATAACTTTATTAATGTCATCATTATGACTAATAAGAAAGTATAGAAGTTCATGAAAATTATCTTGATTTTCATAATCTTCAGATTCATCAGGACTACGAAAGGCTAATTCTTGGTGCAAAAGGAAATGAACATAATCAACACTTACATTTAATCATGTATAATAATATTTATGATTTTAATTAGATCTTTTGAAAGCAAATTTAATATCTATTTTTTTATTCATTAAATCTTCACATTTTTGTCAATCAATATTACAAGCACTATTAACATTATCAATATAAACATGAAATCTTTTTTTTTTTTCAATTTCTAAAATTTTGTGTCAAAATTATCACCGCAAGCTTGCTCTCCAATTTCAAGTCAATATAGATAACAAAATAAACAATAAGCCGCATCCTTGGTGATACTACATTCTAATAAACTTTGCAATCATCAAACCAGGATTAAATTAATGCAATTTATTTCTAATTTGTGTATGCAAGAATTCATGATCACGTTGTTGATACGGTCCTTTTTGTAAGTAATATCTCCACATACTATCTCTCTTATTTAGATGATAATCTAATTTTTTTTCTCAATTCAGGATAAGCAAGGATATCAACAAAATGTATTTCTACATGGCTTTGTTTAACTTGTATATTATTTTCACCATCTAAAATTTTCTAACCATCTCCTTCAACTTCTCTTTCAAAATACCTCTATATATGTAATTTGAGTGAAAACATAATTAATAAATTTATAATATTGAAAGACAAAATAAAGTATAAAAAATAACATAAATTCTTAACTTGTTTCGAGACTTTCCAATCTTCTGACCAATGTAGATGACTCCAAATTATTGAAATAATGACATTGTAATAATATGACAAAATAAAGAATAAATTAATTTTTCAAAAAACAAAAAAAAAAAAACATCACAAAAATTAATTGGAATTTGAATTTTTAAATATTTCTAAAAAATAAAAATTGCTTGATTTAAATCCTGAAATAGTGCAAAAATTATATAAACAGGCACACATAAATAAATATATAATTTGGACCTTATAAGAATTGGATTGAAATAAAATTAAAATTTGATGAGATTATTATTCATTCATAATGAAACCATGAATTAATAGTTATTTTGTTTCCTTCGCTTTATCCACTTCAGGCACAACTTTAAAAGAAAATCCTACTGCTAATAACATCAAGTACAATAAAAAAAATTGCATATATACCTTGATGTAAATATATAATTTTTCTCTTTTATAACTTATATGCCCCAAAAACAAACATTTACATTCACATAGAACAAAAAAAAAACCTCAATTAGTACAAAATAAATAGACCTTATATGCCCCACAAGCTACAGATAACCTAGAATTAGAAACTATTTAAGGCCAAAAAATAATAAAGGAAAAAAGGCGCTAAAATGGATGGTGCGTCGAGTTGATCCTATTCACTTTGGCAAAGAATCTCACAATCTTAGGCTGATATAGCAAATTCAAAAGCAGAAAACTCCCATGTCTTTTTTCGTTCATATATGAGGTGGGTACTGGAGAGACAAGCCAAGAGAGAGAGATACTTGCCGTGAAGCTACCAGCCGAGGACGAGGAAGACGAAGGAGCCGCCAAAATGCTATATGCATGAAAGAAGAAACAAACTTCGCAAGTTTGAGGAAGAGGAAGGAAAAATAATCTAAAGTTATTATTTTGTATTACCATAAATACTTTAATTAGTCGATAATTACGCAGACAGTGGGAGTCTGTACCCCCAGCTTAAATCCACCCCTGCTAACTACACGTATACATGCATATATACATACAATATATTCGAACACACAATGCATGAATATATTATTCACTAACCTCCTGTACTACTGCCCCCATGATAATAAGTGATTTTTCATTTAAATTGCACCATTATCATATATTATCAAATAGTTACATAGTAAGTATTAAATAGTGATATAATATATGGAGATGTCCAATTGTTGAGATAGTCATACAAGATGCTACATGAGATCCTTACCCATTTTATTGATCTGACAAATAATGCATGTTGACACGCATCTCTCTAAGAACCCTAGACTCCCCACTAGCAATTGAGTTACAAACAACTCCACGAGTCCACATGATGACTTGTAATCACCTCCACAACCATTGGACTAATCATGGGTGTACCTAGAGTACACAACATGTTTTATAATTGAAACTTGCATGGACGCCAACCCCTCTTCAACTTTTCAATGAAGTGTTCTTTAACCCCCAAAGTTATGTTATATGTCATCAACTACCACATTTGAAGATGTTTCTACACATTTTATAAGGACTGATTATGCAATTAAAAAAATCAAGTGTTACATTATTTTGAAAATCTGTCATCAAAGAGACAAAGACTTATCTCTTATCAAAGATGCATGATTGGATTATTTTGATTGCACTTGGATTAATTTCTTTTTATTATTTTTGCAAATCTAAAATCCTATTTATAAATAGAGGATGCTTACAAGAGGCTGAAAGATGGTTAAAAAAACTCAAGCAAACTCCCAATTTACCCCTGTTCTCTCAACCTCTCTCGGGTTTCTGTCCACTCGACTTCTATCTCTTTCTCTCTCCTATTCTCTCTCCCCCTATTCTTTTTTCTCTCTCTCCTCAATTCATAGTATGCACTTTTAATAACATTGGTAAAAGCTAAAGAGAAAAGAACATGTTGTTACAGAGCCGGCCTAGGACAAGCCAGCTGAACCGGTCCAACAGGGACCGATTCAAGTATATCGCAGGTGGAAGCGGGCAAAACCTGGAGGGGGCGGGGGTTTCATGGAGCCTTCTTGCTATTTTTAAACTATGATTAGAAGGGAAATTTTGAATGAAAAGGGTTGTTTAGGTATTTGTAAACTTCCTTTGGCTTTAATTAGTCTAGGGGAGGTTAGGGTTAGGGCATCTTGAGATTTGCTGAAATATTGAGATCAAGGGTTTGTTTTGGGCTCTACACTTGCTAGAGATTATGGAGAGTTTTCCTTCCTCACGAATTGAGGAAAATTATATCTTGCTTTGTGTTCTTGTTTATTATTTGAATCAAAGATTTTTCTTGGTGTTTCTGCTTCATTCTACAAACATTCTCGCATTGCTTTTGCTGATTTTTCATTGAAATCAGCCCTTTTGCTCACTGTTTTTGCCAATTATTGGTAGGATTGCTTGCAAACTCAAGTATTACCCTTGTGGTTATTGGCGAACTCAAGTACTTCCTATCAAATTGGTATCAGAGCGTTGTCTTGGGACCATCGATGGCTGAAATTCCGAAATTTCAGCAAGGGACCTTCATCCACAAGAGATCTTCTCAACAACCTTGGGAGGGAAGATGGCCGGAAGGAAAGTGGAAGTATTGGGGGGATATATTGGCCAACTGAAGACTGATTTGGAAGAAAGAACCGTTGATTTTCAAAACTAATTCTCTTACATCCATGAAAAGATGGATGGAAGGTTCACCGCCTTAGAAGAAATGATGAATAAAATGTTAGAGGGCAAACAAAATCTGACGACATCGAAAGCAAGGGAAGCCACCGGAGACAATGGGAATACTGAAGTGGAGATCCTTGAGGGGAATGGTTGAATGTCTACGCTAGAACCACTTTCTAGGGAGGAAATGAGCATGGGCTATGAGAGAAGAGGTGCTGAATTTTTGGGGAGAAGGGATGAATTTTCTTGTTGGGATGCTCAAGATGAAAGGAGAAGAGGGGAATATGAGGAAGGGCATGGGTACGATCGTCGGAGGGAAGATCGTGACCACTGGGGAGGCTTTTCCCCCTCGCGGAATGGTAGGTTATGGAGGAATTAGGGGAAACGGGAGAGACCCGAAGGTGAGGAAATTGAATATGTCCATCTTTGAGGGAGAGGATGCACATGGTTGGATCTAAAAGGTGGAGCGGTACTTTGCGGTCAATGGGTTGACAGAGGAGGAGAAACTAACAGCTGCAGAATTGTGTTTGGAAGGGAAGGCACTGGCGTGGAATCAATGGCGGGACATGAGGCGGCCCATTCGAAGCTGAAGAGAGTTCAAGGACTGTCTATTAGAGCGTTTCCGAACCAGTAGGGGAGGAGACTTCTACGAGCAGTTCTTTGCCCTGACACAGGAGGGGATAGTAGCAGATTACCGTGACCGGTTTGAGTATCTAGCGAGCAGGCTGAGACCGTGCTGGAGGGGAACTTCATGAAGGGGCTTAAACCGGAAATCAGAGCAGCCGATAGAGTGATGAGGCCGCGTGACTTGGAGGAGGCCATGGAATTGGCACAGCTGGTGGAGGACCAGAAGTAACTGGAGAGATGGGCTAGAGGCAGTAGCTCTGGGGGATCCTACAGAATGACTACTACTTTTCTAGCTCCCAAAAGAGTTCACCGGGAGGTTCACGAGAGGCACCAAAGGAGAGGACTGGAGGAGGGGGCCTGGAGGAAATTTCAAGAAGCTGACTGAGAAGGAAATCCAGAAGAAGAGAGCTAAGGGGTTGCGTTTCAGGTGCGATGAGAAATACATGTCAGGGCATAGGTGTAAGGACTGAACTCTTCAGGTTCTCACCATCTGTGATGATGAGGAAACTGAGAGAGGTGAGAGCGGGGTAATGGAGAGAGAAGAAGAGAAGTTATAGCTGAAGTCTCTCAAAACTCAGTGGTGGGATTCACATCAAATCACACCATGAAGGTAAAGGGAGAGATAGGGGATCGGGAGGTAGTGGTGTTGATCGATAGTAGGGCCACCCACAATTTCATCTCTAATCAGATTGTAAATCTATTGGGGGTAAAATTAGTGGACACAGGAGGATATGGAGTGATGATGGGCACGAAGAAGGTGGAGATGGAGAGAGGAGTTTGTAGGGGAGTGGTACTGACCATTCAAGGGATACGGGTGAGAGAGGATTTCATTCCCTTAGAATTGGGGAGTACCGATGTCATCCTGGGGATGAAATCGCTACAGACTTTGGGGGAGACAAAGGTCAACTGGGGTGCTCTGAGGATGGAATTGATGGTGGAAGGACAGAGGATGGTGATCCAGATGGATGCAGGGTTGTCTATGTCAGGAGTATCTCTCAAATCCATGATCATATCCATACAGGAAGAGGGAAGAGGATATTTGGTGGAGCTACAACGCTTGGAGAGGGTCAATGTGGGGGAAGAGGGAGACATTCCACTGGTGGTGCAACCACTCATACAACAGTTCAGAGAGGTTTTCCAGCCTCCTCAGGGCTTACCACTACCCAGAGAGCAGGAGCATGCAATCCTTCTGAAGGATGGGGCACCACCGATCAGTGTCTGACCTTACCGCTACCTCTAGATTCAGAAAGATGAAATTGAGAAGCTGATTAGGGAGATGTTAGAGGCAGGGGTCATCAGACCCAGTGTGAGTCATTTCTCTAGTCCAGTCTTATTAGTAAAAAAAAAAGATGGGAGCTGGAGGTTTTGTGTGGATTACAGACCTTTGAATAAGGAGACAGTACCAGATAAATTCCACATTCTAGTGATCGACGAGATATTAGATGAGCTGCACGAAGCAGTAGTGTTTTCCAAGATGGACCTGAAGTCAGGCTACCACCAAATCAGAATGAAGGAGGAGGATATTCAAAAGACGACATTTAGAATGCGCGAGGGGCACTAAGAGTTCTTGGTGATATCATTTGGGCTCACTAACGCCCCTGCTACTTTTCAATCTATGATGAATAGGATGTTCCAACAGTACCTCAGAAAGTTTGTGCTAGTTTTCTTTGATGAAATCTTGGTGTACAGCCGAACAGAGGAGGAGCATTTGGAGCACTTGAAAGAAGTTCTTAAGATCCTACAGGCCCATCAGCTGAAGGCTAACTTAAAGAAGTGCAGTTTCGACCAATCTAGGGTGGAATATTTGGGACATGTAGTGTCTCAAGAGGGAGTGACAGCCGACCAGTCAAAGATTGAGGCAATGCAGAAATGGCCAATGCCTAGGAATATAAGGGAGTTGCGGGGATTCCTAGGATTGACTGGCTACTACAGGAGGTTCGTGAAGGGGTACAATACCATCGCTTGGCCTTTGGTTGACCAATTGAAGAAGGACAATTTTTCGTGGGGAGAGGCAGCAACCAAGCATTTGAGAGGTTGAAGAAGGCCATGACGACAGTCCCGGTATTGGCTCTTCCAGATTTCAGTCAGATCTTTATAGTGGAGACCGATGCGTCAGGATATGGATTGGGAGCAGTGTTAATGCAGAATCACATGCCTATATCCTACTTTAGTCATGTGCTATCGACCAGGGCTCGATTGAAGTCCGTATACAAGAGAGAGTTGATGGTCACAGTCTTGGCCATTCAGAAATGGCATCCTTATCTACTGGGTAGACATTTCATCGTTTGTACGGATCAAAGGAGTTTAAAATACCTGTTGGAGCAAAGGATGGTGACTGAGAAATATCAGAGGTGGCTATCAAAGCTTTTAGGCTATGATTTTGAGATCCAGTACCGACCGGAGGTGGAAAATAAAGCGGTTGACGCTTTATCCAGATGTGTTGGGGAACTTCAGGGGCTCACAATTTCAGTACCACTGATGGTCAACAGGGGGGCATCAAGGAAGAAAGCATGCATAACAAAGAGCTAAAGAAGATCAGGGAAGATTTAAAGAAGGAATGTAGTAACCATTCGGGGTAATATCTGAAAGGAGAGAGATTGTTGCATCAAGAGAGGTTTATGATACCACGAACATTAGTACACATTCCTCACTTATTATAGGAATTTCACGGCAGTGCAATTGAGAGACATTCAGGAGTACAAAAGGCATATAGGAGGTTGGCATCGGAGCTCTACTGGAAGGGGATGTATAGGGATGTTGAGGAGATGGTGCAAGGTGTGAAGTGTGCCAGAAAAATAAATATATGGCAATGGCACCAGGAGGGTTACTCCAACCATTAGTACTTCCAAACAGAGTATCCATGGACTTCATCGACAGCCTACCCCGCTCAGAGGGATTCACTGTCATTTTAGTAGTGGTGGACCGACTTAGTAAGTATGCACATTTTATCCTCCTACGACATCCTTACACCGCAGTATTAGTGGCGGCAACATTTATCAGGGAAGTGGTTAGATTACACGGGATAATGAATCAATTGTGTCTGATAGAGACAAAGTGTTCCTTAGTCGGTTTTGATGAGAGCTTTTTAGGATGCAAGGCACTGTTCTCAAGAAAAGTACCGTCTACCATCCACAGACAGAGGTGGTGAACCGAAGCTTGGAGACATATTTGAGGTGTTTAGCTTCTGAAATACCACGGAAGTAGGCTAAATGGTTACCATGGGCGGAGTATTGGTATAATACTTTGTACCATTCTGCATCCCAAATGACTCCTTTCAAAGTGCTCTATGGAAGAGACCCCCCACACTTGGTGCATTATGGGAGGGGAAACACACCGGTCTCTTTAGTCAAACAATACTTAGAGGAGAGAGACTAGGTGTTGGAGGAGTTAAAGAAACATTTGGGGAGGGCAGAACAAATCATGAAAAAACAAGTAGATACACACGGGAGAAACATACAGTATAAAGTGGGGGAGAAGGTGTTCTTGAAGCTAAGGCCCTACAGGCAAAATTCAATGGCCAATAGGAGGAACGAGAAATTGGCACCGAGAAACTTTGGTCCCTATGAAATTCTGGAAAAGATTGGAGCTGTGGCGTATCGTCTGAAATTACCCTCCTCCGCTACCATACATCCGTGTTCCATGTGTCACAGTTGAGGAGAGCTCTAGGGGAGCATGTAATTAACGCAGAGTTACCAGCCACACTAACAGAGAGATTGGAGATGGTCATGGAACCCCTGGAGCTGAAAGGAGTAAGGTTGGATAAAAAGCGGAACAAGGAAGTTCTAATCAGATGGAAGCATGGTTTAAAATTGTGCAATATGAGGCTCGCCTTTGCGCAATTCCAGTAAAAAACGCCTCGATGCTTACGCCTCGAGTTCTTTTTATGAGGCTTGCGCCTCAATTTGGTTGAGGCCCGCCTTGAAGCCCGCCTCGCCTCACTGGCATGAGGCTTACGCCTCACGCTATATATATTAAAACTTACATAAATCTTGAAGTAAATGTCCGACATTTGTCTCTATAAGAGAGGAGGAAGGGGAGAGAGCAATTCACCATAATGATGATTCAAATGAAAAATCCCTTAGTGATTACAGTGCTGATATCTTATGAGTTCTTATGTGATATGTCATTGCTATTTATTTTTTAAAAATGGAATTATATGTTAATGAAAAAAATACTGGGATTTGGGAAAGATAGAATTTTGAGTTGAACTATATTTCATGCTGTCTTATTATTTAGATATTTTGATTTCACTTCATATCTTATGTTTTTTTATATTTTATATTATTCACTCATTAGTATATAAAAAAATTATCATTTTCTGTTTACGCAATCTTTTGATTTTGAGGCTTACGCCTCAAAACGCCTTGAGGCTTACGCCTCGCCTCACGAATGAAAAACGCCTCAATACCCGAATACGCAATTTTAAACATTGGATGGAAGGACATCCCCGAGTTCGAAGCCACTTGGGAACCGTACGACAGAGTGAGATTTCAGTTTCCTTCTTTTCACCTTGAAGAGTAAATGAGTTTTTGGGAGGGGAGTATTGTTACGGAGCCTGCCCAGAACAGGCCGGCTAAATCGGTCCAACAGGGATTGATTCAAGTATATCGCAGGCAAAAGCAGGCAGAACCTGGAGGAGGCGGAGGTTTTATGGAGCCTTCTTGCTATTTTTAAACTATGATTAGGAAGGAAATTTTGAATGAAAGGGGTTGTTTAGGTATTTGTAAATTTCATTTGGCTTTAATTAGTCTAGGGGAGGTTAGGGTTAGGGCATCTTGAGATTTGCGGCTCTACACTTGCTAGAGATTGTGGAGAGTTTTCCTTCCTCTCAAATTGAGGGAAATTGTATCTTGCTTTGTGTTCTTGTTTGTTATTTGAATCAAAGATTTTCCTTGGTGTTTCTGCTTCATTCTACAAACGTTCTCGCATTGCATTTGCTGATTTTTCATTGAAATCAGCCCTTTTGCTCACTGTTTTTGCCGATTATTGGTAGGATTGCTTGCGAACTCAAGTATTACCATTGTGGTTACTTGCGAACTCAAGTACTTCCTATCACATGTCCACTTGATACAATTCAGCCACTTTTCATTTACTTATTCTCAACAACTAAAAGGAATTAACATAAATTAAAAAAACTTGAATGTGCAACAAGAAGCTAGGTTTTAAAAAGGTGCAGAATTTGACACGGATCCCACACTAGAAACATGAAAAGCAAGTGGTGAACAAAGCACAAGTTAAATATTTTGAATACAAATAATTGTGCCCCCAATATCAACACTGATAATGACTAAAGGCAATAACTTCCATCTCCATTTTTTCTAGTATTAATCAGAAAGGGAAAAAAAGAAGGAATCTTTAATCTTTAAAGGTGCAGTAAACTACAGGCCTACATCAAAGCTCCTTTCTTTTGATCACCTAGAATTTTTTTGGTTTAGTTTTTTCACTATTTTGGTTTTAAGAGCTATTGCTATATTTCCATTTGACTGCTAATTTTTTGCTATTTTTAAAAAAATTCTTATAATGAAAGCTATTTTTTACCATTAGATCTACTAGAACGTGACACCTATAGAAAATTGTTATTCCACTTTTTCAACAAAAAAAAAAATTAATAATACACACAACAATTTTTAAACAAAATTTTTAAATCTATAAGTATCTTTAGAAAAAGCTGTAGCGACCTCAAACCGGGCAAACCGACCCTTGGAGTTCAATGTGTATGGAAAACATGGTTTTAAAAAAAGTTGTTATTTTCACCCATTTGAAGTGCGAAAATGAAATTATCGTATTCGAGAAGATCTTGAAAGAGCTTTGGAGTTTAATGTTAATTTCGATTTCGGTTCTAACATATTTTACTATTTTTCGAAGTATATTTTAGACCTTCAAGCAGCCAAAGAAACCCCTAACCATAACGGGATTTCCAAATCCATTGCAGGTCAAAATTGTTTAGAAAGTTTTCGCCAGACAAATTATGCACACTAATCATCCTCACCGCTATTTTGATGGCATTCCCTTTACTCTAAGCACAAAAACCCTAGGCAGAGGAAATGACTTGAAGGAGAAGGCAGCTACAAGAGATTGACATTGGTGCCTCACCTGAACGACATCAGCAATGGCAAGCAGATCGCCAACAAAGAAGAAGAGAAGGAAAGCAAGGAAGAACAGCAGACACTGCCGCGCGGGGAGAAGAGCTAGGAACCGCTAAGCTTCTTCCTCAAAACTAAGGAACAAAAATAGGGGAATTGGCATCATATTGATTTTTCAACTATTAAATTTGATATTAATGAGTAAAATGCAGTTTTTTTTAATTGCTTTTAATTTTTTTTAATATAAATATTTTAAATTTTAAATTTTTATTCTAAAAAAAAAAATATTTTAAAAAATAATAAAAAAATTATCCCAAATAAAATCTAAATCATTAAAATTTTGATCAAATAAAAAAAATGAGTTATATTAAATTATGATATTTAATATTTAAATAATAATTTAAAAAGATATTTAATAAAATATTAATTTTATAAATTATTAAATTTTATATATTATGCAAATAACTGCCTCAAAATAATATTTTACATACTAGTTAATTTTAAATATTTATAAAACTAACATATTTATATTTACTTAAATTTTCGCCTAAATATTAAATTTGTACAAAAATTTTAACATGTAATTTCCTTTTTTTAATTTCTAAAAATTTTATTATGGTGCTCATAAATACATAAATTTAATTATTCAAATATAAAACATAAATATTAATTTATAAATCATTATCATTTTAAAGTTATGTATCTAATTACTTAAGTTTTAATTGTTGAAATTTTGTTAATATTGAATATGAAATTATTTTGTTTAAGAAAAGATTAATCTCATTTTGAAGCAACCTTTGATTTATAGGATAAAGAATTTGTTCCTACCGAAGATCATTTATTTTACCTACGCAGCTCATCTTTGTTTGCTAATTAAGAGCTATGGTTGTCAAATAAGATGTCTTCTGCTCGAATTTTATGCATGTGAAGTGTGTGTAAATTTGTCATAATTCGCTCAAATGTCTCCAAAAAAAAATTCTTTTACCCATTCTGTTGAAAAGAAATGCTTGCATTTTCAAAAATTGCTATTGTTTTTATCAAATGAAGTATTTAATAAATGAATTAAATTTATATAATTATGCATTGTGATTCTATGAACACTATGAAGAGGCTAAGATGACACTAATGAACTTTACTAAAGCTTTTAAAATTATGAGAACTTATAATTTGATATTAATTTAGATTTCTTATCACAATCCTTCATGAGAAATATAATTTAATATGGACAAATGATATGAGTATGAGTCTATTTTGGATAGCTCTTTCATTGCTTTGTTTTTATAGAACAATTATAGCTCATTTTGACTAAAACTTTTGTTGTTTTCTCACCCTTTTAAAATTTTCTATACTTAGAAACTCCTTTTTATAACTAGAATTACTCATGTTTATGAAACAGTGCAATATTTCCAAATAGACCCTATATCTCTATAGAAATAACCAAAATATTAAGCATTATTTGACCTCAATAAAAAATACACTAAGAATAATGATTGGCAAGCTTTTTAATAATGCTATTAATAATAAAATTAAGAAGGCTAATAGCTCAATAATCATCAAATAAAAAATTATTTTTTTATTTGAAAAAGATAGAAATCTATTTTTGGCTAATAACTATTCAAAAGAGAGGAATGACACTTCTCTTTGCCTATCAAGTCCATTTTTGTTGAGAAAGTCAGACATTGGAGTTCCTCGAGTTATTAAATTCAAGAACATTGTGTCCAAGTAAACTCCTTAAATAGTTATATAAAGTTGGGAACTAATAGTTTATTGAGATTTAAGTTTTATTTGGGATTGTTTTTTTATTAGTTTGTAAAGCTAATTTTTAGTACAGAATTCACTTAAAAGCAGGAAAAAATAGTTATCTAAAACTATCCCAAACAAAACCATAGAAGAGATTTAAGTCAAATCATTGATAATTTTATAAAAAACTTTGCTATAAATAACCGAGCAGGAAGCTCCCTACTATACGAGAAATTATTCTATGAGGAGGCCGGACGTAGAACGTTGTTCGGAGACCAATCAAAATGCGCCACATCAGCAGTACCGAACAGTACTGAGCTACGATACTGAGCATAAGGATGACGTGACGCATTTTGATTAGTCTCTGGATAAGGTTTGACATCCGCACATAATAACTAATCCTGCTTTACAGCTAAAGCTTACCAAGTGTTAATAAGAGCTGCTAGAAGCACAAAGTGTACATCAATGCGTGTTCTTCGAAGAAAGAGACAAAACTTGAGAAACTTAGAGTAGCAGAAAAAAAAATCAAGTAAAATGCAAGTCTTCCTGCTGTCTTCTCAGGTAAAATGCAAGCCTTCTTTCTTCAAAGGAATACTCCACCTCCTCAATTGCTTTAGTAATGGTATTTGCTTCTGCTTCATAAGCAACGGAACATGGAGCAGGAGTGTTGGCCATCTTCATTGGAGTCGACACTGTTCCTGGAGTCTTAGGTGTTGCGATGGGCATCGCCTTCGGTGTCTTGTTTTGTTCCTCTGAAACTATGTTGTGGACTAGTTGAGTCGTCAATGGCAGATTGTTGGTTGGAGTCAGAGGGGCAAATGGCTTTCTATGATCAGATTGGAAAGCATTTGCATTTGTTGAATTGAAAGATAGTTTCTTTACTGGAATTCCAGCATCCAAAACTTTCTTGGCTACATGAATTCAAGTTTTGAGTGTGGTCAGTAGCCAAAGTTAATGCGAATTCAAGTTTTGAAGAAGTTCCAAGGAACAAACCAGGAGAAACAGAAGTGCACTCGTTTGCTCTCTTTGTTGTCTTAGTGCTGCATAGAAGATCTGGTTTTGTTGGCTGTAATGCAGCTGACCCTAGAGATAACCTTCGGCTTGCACCGCCTGTAGAAGTTCTTGGCAATTTCTTAGCGCTTTGTGGCTTGGAAGGGCTTGGCTTGGATCCAAAAAGTGCCTCTTGTTGAACAATTAGTTGACTTTGCAGTTTCTTCTGATCCTAAAATGTTATGTTAGAGCGTTAGAGCTTGTTAATGGGCATGGCAATGCACATATTGAATGTCAAAGGTAACAAGTAGTACCCTTTGCCTCTTTTTTTCTAGCTCTTTCTCCTGGCGCACAAAAGCATTTTCTTCTAGCATTGACAAAAGACGGACCTGCAGTAAGAGGAGATGAGATTTAGGGATGGAAACCAACAAGTATATCATAGCTCTCTTTTCTCAGACAATATCAAATTTGTTGGTTAAGGCTTCGTTTGGGACGGTTATTTTACTGCTTCTCTAAACAGTTTTTTAGTATAAAAGTTAAAATTTTTGTACTCAAAAGTTGCTTTAAAAAGTAAAAAAAAAATCGTCCCAAATTAAACCTAAATAGTAAGAATTGCTTACGCCATCATACGTAAAATCAGTTCCTCTTTCTTTCTCCCATGCTATGACTTTACAACATAAAGCCTCGACAATTCCTAAGAAGAATCATAAAAAATGATTTACGACAAGTTGTGGAGATAGGCATAGAAACAACCATCAAATAAAAGCATTAGTTGTTGAGATAGTTAAACTGAAATTAGACTAAAAGGAAAGCTAACCAGGAATCCTTTGAACTGTAGCTCGAGCTTTTTCAGCACGTTTTAGTGCGAGATGGGCTCCCCTACCAGCACTGTAACGGTTTTCATCCTAAAAGCAAACAGAATTAATGTAGTTAAGCAGCTATACGAAGAAGAATTTCAAAATGGCTGTATAACTAGTCAACAAGAATGCCTCACCCTGTTATACTCCTCTAGCCAGGCCTCTTCTTCGCATGCAGCCATCCATTTCTCAACCCTTTCAAGGATTTCTTTCCTACCAAAAGCTTCCTCTTTTATGCCTGAAATCTGGGCCTCAATCTGCTCCAAGATTAGAGAGGGGTCAATAGCACCTACAAAATAAAATATCACAATCAAAAGTATTAAATTAAAAACAGGAAAATAGGGAACCATGCAATTATCAGAACTTTGATTTGCCAAAAGTTTACCAGCTTCGATGGCTTCAATAGCAATTTCCAATTCACAGTTTCCTTTTGTAACCAAATGTGTGTTCTGGCGCATGACTTCTAGTTGGGCCGCCTTCTTTAGGACCAGCTCTTTCATCTTGCAACCTTTCAGTTGTTCAAGCCTCAAAACTTCTGCCTCCATCTGCGCATCATAAATTCCTAAAGTATAAGATCACTGTTTCCTAAAAGGTTGGTAAACATAACAATGCAAATGAGGAAAATCTGTTAGACCGGTCCAACCGGTTCACACGAGACCGGTCCGCGGAAACAGCCTCTACGTGCTGCTGAACATAACTGCCGGACAAATAGAGCTAATTATGAAGGATTTTTGAGGGATTTGGGAGGGAAATTTGAATGTAGGGACTGTTTAAGGATTTACTTTTGATTTGTATGCATTAAATAGTTTGTTTTCCTAGGGTTAGGGCATCTTGAATTTGGCTGAAATTTGAGATCTCTTAGATTTAGGTTTTTCTTTGGGCTCTAGCGGCGTCTAGAGATTTGGGAGAGATAGATTGTATCTTGTTAGTTTCCGTTCCCTTTTATCAAATAATACAAATTATCTACTATTTTTTGTGGTTTTGTGCGGAATTTGGTAGAGAAATCTCACTGTTTTGTGAAGATTGATAGGAAATACTTGAGATCTACATGTGCTTCTTATCAAAATCATGTCTATTTTTATCTCCCATTGTAGTCAACTCACAAAATTTATAAAGTCGGCTGAAAGAGAGTTTGGCTCTGTAATCTCATGCTCTGAAGCAGCAACATTACATGTTGCATTTTGAAACAGCTGCTGTTCTTCTATTGGTGTGTCCATCAGATTCCAAAGTTCCAGCAATGTAGTTGCAAGATCTTGAAGCTGTCGAAGATCAAACACTATCAGTATGGAAACACAAGTGGAATACTTGGCTAATAAAGTTACTTGCCTTGTTCATTCTTTGTACTTTAACCTCCCTCAGCTTATGTATGATAGATGCCAACCTTTCAATCACATCATTACTGACTATCTTTGACCCTTCAGCTTCATCCAAACTAGGGTGCACTTCAATCACTGTTCGCTTGAAATCTACCCCAAGAACTGTACATAATGCATTTAAAGTATTTAAATGTTCCAACACTTGCTTAAGCCGATCATCCTGTAGAAGAAGGCAATTAGAGAAGATCATATATTTAGAAAACAGAAGGCAATCAAAAGCCATTACCTTCTCCGTTTGTAGCGCCTCTAATTGTCTCTGAAATTCCTCGAACTTTCTTGTGGAAAGATCAGATTCATCTACAACAATCCTGGGCAGAGCTTGCCCATTAGGATGAATTTCACTTGAGATCTTCCTTATTTGTTCCATGATTTGAAGGAACTGTTTCAATCTAGCACTTTTCCTCTTTCTCATCTCTTCTAATTGAGGGTTGATAGCCATGAGCTCTTCTTTCAAACTTGTAGCATTTTGATTCGACTGCACAAAGTAATTTTAAGAACAAAACACACAAATAGATACTAGTCCTGATGAATAATAAATCTCAGCAACTTTGATTAAACACTTAGGAAGAAGATATGCTTCAGGTTATGGGAAAATTTAGACTCTTTTGAGGGCTTATTTGGTCTTGCAAATAAAAAACATGTTTACAAAACAATTCCATTTTCATTCATTTAGGTGCGAAAATGAATAATCATATTTAAGAGATGTTGAAGGTGTTCAGCGAGAATAAAATTAATATTGATTTCTAAGTTCATTGAATTAAATAATGGAATCAAATAAATTCATCATTTTCCAAAATCTGTTTTAACTTCAACCAACCAAATGGATCCTAAGTACCTTCTTAGACTGAAGACTGTAAATGATATAAACATGTAGTTTCCGCCAATTACTCCAAAAGGATAGGGGAAATAAGAATTAAGGAACATTTAGGCTTCGTTTGGAACGGCTTTCTTACTACTTTCTGAAGCAGTTTTTAGTACAATTTTTTTTGTTTAAGAAATTTTTGTACTAAAAAGTTACTTTTGAAAGAAGTAAGGAAGCATAGTTGAAAAAGGGAAAGGGGAATGAGAATTAAGGGATATTTATTTTGATAGAAGTGTTGTTGTAACAGTACACATGCCAATCAAGCACTAAATTTAACATGATCCAATGGAAGTGAGCGAAGACAAACCTGCTTGAGGTGAACAGGTCGCTCACCCATAGCAGAACAGATGGCAGCTAGCTCCGCTTCCACATCAGCTATTGCTTGGCGCAAATAGGCCCTTGAACGGTTGGCTAAATCAACCTTTCTCCTGTATACCTCAAGGCACTCTTGTTCTAGCTCGAGAAGCATTTTGTCTCTTTCAGCATCCGATTCTCCAACCTCATTCCATATCATCTAAATACAAGGAAAAAAAAAAGTCAACATATTGTACACCCTTCAGAGCAATTTAACGTTTAACAAAATTAATAGTTAACCTGAAGTTCATATAGAATAAAAAGAGAGAAAGTTTTGAATAACAGTAAAAGTATTTATATATGGAAAATTATAAAGAAAAAAAAACAAGAAATATTGTTATCTTCAATGCAAGCTTTAAATGACAGAAGTAAAAAAATTTACCTGAAGCTCATATAGAAGGGATTCACAGGTTGTTTCAATCTTTGAAAGCTGGTCACGAGGTGAAGGGCCCATTATGAGCTATATTTACACTCCACGTGGTCTAATTTAGAAAAGTTCGTGAAGGCAGGAAGATTGCACCTATAGTTTCTGCATCGCGTACAATAAATTGACAATCATAAGGTTGCTGAGTAGGATAAATTGGAACACTCCGACACATTGATAGAGACTCCCATAGATTTGTCAAAGCAAAATATCAAATGATGATACATAGTAAAAAAGAAGCTCTGAAAGTGCTAGTTGCAAAAAATCATATAGTGCCTTAAACGTGGCTTAAAAGAAAAACTGCCCATCATTTAAAAAAGAAAAATAACTGAGGTAAATGAGGCACAAATTCTGGTTAGCTAATGAAAGCTGATAATAAAAACACCCAAGTTCAACATCTATCAAAGATAAAGGATAAACGATATGTGCCCTTTTGGCGTAAAAAAAAAAAAAAAGCCTGAACAGGTTTCATTTATGGTTCCAAATTTTGCATAACATGTAAAAAATCAAGGAGCTGAAACATCGCAAATGGTTTCAACAGCTTATGCCTCAAGATAGCACTAAAATTTTGTTGTTTAGTTCATTTTCGCTTAGGTGCACATCAAGGTTTTCATTCAATGCAGATGACACAAGTGCCAAAAATAGACATCTAAAGTTCATGAACCTGAGATCTTTCAAAAAGGACTAGAATCAATCAAATTTAAGGTCAGCAGAACAAAAACTCCGCTTATTTGGTTCCATTATCCAACGTCCAAATTACTTGAACTAAGAAAAACCTCTTTTTGCTCCATGGATTAAAAGTCGGTACTATTTACTAAGATCAATCAGGTATAATCCCCGTCAATAAATTCCAAATGGAAGGTAAAAGCAAAGAAAAAACTGAAGCTAAGGGTGCAACCGAACTGACATGTACAGAGAACCACTCGATTTATTAAAAAGGAAGCCCTAGATAAATTCATTGTACAAGGAGAAAAGAAGCCCTAAGGGATCGTACATCGCCAAAGGAATTGTGCGATTTAGAGAGAAAGAAAATGTATTAGTCTTACCCGATTCGCAGAAGCGCAATAGTGCAGAGATCGGGTGCGAGATCACTTCGCGAGAGAGCTGGAGAGTGAAGAGGCTACGTTTGAAATTTAAATAAATAAAGAGAGGGACACAGAAAAGGGGCTTTTTAACATTGAAGCTTCAATAAATCTGATCCGTTTATTTCGGGGAAAAAAAAAGATCTGTTACTGATCTTTCGATCAGCTTGGAAATAACATCCATAAGGCCTGTATTTTGAAATGGACGGACAGGATTAGATGACCGTTAGAGAAGTTAAACTGCTGATGAAATATAATTTTTTTGCACAGCCCGAGGTTATTGAGAAATTATTAGATGCCAAGTTCGGACTTTAGTTTTGTATTCAGACTTTAATTAAATGAAGACACATAGCTTTAACGTGACCCGACAAACCGACCCATTTGTACACACTATATACAACTTGTATATAATGAGTGTAACTAGTATAAAGTGTGTGTACAAGAAGAATTTATACACATTTTGGACCCGGCCGGGTTGTCGGGTCACACTAGAAAAAAATACACGTGTCTTCATTTAATTGGAAGTCCGGATGTAGAGTTAAGTTCAAACTCTGCACGTAATAATTTCTCCCTTATGAGAGAAGTCAACCGCTTTATTTGTCATAATTGTGGTTAAACTTAGCTTTTGGAGATTGATAAATATTAAAAAAAATCTAAAGAAATCCCTTATGCAATTAATCTAACCTTGAAATTACTTATATATCTAAAATACGGAGTTTTTAAATTTGATTTCAATTTCAATTTCAATCTGGGGGGGGCGAGAGGGCGGGGGTGGTAATGAGTTCTTAAATTTTACATTAAAATAAAAATCATATGGACGAGAAAAAGATTTGATTTTTATGTCGCCATCAATGATATAAAATTTTGTATTTATGATAACATTATGATTCATCCATACAAAAATGAATTTTTCATGGACAATATTGAAGTTATGATCATAAAGAAATACTGAATAATCAAACAATAATACAGAAAAACTATATTAGGACGTACTCAGCTCTAGTCATGAATGCAATAGGAGTACTAACAATAAAAAATGAATGGAATTTGAATGCTTGGATGTATAAGATCTTCTTTAGGAAAAATTATTCTGTGCGGTCACCGAACGGTTCAGAGACGAATCAAAATGCACCATGTCACCTGACATCGAGCGGTACACATAAAAAAAAGACGTTGTGCGTTCTCATTCGTCTCTGGGCGCCCTTCGATGACCGCACATAATAATTTTTCCTTGTTAAGAGCTTCATAACTGTCTTTTATTTCTTATTTATGACAGTATTAAGTCATTCAGATCCATAAAAAGAATTACATTGATCATTAAGGACTATATATGATTTCTGCGTTAGATTTAAGAGTAGATGGCATGAATAATTAGTGATTTTTTTATCAATGTAATTTTGTGATGGAGCAAATGAGCTAGATTGGCATGGCCATAATTTACAGAATACTAAAAATCATTTTAGTTAAAATGATATGATAAATATTCTTCATTTGATTTCCATGTCATATTTTATGTATGAATTATTCATTTAGATGACAGAAAAATAAGTTTAGAAGTGAAGTGGCTAAGATTTCGTTTGGGACTGTTTTCTTACTGTTTTTAAAGCAATTTTTTAGTACACAAATTTTTAATTTTTGTACTAAAAAGTTGCTTTAAGAAACAGTAAAAAAACCATCCCAAACAAAACGTAAGAATAACTTTTCACAATCTCTCTTGTTTGACAAAGATATTTATGTGAAGTATATGATGTAGGGCAAAGATATTTTCATGGCATCGTTTACTTTTTACCTCCAAGTCTTAGACAAATGCTACATTTCTCATTTATTGTAGATGTTGATGGCAAAGAAGAAGAATCTGAGGATATAATTGAATATAATTATTGTTCGTAGCATTAATAATTTAGTATTGTGTGTAAATATCTACTGCATGGAAATGGAATTGATATTTGACAAAGATGTTATATGCTTCATTGGCTTGGAAAAAAACTTATGTAGGTCATACATAGAAAAATAAATTGCTTAATCAAGTTCATATATTCATTGCAATATCTTAAATAATCTAAGTTCCATATAATTAATATTTTTAAATTATTAATTTATATATATATGAGAAATAGTTATTTAATTTTGTGATGAAATTGTGACAAATTTGTGCAAAATTGATCATCCTTAAAATATTTGCAACAAACTTGTGACTATCTTAAGGCTAGAATATATTTTTATGTTAGAATATGTCTATGACAAGTGGGTTGTTACACTTGTGATGGGATCACTTTGTCCAACATATATAAGATCGTAGGAAGTCCATCGTTATTTTGTAATTGATGTATTATGTCATATGTTGATATTGTAATCCTTTGTAATAGACTTACATTCTATAATTTATAAAAAATTTAGGGGTGTATATATTTGACATGACCCGAAAATTGGACGCGAAAATTTCGGGTTCGGGTCAACTGCTCCCGAATCAGGTCGAGTTCGGGTTAGGACTTTTGACCTGTTTCAAAAATAGGTTCATGTTGACCTGAAAATCTGAAAAAGACCTGGAATGACCCGTCTACCCGCTCTGCCCACGTAGCCTGCCTCGCTGCCCACGTCGCATCAGCCATCGAGCCGCTGCCACATTGCTTTCCCCGCTACCTAGTGTGTCGACTTCCGCATAGCCTGCCCCACTGCCTCCTGTATGGCGTCTACCCAGTGCCTGCGACCGCAATGTCGCTGCCCACGATCTTGCTTCAGTTATCACGTCTGTCGCCCGTCACCGATGTCGCACATCTCCTTTACTGCGTTGCATCGCATGCCGCTGCCGCTACCGGCGTTGGAGTTACATGATTTATGCCGCTACCGAACCCGAAGCAAAGTTACGGGATTTGACTTACAGGTCAAGTCGGTTTGACCTAAATCTGAAATGAGTCAGGTTTTGGTCTTGAAAACCTATCCGTTTATAAAAACGGGTCATAGTTCTAATTCGGGTTGACCCAAATAGTGTTAGGCAGTTCCGGGTTCGACCCGTGACCCAAAATTGATACCCCCTACAAAAATTTATGATAACATACTATTTTGTTGCATTAAAAATTTATTACAAGAAATTTTTTTTTTTTTTAATGGTTTGTTTGCGATGAAATGTTCATTGCAATCATATGCTTGTAATGGATGTTCATGTTTTGATATTTGTAATATCCATCATATGTAAATTATGGTCTTTCCCCTTACAGTGTGGCAACTTTAGGTCCATCACGTCCACCACAATCCTACTAAAAAATTTATAAATAGTTATAACGTTCATAGATATTCTGCAAGGGTGCCTCCAAATCTTTCTTGAAGCCTTCCCTTAGGCTTTAAAAGGATTTTGATGCTATCCTAAAAAATGAAGTAGAATTGAAGGTAACCATGAATACACATATAGATATGTGTATGTATGTGCATGCGTGTGTGCGTGCGTGTATGTGAGAGAGAGAAATTTGGCTAATAAATAAGATTTTGAGAAATTGGAAAGTCAAATAGTTATTAAATAATATTTTGTGATTGGAAAGTATAACTAGTATCAAATAAACAAACTCAATCTTGGGTTTGATATTTGATAAATCAACACATGACAGTGATCTAGCCTTGACATGATAAAGTCCACTCTTAAAATTTGATGTAGTCAAACAAAAAGAAAGAATTTGAAAGCTGATAAAAAGAGATATTTTATTTACCATATAAGGAAAATTATATGAAATAAGTTTGCATTCATTTATTCATTATGGGACCTAGTTATAAAAAATAAGTGAGAAATCTCTAAAACAAGAGGACTTACATATCCATTATATTCGAGAATATTTAAATTCCTATTTAATTTAGATGAGTAATTTCATAGTATAAGGGGAGACTAAGGCCTCGTTTGGGACAATTTTCTCGCTTCTTTTTGAAGCAGCTTTCTAGCACAAAAAAATTAATTTTTGTATTAGAAAGGTGTTTTAAGAAGCATCAAGAAAACCGTCTCAGATGAAGCCTACGGCTTCGTTTGGGGCAGCTTTCTTAATGCTTTATAAAACAATTTTTTTGCACAAAAAATTTCAAGTTTAAAAAATTTTTATACTAAAAAATTAATTTAGTCTCAAACAAATCCTAAGTCAGCTTAGTTAAACAATTCCCTCAATATTATGTATCAGTCCCTATAATTTTGAATAAGTAAATTATAAATCAACTCATATAGTTTTTTCTATGTCATAATATAATCTTTCTTCTTATCTACTTTTAATTTAACTTTATTTTATTAGAATTAGGCTTTATTTGAGACGGCTTTCTTATTGTTTCTTAAAACAACTTTTTAGTATAAAAATAAAAAATTTTATACTAAAAATAAAAAATTTTATACTAAAAAGTTGCTTAAAAACAGCAAAAAAACAGTCTCAAGCAAAACCTATATAGCTGTGGGGAGCAATTATGAATACTTCATATCTCGAAAAGTCTTGCCTCTTAGGCTTAAGTAGGTCCTATATGCCACCATCTATGATAGTGACTTCAATACAATCTATCCCTAATAAATGCTCCATCCCCTTAAGATATAGACAAGGAGTATGAACTCCCCTCCATCTTCTCCACTGATAAATCATCTTATCTAATTAGATTTAGTATTAAACCAAGTTGCTTTGTTCCTCTCAGCTCCTTTTTCTTCAATTGCCCATATGAAAACATTTATGTATTTACCATTTGATCGTAATGAGGGAGAACCAATCCTCCGTCGTCTTATTTTGTGAGAGATTATTAGGTGCAGAGTGCGGATGGGGAGAACCGTCTGCACAAGCTTTATTCCGCGCTAGGTACCGGCACTCGGTACCGCTGGGTACCGCTAGGTACCCATATTTGTGCGGACGGTGCACACTCCGCACCTAATAATTTTTCTTATTTTAGAGTCAACATAGTACTATTCTTAGATGTCTGCTCGCTATCATTGTTTTTATGCATTATTATTAAGACTTGATTTGTGACATTTTTTTATTGCTTTCTAAAATAACTATTAAAAATGTTTAATTTAAAAAAAATTGTATTAAAAATTTACTTAATGAAGCAATGAGAAAGTTGTGACAAAAGAAATCTAAGTTGTAGAGTCTAATATTTATCTTATAACGAAGCATTATTTCGATTTTGTTACCGTTGATACGACAATTCTATTTTTTTTTTTTTTTAATGCTGCTCGAGTAAAGGAGACTTTATATATCTCCGAGAAATTAGGGATGTAATTCTCCATAATAAAATATGCGACGATAGCAGTAAGGTTTAGCTATTAATTAGGTAAACATGTTTAAAGTTCTTTTTTTTTTTTTTTTTGTGTTGATCTTCTTCCTTTACTTTTTTATTTTTTTATTTTTTATCTAAATTAGCAAAGGCTTTGTTAGGGGTGCAAAAGAGTTGAGTCGAGGTCTAGTCAAGCCTAACTCGAGCTCAATTTGCGAGTCAAATCCCAAGCTCGAACTCGAGTCAAGCTCAAAAGGCAAGCTCGAGCTCAGCTCATGCCACTGGAAACTAGCTCGCGACCCTTCTGCGGTCCGTCGGTTTGCCTTATGTCTTCCGCGGTTAGCATGCTCAAAAACGTAGTGTGCTTCGCCTTCTGTGGTTCCGAACGCGCAAACATCTTCCTCGGATCGCCCGCGCTTCACCTTCCGCATTTAATCAAGTTGCTAGACGAGAGATCGAGCCGAGCAACATCTGAAACAAACTCGAGCTTGATAATCCAATGAGCTCTAAATTTTGCTAGAGCTCGAAACTCGATAAGCTCGGCTTGCGAGCTTGTTAACGAGCAAGCCGACTCAGCTCACTTACACCCCTAGGCTTCCCTATTTCTCAATTGTTATATCAATTATTGATCTCCTCATAGAGGTAACGGTGTTGCCACCATGATCATCAGGTCAACACCCCACTATAAAAAATAATATCCTCACTAAATTTAATCATAAATAAATAACAAAATTATTAAATATATTTTAAAATAAGTAAAATAAAAAAAATTAATTAAAACTTATATTGCACGCAAATACAATGACTTTATGATTCATTCTGATCAATATTTAAATCAAAATATTCTCACCCAAATTTTATTTAATAAAATACTTTAAGGCCTATATGCCCAAGTGGCTTGCTTAATCAGTAGTGTTAATCTTCTTATTTAGTTGAATGCATCCGATGATCAAAGTCTTCTTATCATCTAATATTTTAATTTTATATATATATATATATATACTATGTAGATGATATAGTCGATGTAGTTATACCTTAAATTAAAGAATTGAATGTTGCAGTGATCAACTATAAAAATATAATTTTACAGCCTTTTTATTTTAAAAAAAAATTATGAATATTCATTGATGAATGGAAGGGAAGTTGTTTATTAATAAAATAATTTCAAAATTTCGATGCATCATTATATACTTATATTTTATTTTTTAAAAATTAGGGCAAAATATTCGACCTTATTATCCGATGTTACTAGCAGGTGGAGGTGTGAGTGAGTCAAGTCTATTCGTAAGAAGGCTCGAGCTCGGTTCGATAAATAGCTCATAGTCCGAGCTCGATGAGATAATAAGCCAAGCTTGATTCAGCTCTAACTCGACTTGTTAGCTCATGAGCTAGCTTGTTTAAAAACTTGGCTATAAAATCCACTTAATAGATATGAGTATTCAGGATTTTAAGTACAAGTTATTGGAAATATTTATAAATTACATATCACTTTCTTATATTAAGTTGTCGCGGATTAGAATATACACGGCGATAGAGTTAGAAAGTTTTCATCTCAGCGTTGTGCGGATATCCAGCACACAAACAAAAGATGAAAGAACACCAGGATTTTTACGTGGAAATCCTGGAATGGGAAAAAACCATGGGGCCTAGCCCAGTATGAAAGAATTCAACTAGTGTTTTCTTGAGGTACAAGAAGCTGACTCGTCCTTAAAATTTAGGATGATCAAATTACAATGATTCACTCCTGGATTGAAATTCAGTTACAAACAAGTTGTGTATTCGAGTTGGGCAGAATTCCAACGTCACTTGAAAGTCGGGCATAATTCTGGCGTCACTTAGGCAGAATTTTAGCATCACTTGGAAGACGGATGGAACTCAGGCGTCACTTGGGCAGAATTCCGGCGTCACTTGGAAGTCGGGCAGAATTTCGACGGCACTTAAACGTCGGGCGGAACTCCGACGATGGTCGAGAAGGAGTTTCTTCCCTCTTCTTATCTTCTTCTTCTCTTCTTCTTCTTGCTTGGGTCTCCTCTCAAGAGAAATGAGGGGGTATTTATAATTTTTTTAGGATGACATGACCCGTAAATAGGAGGATCAAGGGAAAATGTGGAGTGGTTCGGATGGACGGTTGATATTAAATCTCTTGATCGTGGACTATTCGTCAGACATTTGAAGGTCTTAATGATATTGGAGTTAGGCAATCTTGGGCTCGTTGGATTCATCTCGTCAAGCCGCTCGATTCGACTATAAGCATGTTATGTTTGGAAATCGTTTTTTAATCCAAATTGTGGTTTGAACCTTCCAACAGTGCTTCGGGTCTTCGATCCATACACATTTGGGCTCAGATCAAGTTGAATTTGATGTCGTTAGGTTTGTATTTTTGAGATGCTCAATTTGACTCTAAGTTTGCTGAAATCAGAGTTCAGATGATCCCATATTTAATTTTTGAAACTGCCAACCTAATTTTGCCTCGAGATTCGTGCTCGATCAAGATAATTTTTTGATGATATATCATAACACATGAGCGATGCCCCATCGACTGAGAAATTATTACATGTGGAGTCCGGATAGGAGAACAATCCTGATTTGCTGAGTATATATAAATACTCAGCAAATCAACAAATATTTAGTAAATATTCAATAAATACTCAGCAAGTATTTACAAAATCCTTGAGTATCTGTAACAAATACTTAGCAAATATTCAACAAATCTGGATTATTCTCCAATCCAGACTCTACATGTAATAATTTCTCCCGGAGACCACATCTCGCATCTCAAAGCAAGCGTAAACTTAAGAAAAACTTCAATAAAGAATTTGCTTTCTAATTAAGTATATTCATGTCAATTCCAAGTTTTCCACCGCTTCTCTCTTATGTGATTAAAAAAAAAAACCGTCTTCTCCAGGGCGAAGTCTTCCAAGAAAAATATTAGGGCTGTCAATTCGGGTCAACCTGTCGGGTTCGGGTCGAACCCGACCCGACCCAAATTTAAACGGGTCAACCCGAACCCGACCCGTTTTCTTAAACGGGTTAGACATTCCAACCCGGACCCGACCCGAGTGGGTTACGGGTTGACCCGACACGACCCGTTTACCCGAATAATCCTCATTTTTACACGGGTTGCCGGGTTAACCCGACCCGACAACCCGATAATTTGTTTTATATATATATATATATATATATATATATATATATATATATATATATATATTGCTTTTAAAGGTAAAAATGCATAGAGCAATAAGCCAATAATAAATAACATAAGATTACATATTTACATCATTTTTTGAATACAAGATTATCGGGTTACACTTATAATAAAATAAAAGATTACAAGTTAATAATTGACAAATGTCAAGTTACAACTTACAATACAAGATTTTTTTTTTTAATACAAGATTACAATTTACAAGTTACAATAAAATTAACTACAACCAGAAGTCTAGAACAGTAGAACAGCCGGAGTGGTGAGTGACGAGCTCATTTTTGTCTTTTACCCTTTAATGAACCTGCAACTCTGCAAGCCTGCAAAACAAAAGAATAAACAAATATTGGCTTATTAGGGCCGTAGGCTCAGGATGAACCTAGCAAAGAAACATCATATGCAACTAGAACAGGAAAAATGCCATCCAAAGTTACAAATTGGTAATTCTCTATTCAATTAAATAATATCTGCTCAAACCAAACCAATTTATAACTCGGTTGCATTTAACTGTGTCGCAACTAATGCATAACTTCACCAAGTTCTTCATCATCGCCTTATAATTTATAAACATCAGCATTCAGCCATTCAAACTGTAGGCCTAAGCATCTGCAAGCTGCAGCTGCTGCAGGTCATAGCCTATCAATTCGGGTTAAGCAGCTGCAATATGCTCAAACGGTCAAACCAAAACAATAGGCCTAAGCAGTTGCAATAATACAATATGCTCAAACCAAAACAGATTTGCAGCAATCCAATTATCCAATACCCAAAACATTCAAAGTTCAAACAGCTCATAGCCTCAGATAATCAGATTCCAATACCCAAATTCCAAAACAAAGATTAGTTCAGCTCAGCTCAGAGCAACAAAATCCAATACCAGTTCAAACTAACCATGACAGAAAATTAACATGAAAATTAACATGAATCAGTAATACCAAATCCATCAGTTCAGCTCAGAGCAATAAAATTCACCAGTTCAGCTCAGAGCAACAAAACAAAGATTAACATGAAGCAATAATACCAAATACCAGTTCAGCACTTCAGCTCAGAGCAACAAAACAGGATTAACTGCAGCAGGATTAACATAAATAACAGTCACCAGCAGTTATAACTCGAAATTAAAACCCATTAACATTACTGCAGCAGGATTAACAGCCACCAGTTCAGACTTTAAGTTCTATCTCGGTATCTCCAGGCTCCAGCATTCAGCCACCAGGCACGAGCCAAAGTGCCAAACAAGGCAGCACTGCAAGGCAGCAAGATTCAAGCATAAACTATAAACTTTATAAAGCACTAAAGCAGTGAACTGTGAACATAAAGCAGTGCATAAATAAGAATAAGAATTAAGATGCTAAATTCACTGAGTCTTGAGTGTTGATCGTTTGAGTTGCGTCGAAATTAAAACCCATTATATCATCCGTCACCGCATCAAGCTCTGGATCTTTGGATTCTACTACAAAAGCAGCAATAATGCAATATGAATTTGTTACCTTTTATACACTCATACACTAAATTCAATAAAATAATAACTGTTACCTTCATCACCAAACAACCAATCTTTTGTGCATACCAAAGCTTCCACAATATCATGTTTCAATGCACTTCGATATTGGTCGAGAACTCGACCACTATTGCTAAAAGTACTTTCAGATGCCATAGTGGAAATCGGTATACACAAAACATCACGAGCCATTCTTGCGACTTGAGGAAACCTGAACTGGTTTAATTTCCAATAATGTAAAATATCTAACTCAGAATTCCTATCAATTCTAGGATCATCCAAGTAACTTTCAAGCTCTGATTTTTTAGGCGTTGTTACGTCTACTTGAAAAGAATCATAATCCTGTGAAGTATTGACAAAAAATGAAGAATTGACTAAATTTAAACGTGAAGAATTGACAAAATTTAATGGAAAACAATATAACCTGAAGGAATTGTGATTTGAGAATTGTTGATGAAGTAGAAATTGAAGAAGTCCTTTGTGTTAATGGTTGGGATGTTTGTGATTCTGGGGTTAAGATTTCCTCATTGGTTGTTGCGTAGCAAGAAAATAAATTTTCCAAGTTTTCCTTCACCTTCTCAAGCTCGGCCATGTAATCCCCCACATACAATTTCTTGTAACACCACTCGACAAAGTTAAATTTGTATCTTGGGTCAAGAATTACAGCAATGGCTAAAATTACACTGAATTCTGACCAATACTTCTCAAATTTGGCAATCATGCCAAATGTCATTTTTTTAATATAATCCGGCCCACAAGACATTTCATACTTCAATGTGGCATATGCAGTAGAGATACATGGAAAATAAAGATTAGCAGTAGTGTACTTAGATCCAGAAATTGAATTAGTGATTTCATAAAAGGGTGCCAAAAACTTGCAAATGTTAATCATTTTGTCCCACTCAACATCTGTAGGGCAACACTTGTAGTTAGAGTCACCCAATTCTAAATGCATAAACGCACGTCTAAAGTAAATTGCATTATCCAACATAATAAAAGTTGAATTCCATCTAGTTGGTACGTCTTGCCTTAAACCTTTGGTATTTGAAAGATAACTTTGGCTCACACATTCAAGGAACTTTTGTTTTCTGGCTTGAGAACCCTTAACATATTTAATGCTCTCACGCACCTTTATAACAGATGAATCAATTTCTTTCAAACCTTCTTGCACAATAAGATTTATAATATGTGCACAACATCTGATATGGAAAAACTGACCATTGCATAGAAGACCACTATTCAAATTCAATCGATTTCGTAGAAAATCAACAGAAACAGTATTTGCAGAAGCATTGTCTAAAGTGATGCTAAAAAGTTTGCTATCCAGTTTCCATTCAATCAAAAATTGATGAAGTTTCTCAAATAATGCAAGTCCATCATGTGGAGGTGGCATGAAAGAAAAATTTATAACTTTTTTCTGCAATCTCCAGTTATTATTAACAAAATGTGCAGTCAAGCAAATAAAGCCATCTGTGTTGATGGAAGTCCATAGATCAGAAGTTAAAGATACTCTACCCTTACAACTACGTAGAATGGCTTCGATTTGAAGTTTTTCCTTATTAAACATCTTCTTGCAATCATTTCTTGCCGTATTTCTAGAAATAAACTGTAACTCAGGTCGTAAGTAACGAAGTAATGTTCTTAAACCTTCCCACTCCACACACTGAAATGGTAAATCATGCTGGACTATACATGCAGTAAATAAGCAACGAAATTCTTCAGAATCAAATTTATTTGAAATCATCGACAAAGAAGTGCTTGAGTTACTTTGAAGCATAAGTTGACCAATATCTTGAGACTTTTTCTTACAGTTTTGCAAGTGGCGTTTTAAATTTCCTGTACCATTTTTACTATCACATAAGTATTTTGCACCACAATTCTTACATTTGCAACGTTTTTTGCCATCATCTGCAAGTGGCAACATTTCAAAATGACCCCATACCGTAGAAGTCAACTTTCTCTTCTTTCTATGAACACTTCCCTCAGTTAGAATGGGATTGTTCAACTCATCACTATCACATTCCACTTCATTATCAACAGAAACATGCACATGTTCATTTATTTCATTATGCTCAGAAGGATTACTCGCAACAATTGTATTAGAATCCTGCATCTAAACATAAAAACACAAAATTAAACTCATAACATCAAGCAATTGTACTTTCATCAAGACTAGACAGCAAGCATCAAGCCATCAACAACTCATATTCTCATAACACAAGCAAAAAGCAATTGTACTTTCAACCACCGGTACAGCATATTGAAATCTTGCATTGATACTTAAAGCATTTTATTTCATCAATACTAGACAGCAACAGCAAGCAACCCGATAATTCCATGAGACCCATGCAACCAACAGAGTCAACAGAGTAACAGACATTAAGACATACCCGTAATCTCAACAGCAAAGGCCAAAGAGAGCCATAATCACAACATCAACAGAATTGATAAACTGTAATAGTAAATCACTAAACGAAACTCTAACTAACAGTATAACTATAAGAGAAGAAAGAAGCAGAAATTTTTAGCAAGAAAATGTGCAGCTGCAGCATACTGCCATACGGCCCATACTCCAGATTCCAGAAAACTAGATTAGTCGACCATGGCACATAGCCACAATGCCACATAGAGTGATAGAGTAATACACTCATACTCTGATACTCATAACTCATAAGGAACTAAAGGAAGAAGAAGAACTTATCCAAAAAAAACCCTAAACCGAAGCCATCAAATTATCAAACCACCATCAAAGTATCAAACATTCAAACCAACACAGCAACACTACAAATAATTAAGATTTAAGAGTTATTCAAGATATTACCAACCGTTGCAAGTCGCAACTGAGAAAATGGAGAAAGGAAGAGGATTCAAGGACGAAAAACCCTAAACCGAACCAGAATGCCAGATGCTTCAGAACTCAGAAGATCAGAAGAAGATATCAAGAAAATTTCATCAGCTACTCAACGATTCGTCGTTTTTACGGCTCCACCCCAGAGCGCGAGAGGCTGAGAGCGAGGAGAAACCCTAGAACCCTCTCGAACAGCGGAACAAGCGAGGCGAATAGCGATGAGAATGAGATGAGGCGATCGGATTCGGGATTTAAGTTTTTAATAAAACGAGTTAGCGGGTTAATCGGGTCGACCCGCGGGTTGACGGGTTGACCCAAACCCGACCCGAATTTATAAACGGGTCAAATCCTTCAACCCGTATCCGACCCGTTTCGTTCACGGGTTGACCCAAACCCGGATTTTTCGGGTCGGGTTCGGGTCGGGTTGGCGGGTCGTGTCAGAAATTGACAGCCCTAAAAAATATTAACATCAAGATGTCGTGATCGAATTTTTTGTTTGGATGGGCTAAATAAATTTTGAATTTATATTGAAATTAGTGCTAAATATAATATTTAATGATTGAATTAATCTTAATATAAAGAAAAAATCGTTAATCTCATGGGTTCTGATGCTAATCACGTAAGGACATCCTGATATAATTTGTATTCTCTTTAAAATATGTTTATTAAATTAAAAATATTATTTATTATCATTTTTTATTAAAATTAGGTTACTTTTTTTTTTTGTACAAAGCATGTTCTATATGAATTATTCTGAGATATATTGAGCTTCATGAGGCACTTCAAGTTTGAATTTGAGCATAACTAATGACTAAGCATTTATTTGCATTTGAGCTCAATTCAATTAGTTTGAGCCTACTCGACTTTTCCAAAAGATAATATAATTAAAAAAAAAAAAAGTTCACTGATGAAAATAATAGGTTTTTGTTTCATTTAGGATATAAGAGAGGTTATTCAATTTATAATGGATATATTCTCAAAAAATTATCTTGATCAAGCACGAATCTCGAAGCAAAATCAAACTGGAAACTTCAAAAATTAAAATCAAGAGCATTCGAACTCCGATTTCAGCGAGCTTATAGTCAAACTGAGCGTCTCGGAAATACGAACCCAACAACATCAAATTCAACCCAATCCGAGCCCAAATGGGTCCTAATCAAGGACCCAAAGCGCTGTTGGAAGGTTCAAACCACAATTTAAGTTACCAAACGGTCTCCGATTTTAACGAGCTTATACTCGAATCGAGCGGCTCGACGAGAAAAATCCAACGAGCCTAAGATCACCGAATTCCGTCATCACTAAGGCCTTCAAATGTCCAACGAACGGTGCACGATCGTAGGATTCAATATCGGCCGTCCATTCGACCACTCCCTATTCGCCCCTAATCTCACGACTATTTACGAGCTACGCCACTCCAGAAAAACTATAAATAGATCCCTCATTCTTCACAAAGGAAACTCAAGTGAAGAGAGAGAAGAAGAAGGGAAGAAGAAGAGAAAGGGGAAAAGGAGAATCCTCTCCTCCTCGACCACCGCCGGAGCTCTTCCCGCCGCCTGAATACGCCGGAACTCTGCTGGATTTTCGGGAAACGACGGGATTCTGCAAAACTTTGTAAATTTGCTTCAAGCTGTAATCTAATCGTCCTGATTTGTGGGACGAATTTAAGTCTGCCTTAAGCTTAGCTAGGATGGATAAGGGATGTATAGGGTATCTAGTGAAAATGGATATGATATAATTAGTTTAAGTTGATTGGTCAAATTAAGTCCTACTAATCAATATAGGTTAATTAAGATAAAATCCACTAGGTCAATTAAATTGGATCTAAATCAAGGTATGATGTCTAATTTGAATCCAAATAGGATGGAGGGTTAACTTTGATTCATTAGGTCAATTAGGTTCTAGATCCGTAAATATAAATTTAGAAGGACCCATAACGGGTGGTCTAAGGAGTGCAATAGATGTCAAGGATGAATTCATTTAAGTTTAGATTAACTTAAGCTTCGTTAGAGTCTAAGTTAGATCAAATGATTAGAATATGATTGAGTGAATTCAATCTATTTGATGTATGTTCATATGGGTTTAAAATAATCTAGAATAATCCATATGAAGGGATTGGTTATTTGGGTTCCTTTGGTCTAAAATTATGTAGGGTTGACCATATGAAGGGAAGGACTATCTAAAATCCATAGGGCCAAAGAGTATAAGGAGCTTCTAGTCTTGTTTAATATAATGACAAAGTAGTATTAAGTCAAAATAGGTAGGCTTTGGATCATAACGTATTTTTGGATTAAATAAGCCATCTATGATCTTTCAAAAGCCAATCTATTCTTTTTTAATTAACTAAACAAAAATTCATTAAAAACAAATGATACACCGCAAGACCACACCAAGGCCACATCAGGGGGTTATAATCAGGAAAGAACAAAAAGCAACATGTTAAGAGTAATCTGAGGGAAACACAGCCAAATCAGAAGCAAATCAAAATCAAAATCAAAATTGAATCAAACTAGACTCAGACTGACAACTAGTTGCCAAGGAGAGGCCATCCAGAGAGGATCAAAAAATATGCCAAAAAATTAAGCCAACAAGCACCAAACCCACCGGACCACCAAGGTTACCCAAACCCTGGCCATCAAAGGTGCATGTAGTAAAACTGCTTCCTCATAGTCCATATTCAAAACAACCACGGCAGCCAAAGCTGAAAAAAGCTAAAAATCACAACCACGAAACTAGCCACAGTGAAAATCATTTCTTCTTAGACTTTCTTTTATGGTGCCTAACATAATTATCTAGCAAGCCAGTTTCCAAATTATTTTCAAAAGTATCCTCCCCCCAACAGACGACAAGTCATCATGAAGCCAATCACATTGCCACCGAACAGTGTCCCTAGCAAGTTGGGCTATTATATTAGCAGTTGAAATAACATAAATAGACACATCCACCAGAGACACCACACCGACCTCCCCTAAATCAATTAAGGACTCATCACCACCATTATCTAAAGAACAGAGTTAGTATAAGAGAGTTCCACACCATCAGTATGATTAGGACTCACTCTAAAATTAACATAGCAATTACTATCAAATAAAGCCGCACTGACAGGAGCCAAAAACGGAGAACCTTCACCCTCATCGGCACCACAAACAACATTAAGAACCGGTGAACCACCCGAACAAGTCGCAACAAAAGAAACCAGGACAACATGAGAATGAATAGAGCTAGACGAAATGGAAATAATCTTGCCATCTAAACTAGGAATTAAACCAACTCAAACTATCACCAATAATGTCACCACCAAGAGAAATAACAGACAAAGAAATAGGAGACACAGTCACACAAATCTCATGGTTACCGACAAGACTCACAGGCGATAAAACAACAAGAGATAAAACAACTACATTGGGATTAGGATCGATAGGAACATTATCACCTAAATCTCTAACATCCTCTTGAATGACCAAATCATAAGTAACCCAAAAATCAGGTTTAGATAAAGAAGGGATAGCAGCCATGCTAGCATCAAGAGGAGGCCAACAATCACCAAACAAAAGTCCAAGATGCTTACATTTGGCACAAAAGGGAGGAAAATCCTCCATAGTGACTTGTTGAAAATAACATAGTTTCTTTGGACCAATCCAAATTTTGTCCAAAAATTTCTACATAATATTAATTTCCACCAGCACACTAGCAACTAACGGGAGCGATCTCAAAGCAGTGGCATTATCTACCTTCAGTGGATTACCAAAGAGAATCCCCAAACCATTCAAGATATGGGTGAGAAAAAATAAGGACGCAGATTAGGGAAAGAAACCTAGATCGGAACAATGGGAGACTCAACCCCAATGTCATTAGAAGGAGACTATTTAGACACCTTCATGACGCAATTAAAAACCAAATAATACCTATGACAAAAAACCCTACTATTGTCAAGATCATTATCCACCTTATTGAGGATATGAGATTTATCCAACAAGGTAACATAGAACACACAATTTAACTAAATGTTGAAAAAAAAATAGAATTGAAGCGAGAGGAGGCCACCGCGAGGGGAAGAAACCAACAAGTGAAAATTTAAAGGGTTCGGCAAGAGCAAAAAACTCCTCTTCTTAAACCAAAAGAGAAGGAAAGCCATGAAAAGAAGACCATTTAAGGTTTGAAAATTTAGTAGGAGAAGACCCCGCTAAGGCTTCCAAAAACGAGCAGGACCGAGCCAATCCATCCAGAAAATCAGGATCAGCAAGTCGACAAATCACCATATCAGCAAAAGAAAAACACAAGAATAAAAAAATACGAAAGGGGAGAATAACTATTTAAATTAAGCTTAATTGATTAACTAGGTTATGCTAAATCTCAATTGAATTAAAGTTGATTAAATGGGTCCTATGGAAAAACTTATATACACTAAACCAAGCTACGCAACTAGGTTAGTCGAATAGGATGGTTTATTTAGGTTGGATCATGGATAAATTAAGGGATTAGTCTTTATGATCAACTCGATAGTAAGGTTAAGGGGATCATTTTGAGTTAACCTAAGTTAAGTCATGGTTAAATGAATGAAAGGTTTTTATTGATGTTGAAACTTATTCAATATGAATTAGGTTGTTAGACCTAAGATTATATGTTCCAGCGGCTAACCAAGAGGGGGGTGAATTAGTAATTAAAAATTTTTTCCTATTTTTTGAATTTTAAACCGAGAATAACTTTAGTGAATTTTGTAGAAAATGTTTTTCAACTACAAATTAAAAGTTAAAATTAAAAGCAGCGGAAAATAAAAAGACACAAAATTTATAGTGATTCGGTCAAACACGACCTACATCCACTCCCCAGAGGCACCCTCCGAGTATTGCACTAATACCACTAGTGACTCTCCTTTTGCACCCACAGCAAGGCGGAGAAGCCTTTACAAAACTCTCTTCAACCACTACCCGGTGCGGTAGAGAACCGTCATCCTTTTACACTCTTCCAGTGCATGTAGGCAGAGAACCGTCCGTCCTTTCACACTCTCCCAATGTAGGCAGAGAACCCTTCATCCTTTCACACTCTCCAAGTGTGAGTATAGAACCTTTCGGATGTTCACACTCTTCAAGTGTGGGCAGAGAACCCTTCGACTGTTCACACTCTCCAAGTGTAGGCAGAGAATCATTCGTCTGTTCACACTCTCCAAGTGTCGGCAGAGAACCGGATCTCCTTGACAGATCTTCTCACAAGAAATCTAGAAGGACGAGAGAAAAGAGCGAAGTAATCACAAATTATAAGTGGGGATTCTTACCTTTGAGTACCAAGTGAATCCTTCATGCTCCAGTAGTAAGAATCCTTCTTCAAACACTCTCTCACACTCTCTCCTTCACTCTCCCTTCAGTTAACACGAAGATCAATAGGCAAAAAGATTACAAGACAGTTTTAAGTGGACCTTATATAGTAAAGACACAAAAAATCATCCAAAAATTGCTGACTTTCAAGTCTATACACAGTCAATCGTCCCGGATGATCGTCATATCGTCCTGTACGAATAGTGTTAAAACAGTTGCATACGAACCCAATGTGCATTGGGACCAGTTGACTTCGTACACGATCATCGTCCGGTACGAACTATGTTCGTCCGGTACGAACTATGTTCGTCCGGTACGAACAGTTGTTTTAAAGCCGTAATAGAACATAACTACAAATGGTCTATATGTCAAAAGAGTAGAGAACATCGTCCTGGGATGAATGCTCATGTTCATCTGGACGAACAGCACAAACTTTGAAACCCAAGGACATCGTCCTGGAATGAACTGTCCATTTCATCTGGACGAACAGTATAGACTGAGAATCCAGAGGAAATCGTCTAGGGACGAACTAGCAATTTTGTATGGATGAATAATTCAATCTCAGAGTCCAGAGAATATCGTCCTGGGATGAACTAGCAATTTCGTCTAGACGAACAGTTCAATCTCAGAATTCAGAGAAGATCGTCCTTGGACGAACTAACAATTTCGTCTGGACGAACAATTTAATCTCAGAATCCAGTGAAGATCATCCTGGGACGAATCGTCCATTTCGTCCGGACTAACAGTTCATTGTGAGAATCCAGAGAGCATTGTCCAGGGACGAATAGGAAAATTCGTCTGAACGATCAGGACTTAGAAAAATTTTTCTCACTTTCTGTTCGTTCCATTGCTCTTTTGAGGGGATAACTAACTTGATCGTCCCGTACGAACTTGGTTCGTCCCGTACGATCAGTATGATTTTTTAAAGATCTCCCCAAGTGTGTGTGTGCTAAGCTACTCAATTACAAACATACTCTCTCAAACTCAATACAATGAAAAATATAAACTTTAATTTACAAAGTATCTCATGCTGAATTTGATTTTAAGTCTTCTTTAGTCTAGAGTTTGATTTTCCTGAAATATTAGTCCACACAAGAGCGAAAATAATTCTTCCAAAAAAATGTTAGGAGAATATAATACTTAAAATAATAGTATTTGGAATCATCAAAACTATACAAGTTGCAAGAATGTAAACCATGCAAATAGGAACTCTCTTAACAATTGAGTCAATTAGGGGCAATAAAATCCATCAGGAGATAAAATTAACATGTGGGCTAATAAAAGATTACTAGGATAATTCCTAGGTCATTAAATAAGATGAGCTAAGTAGAGTGAGCCATTAGACCACTTAGGATATGTTGGGCTAATTTAGAGCCCCCTTATGGCTAATCATAATGCACTCATGGTATACCATAGCATATGGGGTTGTGTCTCAAATTAATAAGAATTAAGTGTTAAGATTAGTAATATAACCTCTAGGAGCACTCTTGGGTAGGATAAAAATGTAGGCTAATGATAGGAGATACCTAAACTCAACTTGTGCAAGAAAAAAGATCAACAAATGAGCCTCAAACATATATAGTGGACATCTAAAACTATATTGAATGTGTTGGCATTGACTAAATTGATTAAACAACAATATAAAAGGAATGCCATAAATGAAATTAGAATTTATAAATATGATGGAGAGTATGTAACACACTAAGATCTAAAGGAGATATTGTGCCTACTTTCCTATAGACTTATAAATTTTAAACTCAACTTTTCATTCTTACCAGAGCCATCCATTTACTAAACAAAATAAGCATGCAAACAATCATCTAGAATACATCTATATGGTACTTCTTCCAAAATATATAAATCACAAAAGATCATAATACAAATATTGTCACAAAAGATTTAAATATATTCTGAACTACAAAATCATATATACCTTACAAAAATCAAGTTTATTGCTCTCTATCGTACTCAGTCTACTCAATTTTCCACATCCTCAGCCCAAACCTTGATTACACATTCTAAACCTCACAATTTCACTTAACATTGAATATAAAATGAGTATTTAACTTTATTAACATTAGTTACCTGAGTTTCTAAAAATAGATATTACATCCTCCCCTTCTAATAGAAAATGTATTCTCTGACATTCAAATCATAATAGATCTGGTTGACAAAGCTTTGTTTTCTTTTCTTTGGATTCTGAATCGGCCTATTATCGACCTCCTTAAATGTCTAGAATTTGGACTTATTTTATAGAATTTTAGATGAAATATTATAAACTTAATTTATCTGGTGCGATTTCTGGGCCTGTTCCGTGTGGATTGGCTTTGGCTGATGGTCTTGGTGAGCAGTATTCTTCATATGATTCACCCCTATGTGAATTGTCTGGTTGTGTTGTACCTTCCCATATTCGGGATGATGCCTCTTCTATTAAGTTGGTGTTAGCTAACCAGGTTCATGCTCAAACTGAGTTGGTTTCTTCTAAAAGATCAAAGGACAATATTGATGTTGTTAATGTCCCGATATCAGTTTTATCTGATGTTGAAACGAAAGAGCATGTGGCGATGTCTAGGAATAAATCAGTTATGGCTCAATCTGATTGGTTAATTTTAGAGGATTCATTTTCTTCCAGTGGGGAAGAATATGCTTTTCTTGATTGTGAGAAGGATAGCTCTGTTGTTCGTAATGTTATTAATGCGAGTGATTATAAGATTAGAAGGAAAGGCAATAAGAAGTAGGATTGTGATTTGGCTTGTGCTTTTTCGTGGACGGATTTCAATGGTTTGTTGGACAATGATGAGAAGGCCCCTGCAACCCCTATTTGGCTGAGCTGGTTGGCAACCTGGGTGTTTCGGCGCTGACTTTTGGATCATTTTTTCATCACCTACGGATGGTCCGTGCTTGGCTGTTAGGCTGGTGTTGGGGGCCTCTATTCCTAAGTCCCCATTTGCTGGTTTCTCTTTTTATTTTGGCTTTTTTGGGTTCACTTCTATGTATCCTAGATTGTTAGATAGGTTTAGCTCTTGCATCACTATTGCTTTTTATTAATAAAATGTTTTTGTTTAAAAAAAATTATAATAACTTGAATAAAAAATAGAACACTCTATTGGATGATTTGTGTTTATCCTCCTCCATTTAATATTATTTAGAAGTCTTATTTTTTTATGATATTATAATTGAAGATATTTTATTAGTCGAATTTGATATATATATATATATATATATATATATATATATATATATATATATATATATAATATATATATATATAATTTTTAGATTATTTGATTGAACTGCTACTCCCTAAAATAGCTGCCAAAATATATATATTAACTCTGCTCCTACTCCTTTCCTTTTTGTGAATTTTAAGAGAGTAAATTCAAATGATCAACTGCTAGATAGCTACCCTTAACTAAAATTCCTAATTATTGTTCATTCCCACGGATTAAATTTGGAATCTCATCAATTATAAGCACAATCTTATAACAATTGTTTAATAGAATTAAAGTATTATTATCATAATATAATTTTTATTAAATTTCATCAATAATGTAACTCATATTGATATGTTAGTCAAGAGTTTTGACTATCAATCAACAGGCCTTGAATTCGAGCCTTATGTATGTGATTCGTGTATGAATTTGACTTAAGTAGCCTAAATGTGCCAAAAAAAAATTCATCGCTAAATTAGTAGACATTTTAAATTTGAGTATTTTGATTAATCGTATTATATTTTAATTATTAATTAATATTAGAATTTGTTAAACCCCAAAATTCTTGTGCTTTTAACAAATTAAAAAATGACAAAATCAGAAAAATAATTTATCAGAATTTAATAATCATAAAATCAAACAAATTTCACATTTTTAATATTCTCAAAATTGACGAAATCAGAACTTTCAGATTTATTAAATTATATTAGCATTAAATATTATTCTAGAAGAAAGGTCGCCGGCTTACCCCTTTTGAAACGGACAAAAGGATGAGAAATTACGCTTAAAATTGATTTCTTCGCATCAATTATGAGTGTTCTCTTACATTCAGTGCATCTCCAACCCAAATTCAAACGCTGAATGGCGTAGCTCGTGAGATCCAGTATGGTGAACAGTGGGACGTCAATATTGACGTTGCACTGTTCATCTTCACTATTTTTCCGTCTCTACAGAACTTGTCGAAGAAACGTGTGAAATAAGAGAAAGTCGGTTTCCTTCACAAAAGGGGACAAAATAGAGTTCGATTGGAGATGAATCGCGGCATCTTTTAGTTTCACGGCATCTTGGAGTGAAAAATAAATTTTCCGTTGGAGATAGTTTCAGCCCACTTTTGCAATAAAAAAGAAAATTGTTTAGTTCAAAAGAGGGATTATTATTTGCGGAATCCAAACAGGAAGAACCATTTCGATTGCTGCGTATTTTATTTGCTGAGTATTTATAAATACTCAACAAATACCTAATAAATTAGCATATGCTTATAAAATCCTCAGCAAATACTCAACAAATACTCACAATTAATATTTACAAGAGTACTTAAAAATATACAACAAATTTGAATGATTCTCCTCATCCGGCTTTGTTTGGGACTGAATGATTTTTCTAATGCACTGCAAAACTACATCACATAAAATAAAATTTTAGAACTATTATAAAAATATACTTTTTAACACACAATTTTTTGAAAATATTATTAAAATAATAAAAATAAAAATTATGACTATGATTTTAAAAATAAAACAATAAACAATATGTGCCTCCATAAGCCGGACGCTTTCAAGTATGAATCATTAAATATTATACATTTTTTAAGAAAATATTTAGATGAATTAAAATAAACTCATATATTCATCCCCCAGGCTGCGTGTCGGAATATTATACCCTTATTCTTCGCCGCTTGAACCAGCTTATCTATGTTGTCTCATCTTAGAGAGTTTTAATTTTTAAAAGGAAATAAAACTTTAAGAGATGTTAATTTAATTTTGACATAATTCATAATTGAATTTGATTTAAATTAATTAAAGATAACTCAGATTTCATATATATTAGAAATTAGAAAATTTTAAAAATTAATTTTGAAATTGATACCCAATGAATTTATAAGAGAAAAAATAAAAGCCACCGGAAAAGAAAAGGCACATATATATATTATATGACTTTTTAATATAAAAAACTATACAATGCCTAGTCCTCAGCAGCTCCATAACACTCAAGATAACATTATTAAACTAATGACGCCTCATTATCTTAATTAATTAGGGGGTGATACTGATTACCAAGCCGGTGACCAGACTCACATACGGACAGCGGCAGCGGAGTACGCGAACCCTGAAAACTTCGCCGGCGTCTCAACCCTTATCCACTTCCCTGCAACAATGTCCAAAATCCAACTGCCATAACCCCCGCTGCCACCGGCGGCGGCTTCACCGTCTCTGGCGGCCCCCATCACGAAAACCTTGCCGCCTCCCATCGTTGCCATGCATGAAGTCCCCTTCATCCCCTCTGCTGCCTGAGCGGCCTCTTTCCACCCACTCTCTCCCCTATATTCCCTAGCCCCTCGCCTCCCCACGCACCACAACCCATCGCCTCCGGCGAAGCAGGCTGCGGAGTCCGATTCCTCAGAGCACACCCCTTCCTCACTCCGCCAAACCCCCTTCTCAGGATCGTACCACTCCGCCGAATCCGTAAACCGCCCCTGGGTCTCCGTTCCGTATCCACTTATCGCCCAGAATCTGCCCCCGATTGCCACTCCCTGACTCTCGTCTCTCTCCTCCGCCATCGCCGGCATCGCCGCCCATTCATCCGCCTCCACATCGTAAATCTCTGCCGTCCGCAGCGCGTTCTTCATTTCATCGTGCCCTCCAGCAACGTAAATCCTCCCGCCCACCGCCGCGCACGCGAAGAAAGACCGTGCGGCTGACATCGGCCTTCCCTTTCTCCACTCACCGGTGACCAGATCTACAATCCGCACATCTGGCACCGGGTCGAGCGTCACGGGATCCCATCCGCCGACGAGGATCAGCTTCCCTTCGACGGTGACGCACTGAGCGAACATCGGAATCGGATCCGGCGAGGCCAGGCGGTGCCAGGAACCGTCCGTGGCTATGTAGACGGATAAGGCGTAAACCGGCGGATGGAGATCGGCGGCGCTGTCAGGCTTACCTGTATCTTTGGCGTCACCAGCGATGGAAGCGGCGGTGCCGCCTAGAGCTTGAACGATAAAGATCAGATCCTCAGCCGAGCCGATTCTCTCACGGTGACGGCGGAAGGATGAAGCCGTCACTAAATCCCGCCAACGCCGGCAGATCGGCCTGAGGCCCGGAAGGAAGCGTTGTGGCACTCTCGCGATGCAGTCTAAGGCTATGTCGTCGGGGAGGCCGGGTATCAATGCTTGATCTTCCTCCATAAGGCCGACTCGGCTCTATCCCGATCTGTATTTCCAAAGTTTCGAAATAGAAAAACAAACTGATTTAGGTTATCGAAATTACTGGAAGAAAGGTGAGTAGTGAGGAGTGAGGAGGGGAGGACGGGGTTTATGTAGGCATGAAGTGCGGAAGGGGTGATGGTGATGAAGGATGCGTCACTTTACATGGCTATGATGGATGGTTGAGATTCCATCTATCCATGCATGAGTGGAATGGGTCCCTCTTGGATATGGATGAAGTTGAGTGCTTTGTACATGATCTTATTTAATGATGAGTGGTAACTCTCTTGACTATGTGGGCATGGAGAGGTCTTATTAACATATAGGGCCCATCATTTTATTAAACTTCAAAACTAATAATTTGATAGTTTTAGTGGTTTAAATTTTTATTAGCTTGAGGGAGAGTGTAGGTTAAAAAATCATGTAATTATGAATTTTTTTGCTCAATATTTAAAAAAAAAAAATGTAGATGTCAATAATTAAGTTATTATTATGTTGAAAACTCGAGTTTTATTTGATGTTTTAATATGGTTATAAATTCCATTAAATCAATATGAATCACTATTTTTAGCACTAATTACTTTTATAAAAAAACTTTTAAAATTAATTGGAGGGCCAACTATTATTTAATTTTATTAAATTTATATAGTTAAAAAGATAATTACATCGTGACATCTTTAATGATAACAAAATTGGATGATTGGTATTGATAAATCCTCAAGCTTATCAAATTGAATCAAACCACAGGATCAAGGGAGACCAACCCTTTCCCTCCCACTCGTCCTTCCTTGGACTTAGGGTTGGAACAATTTTATTTTTTAGAGCAGGCAAAATTAAAAAAACGGAAAAAATTTATAAGACAATATTTAAAATAAATTCTTATATTTCATTATAATTTATAAATAAAAAAAATACAAGCTTGCATTCTATTATATATTATTTGATAATGTTGCATTACAATTTCATTCGGAATCAAGTCAAATTAGTTATCTCTCTACTCTCTAAATAAAATTCAATGCCATATATATGAGTATTATACACTTTGAGGTAGTCCATATCATTTAAGTTATCCAATGCATAGTAATTTGTAAGCTTCATCTTCATAATATTTTTTTTTTTTGGGAAAAATGAATATTATAGATTTTTAGGGGTTATGCAGTCATAATTTAAATAAAATAATTATTTATCCATCATATGCTTAGACATCTAATAAACATCTTAGAACAACAAGGATATTCTAAAAGAATATAGAGAAAATGTGATACGTTAAACCACCTAAGGCTACCAAAAGTAAGTCTACGACTAGAACCATTTAGGATTTACTAAGGGGTAAAGTGAATACTGGCCCACTGAATTAAGTAGGGTCCACTAGAGTAGGAAAGTTTGTTTATGAAGTTGAAAGCTAGGTAAATGTGAGATTACTAGACCTCCTACATCTAGGTGGGGAAGATTAAAGTTAATTTCATTGAATCAATTAATTATGCCTAAATGGAATAATAAGTTCACTATGCTAATTACATAAGGACATAAAAGAGTTTAATATGTGGTATGAGTCATGATACAGTTTATCAAACTTGATCTATTGTTAACTTTGATAAGTAAATAAGTTTATGCATGTCACTTAGAACCAAGGGTGTGATTGTTCATTCAATTAATTATGACTCAATAAAATAATGGTTTCTACCCTTGAATTTCAATGTTATATTAGTATAAAATCTCTATGACTATTTAAGAATGCTAAGGTTCAAATATAACAAGATATAGATCCATTAGACTAGTTGGGTCAGATAAGATAGGTATCCTACTAATAGATTTTAAGCCTAAACTAAGGTAAATACACCAAACATCCTAGGACTATATCTGAAAGATTGGAGTCAAGTATTTTGAATTATTTATGACTTAGAACGATAGGTGTTACTAGGTTGATAGTTTAAGGAGAACGAGCATGCGAAGTCACAACAATGGTCATTAGTATATATTAAGCTAAATTAACATGTCTTCTAAGATTTTTAGGGTTAATAAAAGTTAATAAAACTAGATTATGCCACTAATTAAGGTCAATTGGATCTAGAAAGAAACACGGGTCATCACCTAGGTTTTAATTATGGTAGAAAAATATGAGTTTGGACATAGCTAAAATCACCATGGAATTTAGATCTAAAACTAGATTAGGTGAGACCATGGGAATTTGGGTCATCACCTAAGGATAGGCATAGATCCATAAATCCATTTTAATTAACTCCTCTAAATTTTGCAGATACGTGTGCTTTATTCGATCGGCAGGCAATAAGGCACGAACCTCTAACCAAATAAGAAAAAAAATGATTGTTTAGCCTTGAATCAGATTATTCAATTTAAATCGCTTAAATATAGAAAATATATTGATTGTTGAATGCAATCAATCCAATGCTTTTAATCTCAATTTATGAGATTGAATGTTGTTTGCTTCATCTCTTATCCATTAATAACACCATCAATCATTAAGAATATGAGGCGAAAGTGTCAATGATAATTGCATTTAAGCCCTAATAAATTCTAAGAGGTCCGTTAACTACCATTAGATATGGTTGGATTTCATTAGTGTAACCTAGGTCAAATTAGGTTCAAAAGAATTTCTAAAAATACCTCTAAACATGAGGAATTTTTTTTACCTCATGGCAGCGTATGATAGGTTAATTAAGCTTGCGTTTAGATAATTATGTCCCATCAAATTAATATGAAAAATAAAAAAATTATTTACGTATTATAACAAAACTATTTTAAAGAAGAGAATATGGGCGGGAGTGTTAAAAGTTGAGCCCTAAATGAATATAAATTTAATTGAATAAATAAAATAAATTATTAATATATAAATGTTGCGGGCTAGAATATACGCGGCGGTAGAGTTTACGAATTCGCGTCCGAGCATTGCACGAATATTCAGCACACAAACAGAAAAGAGAATGAACACCAAAGTTTTTACGTGGAAAACCCGAAATAGGGAAAAAACCACGGGGCCTCGCCCAGTTGTAAAGTTCCACTAGTATTTGTTTGAAGTACAAAGACCGATTCGTCTTACAAGTCAAGACGATCGATTTACAATCAACTTCTCCCAAAGTTACAAAGTTCTGCAAATTCCCGGCATTTCCTGAAAATCCGGCAAAGTTCCGGCGAATTCAGGCGGCGGGAAGAGCTCCGGCGGTGGTCGAGGAGAAGCTTCTTCCTTCTCTTCCTTCTTCTCTTCTTCTTCTCTCTCTTCACTTGAGTCCCCTTTGTGAAGAATGATGGCTCTATTTATAGTTTTTCTGGGATGGCATAGCTCTTAAATAGTTGTGAGATCAGGGATGAATATGGAGTGGTTGAATGGACGGCCGATATTGAAACCTACGATCGTTCACCATTTGTTAGACATTTGAAGGCCTTATTGATGTCGTAATTTGGCGATCTTGGGCTCGTTGGATTCGTCTCGTCGAGCCGCTCGATTCGAGTATAAGATCGTTAAAATCGGAGACCGTTTGGTAACTGAAATTGCGGTTTGAACCTTCCAACTGCGCTTCGGGTCCTTGGTTCTGATCCATTTGGGCTCGGATTGGGTCGAATTTGGTGTCGTTGGGTTCGTATTTCCGAGACGCTCAGTTTTACTATAAGCTCGCTGAAATCGGAGTTCAAATGCTCTTGATTTTAATTTTTGAAGTTTCCAACTAGCTTTTGTCTCGAGATTCGTGCCCGATCAAGCTAATTTTGTGATGCCGTATCAATAAATAATTATTATTTCACTCAAATGCTATTTAGATTTAAATGAGAATTTGACTTTTAACAAGACAAGGCGAAAAAAAAAAAAGATTCATGTAGCCAACTCCACTCCATGTAGTGGGATAAAAATTTGATGTTGCTGTCAAATGCTACTTAGACAATAATAACATCAAAATAATAGTTTTTAATTAACATTATAACCATCTTTGATAATTGACCTTTTTTAGAATTAGCATTTTTTGGGTAACTTCCTAATGTTTTATGTATAGCTCTTCGTTGCATGTGGAAATTAGAGTACATGGACCCCACCACACCAGTGGATGTTAAGAATGCATGACAAGTTGATTGTTTATGTAGGCCCCATATGTCGAAAGCTTCTAGAAGATTATCACATTATTTAAGATAAAACCAAAAACCAAAAATTAAAAAAATAATAATAAAAAATAAAAAATAAAAACCGCTGGCGGTTTCTCAGCATGAAATGGATGCGAGCCAATGGCTTTCGCGCGTTCAAACAGATGTTTTTCGTCTTTATCTTTGTTTTTAAATAAAAAATTTAAAGTATAAAATATAAATAACACGATATCTGTGAATAAAAAATTAGAATTAAGTGAGGATATTTTAGTTTGTATTTTTACAATGGCATTTTTGATATTTTACATTTACTGAAAATTTATACCACATCTATTAGGTTGATAAAAAAATATTTGTCAGAAAATAGAGGAGAGTGAGGGAATTAAAATAAATAAATAAATAAAAAAACAATGGGTTTTTGCATGCTTATATTTGTTTAAAACAAATTTAACAAATCATCTCATCAATTTGAGTTTAATTAATAAGTGGTGGATCCCGAAATGGCTCAGCCTCTTGTGGTGGCCAAAACTTCTCTTCATCTAGGGCCAAAACTCATACAATTTTCTCGGGACATAAATTCTTCTTGGTCTTTAGTATTGAGGTGTTGAACTTGTCTCAGGTGAGTTGTGAAGTCTCTTGCTCACAAATGGCATTTGCTTCCAGAGTTTGCTACTTAATACGAGTATTCATCAAGTTGAGTAAGGGATCTTGTCAAGAGAACTAATCAAAGGTATTTGCTATCTTTTCAAACGCTCGAAGTTCATGTCTATTGGATAGCTACCAACTAAATTCATTAGTTTAACATTCGTAGGACCATAAATTTTTCTCGTTGAGGACAAATTTGCTTTTTTTAAAAAATATCATAAATATTTCTCAATATATATGCTTATAACAATAAACCCTTAAATTTATGAGTGGACATAAATTGAGTATGTTTATAAAATTTATATTTATGTTAGAAAAAACATATATGAACTATAAATACATATTAAAATTTTGGAGGGACAAGTGCCCACGCTTAATTAAATGAACCTTTGATTATAGTCATTACAGGCTGTCTATGCATTTTTTCTTATATATATTGCATATTTTGTGTAGCTAACTGTGGCCTACAAATATATTTAGGTCATAAGATTATGTGTTGGAATATACATGACTTCTCTCTCTCTCTCTCTCTCTCTCTCTCTCTCTCTCTCTCTCTCTCTCTCTCTCTCTCTCTCCACCCACATTTATTATCTTCACGCTCAATCTATATCAAAATTAAAGTCTTTATGTATTCCAAGGACAACATTAGATTTGACATTTATAAAACTGCAATAAGTGTATAATTGCTGATGACTAAGTATAAGGTTACAAAACATTCCAATGATAGATAAATATCTTTACAAAAAGAGTTGATTAATTACTACATCAACTTTAATAAATCAACCATATGAAGGATCTTCTAACAAGCTTGATTGAATGAATATTTAATGTTTCATATATGAAGCCCTCCTTATTCAATCACTTCGATAGTGAGACTTATATACATCTTTTATATGTGAGGTCATCTCACCCTGAGATATTACATAATCTATTTTTTATGATGAGTTGTACCTCCTAGAGGAAAGTATCATAGAAAATATTCCCCATTTTTATCATAATAAATGTGGAGTATAACATGTGAATGCTTTTTTATGTGTGTGGACATTATTGAAGCTCAAGCACTAAAAAGTAGATATATACTTTGAACTACATCATTAGCTTTGAGTCAATGATTTACCCTTTAACCATTTGAGTAGATAAAATAACATGTAGATTTCTTTTCATCATATTTAAGAAAGAATCACTAAGGTGGTTCTCTTATTTGTCACTTGGTAAAATTAGTTCTTTTAGTTATTTTATGCTTTAATTTATAGAAGCCAATCAATAATTTTAAAGCTATACTAAGAATGAGGCAGGAGAAAAATGAGTCTCTCACCATTTAATAAGTCACTTTTAGTGCAAGATGCTAAACATGTAAGATTTAGAGTTTATCAGTGTACATACATCACTCACTAAGGGCCTTAAAGAATATCCTTTTCATTTAGATCTCAAACTAAGCAATCAAATATACAAGCTGAATTGCTAGGCTGATTAATAACCACATCAATATAGTAATAACTTTATTTGAACTTGAGTCTTTAGGCCATTCCAACATGAACCAATAGGGAATTCTTGTCAATATCATTAGGATTATGGAAGCATCTCACATTATAATGAAAAAAAGTAGATTGAGAAGATATGTTGCATCATCATCACAACGATCAATATATAGATTCTAAACTAAGAGGAATGAAATTTGTAGTCTAAAATATGGCTCATCGACAAGAAGGAACCACCTATATAGTCTAGGCATCTTACTTATACCTTAAGGAGATCATAGATGCAACATACGAGTAATAATTTCTTTTGGGCATGTTTAAATAATGCTTGGTCTTATATAATCATGTTTTTCCCCACAAGGAAAGTTAAACTAAGTTTAAGCTCTATTTCATTAGGCTTAGAAAAAGATTTGGTCTTTCTTAGTCCTAATCATAAGCAACCACTTTTAGCATAGGTTCATTAGGTATAATATAGGTTTAGCATTTTAGTCATTTTGATAAATATTTGACTTATGATAAATTTAGCTAAAAACATTTTTTTGGGTTAACACCTTATTTAAGTAGACTCAATTAGGTATGGTGAGGTTTCATAATGTGGTTTCATGGATATGGGTTCAATATTTTGCCTAAATTAGATCTTAAAATAGTTTTAAGTTAAGATTGAGCTAGCTTGAGTCAGCCTATGGTTAAGCTGTCTCTAAATATAAAATAGGTTGACCTTGGGTTGAAAAAAAAGTTTTAAGAATACATTTGGGCTTGTTGAATCAACCTGAATAGGCTCGTGAGTCAATAATCAAACTATGATTAAGGTTCTAGCTAGCCTAGTGTCAATTGGATGTGTAATTTGATCATCTCTAACTCATCATTTACTTAGTGATCTTGAGTGTGGACCATTATTCCGTGGGGCTTAGGGTGATCGTAATTTAATCAAGGTACACCACATTAAATAATTGGCTTGCAATGGCCCAAAAATTTAGCTAGACAAAGCCTAGGTCTAAATAATATATTAGGTCAAATTAGGCTAAGTTAAAGAAATATTTGATTTTCTTAGGGCCTAAATAGATCTTCAATATACCAATTAAAACATAGGAAATATTTATGATGCATTGATCAAACCATAATGTTATTTCTTGCACTAGGATTGATCAAGCAAGATTTGAATTTTAACCTTGAGACTATGCTTAACCAGTACAATTCAATATTAAAATCATACTAGCCAAGTTTAGCTACTCTATGAGTTCGATCAAAAGAGAGGCTAACACATGTAGGTTTTCCATCAGTAATGTTCCGGCGGATTATCCGCCGGACAACCAGCCAATATTTGACCGGCGGAACATCCGCCAGTTACACGGCCGCTACTCTCGGCAGATATAATACCATTGAAAAGTCCGCAAGTAATGCATGATTTTCCTGTTGTGTATTGATGTCATCAAACTTATGCGGTCATGAGTTATTTGGATTCATTTCATAAACTCTCTCTTTCTCATAGCAAGTTTTAACACTTTCAAAATTATTTTGCCTCTCAAACAATATAATGTCATTTTCAATTTATAGTGCTTAATTCGGATCATTTGAACTTGAATCAAAATACTATTGATTTTGGCGTCATTAGACCCATCCTATTAAAATATTTGTTTTTGCTATAAATTTGTTGAATTAAAAATTTAGACAATCTCAAATTCATTCTCAAAGCCTTTTAATTTAAATATTACGTAAATACTCGGACTCGTAGCGCATTTATTATTGATAAATTTGAGAACTTAATGATCCAGATTTAAATGATCATTCTTAACTCCTTACAAATATATAAAATAAAACTTTTATACTTTTAATAAACTAAGATTATAATTAATTTTATTCCCAAAAAAAAAAGATTATAATTAATTCAAAATCAATCCAATGATTCCTTGACAAGCTCGGGCCCAAATTAGTTCAAAAGTAGCTCACAATATATATGCTAGATATGATAATCTACATAACAGAAAGAGGTTAAAGAGCATGCGTCCAACCAACTCCACGTGGCATCAATAAACCTTCTAGGAGCTTCTAGAAACAATTTAATGGATGTCCGACCCTTCGTACGTTTATTGGGACCGCACTAACGTTATTCTTCACGCCCGTCACTAACAATTTTGCCCTTTTTTTTTTTTTTTGGAAGTTTCGAAATAAATAAAAATATTATTTTCTGGAAAAGCATAAAAGAATTGGGAATTTGCCACCGCCTTCGCGACTACTCTAATAGAAAACGGATACGTTATGTAGAGGGTCGGTGTCATGTTGTGGTCACTAAAGAGTTGATTGTCTGTTTCTTTAAGCAAAATAATGCATATGCATTGTGATCCATTTGGATTGTTATCCTTTCTTTTTTGGGCTTCTAGAAGGCCGCCTACAAGTACTTTTTTTTTAATAGAAATATTATAATTAAAGACTTTATTTTAATTGATGTCACATCATTATTTTTCATCAAGAGAATTAATAAAAATATTTGTCAAAATCACCTTCCTTATTTTAATCTAAGAAATTAAACTTCAAAGTAAAAAATTATATAAATTTATCTTATTTGTTTATAAAACAAATATATATAATTTTTTATTTAGATTCACTTGCAATTATTTGAATTTTTTTCTTATAATGAAAATAGATTTTATCTTTGTGCTTTATCAGTTATCAGTATGTGCAAGTCTTGATGGTGGAGGGGCTCTGGATTGTTTGTTGCTAGTAATATTTTGATGTGTCATATATGAACTTTTATGATATATTGTAATCAATTTATGATTACTTATGCGAACATCAAATAGAGCCAGTCTTGTCCCTTTTTTTGTTTATTTGATTCACTTTTATATTTCTTTCCTCTAGTCTGGAGAAAATTGGGTTAAAAAAAACTTCATCTAATTTTGGTTAGACGGAACATTAAAATTATTTAGATGGTAATTTGAGATGAGTGCAATACATAGATCATCAATTCTTATATTGCACTCATCTTAAAGTAACTCTAAATATCTTAAGATTTCCTAACAAAATTTCGTGCAAGATATCCTTGCTTTTTTTTTCTTCCTCTAAGCAACCGCATTAGTTAACAGATTGGTGTTGACATATGATGGAGGAGAAAGTGAAGATGATGACCATCATGTAAGGTGATATGATAATATAATTTCTTTTAAATTAAATCCTCTTTATATGATAGTCAATATTTTCATTATTGTAAATCATAAATTAAGATTTAATTTGACTAAATTATAAAATTAGAATAATTTGAGAATTATATGTAATAAGTTAGGGTGGAGAAATTGCCTATCTTCAAGAGAACCATATCACACAAACTATATCATGAAGAACTTGTGTGTACCCCATACATCTCATGACCATCGTGCTATGTACCTAACACATACTCATGACTATCATCTCAATACATTTTGTATCTCCACCAACAAGCACATACACGTAATTAATTATCACCACCATCATAATATGTATGCCTATCCATACTTAAAAAAAAAAAGTTTTTCCATACTTACAAATCACTATTATGAATGCCAAAATATTGTGCATGTCCATCAATACATACACATAACTACTCTCATCACCATCACAATATGTATGCCCATCAACCTTGCATGACACAATCACCATCATAACATTATATATGTCCATCAATATACGCACAAAATTATCATTATATTTGATATGTCACCAAAAATCATCTTCATCTAGCATCAATCTCAAGGCATATTCAGGTTGAAACTTTCTTAGGATCATCCAAACTTTGATTTAAGGAAACTTATAGTCAAACTGAATGTTTCAAAGAAATGAACCCAACAACATCAAAATTGGTAGAATTCGAGCCCAAATGATTCCAAATCAATTAACCGAAGCATATTTGGAAGCTTCAACACATTAATTGGAGGACTAAATGACCTCTAAATATGGCATGCTTATAATCGAATCGAGCGGCTTGACAAGATAAATCCAATGAGCCCAATATTGCTTAATTTTGACATCATTTCGGCACAAAAAAAAAAAAAGACAAACGCTCTATGATTGAGGGGATCAATATGGACCATCTCACAGAACACTTAAAATTTTTCTTTGTTCTTCTCAATATTTATTGGTTGTGCCACCCTAAAAAATCGATAAATAGAACCCTACTCTCTACAAGATGGGGGACTTGGACCTTTTGCATGAGATTGGAGAGAACTTTTAGGCTTCAAGGATCTAGAGCTCCACCCGATCTCTACCGTCGGTGAACTTCGGTTGATCATCATTGGACCACCTCTTGGCTACTGATCGTCATCGGATTTTCTCTCGACTTTGGTCGAACCACATCCCCATCACCATTACTCGTCCGACTGCTAATCACCACCGGACTTATGCTCGACCATTGTCAAACCACTTCCTGACTGCCAATCGTCGTTGGATCAATTCTTATATTGCACTCTTCATAAAGTAACTCTAAATAGCTTAAAATTTCCAGCTAAAATTTCGTGCAAGATATCCTTTCATATTTTTTTTCTTACTCTAAGTAGCAGCACTAGTTAATAGATTGGTGTTGACATTAATGATGATAAAGGAGAAAGTGAACGTGACGACCATAACGTAAGGTGATATGGTAATAAAATTTCTTTTAAATTAAATTCCTTTTATATGATAGTCAATACTCTCATTAATGTAAATCTTAAATTAAGATTTAATTTGAATAATTTATAAAAATAGAATAACTTGAGAATTATATGCAATAAGCTAGGGTGGAGAAATTGCCTATCTTCAAGAGAACCATATCATACAAGTTATATCATGAAGAATTTGTGTGCACCACATACAACTCATGAGCACCATGTTGTGTACCTAACACATACACATGACGATCATCTCCACCCATTTTATATCTCCACCCACAAGTACATACACATAACTAATTACCACCACCATCAAATATGTATGTCTATCCATACTTACAAATCACTATTATCAATGCCAAAATATTGTGCATGTCCATCAACACATACACATCACTACTCTCACCACCATCACAATATGTATGTCCATCAACACTTGCATGACACAATCACCATCATAACATTATGTACGCCGATTAATAGATGAACAAGATTATCATTATATACATGTTGTATCTCAATTTATTTTTTACTCAGAGATAGACAACCTTGCAAAATTCTAAGTTATTTTACAATGATGATAAAAGATGATGTAATTGACATGCATCTATCCCAACTCATATAAACTAAGATAGAAGCCAAATGAAAGCCTAGTCAAGTTTTCATTTCAAGAGATTATAATTGCTTTTAAATACCAGAACTCAAGTCCCAAACCTCCTTCAATGATTAATAGGATGATTTTAAGGTATTAAACTTATCTAATAAATGCATAAAAAAAATAAAAAAAGTTTCATTTGCAAATTGAAGGCAAGTTAGACTAGAAAGGTGAAAATCATTATCCAATCCCTAATAGCAAAAAATTATTGAGTTTTTTTTTTATGAAGAACACTTTTTAAGTGAGTAATGTGCATGAAAAATAAATTACTAATTTTTAAGTTTATTCTTCAGAAAAATATGACATAGTGAATAATGTACATCTTGAAAGATAAAATTTAGGTTTATTTTTTTAAGTTTAAATTTTATTAGAATTTAAATGAAATTTACTTTGATTTTTTTTAGAATTTGGTTTTTAATTAGTTATGAATTTTGCATGTTTCAAGTTCAATTAGAAAATTTTTCCCTTTTAGTAATTATGATTTGACTATTAACCATCAAAATGAACTCCAAAGTTCATAAATTTTAAATCACAAAAATATGATGGTTTGAAAAATTTTCTCTAAAAATTTGAGCTCACCACCAACCAGGATGGGGGGGGAGGTGAATTGTTTGTAAAACTATAACAATGGTGATGATAAGTTATTCAAATCAATATAACTTAAAGCATAAATGTTTCCAACATGCAATTTTCAAAAAAATAAATCACAAAAAAATTAAATGCAGAAAATAAAAATCAGAATGAACACACTAAAATTTTATAGTTGTTCGATCAAACAATGATTTACATCCACTCCTCAGAGTCCTCCTCTCTGGGTATTGCAATAAACATTTAATTAGCGTCTTTCATTTAGCCCATACAGCAAGGCAGAGAAGCCCTTATAAAAGCTATTCTACAAACCCGATGCGACACAATACCGGAATCCTTTTTCAGGCACCTGGTGAAGGCAGAGAACTTAAATTCTATTCCAACCTCCTAGTGAAGGAAGAAAACCTTAAAGATCTTCGATCATGAAGTTTTTCTTCCAAGAGCCACCCAAGAACACAAAAAGGACATTCGAAGGAACCAAGGCAAAATCTTGCTAGAGCAATCGTGTGAAACCCCCTCACATACAACCCCTCCTCCATCCTCTCCTATATCTCTTACAACTCCCTCTTAGAAAACTCAACAGCCAAAGATTTCCCAAAAATTTATTAAGAGAGCTTAAATATAAAAGGGTCTAAAAAATCCTAATTTTTTAATTAAGCCTTAACTATTTGTAGATGATCGTACAATATGATTAGTTCAAAAATCAAGTCAAGTACAATATGAAGGAACAGTACCAGGACGAACTGTTAAAAATCCGTATACTTGATCATTTAGTACGATCTGAAATTGCATAGTATGATTAGTTCAATTGTTATGTAATCGTACATGATAATTATGGGTACGACCGAAAATCGTCTCTGCCTATCATTTGGAAGATTTACATCGTACGATATGATTAGAGCAAAAATCAAGGGTTCGTCCAAAACGATTATCGGGACAAACATTCTTTGTATAGTATGATCTGAGTATCATACAATACAATCACCTATATTAATTAACCCTTAATTTTTTTTTTTTTTTTTTTTTTTTGGGAATATTTGGGGCGTTAGCCCATCTCATTTAGAAATGAAAGAAGTACAGGAAAAAGAATGTCACAAGCCCATACAAGAAACAGTCTGGGTAGTGACAAAACCCTATCAGCCATGACTGTTGAACAAAAAAGAAGCCAAAATATAAGAGGGAAAATTTAAAAACAGAGAAACTAAGGACTCAGATGCAAATTACTGAAATGTCGAAAGCCACAAAATTCATCTAAAAAGATGATAAAAGTTCCCCTGGTTGCCGAAGAGGACCGTCCAAGGGGAAACCCGTTGAATTTGCTGTCATCATTGTCCTGCAAAAAATAAGCCCCCCATTGCCAAAAACAAAAACGATCCAAGCTTGTGAACAGAGTCCAGCAGAATAGAAAAAGGCCTGGCCAACCAAATGCCATAGAAAAGCCGCTGATCAGTTGAATAAATTCTGGAAGCATTTTCGCTTGTGGTTTTTCATAAAGAAGCCCCTCTTAATCTTGGTGATGATAGTAGCTTGGCAGTCAATGGAATTTCCAAAAGCTCTATCATTCCTAGCTCTCCATATATAGTAAATGATAGTACAAAGAAGCAGGAAACAGTAATTCTTCTTGTTACGGTTAATATTCCTTTCATCTATGCAGTTAAATGTTTGTAGTAGGGTCGGCCTCAGAAGCATGTTTCCAAGAGCAGGAAAAATATTTTTGAGGATGCTGAAGGTGAAATCACATTCGAAGAACAAATGGTTTTGAGTTTCAGAATCAGAAAAGCAAAAAACACAGTCTGAAGGCACATGAATTCCTCTAATAAGTAATGCATCTGCAGTTTTAAGGCTATTTTTAAAAGCCATCCAAGAGAAAATCGAATGTCGCAGCGTATGGTGTTTATGCCAAACGAATTTATGCCAAGACACATCATTGCAATTCACGTAATAATGCCCCAAGAAATTACAAAACTTCGGGTTTGCAGAGTTAAGCCACAACGAATTGCCCCCCATCATGCAATGAGGTAAAGAAGTAATCAAATTCACCAAGTGAGCAGGAAACCCAGGGGGAAAGCTCCAGCAATTGGTATTAAAGAAATTGTTCACATTCAGGTGAGAGGTAGCAGTGAAATTATAATTGGGATTTAAATCAAGAAGTCTTTCAGCAACCGTTTTACCAAAACACCAAGGATCCCAGTAAAAAGATAAGACACGGTTCTCATTGATACTGAGGCTTAAACATTCCTGTGTCTTCACGGCTAAATCACATAAAAAATTCCAATAAGCAGAAGCAGATGCATGGTTGCTACGGTGATACCAAAACGAAATATGTTTAGCCCGCCACCAGGAGAAAAGAGAGCTATCAACATTGTAAAACCTCCAAATCATGGAGCAACCAATTGCGTGATATAAAGAGTCAATAGATGGGATACCCAGTCCTCCTAGCTTAGTAGGTTTACAAGTCTCCTTCCACGAAATCATGTGGAGTTTTCTTTGGTGAATATCGCCAAAATATAAAAATCTGGAGCAGGTTTTATTAATAACCTTGCAACAACTTTTCGGGATCTTCACCCCCCTTACCCAGTAGGCAAGAATGTTGGTAGTAGTATATCTCAGATATTGAAGTCTCCCAGCAAAGGATAGGGTCTTTGCTTTCCATCCATCAAGAGAACTTTGAATTTTATGAAGCAAAGGGAGAAAATCCCCAATTTTTAGTCTTTTACAAAAAATAGGGATACCCAAGTAAATAATCGGTTGAGTGGCAATAGGTATATTTAAAAGATCAGATATAGCCTGAGCCTCCATAGCACTATTAGAAAAAAGAATAGTGCTTTTAGCACTATCACATATAGCCCTGTGCTGTTAGCAAACTTTTCCAGGAGGTTTTGAGAGTCCTAGCATTGTCAAGAGAAGCTCTACCAAAAACAAGTAGGTCATCAGCATAAAGTAGGTGAGAAACAGAGATATTACCAGAAGTGATCCCTTGGAAAGAATTGTTGGAGAAGGCTTCTTCAAAGTAGTTAGAAAGGCAGTCCATCACAATGCAAAACAAATACGGGGATAAGGGGCATCCCTGTCTAAGACACAGATTGAGTTGAAATACCCTTCTAAAGCCCCATTAATGGAAATGGAGAAGTGCACATCAGTAATGCACCCTTTGATCCAAGAAACAAAGATAGGGGGGAACCCTTTGGCAAGCAGCCTATTCAACAAGAAGCTCCTGGAGACCGTGTCAAATGCTTTGTGGATGTCAAATTTAGCACAAAAGAATTTGTGCTTGCCTTTCAAATTGAAATCCTTAAGAATGTCAGCCGCCAGCAAAATATTATCAGATATCAAACGATCTTTGATGAAACCAGATTGGCTATGATGAGTGATAAAGGGCATAACATCTTTCATCCTGTTTGCTAAGAGTTTAGCGATGATTTTATAGAACGAATTACATAAAGAGATCGGTCTGTAGTCCTTAATATCAGAAGCATGAGGTTTTTTGGGGATCAAAGCTATAGCCGTGGCTTTGACATGCTTAGGAAGGGAGCCAGTGTTAAAGAAAGACAAGATAGCTTCGCAGAGCTGCTTACCAATAACGTTCCAAGAGGATTTGTAGAACTCAAACGTATATCCATCGGGACCAGGGGTAGATGAGTTCGGAGAAGAGAAAACTGTGGTTTTAATTTCTTCAATGGTAAAAGGGTTGATGAGTTGCTGAGCCAAATATTGAGGAAGCATTTGCATAACAGGAACATTCCCACTAAGATCAAACTCCTCTTGATTTGTATTGAAAAGCTTTTTAAAGTGATCAACAACAGCATTACTGATATCTGCAGGATCAGTAAAAACTCCTTGGGAAGTAGAGATGGATTTGATCAGATTGATGTTGTGCCTAATATTGATTCTGGAGTAGAGGAATTTGAGGTCATCTTCCCCACAAGTCAACCATTTGGCTTTAGCCCTTTGAGATAACCAGTTTGACCAGTCAGAGTTCTGAAAAATGATTTGCTGGTTGATACGTTTTAAAGCCAAGTTCAACTCAGGACACATAGGTGAATCTTGGATTTGTCTGAGATAAGAGTTTTGAGTGCTGATTAACTCATCAATATGATCCCGCAAAGAGTTCGAAGAAGCCCAATCAGTCTTTTTAATGATGTTTTTGAGGGTCTTTAGTTTTTGGTAAAAGGAGCAGATAGGACTGCTTTGAAATTTTTGTGAGAAAACAGTAATAAGACAATCCCAAAACTTTGATTTAGAAATCCAATAGTTTTTAAAGAGGAACCTGTGCTTCTTTTGATGGGTTTGGTCATAATGCAAAATGATTGGTGAATGATCAGAAACTAAGGGATCTTCCACTTTGTAATAAGAGTTGGGGTAATGTTGCAACCATACATCATTAACCAACATCCGGTCAAGCTTTATGTGAATCGGGTCTTCAGCTCTTTGATTGAACCAGGTAAAGTAATGCCCCACAGAGGACAGTTCATGTAAGCCAGAATTGAAGATCAGATTATTGAAATCTGAAAGTTTGTTGTTGTTGAGAGGGGTACCACCAACTTTCTCGTTAGAGAACCTACAACAGTTGAAATCCCCTAACACAATCCATGGCAGAGAGATATTACAGGACAAATCCGCCACCTTATTCCAAAGTTCTTGTCGTTCTTCCAAAGAGTTGGAAGCATAAATGACAGAAACACAGTAAGCCACACAACTTCCGGCAAAAACCAATCCATGAATTAATTGGTTAGAGGTGAATAAAGGCTTAAATTAACATTCAAGAATTCCACTTAATCCATATCCTACCAGGCGTGAGTAAGCAAAATTATCATAGAAACCTTCCTGAGGAAAGATGGAATGGGTTGAGAGGAACCAAGGATTTGCAGCGGCATTATTAGAAATACGAGCTTCCAAAATGAACAAGAGGTCCAAGTTGAAGTTTCTAACAAGTTTTTTGCAGCACAGGGATTTTTCAGGGCTATTAAAACCACGAGTGTTCCAAGCAGCCATCAGAGGAGGACAGATCATTGGGACTTGGATGAGGGGGTTGTTGCCTTTTTGGCAGATTTGGCTCTTGTGTTTTTGCTATTGGAGGGCTTTGATTGAGTTTGGTTGTTCTGTGGAGGTCTTTTGTCATGTTCTATAATGTCGTGAGTAGAAACAAAGAGATTTCTGCCATCAGCAACATTAGGAACATGTGGGTTTTCGGATAAAGTTTGGTGCATAGGATTTTCTGGTAGGGTAAGCAAAGGATTTGGTTCTTCAAAATGGGAGTTAAGGATATCAAATTTGTTGGTAGTAGCAATGTTAGAGGCCTTAAAAGGTAAGGCAGCAAGGTTGGGCAAAGTAGAGGAAGGTGGAGTAGGGGAAGAAGGATGTGAATCTTCAGAAGGAGAATTCAGGTTGGGTAGAAAGGCAGTTGAAGAGGGTGGAGCAGCAGAAGTGGATGGAGCTGAGGAAAAGGATGGGTCGGGATTGGTCATGACAGTGTTGTTGGTAAGGATTGGCGGGGGTTTAGGAATATTAAGCCTAGGAGGTGGGTTGCGCGGCTTACGGCTAGTGCTGCGGCCACGATTGGTAGGTATTTCAGCTTTCTGAGGATTTGGGTTTTGTGGGCAAGAATTAGGTGAATGCATGATAGATTTGCAAAAAGAGCATGGAAAAGGCTTCCAGTCGTAAAGCACAGTAAGAGGAAAAACCTTGTCGTCAACCGTATAGTAAATAACATCCGGTAGAGGAGAAGAACTACTTATCTGGACGCACACCCTCGCAAAGGTGAGCCGAGTTTTTGCAGCTGTGAGGGCGTCCACAGCTAAAGGGATACCAACGCAGCTAGCGATTTTGGATATGCCTTCTGGATTCCAACAAGATAAAGGGAAGTTTTTAATCTTGATCCAGAGCGGAATAGTTGGGAACTCCTCACGAACAAGGATGAAGTCCGGAGTCCATCTCTGTAAGATGAACGGTTTGCCAAAGAAAAACCATGGTCCGCCTGACCATGCCATGTCATAGTCTTCTCTGTTGTTGAACTTCAAGAGGAAAAAACCATCATCAAGAGTTAACAGGGAAAGGGATCCCTTCAAAGACCAGAATTTTTTGATAGTTGAAAGGAGGGCTTCATAGTAGGGTCTACGCCCAATGGAATAGCCGACAAGTGAGAGAACCCATTCGGCAGAGCCAGCCGTAAACTGTGCTGAAGTGAAATGGGCTGTTGCGTTAGAGGTCGGGAAGTGGGAGATAGAGTTGGTGAACTCGTTGGAAACAAGAGGCTGAGAGGCGAAGAGAACCTTCCAATCTTTAGGCGTTCCAGAGCTGGCCAAAGAGGCATGGAGGGAAGAGGGCATAGGGGGAATGGTGGAGGAGGACATCCCTACGGAGATCCTCCCCGGAGATGAAAATGCGGTGGCGGCCAGAGGGGTTAAGCGTAAACCCTAGCAGCACAGAAGCCGCTAATGTTCAGTTTTTTTTCATTGTTTGTACCACAAGTTTCTTTGGTTTTCATGGAAAAGCACCAAGAAACTGTCGCTGGATCGATTAACCCTTAATTTCATCGACTAATCACATGGTTTTAATTGATCTAGTTTTTAAATATCATAATGTATAAAACTAATTATACATTGTGATTTGTTCAAAAATTAAAATTTTAAAAACTTAATTTTGATTGGTGGCTAAGGTTTCTGTTTTGAGCAGATAGCGCATGACTTCTATATAATAAGTTCGGGATCTCAGATTGCAACATTATTTATTTTAAAATTAATTAATGTTAGAAATTTAGAAAAATCACATTTTCTAACTTCAATATAATTTTAACTTATTTTTCACCTATTCTCCAAATGGATAAGATTTTAAGACATTTATTTTATATTTTAATGTTTTTATTAAATTATTTCTGAATTTCGTAAAATCTTATCCTTTAGGATTCCTATTGTAACATAAAATTAGGATTTAAAAATTTTCTGACATAATGACCTAAAAATTCCTTGAAATTAAAACTAGATGACGAAGACAACCTCAAGTTCAATCTTTAAAGTTTCATGGTCATTTGGATGATAACAAAATTTTGAAATTTTTTTTTTAAGAATTAAGGCATATTTCGTTAAAGATCTATTACATAGGTTAGATTATTAAATTTTTATTTACAAAAAATTTCCCTCTATCCTATGGTTTATATATATATATATATATATATTATATATATAATATATATATATATATATATATCTATATATATATATATAATATATATATATATATATATATATATATATATATTAAATGAATAGGTTATTTTTTGATATAATTTAGATTAAGCGATATAATTATATGCAAAAAGATATTCTTTTCTAATAAAAACATTATGAGAGGCTATAATATTGAATTCCATCACTTCCACTAACATTTGAAAGTAGAGGTACTTAAAAGAACCGCTATGAACATTATTACAAAACACAAATTAATATTATCAATATCTCTGAAAATCTAAATATCTTTAGATTTCAAATCATTAATAGGCAAAATAGTTCATCATAAGTTCAAAGTTGTAATAGCCCAAATTCTTAACTCTTGAGATATTGTCCGACTTGGCCTAAGGGCCTCACGATTTTGTCCTAACAGTGTAACTTCCTAGGGGGTCACCGATCCTGAGATTTCTCCAAGATGAACAAGCTTAACTGTAGTTTCATAATGAAATTCAACCATTACACCAAAAGACGGCCCGATATTTAAGAGTTTAACTTCTTTTTACTTAAAGGGTTTCACAAAAATATATTTCTTTATAAAGGATTTAGGTGGACCAAATATGCTTAAGGCTTCCTAACTCTCCTACTTGGAATATTTTGTTGAGCTATCTTGCCTTAAAGATTAGAAGATATTTAGGCTTTAAGAGATATTGATAATAATAATTTGATTTGTGCAAGATTGCAATTGAATGTAGTTCTTATTCGTTATTTTAAATGCTAAGATATTGTCTGTCTAAAATGATTTTTTTTATTCTCTACACCATTAAATTCAATATTATGGCCTCTTATAATGCTTTGATTAGAAAAAAAAAAAAAAACTATTTGTTGTTGACTTTTTGATCTATTTTTTATGACTAGACAAGAATGGCATAATTTCTGTTTGATTCCCTCCTCTTCTATTTTTTTAGATCAACAAATTAATAATGGACTATATGTATGGTGTATCAGACTTACACAAGAATAATGTATTTCAACTATATATAAAATATTTCAAACACAAAATATGATCGATTCACCCGAATAAAATGAAATTGATTGAGTTTATATGCCCTATAATGTCTGAAATTTCTAAAATATGATTGTTGTTTTAGGAAATATATCTGAAAGTTTCTTGGGGCCCAAAACACCCCCATTATACTCACATGTTGTAGTCAAAGGAGGGGAAAAATCGTTTAACGAATATAGTTTAATCATGTCATAAGTAGGCAGATGTTTTATTTTTATTTTTTTTCTAAATAAGCTACAATAATGTCTTCAAATATATTTTGATTACAGATTGAATGTATTCAACCATGGTTCAATCTTATTTTATCATGTTAGATTAGTGTTTGAATTTGTTCAAATATGTTTTGACTAATTTCAATATATATTCAAAGAATAATGAAGTTATAGATACAATAAGTATTTTTATAGGGAAATCAAGCATCAATATTCATATATTATATGGACGAGTATAAAAAGAAAACATGTGAGTTTGTTGAATATTCACAGAAAAATAGAGCAATGGTCTGAAGATACAAAGGAATATTTTTTAACGATCTCATTGGTCATATATTCAAAGTGACAGATGTTGGTAAAAGATAGTTTAACTTAAAATTGAAGGTGATGTACCACTTTGATGAAGCACCATAAATTTCACTTATGAAGCTATTTATGGATGATAATTTAGTGTTTTTATGAGATTTTTTTATCCATTAAACATTGAGCTCCAATATGTGTCATTGCTAGTTTGCTACTCTTCCAAAGATTTTAAGTATAATTTCTTAAGCAAATGAGGTGATACAAAATGAGGTTTTTTTATCCATTAAACAAAGACTTCTAATACATCACTATTATTACTATAAAAATCTCAACTATATTACACTACAACAAAATCACTTATTACAGGCAGCATTTTCAGACGGCCTTAGACTTTACGGGTGGTTTTCCGGCGGAAAAATTTTCCTTGGTTAAACACGCGTAGGAAAAATTTTTCCGACAGCCTTTTTCGCGGCAGTAAAAATTTCCAGTGACGTTCTGGCAGCCTTTTGTCTGCCGAAAAATAAAAAATAATAATTCCAAAAACTTGTTGAGTGAGTGCCTGACCACCCAAGCTGCTCTGCTGCCCGCCAAAATGCCTTTCCTCGGCCAGCTGTCCGGCTACCCAAGCGCGCTGCCCGCCCAGACTCCTTCCCGTGTTGCACGTTGCCTTCTCGTCGAGCTGCTCGACTGCCCGCTGACCGCTGACCACCCACCCAAGCTGCCCAAGCGGGCTGCCCGCCCTCCCGGACGTCTTCCCGCACTACCTGCTGCCTTCCCGCCGAGCTACCCACTGACCGTCTGCCCAAGCTGCCTAAGGGTGCTGCCCGCTCGCCTGGACTCCCTGCCCCACCTAGCTGCCTAACTAACCGCTGCCCGTTGATCTGCCCGCTTGCCTGGGCCCGTGCGCTACCAGCGAGATTCGAACCCTTTTAGTTCAGAAATTATCAAACACATGACCAAAATTCTGCTAAGCAAAATATGTGTCATTTCTCACTTTTTTATATTTAAACTATATAATTACAAAAAATTAATAATCAATTTAAAAATTGAAATTATATTTACTAATTAATTTAATTATGTAAATTAATAATTAATAATTAAATTAAAAATAAAAATTAATAATTACAATTAAAAATTAATTAAATTAATTATTAACTTAATAATTTATTAAAATACAATTAAAATTACTAGTCACTGATGAAAATAAAATTTTAAAATAAATTAAAATTTAAATAATAATTTTAAATTTAAATCTTTTTACTTAAGAAAATAGTTAACTTAAATTAGTTAATATTATTTTTAATATTTTTTGTTAAATCATTTAAATAGTTAATTTTTTAGTTATTCAAATTAAAATTTTTAAAATAGGCTAGAAAGCTAGAAAAGCCATCGAAAAATTAAGCCAGAAAGAAACAGTCAGAAACTTTAACCAGAAAACCACCAAAAAGCTGCAGGAAAATTAACCGCCCGGAAAGCTGCCAGAAAATTCCACCTGTAATAGATGATTTTTCTGTAGTGTTTCCTTATGCAAAGGACACTGATAAAAGATTAATAAGTTCACCATCTTCTGCTGGTGTTGATGATGATATGGACATTCCCCATGTAGAAATTAGTGATATTGTGAATGTGTAGGCTGCATGTGGTTTACTTTAATGAATGTTTTAATAATTAGGCATCCATTAGTGTTGTCAACCTCAGTTTGTGATTGACCTGAAAAGGATAAATAGCTAAGTTATTCTAATTATTCAGGTATGTTAGTGTTAAAAATAACAATTCAATGTATGTTGAATACATAGATAACTACAAACCTACAAGGATTAGTGCCTGAAAATACCTTAAATATAATTGTTGCTAATTTACTAGGATCATGCTTATGATTATGCCCTACTAAATTACATGTTGTGCAACTATTTGAGAGTAAAAAAAATTAGAGCCAATATTACAAGTATATGCCATGAAAAAGCATTAATTTAAAGTGAAAAAAAAACTAGATAAAGAAGTATGGGACATTCATTGCTCTTTAGATATATGCTCCAGGAGCTTGCAAGCAAAAAAATTGTTAAATTTAGATATGGTCAATATAATGAAGTTTACATTAAAACAAAGTTATATATTTAATATAAAATGTGGTTCATTAAACATATATTGCAAGATAAGCTCGTAGAATCTGATCATAATATAATGCCAAAAACAATCAAATCATACATTAAGGGATATTACTACATTACTGTGTCCTATAAGAGGACTTGGCAGTGTTATGACTAAGCTATCACTTATGTGAGAGAGTCCCCCGAAGCATCTCTTAAGAAACTATTACCATATATAGCTATGCTGCACACACACAAAAAATCTAAGGGCAATTACTAATCTCTAATAAGCAATGGTGACTATTTCAAATATGTATATTTTTCTTTCGGTGTTTGTAATAAAAGATGTAATATTGCAGGCCGCTCAATATTAGATTTGAAGGAACATTCTTGAATGCATATCATGGAGAAACTTCAATTGTGGTAGCACGTACACAATATGTCTATTCTTAGAAAATAATGAGTCTTGGTCGTAGTTTATGACTAGGTTATAGAAGTCAATAGGCACAATGGAGAACTTGATGTTTATCTTTGATAGAATCTTGATGGTGAGCTTAATGGAGATATTAATTTGCAGGATAGAACATATATATGTAGAAAGTTTAATGTTATGAGTTTTCTGTAGAACATGCATTGTAATAACTTGGGACTGAGGCGTTAGATATTATATCATATGTTTAGTTTTAAATATATAAATCTTGGTTTGTTGCAATATATATATATATATATATATAATATATATATATATATATATATATATATTAATATATATATATATATATATATATATATATATATATATATATATATTTATATATATATATATATATATATATATATAAATTATAATTAAGGCCTAACAAGTTACTTATTTTACCAAGTGCTAACTACCTTTATAAATATTTTCATATAATTATAAGTTGTAATTTGTATAATACTATCATCGAATGAATACTTGTGCAAAATGCATTGCTTGTTATTTTTATTATCTTATGCAAGTTGTGGTTGCTCTAGGTTGTATATAGGGGTGTCAATATTTGACACGACCCAAAACTCGACTTGAATCCGACCAAAAAAAATATTGGTTTGGGTCAACTCATTTGTCATATGGGTCGGGTTTAGGTTTAAAAATGTGACGATTCTAAAATCTGGTCAGGTAAAATCTAGTCGGGTTCGGGTTAACCCGACAATCCAAAATCAAACCGAACTTAACCCGGATCCAGGTCTGCTAGCAGCCTAGCACGTGGGGAGTTGCTGACTAGGTCTTGCCCAATCCAGCATTTGTACGTCATACGCCAGCCGCTTAACCCTCACTCGTGGTTCGCCTTGGCTTGGCCGCCTTCGACCCTTGACCACACGTCTACCCCGTCACGCCTCACGCGCCCAACCGGGCCAGCCGCCCACACAGTAGTCGGCACGCCCGCACCACTACACGAGGCACCGTGCCACCACCTCGGTCTAGCCGCCCGCTGGCTCGCCTAACCCGCCTTTAGCCTAGCCCTAGGCCCCTAGCCTACCTCGGCTTGGACCCCAGTCGCCTTGACTAGCTTGTGTTCACCCTAAATGTCAGTCAGTCACGTGCCCAACCATTTAAACAATTAAACCTAGAATTCAAAAAATAGCAGGTTGGCGCGTCGGGTCGGGTTAACCAGGTAACTCGCATGGGTCGGGTTAGGTTCAACCTGTTTAAAATTGGGTCAATCTAGGTTCAACCCGACCCGCGAACCCATTTTGACGCCTCTAGTTATATCTTCCAAATTTAAGCATATTGAAACTTTATTCAATCATTATTCACACAATTCCCATGTTTTATTTTGTGTTGTTTGTTGTGATCACTATATGAATTCTATGTTATGTCAAACATTAGACAAATCTTATTTGAATTTGTAGTTAAATTGTTTTATAAATTTTTCTAATAATATCTTATTAAAATGGTATTCCGACAACATTTGAACCTTGATTGAAAAAAAAAATATTCAACTAACAAAGATAAAATGTTCACATATGATTCTAAGAATAGTCAATCATGGATTGAACTTTTATCGCATATGGTGTCAACTGTCAACCTTGATCAATATTTGTTTGGACATTGCTCAAATATTATTTGAATTAATTTAGGTCAGTCCATACTTAAAAAAAAGTAGTCCACGATCATGCGAGAGGAATTTTCAAGCATATTTCTCAAGAAAAAAAATAGTAGACATATTTCTTAGTCTTGGATATGATGGGACGTAGAAACTCAATTTTATCAATGAAATATAATTTATTAATATAATTTATTTCAATAATTTATCTTTTCTAGATGAGATATATTAATTTAATTAAAATATATAATTTATTGATGAAATATGATGGCATATATATAATATTTTTTCTACATAAACAACTCACTTGAAATAAATTTATATGTCTATTTATATATTTGAAGATAATAATATTTTTCTCCTTAATATTCTTGTTTAAATCATTAGTAAATGCCAACAAAATATGTCCAAGCTTGATAAATTTTTTTGATAAAATTTTAGATAAGGATATTCCAAATGAATTTTGATGATAATGGATCAACAATTATTTGATTCACTTTAAGATGCGTGCAATACATATAAAAGTTATAACACGCTAATCACAAAGCAAATCCAACGGCTCTAAACCTATCTTGATCAAAATTTCCTCAACATATTCTCGCTCAAAATTTTTTCCAATTTTCGTCGTAAGAAAGGGAAAAAAATCCTAATAGGCCATGCATTATAAGAAAACAACAAAAATCGCAACCATATGAAATTGACCATATTATTTGGAGGATCTTTTGGAGGGATTGCAAATAGGCAATGAGAAAAGAAAAATCTCCACAATGAAAGACCTCCCAATTTTGGCTTTATCTTTTAAAGGTCTTAATCATATTATTAATTACAATTCGATCATGACCTTTTTCAGTTAACATCAATGAGCTTTTATCAAATTTTTAGTAGCCAACTCTATGAAAATTTCCATTGAAGTGGGTCCTACTCCAAATGCATCATTTGATTTTTTTTTAAATAAAAATGAGATTTATAAATAAAAAAATAATTTTATTAATTTTTTTTTTCTAATAATGCAAAAATATTAAATGAAATCTTATTAGAATGAATATTAAAAAATTGATTTTATGATATTTTGAATTTATGAGAGGTATTTTATGAGAAGAATTAAATGATATAAATAATTGTTTAACCTAATTTAAAAAAGCTTAAATGAGGAACTTACAACTATAATTATAAACTTCTTGATGATATTTTGATGATTGATATTTCTTGAATTTTATGTTTTTATAATAAAAATGAATATCTTGATTAAATAAATACAACAAATCAGAGTCAACTTAATTTGAGCTAATTAAGGTCTTAAAAATGTCCAAAAAAAATAATATAAAATAATATGCAAGACTTTTCCAACTTGTGATTGTCATTAGAACTTTTAATAAAAATTATTAAAATGTTTCAATTCATAAATCTATAAATAGGCCATATTTTTAAACATGCATGGGGGACTTTTGGTGTAGAATTCTCAAACTTAAGACAATTCTACAACTATACTCTCCACCACTCAATTCATTTGTCAATCAATATCACTTGTTGTCATTGCTAATTTTTATAGTCGGCCAATAGTAATGCTCAATTTTGTCATTGTATCTCATTTGATAGGCACCAATATTTTTCTTCAATATAAAAAATTTCATTCAACTCTCGCTAGAAAAAACTAGTAATCAAAATAGTAATAGATCTACTGATGAGATTGTGACATTAGTTGATCAAGTCATTAAAAAGAGTTTATATTTTAGATATCTCGGGTCAATTGTTCAAAATGATGGTGAAATAGATAGGGATATTTTTAGAAGAATTCATGTTGAATGGTTGAAGTAGAGGAATGCATCATGCTTGTTGTGTGATACCAAAGAACCCTTCAAACTTAAAAGAAATTTTTATAAGATGGTGGTGAAACCTACAATGCTTTATGGCGTAGAATGTCAACCATTAAGAGAGAAGCATAAACTTAAGTAAGTTAAGTGTTGCAAAGATGAGGATGCTCACGAGGATGTGTGGCTTTACACTTAGAGATAGAATGTGAAACAAGTATATAGCTTAAAAAATTGTAGTAGTTCTAGTGATAGATAAGATTAGCGAGAGTCACCTTAGATGGTGTGGTTACATAAAACGTCGGTCTTACAATGACCCGATTAGGAGGATAAACTTATTAAATTTGACATATATTTAAAAAGGTACAGTTAGACCTAAAAAGATTTAGTTAGAAAGTATTAGAAATAATTTTTTTATTAGATTAATAAATGAAATTAAGATACGTGGCATATTTATGAACATGTTTGAAGAATATGAAGATAAATGGCCACATAACATAGAAGATTGTGAACTAGTCCACTTGACAAGACAACTCAAATTACAAATATCCTAAGCCTCCTTATGGTGTTTATAAATTACGGGCTCATCTAGAAAATATTAATCAACCATTATATCAAAAAGCTTTTTCACATAACTAAATTTTGATTTATTTGAAATAAAATTATTAATTTCTATAAAAATCATAATAATATAAATTAATAAATGTAATGGGATTGTATAAAAAATTGACACTTGCATAAATTCAAGTAGTGGGTGAATATTTTACGAAGGGAAAATTTATAGTGCCTAACCCAATTGAAACAATTATGCAAGTTTAAAAGAAGGATTACAAAAGGTGTCGATCTTTTCTTATAATTAGAGAAGGCGTGAATAAACTTTTTTTTTTTTTGGACACTTGGGCCAATTAAGGCGAAATCACACATATAACACATATGCAAGCTTTGAACTCAAAATCTCTTGATTGGTAGCCAAAGCTCATAACCAATAGACCAAAGCGAGTTGTGTAACTCTAATATACTTAAATAATCAAAGACTTCTCCTATAATGGTAGTAGGAGAAACCTTGTGGTATTAATGTTTTTATGTGATGATGAGTGTTGGATGATTAATAATGAATTTTAAAAGTTGAGTAATGGAGAATTGATAACTTATTTATTCTCCTAATTACAGAGGAAATCAATCAATCGAGAAGATGAACATTAATTCTCCATGGATGATGAAATTTAATCATTTAAGGAGCTATTTTTAGCTAAGCAAATGCAGAGTTTTGTGCCTTAGCTTACAAACATTATTGAGTTCTCTAAAAGAAGGTTTAATTTTGTTATGCAAGTGCACGTGTCATATCAAGTAATATTTTGATGAAAAGAGTGTCAATGATCCCATGGGAAAAAAATTAGGAATTTTCTAGGTTCAGCTTAGTACTATCTACCAAATTGCTAAATTTATCTAGCTTGATGATTTAAACAGGTTGTGCATATTAAGATAAAAAGCTTCAAATGCATAAAGTAAATTTTAAACCTATGATATATTTAAAAATACATGATTGCATTAAAGTGGTTTTCTTTCTATTATTGTTGTGGATAAGAGCATAATTACTTCTTGTCTCTATCGAGCTCTTTGAAGTATTAGCTAGGATATCTCCTAAGTACAATTATTCTATCTCCTAAAGATCACATAATTCTAACCGCCATATGTCCATGTTATGAATGTATTATATTTTAAATATCAAATTATTCTATTATTCATTCATCGTGGCTCTAGATCACATTAGGTTTTTAATTTATGTATGGCCTATACATAAACCAATTAAATATGGAGAAATTAAAAACAATGTGAATTCTATAAATATTAAACATACTCTAAGCATTACATGCATTTTAAATAATCATATATTCATAAGATAAAGTTTAGTTGTACATGAAGACGATGCTACACAATACAAATATTTTGTTTCACTTAGTAAAACATAAGTTACAAATTTAATCACAAGATAAACAAGAGATACAGGGTTTAGAAATTACCTGGATTTAAGATACAACTCCTTTTTACTTCTTCACTTTGATTCACACAAATACAATACGCCAAACACAAATACAAGTCACTCCCTCTGAAGAACAACCTCTCTCTCTCTCTCTCTCTCTCTCTCTCTCTCTCTCTCTCTCTCTCTCTCTCTCTCTCTCTCTCTCTCTCTCTCTCTCTCTCTCTCATGATTTCATAATGTGTCAACTCTTTAACCTGAACTATAAGGCTACTATTTTTAGTTTTGCAAAATAACTGAACTAGTGTTGCGATGCTAGCTTGATGGCGCTGCAACAATGCTGAACTAGCGTGTCGGTTCACCATTCATCACTTTGTTTCATTGGTTCAACTGTCTCTCACCATGGTGCTCGGTGATTTGGTGCTGCGACACTCCATCTGATGCTACAATGCTCAATCTGGCACTGCAACAATTCATGGGTAACACCTCAGAGCTAATATCTCAATCCGATTTAATATTAGCATTCCACTGTGGTGCTAAAGGTGTTATAGTCCTACAATATGCCTATTAATTTAAGCTAATGTAACTAATCATATGAGTGAAGGCTAGGCAACCAATTTACACATCATCGCCACCTGCTGATAGGAAAATGTATGAATTTTCTACCTAAAACCTTTTTCCATATCCTTAACCTAAAAGCTCATTGAGTTTCTAAGTAGCATGTCTTTTAGGCACACCAACAACTATTATCATTCAATCTAAACATTCTACAAGAACCAAGTGACCACTTCCCATTTAGAGAAAGCATCACATTAAAAATATTCTTTCTTAACCCAACTACTTTATGCCTTCCCCCCTAATTATTAAGACAGATAGTCCTCACCATGCATGTCATATCTATACATTACTCTTTGGGTATCGTCATCAGCAAGCCATTTAACCATCAAGTAGATGCTACCATACATGTAATTTTTCTTAGTTCAACATATTAGTCATTTCCTTTGTCATGGTTAAGCATGGTTTTGAAATGTAGCATCTATTATGAATTATTCTCTTCTAACTTTAAAGAAGGGTTCTAAATTATGATTCTAAAATTCAATATTATAATATATTATTAAAATTGACCTCACTATAAAAGATATTTAATAGTTAAGAGGCTAAAAAGTGAAAGTTTGGTCATTATACTTAAGCCTAGTGGAACTCTTCTTATTTCTTTTATAGTGGACATATGCCAAGCAGTTAAATCGCTTATATCTATTATATATTGTCATCTTCCCTTTTATCATCCTCCCTTACTTTTTTTCTCTCCCAATTCTATAGGTTAAATTTTGACCCTCCATCAACAAACTAACCAAACTTGAAGGATAACCCTTTCATATTTTCCTCTCATAGTGAAACTTAAGGCAATTTTTATCTAATCTCCATTATCTTTCCCACAAGACAACTTTTTTTAGTTCACATCATTTGGTTCTCTCATTAGAAATTTGAATTAGATACAAATTTTGAGGGACAATCATATAGCACCTAGAAGAAATCTACCACCACATGGTTCTTCCCTTGTGCCTTCTATTGATAGAGGTGGAAAGATTTCTTCCTAGAAAAAAGAAACATTCACCATTATGGCATTATTCCTAAAGCTTTCCATAAAAATGGATATCCTAAAAGTTATTATATTACAATTGACTATTGTGAAAATGGCACTTATGATGGGTATCCAGATTATACCATGAAGTACTTATTGTGAATAAGCCTCTAACAATGATGGTTCAAATGTTATATTAGGAATCAAAGCTTATTTATCTAAGATTTTATGAGTAATATCTCCACTTTTATGATTCCAGCTCAACAATAATCATAAAAAAAGGTCAAAGATTTGATCATAAACCAAGGCATGCATGACATGAATATTTGGACTAGTTAGTATGCAAATTCTTCAAGAAAGCCCATGGATAGTCCATCTTCCATCTAAAAGTGATGCAGGATAATTAGAGTGGCTCAAATCAAATGCATTGATGTTTGGATCATTCACATAAAGTTAGAATGAAAAGAATTCAAATATTACATGAATCTCAACTCCATTCAAGTTTTCTATTTTGGTTCGCTACAGGAAAGTCATCAATTTGCAGCGGATCTGCGACAGACTTTATGATGAAAAAAATTTTTCTCTAAAAGTGCAACAATTTTGCAACAAAAGTTGTCATCGTATTTTTGTAACAGATTTGCGGTGGATTTTTTGTCGTAAATCTGACGCAAAAATCCGCCTCAAATTCAATGCAAAATATCTAAACCAGCTAACTTGCCATTTCTTTCATTCGCTCGTTTTGTTTTAGATCGTGCCATCAACATTTCTCAGCTCCTTTGATAGTGTTCCCTTGGCATCCACCTTCGAAGACATTCCTTCATGTTCCATCTGAAGTCACATTTCCTCGTCGTTCTTTATCTTCATAGTCACCGCCTCCCCTCTTACTTTGAGTCACTATAGCAAAACACACGAATACCGTCGGATGTTCCGGCGAAATTCTTTGCGTCGGTAAATACGGCGTTTGTACCGGCGCATCATGCGAAGGAATAATAACGGCGTTCTTTCCGGCGCATTCGACGACGGAAACTTCCCGACGTCCCATGCGCCGGTGATAACGTCGGAAATCAGCAGCATTTCATTATTACCGGCGGACTTTACGGTGGATTAGTTCCGGCGCAGTTACCGGCGGATAATACGTCGGCTATTTTAAACTCAACGACTTGGAACCGACGAACAAGGCGCCGGAAAATGTTCCGGCATCCAGGACGCCGGAAAATCCGCCGCTGAAAGCCCTATTTCCTAACACACCCCGTCTAGCTGCTCATTTCATTCCGTCATTTCTCTCGCATCTCCGGTCTCTCTCTCGTCGCCACAGCGTCGCCCACCCTAGATCGCCATCGCCAAACTTTGTAGACATTCACGGGACGTCGCCGACGATCACCGCCTTCGTCGCCAGCGAAAGGAGATCGGTTTCGCAAAATTCGACCGTAAGTTTTCGCTGCCTCCCAATTTTCCGCTACCTCCCGATTGTAAGATTTTTTTTTTCTTCATGTTATTTCGTATTAGACATTTGCTAGAGGATGCACATATTATTTGCTAGAGGATGCACATATTATTAGATGTTTTTTTTGTTGATAAATTTTTCAAAATCAATTTGGATTCATGCCGGGTAGGTCTATTATGGAAGCCATACATTTATTGAGAGGTTTGATAGAGAAATATAGAGAGAATAAGGAGGATCTACATATGATATTTGTTGATTTAGAGAAAGCATATGATAAAGTTCCAAGAGGAGTGCTATTGAGAGTTCTTGCAAAAAAAAAAAAAAAAGAGTTAACAACGCTTATATTCAAATCATTAAAAATATGTATACATGAGCTATTACTTATGTTAAAACACAATGTGGTTTGACAAAGTAATTTCTTATTTCGGTTGGATCACATCAAGGATAAGCCTTAAGTCCATATCTTTTTACTTTAGTCGTAGATGTTCTCACTAGACATTTACAAAAGGATATACATTGGTGTATGCTTTTTGCTGATGATATTCTTCTTGTTGATAAGACTAGAGATGGAGTTGAAGGTAAACTTGAATTATGGAGGTCAACCTTAGAGTCTAAAGGTTTTCCCTTAAGTTTGAGGGATACTTTTCTACCGCGCAACAAGCCCAATGCAGTACAAAATATTCCCATCTATTTCACCATCACTTAAATTCTAATGTTAATATCTCCATATATTCAATTTTAGATCTACTTAAGTGAAAATCTTTATACTCTAAAGTTGACCTCCATAATTCGAGTTTACCGTCAAGTTCCTCTCGCTAGGTCTATACGATGAGAATATAAGATTAAGAAAGTGAGAGAGAGAATGAGATCGAAGAAGGGGGGAGAGAGAGAGGTAGAGAGAAGAGATAGTTAATATATGAATGTCACATAAATTATTATAATTCATTACTTATCTGCTCTTATATGTAGGTTATGGATATTAGAAATCAAAGAAGTTTGATGTATAACTGATTGGCGCAAGGACGAAAGACATTAACAGATGAATTCATTAATGGGGTGAACATTTTCATTCAGCAAGCGAAACAACAACCCAACTTCATATCAGATGGAATGTTTCAATGTCCATGTTCTAAACATAAAAATCTAGTGCACATAAGACTAGATGATGTAACTGTTGATCTGTATCGCAGAGGATTCATGCCACGGTATTGGTATTAGACTTCTCATGGTGAGTACGAGCCACATTTTGACTCTCAATGCGACCTTCTACAATTGCTTGCCTCTTAATCGAAGTTAGTTCATGCCGCCTCCTTCGATGACGTTCCTTCTTGTCACATCCAAAATTCCTCGCCATTCTTCTTTGTTGTTCCTTTGACAGTTCCTCGTCATTGTCTCACCTCTGACCGCCAACTTGCTCAGATCCTTCCATGACATTCCTCTTGTCGGATCCGATCAGAGCTTGCTTGTTGAGAAGGTATCCATCTTTCTTCCTTAAATATCATGATTCTATTATTCATATTGTTGGTGTAATGGATGGAGATATTATTAGTAGAAATTGTATTGGATGGTTGAAATGAAGAAATGCTTTAGGCTTATTGTGTGATAGATAAGCTCCCCTCAAACTTAAGGGAAAATTCTAAAAAAGGATGGTGAGACCTCCAATGCATTATGATGTAGAATGTTGTCCATTAAAAGAGAAGGATAATATTAAGTTAAGTGTTGCTGAGATGAGGATGCTAAGGTGAATGAGTAGCTTTACTTTTAAAGTCTTTTTGTTCATGATGATGGTGTAGTTGATGGAGATAATATTAGCAGAATTTATGTTGGATGGTTGAAATGGATGAATGCAATGGGCATATTGTATGATAGTTAAGGTCTCCTCAAACTTAAGGAAAATTCTAAAAAATGGTGGTGAGACCTGCAATGCTTTATCGTATAGAATGTTGGTCATTGAAAGATAATCATAGTATTAAGTTAAGTTTTGCAAAGATGGTGATGCTTAGGTGGATGAGTGGCTTTCTTAGATTCTATTGTTCATGGTGATGATGTAATGGATGGAGATATTCTTAGTAGAATTCATGATGGATGGTTGAAATGGAGGAATGCATCGGGCATATTATATAATAGATAAGTTCCCCTCAAACTTAAGAAAATTTTCTGAAAATGGTGGTGAGACCTGCAATGCTTTATGGTATAGAATGTTGGCCATTGAAAGAGAATCATAATATTAAGTTAAGTTTTGCAGAGATGATGATGCTTAGGTGGATGTGTGGCTTTTTTAGAGTCTATTGTTCATGGTGATGGTGTAATGGATGGAGATATTATTAGTAGAATTCATCTTGGATGGTTGAAATGGAGGAATGCATAGAGCATATTGTGTGATAGATAAGTTCCCCTCAAACTTAAGGGAAAATTCTAAAAAATGGTGGTGATATCAGTAATGATTTATGGTATAGAATGTTGACCATTAAAAGAGAAGCATAATATCAAGTTAAGTGTTGCAGAGATGAGGATACTCGGGTGGCTGAGTGGCTTTACTCTTAGAGCCATAATACGAAATGAGCATATACATGAAAAGGTTTGCATAGATACAATGGAAGATAAAATTAGAGAGAGTCACCTTAGATAGTTCGGTAACATAAAACGGTTACCTTCTGATGACTCGATTGGGAAACTAGTTGTATTAGTGTGTTGTACTAATTCACATACACACTCTTTTATTACCCAATAAAAAATGAATGCATGATAGAGGCGCACAACCATCAATCTAAACTTCTAAAATCATCATTATTGCACATATTATTTAATTATTTTTTTAATTGATACAAATTTCATTATTTGGTTGTAAGAATTTATAATCTAAGTGTGTTATGAATATTTTAAAATATAGAAGTTGGAGGTATAACAGAATGTTACCTGGATGCAAGACATTAATAGATGAATTTTTAAAAAAGTGAATTATTTCATTTAGGCATGCTGTCAATTACCTTTATTTATATCAGAGGATAGATTTTATTGTCCATATTTCAAATACAAAAATCAAGTACTCTACCTCACACTAGATGAGATTACTATTTATCTATACCACAGATGATTCATGCCAGAATATTGGTATTGAACTTCACATGATAAGTACGAGCCTCATTTTGACTCTTAGTGTGGCCCGTCTTTAAGTTTCAACATAGTTGAGGAAGACAAAGTTTTCTTCATACATCCGCTGCAAATTCTATTGCCTAATATTTGCAATGGATCTGATCCGTCAGTTTTACCGCCGGAATCAATTATGTTGCAAATTGTCGTAAACAACGATTTGCGAAGGATTTCTCTTATTTTTCGAAGGATTATTTCTCCTCAAAAAACTGAATTTCTTAAAGTGGAATTCCTCTTGTTTTGTGGCGATTATTCCGTCGTAAAAAGGTGAATTTCCTGTAGTGGTTGTGCTAGAATATTCTTTTTAAGGAAGCATTTTCTTGTATTTTTTTGTTAATATTGATTTCATAACTTTATTACATGTTATTAATCCATGAAGCAGTATTTTATTTGCTTCAATGGTTTTCAAGTTAAGCCTTAGGCGACCATAGGCTTGAAAATGCTTAAAAATACCATGTGCCTTCTACTCTTGAAATTTATTGAATAAAATTATATTTTTCTTGTGCAAATTTTATTTTGAGATACTTTGTAACTACTCTACTTCTTTGTGCATTTTGGTTGTTATTCCCTTAAAATTTTGGTGAGTTCATAGTTATATTCTATCTCCCATAATTCTCTCTCTAAAAATAATTCCCCTCAGTTTCTATCTATGCTCGACCAACCATAGATCATAACCCCCCCACCCCCACCCCAACCCTAAGACACCTCCAGCCCATTTAAAAACATCATGAAAATTTCTATTTCAAGAATGAATCCCCAATAATCCTAATATATAATTGAAAAATGCTGATATAATAAGATAATTCTTTATTATGATCAATAATAAGACTAAAAAGTTCACAGCTATTTAAGTACTAATTCGAATCCCATAAAAATATCTCCATTAATTATTTGACATCCTAGGCATTTGATCAAGAGTTTATCATTGCTTTTCTTCAAGAACAAACTAACTCTTTCAAAGCCTAGGAGTTTCAACCTCAAATATGTCCACAATCATAAATACCCATTTTCTCACTACTCACATAACCCTTCAATTACTATGCAAAAAGGACATCAATCAAGTTTTTACTTTCACCATCAAGATCTTATAGACCTTACATCACTTATTGACCCCACTATCATCAATAGTGTAATTTGAATCAATGCAATAAAATTCATGAACATTCATTTTTACACCTATTATTATATCTTACTATTCTGTTGAAATATTTTCCTATGATGTGTGTATACCATTTCATTCTTATAAGTCACCAATTCAAATCCATATGGTATTCACTTAAAAAAAATCTTTTTTATGATATTTTTATCATTTCTAATACCTTAATTGCAAAATTGTTTTTATCATAAAATCATTAATGTAACAATGATACTGGTGGCAATAATCAAGTGTTTAACATGTTTCTATTTACTAATGTCATTTCTCATTGTACTACATATACACATGAATATTGGATACTTGAAAAGATGTCATTGACATATTGTCAAAACTAGTCTCTCAATCATAACTCATGTGTCCATTCCACCAATCTATGAGACTCATGCATCACCATTATGCTCCAAATCATAAATTGTCTACCCAACCCCATATTTCATTTCTTTATATGAACAACTAGTTAGCTCATCTCCTAACTATTATAAACTTCATTTTTTTTTACTATTTCTATTACCCTTGACTTCACACGTACATCATCAACAAACTTTTATATCACTCCAAATGATCTTATGTTGTTCGCAATTGTTTCCTCGCCCAATGTGCCTATCTCTGCCTCAATACCACCGCATTAAAAATCCAAGTCTCATATAATGTACAATTGATTCTTTCTCTAAGCATTTCCATCTTCATCCTCCAACACCTCTAAAAAAATATTCTCCTCATGATGTCCTCTTGTAATGTCACTTTTATAACAAGAAAAAATAAAGCATTGTAGCCCACTTGTTCACCAAATGTCGAGTACCACTCTATTGTCATTATAGTTATTGAACATTATTTAGTTTGGTCCCTACTCACTAAATTTGACATCCACCTCTCTTAATCCCTAGTGATTCATTACGGCGTTGTGTATATCAGTCATCTTTATGTGAATTATGTCTTTCACTCACGAGTGAAACATGTAGTTATTAATCATCATTTTAATTTAGAATGGGTCCAAAATGATGCCCACGCCCTTCATATGGTCCATGTATTAATTGAGCATCAGCTAGCGGATGCTCTTGCCAAACCACTTATATGAACTTACTTATCCATTTTGAGTATTAAGATTATACTTTTTTACTACAGTTTCATGTTGAGGGGGAAAGTAGGGAAACAAATACATTAATTGAACTCAATTAGTTAATTATCATATTTGTGAATACTCTCCTTAATTATTTGACATGAATTTAGCTGTGCTAACTTTATTTATAGTAGGACTATAATAAATTACAAAGTCATATTGTATTGTTTGAATGAAGAAGCCAAAAATCTCTTGTACTAAAAAGTAAATGAAGCCAAAAACATTCATGCTAAATAGATCATACAGCATAAGAATCCTATTTAATCATAGCATGCATGCATGCATGCCTGCATGAAATAAGTCAGTGAAATGACGAATTGCCCCTTCCCCCCCTTAATTCCTCGCTAGTCATTTTCATCTCATCCCTATCACCTTTACTGTTTATATATATATATATATATATATATATATATAAAGGCAGGCACATATCAGTATCAAATTACGTTTGAAAGACTGAAACATCAAACTCAAGCTGGGGCTCGCAAGGCTTTTATTTTTATATGTTACAGAAAAGACTATTTGGGCAAGCAACTGCTTATTATTAACTCACAGCATTATCGATTCAATTATATGGAGCAACATATGGAGCCCACGCAAATAATAGCATTTTGTCGACATAGGATATGCACGCTTATAATATATATATGGCAGAGATATTTTGTCATCATAATTGCAGATAAGCCAATCAATGTAAAATAGGGTAATTGAATTGATGGAATAGAGAAGTTTTAGATTTCATACAGCTTTTTTTTAATGCTTTTTAAAATCATTTTATAATATAAATTTTTTAATTTAAAAAGTTTATACTATATAATTCATGTTCCATCTCTTCATGTTTCTACTTTTATGCCCTTACTGTTTTGCGGGTTTGGCGCCTGTGGGGCAGATAGCTGTTAGGTTTGCCGAGGGATTAGTTACTCTGACAAATGTCTCCTAGGAAGTAGCAGCGAGTATATATCCTGTTCAAAAAAAAAAAAAAACAATTTTGCGAAGACTTTTTAATATTTAAGATGGGAAACAAAGCGTGGATTTTATAAGATATTTACACAATTGTAAAGTGATGTATACACAGATAGAATAAAAAAAGAGAGGAATTCACTTATTAACTTCTTTGTTTTCTCACTTTCTCTCTTTTGTAATATACATCTCATTTAACATACTGCAATTACATACATAACCCTCAAATGTTAGTAATTTACAAAATTACCGTCCTCCTAATCCTATTTTAAAATCGATTACACTCAAATATCAAAATTTACAATAAAAAACTCCAACTCGTATTTGTTATCGAATTCTGAACAATTTAATCATGGCACGTGCAAATGCATGAGTTCGAATGTTAAAAAATATATATGAATGATAATTTTGTAAATACCCAAAATTTTGATGTTATGCATGTAAATTTCTCTATTTTTATCATTAAAAAGATTATATATTTCATGGCATTAATGAAAATATTAAGTGAAATATAAGCGGAGAAAGAATGCATAAAATAAAAAGAGAGAAAAAAGTTTAGCTCAGATTTCTGATTTCTACTCTCTTTATATATTCTCTCCCTTTTTAAAAGTCCCATAAAATATCTATTTCTCTAAGATAACGAATTAAACAACTCTGACACACAAATAAAGTACTAAAGTGGCATTTTTGTAAATATGTTCTCGTTCTTAAGGTAGTAAGCATATAGCACTTTTCAACTTGTTAATTAAGAATAAATTTCATACCCCACCAAGTTTAGCTGGGTTGGTAGGCAGGCGAGCATGATTGCGAATCCCCCAACCCATATTCGATTACTTTCGGCTCAGCGACGAAACCAATAAAGCTTAGGGGGGTCAATTGGCCCCCACCCTCAAAAAAAAAAAATTATATGAGAGTAAAAAAAGTTTTTTTTATATGAGAGTACAAAAAAAATTATAAAAAAAACTTTTTGCCCCTCCCAAAAATTTACTTTTGCCCCCCCTTAAAAAATTCTTTTGACCTAACTTGCCCTAAAAAATTACTTTTGGCCCCCCTTAAAAATTTTTTAAGTAATATATAGATATATAATATTATTTTTTTAATATTTTTATTTTTATTTTTGTGAGGTATATGCCCCCCCCCACCCCTCTCAAAATTGAAGTTGGTTCCGCCCCTGCTTCGGGTCAACCTATTAAGTGGGGAGAAAATAACTGCAGGTCCTGCACCTATGGGGATGGTTACTGGTAGGCTCGTCAAGGGATAGTTACGCCGTCATGCATCTCCTATGAGGTGACAGCGTGTAGATACCGTCCCAAAATAAATAAATCAATTTCAGAAAATTTGAATTTATTTTAAGGCTAAAAATTCAATCAATTAATTATATATTACATTCCATTCAAATCAAATTATTTACTTCGTAATTTTATTCTGAATATTTGATAAAAAGTTTTCAGTCAACTTCTCCGACGCGTAAATCTTATCCAAATCTGGATAGTTGTTCTCAACTTGTTAAATCTAATAAGCTTCTTGCCGTCATGTATTTGAAATTTTATTCCATTAGTTCACTATCTTGACAAGCATTCTATAATGTCATTAAGCTAAATATTCGTTGAAATAATAGTTATGTTGACTAATCAATAATTGCCAAGTCAGCTTTCGATGCGTATATATAACTATCATCAATAAATGTTTTCCTTCCTCGAGGGAAGGCATTAGCTCAATATAAATGATATAAAGTACATTACACAATCAGATGGAGGTCGGAAGGATCATAGTCGTGCATTACTTGTTTAGAGTTGGAGAAATCTAGTGACATGAGAGCTATTCTTAAGAGAAGGTTGGTATTTTGTTGGTATGATCGTAGTCAAGCGGTGCAGGCTAGGGGACTGTAGTCGAGTGACTGTGGTCGAAGGGACTATAGTCGGGCGATGATGGTTGGAGAGACCAAAGTCGACAAGTGACGATTATCGGAGGGATCATAGTAGGCATGCTATGGTAATCAGAGAGACCGTAGTCGGCAAGCAACAGTCGTCTTCGGGATCGTAGTCGGCATGCGACAGTAGTCAGAGGGACGGTAGTCGGGGGCGACGGTGGTAGGAGCCGTAGTCAGCTGACAATAGTGGTCAAAGGGTTCGTAGTCAGCAGGAGACGGAGGTTAGAATATTTGTAGTTCGGCTGTGATTGTCGGAGGGACAGTAGTCAGCAGGTAACAGTGATCAGATGGACCAAAATCGGCTGGCGACGGAGGTTGGAAGGTCCGTAATCTAGTGAATGTGGTCGAAAAGATCGTAGTCGGCAACCAACAAATGTATTTGGTCATCCAATTAATGTTTTGAACCTTCCATATATGATTTGATCCCTTGTTTTGAACCTTCCAAATATGGCTCGGATTGGACCAATTTTGGTATCCTTGAATTTGTCTCCTCGAGATGTTGAATTTGACTATAATTTTGCTGAAATTAGAGTTTAGATGATCCCGAATTTAATTTTGAAAGTTGTTAACTTGAATATATCTCGAGAGTATCTGATCAATATAATTTTTGGCGATGTATCTGAACCCTAGAGCATGACAGAAATCATGAAGTTGAAAACAAGTTGGTAGTAACAAGAATCTAGTAGGATAACGGAATGAGGAGAACGCAATGGTATCTCCCTAATATTGATTTAATGGGTAGCATGTGAAGTTGGAAATGCGATCAATGGTCTACAAGGGGATAAATTATTCTATAGAGAGACTAGACGCAGAACGTTGTCTGGAGACCAACTAGAATGCACCATGCCAGCAGTACCAAGCTACGGTACCGAGCAGTACCGAGCCGCTGTACCGAGCAAGAGGTGATGTGGCGCATTCTGGTTGGTCTTTGGACGACGTTCAGTGCCTGCACAGAATAATTAATCCTACAAGGGTGGCAACGAGATAAAAAATGTTAGAAGAAAAGTAATTAAAGAAGTCTTTTTTTTTTAAGTAAAGAAATCATGATCAATTTGGATGATGTGTGAAATTTTAATGAGTGGTATGTATGTAAATCCCTAAGTTTTGTTATCAAAAATATCATAAATGTCCTCTGAAGATAGGATTCAAATCAACCAAAAATTCTTGTCAAATATTAATTGTTATTTTTTTAATTGTTATATTGAGACTTCAAAAGTTAATATATTTTTTATAAAATTTTTTGTAAAATTTCTTTTTTTTTTTTTGAAAATTATTATAGGAAGTAAATTTCTATTATTTTAAAATAATAAAAAAATAATGGGTAAATATAAATTTTAGTTATAATCTTAAAAATAAAACAGTAATAAAGTGGTCTCAAATGAAGCCCCAAGTGAATTAGGAATGTGGTCCCGGAAATCACTTTTTTTTTTTCTGGCAGCCCCATTATCAATCAAATCATTGCATGTCGTTTCATAACTATCTATAATTTATTTACATATGCGTCAAATTAGATCAAGATAAGGATCAAAAAGATGAAATTTTAGCAGCATTACATAGGGTGGGCCAGAGATGAAGTGGCCTTTTTGACTTGCAGGAAGTGGTCTGGCTTTATCATGCCAGTATAATTATCTTTTTTTTTTTGTCACGAGGAACGCTATCTTTAAGCCAGCGAAAACTTCGGTCGACCTAGCATGCAACCCACACTAATTTACACGGGCCAACACTTAAGGCTTTCACTGCTTGCCAAGGGATTCGAACTATGGACCTAGGTTTTGCCGAGCCGGCACTTCACCACCCGGACAAGCAGCGGTGAGCTAATTATCATCTTCTAAGATGCCTTTTTTTTAGAATAAAAGAGAACCATTAATAAAGTTATGATAAATAAAAAATATATGTGATGCATAAATAGTTTTAGAGTATTGTTAGTTATATAGCATTCCTAACCTGATATGTAATTTATGAAAGGAGATCAAAGCCAAATATAAATAATAATGTTTTATGATAGGTTAGTGGTCATATTGATCCCATTATATTTAGGATTTTTCAATTGATTATAAGCAATTGTGAAACTATGAAATAAATAAAGTCAATGATTATGTTCTTATTCTTTTTTTTTTCAATACTATCGTCACCCAATTACAATGTTTTCATCATCAGTTGATCATGATCCACAATCATTATTGTTCAACTATAGTGTTGTGATCAGACTACAGTCACCTCACCATTGTTTGTCGATAACAATCCTACAACAATCCCCGCCCGACTATAATCCTCTTATCAGCATCATCAAAATAAAGTCCTTGGAGAACCATTTTCAAACTATGATCATTCGACTAGTGTCACCTAACTACAATTCTTCGATAATAATCGTACAACTAAACTCATGCGACCACCATCACATGACTATGATCCTCTGAACTTCATCTCTTGATTATTATCCTTTGACCATCATCTCCTAACTATGGTTCTCCGAGCATAATTAATTGATTATAGTCCTTCAAACACCATCGCATATTTATAATCATCAACAATCATTGTCAAACTACGATCCACTGACCATCGTGATTCGCTATGTTTCTTCAAGCTCCATCACTCAACTTTTAAGTTCTAACTATCATCACCCTACTACAATCTCTTAATCTTTATAGCCCGACTGCACTAGAACTTGTTGACTTAGTCACCAAAACTATTAATGTATGCCATCTATAAGGTCAATATATACCATCAATGCAAGCTTTGACTCCAACAATCGCGATCAAGATTTATGCTAGACTTTTTAGTCTCTAATATCCTCTCCTTAAAGAAAAATGATTAAACAAATAGCCAAATGATTACTTGAAGATAGCACATATTCCATAAGTCTCATTTAACTACCACCACAATATATATCATCAAAAAAATTATCTTGATCGGCAAGTTGGAAACTTCAAAAATTAAATTGAAGATCATATGAACTTCGATTTTAGCAAACTTACAGTCGAACTAAATGTCTCAGAAATCCAACGACACCAAATTCGACTCAATTCGAGCCCAAATTGGTCCAAATCAAAGACCCGAAGCGCATTTTGAAGACGTAATCCATAATTTGGATTACCGAATGGTTTCCAAACGTAACATGCTTATAGTTGAATCGAGCGGCTCGATGAGACAAATTCAATGAGCATAAGATCATTAAATTTTGATATCACTAAGGCATTCAAATGTCTAATAAATGGTCCACAATCAAGGTAATCAAAATTGATTGGGGGGGGGGACCCGAAGAAAGGAGGAAAATAAGAGAGGTCAGGATCTTGCCACAAAGTTCCTCCTCAACCACCTCCCGGCCACCGACCAACGTCAGACTTTCAACTGTCGTCAGATTTCTACCTAGTTGGATTTCCACCCTTCGCTAGACTTCCGCCCATTGTCATACTTTCATAGAAGTTCTACCCGACGCCAAACTTCCTCTTATCACCATATTTCTACTCAACGTCAGACTTCCGCCATCCACCAGACTTACACACGTCATCATACTTCTACCTGACGCTGAACTTCCGCTTGTCACCAGACTTCTATCCATCATCGGAGTCCCCCCCCCACCCCACCCCCGTCGCCCGACTTCTACCCGACTCCAGACTTCCGCTTGTTGCCGGATTTCTACCTGACGTCGGTCTCCCGGCTATCGTCGGACTTCTGCCCGTTGCCAGACTTTCGTCGGACTTCTACGTACCCGATGTTGAACTTCCGCCTATCGTCGGATTTCTACCAGACGTCGGCTTTCCTTCTGTAGTTGAATTTCTACTCAACATCGGACTTCTGCCTGCCATCAGACTTCTAGTCGACGCCAAACTTTTGCCCGTCGCTAGACTTCTGTCCATCGCCAGACTTCAACCCATCGTCGGAGCTATGCCCATCGATGAACTTCCATCTGACATCAGACTTCTGTCCATCTTTGAACTTCTATATAACGTCATACTTCTGACCTCCAACGTCAGTCGATTACAGTCCTTCCAACCTTTTGCACCAGACAACAGTCTTTGTGACCATCGTCGTCCAATGACTATGGTCTTCCCAACCTTCGTCGTTAGATAAGGATCTTTCTGACCACTATAACTTATTGACTATAGTTCTATTGACCAAAGAAACATATCAATAGTGATTCTTTCAAGTTTCATCACGTAATGCAATTTATATGATGTATTTTTATTACATTAAGCAAGGTCTTCCCCTAAGAAAGATCCTCATTTGTAATCGACTACAAATAATAGTTGATTCATTTAAACTAGGTCAGGCCCCAAGGGTTCCTTTTTTAAAATTTTCTACGTAAAAATTTTGGTGTCTCTTATGAATGCTACACCTTCTCTTTTATATGACTCCATGATGGATCTTCGTATAAAACTAAGATGCTAAATTTTATATTTTTCTATTTGCACGAATATTCTAGGACAAACCAATATTAGAACATTAATTATTTATTGCACACACAAATTAAAATTACAATTAAGATTTCCCAATAAAAACAATTACAATTAAGTTTTTTTTTTTAACCAAAGTAAAAAATAAAATTATTAAGAAAATATTATTCACATTCACATTGGCGATATGAATGATTAATTTAGAATAAGTCTTATCTACAAAGAAATTATCTATTAAGAAAAATCCAAAGAGAGTTGTTCCCCTGTCCACTTCATATCAGTACTTGGAAACTGCAGGAAAGCAGATTCATCTGGAAGACAGGGACAGGAAAATTCAGAAACACGATGCTACGAAAAGTTCGTGTGAGCCCCGCTTCTCTCTCTCTCTAGTCTCTATCTCTCTTTTTTTTTATTTATATGTATATAATCTTTAAAAAATAGAAAATATGACCTAGTTAAGAGATACAAGAGATCTTATCTGATGTGTCTATAAATTTGTCTTAATTAATTTTAAAATCTAAAAAAAAACTATGAATTTAAGAACAAGACGATAATTAAAACAAGCTAAAAATGATAATATATGAATGAAAGATAATATTTCAATAGGGAGGATTCAAGTATAGAGAAAAAGAGCTCGGAATTGGAGTTGAGATAATTAGCGATCGTGATGCTGCACAATGGCATTTGAAAGTGTAGCAATTGTGATTACTAAGACTATCAAATATGCTTGAAGTTGTGATACCTCTATGAGGGAATTAGAATTAGGACCGTCAAAATTGGGTAATGAGACGAGTTCGGGTCCAATCCTGAACTGTACGACCTAACCCAAACCGACCCATTTTTACAAACTGATTGATTTTTTGAACTCGAACCCGACCCGCTTTGGGTATGTTGTACTAAATATTTTTTATTTTTACTTCAATCAATTTAAAATAAACCAAACTTAATTCAGTTTGAGCAACATGCTTTATTATTTTTTGGAAATATCATTTACTTCTGTCATAACAATTTTTAAAAACTCTCCTAAATCAATTAAAACTGATCAAATCGGGTTGATTTTGAGTTTCCGGGTTAATCTGAACTCGACCCGATTTTACAAATGGGTCGAAATTCCTAACCAGAATCCGATCAATTGACCCAAACATAAAATTTTTGGGTTGTGACAAATATTGACAACCCTAATTAGAATTCTTCCTACCATCACAACTTCAATTGAAAAAAAATGATATTAGCGATTTATAGAGGTAAAAGTGCGGATCGAGCCGTGGATCATTTGTTAAGATGAAAATGATCATCTTTGAGATCTGCGCTCAAATTGCTTCAAAACTTTATGCAAGCTGTAATTGCCCAAACCCAAAATTTTATCTTCTTTTTCATTTGAAGATTTGGAAAATTACAATTTCCTTTTTATCAAAAAATTTGTTATTTTCAATATTTTTCTCTATACACTGCATTTAGATTCGTTCATTGAAGCTTTCACCGATGTTCCTCTTCCTATTCCACCAAGTTCCCGTCAAATCTAGGGCATCTCGATTTATGCATCATCAAACTCGCCTCCGCTAGATCCGAGAACACCGCTTCTAGTCATCTCGCAGATCTCGCCGGCAAGACGACCTTCCATTTTCATTCAAACCTCGCCGCAGATCATGTCCCAAAAATCTCGCCACAATCCGCTTCGCTGACGCTTCTAATGTCCGATCCGGTATTCGTTTGTCTCCATCCAGATCCATCGAAGAATACACAAATCTCATTCTCATCTCAAGAGAACCACTGCGACTCAGATTCACCACGAACTCTGTTTGGGTAGATCTGGCATCTACGTACTGGATCCGCCCAACCCAACCGTCGCATGTCTCAATCCATCCAAATCCGACCATGAAATCATATCGCCGGCCCCGATTTGGGCATTCCATTTTCTGCCTTGCCGCTTTCATTGTTGTTAGATTGTCGGCCTTGTCATTCAACCGCCTCCGATCAACCCAAGCTTGTAGGCGCCGACAATGGTAGCCCCCACCAATTTCGATTTGATCTGTTTAACTCCTTGTGGAGGTATGGGGAATGTTAAGAATGAATTTAATGTGTCATATAATTATAGTCATGCATGCATGTTCATGATTGCAGGGGTGTCAATATTGGACCCGACCCGAATCCAATCTGAAAATTTCGGGTTTGGGTTGACCCGCACCCAAAATAGGTCGGGTTCGGGTTCAACAATTCGACCGGTTTCAAAAATCGGGTCGAGTTCGGGTTGACCCGAAATTGACCCGAAAATGACCCGTTTTGATTTGAAAACCTGTTTCTGACTCGGGAACTTGAGATTGACCCGTTTTTTGACTCGGAAAGCGGAGTTTGACCCGATTTTGGACCCGAAAACTAGTAGTTTTTTGTCCGACCCAGGTCATTCGGGTCGGGTCGGGTTGACTCGGACTTGAAGCGGGTCGGTTGACCCAAATAGTGTCGGGTCAGTTTTGGGTTCGACCCGTGACCTAAAATTGACACCCCTACATGATTGTCTAAATTATTGTGTAGAATGCACAAGAATTTTTGCATATGAACTATGTTAATTAGAAATTATTAAACCATGAGTTGATCTTAATTAAGATGATTTATTTTCACTTAAAGGGACAACCAATCTCTAATCCAATTTTATTAAGCTTAATGAGAAATCACTTTTTGAATCTATTTCTTAACTAGCTAATTTAGCAATATGGTCCTTTTTTCCCGAAGATCTAATAAAATCATAGCTAAAATTGGAGACGAAAATAAAAGAAGACCATCGACCTAGATCTTATACCATGTTGTTAAAGAATTCAATGAAATCAATTGCGCTTTATTTAACAACTAGGGGTGTCAATTTCGGGTCACGGGTCGGGTTCGGGTCGAACTCGGAACTGACCCGGGTTCAAACGGGTCAACCCTAACCCGACCCAAGTAGGAAAACGGGTTGGAAATCCGAACCTGGACCCGACCCGACGGGTTGCCGGGTTGACCCGACCCGACACAGAAAGCTGGCTCGGACGCAGGCGCGGACTTGGGCTCGGACTCTACGCTGACGCAGGCTCGAACTGGCCAGGCCGCGCGGGCGGGCGCAGCGAGGGCAGCATCACATGCACGCAAGCAGGGCGTTCGGGCAGCCGCGCGAGCGCGTGGGCTGGGCGTTCGGGCAACCGCGCAGGAGCACGGGCAACCGCGCAGGCGCGCGGGTATCCTCGTTCGAGCGGTAGCGTGCTGGCAGGGCTCTGGCAGGGGGCGGGCAGCGTCGGGCAGCTTCGCGGGCAGCCGGGTAGGGGGCGGGCAGCGTCGGGCAGCTTCGCGGGCAGCCGGGTAGGGGGCGGGCAGGCTAGGGCAGCTATGCGGGCAGCCGGGTAGACAGTTAAACGGGTTTCCGGGTTGACCCGACAACCCGTCGAGTCAACCCGAACCCGAACTCGGGAACCCGAACTCGACCCGTTTTGAAAACGGATCGGGTCTAACCAGAAAATTTCAGATCGAATTTTCATGTCGTGTCAAATATTGACACCCCTATTAACAACAACAATAAAAAATGGCTAGTCACTTTTAACACTCAAATAAATGAACATATGGGATTGAGGGGTAGGCTGTGCAGCTCCGATTCATGGCAAAAAAGAGTTCAAGTAGGTGTTTGGCGTGAATTGGTGGAGGAAGGGATGAAAAAACAGAATTAGGGTTTTTTCTTGATGAAATTTGAATATATACCACCGAAAAATTAGCCATTTTTTCCAAGAGTGTAAACCCTAAACAATATTTTGCCAAAAAGATTCATTGAAAATAGCTATTTTTTTCTGTAGTAATTATTGCAACGAATAACACTAACATCAATTTTAATAGCTTGAAAATAGTTTTTCTATTCCTACTATTTCGCTTGACTTTACTGAATACATATAATATAAAAGTTTAAATATAATAAATATAATATATTTATTTAAGTTATATTTATATCAAAGTAAATTTAGCTTTTGGGAAGCGTCAAATACTATTTTGTCTAAATTTCGAAAGGAGGGCCCACGCCCCCCTAGGCTCCCTCTCTCCGCCCGGAAAAATTATTAGGTGCGGAGTGCAGACGGGGAGAGCACCGTCTGCACACACACAGGGTACCAAGCGGTACCTAGTGGTACCCAGCGGTACCGAATGGTACATAGCTGGATTTTATACTAGTGTGCGGACGGTTCTCTCCGTCTGCACTCCGCATCTAATAATCTCTCCTCCGCCCGTGGTCATTTGCTGCAAAAGCTTCCTTCTCCGGCAAATCTTCCCTAAAAAATGTCCATAGAATGTCTCCAACCTTTATTTAACTTATGAATGTCTTGGGGGAACTTCTCGATTGGCTCTACAAGGCGAGAACTACCAATTTGGCCTTACTTCAACTTCGTTTGGTCGGAACCTAGCGGACCTCCCAACGACCTCAACCTAATAAACTTCTTCAAGAAACATTTCATTTGGATGGCAGTTCTTGCATTCTTGACATCCATAATGACAGCAAAAATCTTGCTTAATTTATATGGTGATGCAAACTAAAAGTAGCTCTTCAGACCTACGCTTTTGTAAGAATCGCTTCTATATTGATTAGATCATCTGATGACCCAAATTGGACTGATGAGATTTGTGAGTTTATTTGGCATTATTGAAGTTTTGTAATATGTTTAAGAGTCATGTTTATATTTATTTAGGTCAAAAAAGCATTTGTAATTTGAAATTGGAATGAAATTGTTGAATTGAGATTTGCCACCCTCGGGGTCTTGCATTGTAAAGCTGGCACTACCCTATCTACTTGTCAGTGCAACAACGTTGTAAGTAGGGCGTTGTAGCTCCAAGAAGTGGTGCTACGATGATCGTAATTAACATTGTGATGCCAAACTCTATGTTTTGAGTACGGAAATTTTTTCATTGGAAGCGCTATGGCACGAGGGATTTTAGTATCGTGGTGTCGTTTCCATAAATATCCTAATGCATTTCATTTCTCTCAAATTTTCTCTTATCAAGGTTCAGAGGCTGCCGACTAAGAGAGATATATATTAGAGAGAGAGAGGATTCAAAGGTTTTAGAGTCAATTTCACCCATTAGGCAAATTGGAAATATTTCCGGCTCAAGATAGGCTACTGTTACCCTACTTCAATTTTAGATTTGAGGCTTGCATGTGTGAATTTTGGTATTTTCTTTAGTTAAGTTTTATATAAACACAATTTTATGAATTTTGAAAATTTTTCTGCTGTATAACTTTTTGTATGTTGTAGAATAGAATATTCTAAGCATGTTAATAGAAAAACCTTCAAATTTCACTGCTAGTTTTGAATGGTGCATTTCTTGTGTTTTGATTAAAATATTGAAATTTATAAAAGGTGTTGTAGAATAATAAAAGTCCCAAAATAATGTTATAAATATTGTTTATGAATATTTTTATAGTTTATAAATGTTGGTTTGTGCAAGTATTACTTTGAGAGTATTGAGTTTGTCGTACATGTGTTCGAACATTCATGCATCATGTAACATACTTCTTCCATATATTGAAAGTTTTAATAGTACTATTCATATATATTGAAAGTGTTGATGTTATTGATTGTACATGTTAAGAATATTAATGTTGTGTTTCTAGTACATGTTGAAAATGCTAATATTTTTATGTTAATATTTATATTTGTTGAGAATGTTGATATCATGTTTTGCTAATATATGTTGCAAATGCTAATTTTTTTATGTTCATGTGCTTAAAATATATGGAGAACAAAAATAAGGTTAAAAAATATGGTGGATGATATGAATGTGATATAGGTTATATGTGTAATACAAGTGGAGCTATAAAGGGCTATACACTCATGTATATGTATATGTATATGTGTTCCTCTACCTATATGTATGATATGTTGCAACTATGTGAGATGATAAGTGAAAATATAAGCGGAAATGGAGTTATAAGATATTTCAAAAAATGCATACAAGTGGAGATATTAGTAAAAGTGGAGTTACAAGGATATTCAGGAAATTGTATATAATTAGAGGTATAAGTGAAAGTAAAGGTATATAGAGGCATCGTGAGTTGTGAATATTATGTTATATGTTATTTCATATTATGTTGCTTATGTTTTAATATCGTACTCAAAGAAAATGTTTATATTATGAAATTATATTCATGTTATATTATGTAATGATACTCCTATTCTGAAGTTACATTCAAGTAATGTATAGATTGTTAGTTTTGGTATGTACATGCTTTTAACACATCTTGTGTTCTGATACAAAATTATTAAGTATATATTGAATACAAATATGAGGATAGTTCACCTTAAATATGATTTACTATTTATGCATTGTATGCATTGTAGAATTGTAAAAAAGTTGTTTTATACTTTTATACAAATATATTGAACTATATAGTAGTATAGTAGTAGGTTTTGAACAACATGTTGAGCTAGTGGTTTGCTTATGTGTTTTTCTGGAAAAAAATAAAAGCCCTGCTTCAGCAGATTCTGTTGGTAGTGAGTGTTGGCCTTCTAATTTTTTTTTTTTTTTAAAGATTGTTGGCCTTTTGAATATAGGCGTGTCCACTGTGGATATTCTTTTATTGTTCATTAACATCTTTATATTTTGATGAAAAAGGAAGATAAATTATGATTGATGTATAGAATGCTTTTGAAAGTATATTTTGATGAAATGAAATAAAATTGATACTTTATTTTCATTTATATTTATGAATTGGTTCGCTATGTATTGTAAATATTGAATAAAATAAAATAAGGTCTTGGGAAATATCAAGTCTATTATCATGGACTTGACATAGTGTGATCTGCCTCAAAATAGTAGGTTGTAACGAGTCGAGTTGTGATATAAAACAAATAGCCTTAGATTTCCCCCATCTCAAGTTGAGAGTTGAGACTCTCCCTTGTTAGAAGATATGATGATCTCACCCATATTCACCGCTGTCACTAGAGAAGTCACCAACATGGACGAATTCACTTGTAGTTTTTGGCATCAGTGTGAGGTAAGTCGCTTCGCGTCATGCCCTCATTGATGATAATTCCACCTTAAGCAATGACGGTAACAACCCAAACTCTTAATTATCGAGATATTGTCCATTCTGGCCTAAGGGTCTCACGATTTTGTAATGTTAGTGTAACTTCCATGAAGTCACCCATCCCAAAATTTCTCCAGGATGAGCATGCTTAATTATGGAGTTTCTTCAATGAAATTACAACCATTATACCAAAATGAGTCTTGATGTTTAAGAATTTAGCCTTTTTACTTAAGAGGTTTCACAATCTCCCCCACTTTAAGTAATTGACATTTTTGTCAGCATCTTTATTCCAAAATTATCCACCAGGTAAATAGGATTCTAAAGGTGACCCCTACAAGTTCAAATGATGACTCCCGCCACATAGCACTTTGTTACGTACAAGGTTCGAGAGGTGGCTCTATGGCATAACACTTTGTCATGTTTAGCACTTAGTTCCCATCTTCCGTCTAGTGTATTGCTCTGATGACATTTGTAACAGCCCAAATTATTAACTATCGACATATTATCCACTTTGATCAAAGGGTCTCATGATTTTGTCATGTTTGTGTAACTTCCCAGGAGGTCACCGATCACATAATTTTTTAGGATGAGCATGTTTAACTGTGCAGTGTCTTAAATGAAATTCCTACCATTACACCACAAGGCACCTTGATGTTTAAGAGTTTAATTTCATTTTACTTAAGGGATTTCACAACGACTTCTTTAGTTATTTCTCTTTGATAATCTCAACTCACTTGCCCTTCGGCTAGGCTGTAAGAACCGGTTGGACCGATTTAGTCAAATTGGTCCATTTTTGTATAACAGAGCGAGCGTGCCAGCGGTCGAATGAGTGAACGATAGGCAGAAGCGACTCCTTGCATGAAATAAGTCAATTTCGCTCAATCCAGTGAAACTACACGGGAGAAAAGATAGACCTTTGAGGAAGTTGCTGACCGAGGGGAAGAAGAAAGAGAAGAATGGTTTGTCCATCAAATTTTGTTTCATTTCCATGCAAATTATTTAGTGATTTCAACATAAGAAATATCAATGTTTTTATTTAAGGCAAAGAGAGGAAATTGTTCGACAAAGGATTCATACTCGATTGAGAGGAGAAATTTTATAAAATTCTTCTAATAGTAAGGAGGAAGGGGAAGGATAAGAAGAAGAAAGTTAGTCAAATTTCATTTTCAGGGAAAGAGAAAGAGTGAGTTGGTTTTTTGTTCACATTTAGAAAGAAAGAAATGTATTTTTTTTTTTTCAGTGAAAGAGAGTGTAAGCTGTTTTTTGGTTCACATTTAGAAAGGAAGAAATGTATAATCTTTTTAAGTTTACTTAAATAATTAATGTACGATTGCTCGGTAGAAAGAAATATCGATGGTGAAAAATCTAGACTCAGCAAAGAACTTTTGAGGAAAACTATTTAAATATATTGTTCGACCACCTTCAAAGAAATAGAAATTTGAATTGATAATATGAAGTGTCCAACATTGTACTTAGTGACATTTTATGTTATTTTTGGACTATGGAAAAGAAAAAAAAATGCATTTTAATCATTGACCTGAGATGAATATAAGATGCAAAAGTTCTTCTGAGGAAGTTAGGTGTTAAATTAAGGGAAAGATTATTTCAAAGCTCGAGCATTTGGAAGAATTTTAACTCACGAAAATAATTAAAGTAGGTAATTATGTTTACAATATAACAATATTTTATCATTTGAATTTTGTGTAGTTATTAACATGAAATATATATATATATATATAGTTCATTCAAAGCGAAGTATGAAATAACTTTATATATTGTTATGGATACATTTATATGTTATAAATGAAGAGATAGATAGAATTTCTTTTGAAGTAATTATATTATATTAAGATTACTATGCATATGTGAGGAAATTGAAAGTAAAAAGAATAAATGCTAATATGAAATGAGAATTAATAAAATGGAACTACTATATGCATGCAAAAGAGTTCACCCCCTTATTATACTGACTAGAGCAACAATATACTCATGTATGTAAAATAAAAATATAAATGTAAATGAAAATACCTAAATTTGTGCTTATTAGATGGTGCTCTTGAATTAAATTTAAAAGATAGATATGTTCAAATAAACTTATATATATATATAATAACTATTTATATACATGAAATCTTTATTGTAGTTTATCATGAAAACTCAAATTGTTAAATGAAAATTTCAATAAATCTCTTGTGAATTAAATAGTTGCTAGATAGGAGTTTGTATACAAAAGAAGATAATAAAATGAAAATAGATAAAAACTTGTTCATTATGTGTTTAAATTGAAAAAATTGTTTTAATAGCTCTTCAATTATAGTTTGCTTATTTATTTATTTGTTATGAGCAATTATTGTTACTGAAAGAATTGTAATAATTGCCTGATCATTCACCCCGCCTCATCAACCTGAGCTTTCGGGCCGAGTTGTGACATATGGGACTTTATGAAACTCATCAATGCCTTCAATTACAGTCACCCCAACCTCGTTATCTCGTGTGAGAGGTTGGAGACCAACCAGTTAACTAAGGACTCGTTATTAAGTATATCAAATTATGAAGCTTCAAAAAATTTATAAATCTTCAAAAAAGATGAAGATACATGAGTAGTTGACCTTATATTTGATCTTGCCTCAGAAGATCTTTCAAACTCAAACCTCCAACGATAGAGAAATTTGAGAAATTTTTAATGACTGACGTCTAACAGCTCCTCACCTTTTTCCTTGAGCTCGATATTCACCTTCTTTGGTGGAGAAATCTCCATTGAAGGAGAACAACAAGACAATGAACCTCTAAGCATTGTTGCCTCTTTTATTTCCTTTGGAGTTCATTAGCCAACGCAAAAAGCTTGAGAGAAGCTCAATTTTCTCCATCTTAGAAGATAGCAATTAGTGCTCAGAAAAAGTCTCTAGGTAAGATCATATCAATAGAAGCAACAGAACATTTCACAATTAGACATATTTTTGTATAGCCACAACTGCTAATATGTCAACCATTTGTAAAAGATCTAAACATTCTGACAAGCCAATGATTCTTCATGACTTCTATTTTCTTTCATTTTTGGCTGCTTAAAAGGAACAAGTGAATCAAGGAGCAAATGTGTGCCCATATTTATCTAAAACATATTGATTATAAAGTATAAACCGGGTTGAATCTCCTCGAAATTTGAACTCATCAAGCTAAAAGTTGCTTAAAGCTTCAACAGTCCATAATCGAATGTCATAAGTCACCTATAAGCTAAACTTTTTTCGACCCTCATTCTAGGACTCATGAGTTAGACCGCTTAGTAAAAAACCCTACTCACCCAAGGAACTTGAATGCTCAGCCAAAATAATCGACAACAAACTAAGGGTTTTCACCCGGAGAACTCGCCAAAGGTACTCCCTTTCAATCCAAAACTCGCTTGATATTCTCATCTAATTACATGGCTGACAAGTACAAGTCAAACTTTGTTTACTACACATCTAGCTATATAGAATCCAAGTCATGTACTTCAAAAACAATCAAACTATATAACCAATTTTAGCCCTCACCAACAAATACAGGGCCACAAGTCAAATATAGGTGTGACATAATCTTATTCTTTTAATATAAACTCTCATCTTGTTGGTCCCTCTATTTAAATCTTTTTTATAACTTGATTTAATATGTACTTCCCTACCTTAGGGGTTTAACCGAGTCTTTTGTATTGATTTGGCCAAGAAGAATCCTCAAACCTTTTTCTCTTCCCTCTTTGTTCTTTAGGGTTTATCCACATTAAAAAAAAAAGGGGTTGATCCATATTAGGGTTGTCAACTTAGGTTGGTGGGTTGTGTTTTGGATCTAACTCAAACTGACCCAATGTGAACGAGGGTTGCAAAAATTCACCCACAAACCTAACCCAATATTCATATCAATCAAAATGTTTGGCTCAAACCAATCTCAACATGAACCCGTATAACCCAAAACCAACACATTTGACCCATTTATTATATTGATCGTGCATTTTCTTTTAAATCATCATGATCTATTCAACCCATATACAACTTAACCAAAAAATAAACCATTTAATCCAAAAATGGGCTGTTTGACTTTAAACAAAAATGATAAATGAATCAATTATAAATTTAGGAGTCAACTCAAATTTAACTTAAAAATTAATTAGATCAACCCGAACTCACATAATCCAAACCCAACACATTTAACCCATTTATTATATTAATTGTGCACTTTTTTTAAATCAACACAGATCCATTTAACTCAAATATAACTTATTAACACAAAAATAAACAATTTAATCTTAGATCAACCCGTTTAATTTATTGAAATGATAATTAAATCAATTTTAAATTTTGGGGTGAACTCAAACCCAAATGCAAACTTTTTTAAGTTAAAACAAATCATTTATTAACACCCCTAATCTATATTTATAATAAGTTTTTGGTATCTTTCCATGATAATATTGGATTCAACACTAACAAGTAAGATTTACAATCTATATAATCAGGAACACTTGCAACTCAATTGAATAGCAGATAAATAGCTAGCATACAAGATGAATGAAGCTTCTAATAGGTAGCTATTATTTCCATCCCCTTCAGGGGTCAAATCAGAATTTAAAGAGATGACTATTACGTCTTGACAATCTTATCAAGAATAAAATTCACTTGCTTGGCGAAACCAATAGAAGTGTTTGACCCTCATCGAGTCATCTGCTAGTTGCCGGGCAAACATACAACATAGGATTCGTTTGGGACAACTTACAGCTTTCTAGAATAGTTTTCTAATATAAATTTTCTAGTTCAAGAAATTTTCATACCAAAAAAGCAATAAAAAAACTACTTTAGAAAACAGTAAAATAACTGCTTTAAAAAGCAGTAAAAAATCTGGGACAGTTTTTTGGCAGCTGTTATTCCGTTTCTTTCAAGAAATGTTCGCACTAAAAAATTGCTATGAAAAGCAGTAAGAAAGGTATCCCAAACGAAGCATAATTCTAAGAAAAGGCTACATGCTATTCAAAAGAGAATCAAATTGAATGCAATAGAATAGTCAAGGAAAAGTTTCATATAGTAAATGATCTATGCAACATAAAAGGTTTTCCCTCTGGCTTTCTTCCCAAGTTATTAATACAGTAAAGATTGCAGTACTTACTAGAGCTAGGACGTATTTTGTTCGCAATAGTACATATCCATAGCTCTGGAACTTCCAAATTATAACAAAAATCCATCCAATTAGCTGTGAACTCCGGAAATCGGTGTTACATTGGACTGAGCATTGTGAATTGCACGGCGTAGTTCAGCAGCGAAGTCCATCTAACAGCAACATAAAAATAATAAGGCAGCAGTAAGGTGGGGAAATATGTATACAAATAAGTAGAAAGGATGAAAATGCCATCTGCACCTGGTGAGGTAGCTTCAGTTGTCCCCAGGTTGCCCCGCTGGCTCCTGTGTACATTATTGGCCTCTCTGGTGCCCAACATGCACGTTCACAGTTAAGAAATTGTATGATATCATTAATAGTTCTACAATATTATATATTTGTTGTAAAAAATTGCAATAGATAAAGGAATAATAAACTGACCAACTTTACAACCAACCTAAATTACAAGAAGGAAGATAAACATGATAGGAATGGAATCGGTTGAACTTTGATATAAATTGATGTGCATCAGCAAAATCAGTCATGAATATGTTTATTTAGGCTTCGTTTGGGACCGCTTTCTTACTGCTTCTTAAAGCAGCTTTTTAATACTTAAACCGAAGTTAGAGAGGCTTTAAAGAAAATGAAGGGTGGAAAAGTTGTTGGACCTGATGATATTCCAATAGAGGTGTGGAAATGCTTAGGAGATCAAGGAATTCTTGGCTTACTAAATTTTTTAATACTGTTTTGAAGACTAAAAAGATGTCAGATGAGTGGAGAATGAGTGTGTTAATTCTTATTTTTAAGAATAAAGATGATGCACAAGATTGTGTGAATTATAGAGGAATTAAGTTAATATGTCATACTTTAAAACTATGGGAGTGAGTTATGGAGCATAGGTTGCGGCGTGATACTAATGTTTCTCAAAATCTATTTGGATTCATGCCGGGTAGGTCGACTATGGAAGCCATATATTTATTAAGAGGTATGATGGAGAAATATAGAGAAAATAAGGAGGATCTACATATGATATTTATTGATTTAGAAAAAGCATATTATGATAAAGTTCCAAGAGAAGTGCTATGGAGAGTTCTTGAACATAAAGGAGTTAATAACGCTTATATTCAAATCATTAAAGATATGTATGCAGGAGCTATTACTTGTGTTCAAACACAAGGTGGTTTGACCAAGTATTTCCCTATTTCGGTTGGGTTACATCTGAAGCCCATATCTTTTTGCTTTAGTCATGGATGTTCTCACTAGACATTTGCAAGAGGATGTACCTTGGTGTATGCTTGTTGTTGATGATATTCTTTTTGTTGATAAGACGAGAGAGGGAGTTGAAGATAAACTTGAATTATGAAGGTCAACCTTAAATTCTAAAGGTTTTCGCTTGAGCAGATCTAAAACAAAATATATGGAGTATAATTTTAGTAGTAGACCTAGTGAGGGGATTGTGACTTTGGGCGATCAAGTCATTAATAAGAGTTCACGTTTTAGATATCTTAGATCTATTTTTCAAAGTGATGGTGAAATAGATGGGGAAATTATCAGCAGAATTCAAGTTGGATGGTTGAAGTGGAGGAATGCATCGGACTTGTTGTGTGATAGAAAAGTACCCCTCAAACTTAAGGGAAAATTCTATAAGATGGTGGTGAGGCCTGCAATGCTTTATGGTGCCGAATGTTGGTCATTAAAAGATAAGCATAATACTAAGTTAAGTGTGGCAGAGATGAGGATGCTCAAATAGATGAGTGGCTTTACCCTTAGAGATAGAATACAAAATGAGCATATACGTGAAACGGTTGGAGTATCTCCAAGAGAAGATAAGATTAGAGAGAGTCGCCTTAGATGGTTTGGTCACATAAAACGACGGCCTTCCGATGACCCGATTAGGAGAGTGGAGGTATTAGATTTGACTTATGTTAAGAAAGGTAGAGGCAGACCTAAAAAGACTTGGTTAGAAAATATCAGGAATGACCTTTCTTTATTAGATTTAAACGAGAATTTGACTTTTAATAAGACACAATGGAGAAAAAGGATTCATGTAGCTAACCCCACATAGTGGGATAAAGGCTTGATGTTGTTGTTGTTGTTGAAACCTGCTTTAAGAAGCAGTAAAAAAACTGTCCCAAAATCATCCCAAAACGAAGCCTTAGATTGAAATCGTGTATAGGAATCTGTTGAACTTTGAGTGTATTTAAGATTCTATATTTGCCTACCTTTCTCTAGTCTTTCCGTCGGTTCTGTGATTTTAGTATTGAGTAATGCTAAGCTATGGTGTCACGCATAATCACACGACACTATACAGCTCTCACCCCTCTTTCTCTCGCCATCTCTCTTAGTGCCCTCACGGAAAAACTTATTTTTGGGTTGTAGCTTATTAAGCATAGCATTTTTTCTGTAGTATTGGCTTGAATACGCATCTTAATAAGTCAAGATATTCATATCAAACTTTAGTTATGATGGCTTTTTAAATTTCTAGATTTGCTTGGAGATGAGAGGAATATATGGATACTAAATTGACCCTTGTATGGTACTAATGGCAAAGCAAATCCAAAGATTTTAAAATCCATCTTGAACAATTTTAATAAGAATTTACTCGGGACATCCTCACCCAATCTTTTTCCACTTTAATATCTAAATGACAATAAAAAAAAATTATATGCAATTTTTCATCATAGTATCTAAAAGACAATAAAAAACATATAAGATCACTTTCTTAACTCCCCGAATCATGGCATAATCTAAACTATCATGAAAGAGATGGGAAAAAAAGCATTACAATAATCATGAACAAAATACACGAGTACAGAGCACAGCACATCTTACATGCAAACATAATTAACAATATCCACATCAACATTCTCAGAAGGCTCAAGTGAATTCATAAATGATCAGAAGAGAATATACCTAGTGCTTCAGAGCTAAAATCTCTTTTAACAAATGTTTAAGATATTTGTGACTAAATAATTCCTCTAAAGATATCGCAATACAGTTGGAAGTGCCGTACCATAAGCAACATAATTCACGAGGTTTTTTTAAATCCATCTGTAAAGACTATTTGCAATGTAGGATGATTCGAAAACCCAAGCACCCTCCTACCTGTGGAACTTTCAATGACTCTATCCCTGATCTGGTTCAGTTTCCAGCTTGGCTGAATCTTTGGTTTGGGTCAATTCCCTAATTTGTTTGTTGTTTCAAATTTTAGAGATTCCTCATTTTTGCCGGCACATCTACAGCTTCTGTACACATTTCTTCCGCCTACCTCCGCTCTTTGTGGTTCTTCCCACCAATGTACGACTAATAGTGTATGTTAAACGTGAGTTTTTTGCAATTCAAATGCCGTTTCTTCCGTGTGATGGTATCTTCATCCCTATGGGCTATGATATTTGTGCTCCTGATTGGATTCATATAGTTACTAATTTTGGTAAATTTGAGGAATTGGCAGCATAAATAAAAACTTGGAAACATGTAAAGTTGAGCTCCAATAATATTTTCTTCTAGTTTTTTTTGTTTCCTCTTCATTGAGTGCCAGATGAGGTATAATTCTTTCTAATCTGATACAATTAAAGATTAAAAATTTTCAGGAGAAGCTATCTCCTAGTATATAGGTGTGATGCCTAGATTGTTATCCTAGTGATTTTTTATCATTACCATTCATATTCCATAATTTTAATTTATTAGTTGGTCTATGCAAGTGAATTTGTTATGGGGAGAGTTCTAGTCATCTGGTGATTTTCCATATCATGAATTTTTATGTGAAAATTCTATTTGACAACCATTAAATAATAGTTTGCCAATTTTGTGTTTTTCTTATTTTTTTCAAATGCAAAAAACATTTCAATTAAAATTCTATAAACTGTGAATTTTTGAACCAGTGCATTATATTATACAATTGAATTAGGAGATAGGTGTTTGCTCAAGAAAAATAGCGCTTAGGCATGAACCCTGCTTTCCAGACTTAGCATCCCATCCTCCTTAAGACATTGATTTTTTTATTAACCAGATTTCCCCCGAGAATTATATCGGGGCTTATTTAATTATGGGTCCTTACTTGTTATAACCGCAAACCCTCATAGTTAATTACCCCTCTTACTTCTTAGGAAAGACTCTCGATTAAGGATGAATCACTTTAGCCTAGCTTAGGAATCTTAATTTTTAGTCTCGTTTATAGAGGATGGAGATAGACCCAATCAAGATCCTATGGCTCCATCATTCCGGGAAAACCGTAAATCTCAATCTACCAACACTAACAAACCATTGGTTACAGTGTTCAGGGAATCTGATTAACAGTCATAAATTGCCTCATCTCAGAGATCCTGAGTAGACTAAGGTGGTTAAATGTTGGTTTTGATTTTGATATAATTTAAGTTTGGGGTATATGGCTCCTTTTAGGAGTTTCCCATGGGTTTAGATTTAGAATGAGACTTATGGCTCTACTTAGGAGTTGCCCGTAAATTTGATTTAGGATGGGGCTTATGGCTCTGCTTAATAGTTGCCTGAGAGTTTAGATTTAGGATGAGGCTTACAGCTGTACTTAGAAGTTGCCCGTATATTTGATTTAGGATGGGGCTTAAAGCTCTGCTTAGGAGTTGCAAGTATATTTAATCTATGATGGGATTTACGGCTTCACTAAGGAGATGATCATATATTTGATCTAGGATGGGGCTTACAGCCCCGCTTAGGAGTTGCTCGTAGAATTGATTTAGAAATTATTACTTCACTAAGAAGTTTCCCAAACAGTAGGTCTTGCTACTTATGTTTGGAAGTTGCCTAGTAGTTTAAATTTGTGATAGATCTTACTACTTATATTAGAAGTTGTTTGTAAGTTTAATTTGGGATGGGGCTTATGACTCCACTTAGGAGTTTCCCAAAAATTTGATTTAGGATGGGGCTTATGGCTCCACTTAGGAGTTGTCCATGGATTCAATTTAGGGATTATTACTTAACTTAGAAGTTTCCCAAATAGTAGGCCTTACTGCTTCTTTTAAAAGTTGTTTGTAGCCTTTCGACTTAGTTTGAATTTGATTTAGGATAAGTTACTTCATTTAGAAGCTTCCTCAACACGTTAATTTAAGTAGGTTTTACTGCTTCCATTGGAAGTTGCTTGTTAATTCTGATTTAGAGTGGATTTGAAAGCAGTTACATAAATGTTTTTGCAATTTTCTTCTGCCTTGACATTGTTGCTTTTCCTTAGCATTGTCTTTTCCTGCTTCAGCAGTTTTCTTTTTGCTTCAGCACTACACTTTTAGTTCCAGTACCTTGCTTTAGCACTGTAGTTTTGTTATAGTACATTGACTACTTCCTTAGCATTGTTGTTTCGCTTACAATACTGAATTGACCTTTGATTATTTGTTTTCAGGTATTTGGAACCAACATTTGTGGGAGTTTGCTAGAGTTGGAGTCTTGTTTGGAGTTTGTAGTTTAGTTGAGTTCTGAGCTTGAGAGCTATTATATTGGAGATGATTTTAAAGTAAACATTGAATCATGCTCTCCCCTCTTTTTTTTAGTTGCTTGTATTATGACTAAATTAATTAATTAATTTGTTACATTTTAAATTAATTAAATTAATTAATTAATTTGTTGCATTTTAAATTAATTAACTAATTAACCAATTAAAATAAATTTTAATTTATTTCATTTTAAATTTAAATTTATTTATTTTAAATTTATAATTAACCAATTAAAATAAATTTTCTTCTTTAGCAATTCAAGGAGGTATTCCAGCTTCTCCAGGGATTGCCACCACCATGGGAGCAAAAACACTTTATTGTTCTGAAGGAAGGAGTTTCCCTCATTAGTGTCTGACCATGTCGTTACCCTCAAATCCAGAAGGTGAAATTGAGATACTAATTCAGGAGATGCTTGATGCTAAAATCATCAAGCTCAATTTGAGCCCTTTATCCAATCTTATATTGTTGGTAAAGAAGAATGATGGAAGTTGGAGGTTCTGTGTAGACTACCGAGCCCTGAATAAGGAACTGTATCAGACAAGTTTTTCATACTAGTCATTGATGAGTTGTATGAATATGTTATATTCTCCAAGATCAACTTGAAATTCAGGTACCACCCGATCAGAATTTGGGAGTTCAAGTTGTCTATCTTAGGAGAGCACTCTTTGTTTGCCAATCAGGAGAAATGCTCTTTCACCCAACCCAAAGTAGAGTATTTAGGGCATGTAGTATCTCGGGAGGGAGTTGCAACTGATCAGAATAAGATTGAAGCCATGCTAGAATGGCCCAACCCAAGACTTTGAAGGAGCTGAGAGGATTCTCGAGACTCACAGGCTATTATCGAAAATTTGTGAAAGGGTACAATACTATAGCAGAGTCGTTGACGAAACAGCTCAAGAAGGACAATTTCAATTGGGAGAGTCAGCCACCAAGACTTTTAAGGAGTTGAAGAAGGCGATGACCAGTGTGTTAGTATTAGGCTATTAGCACTCCTAAATTTTAGCCAGTCTTTTTTAGTTGAGACAGATGCCTCAATTGGGAGCGATACTCATGCAGAACCAAAGACCAATGGCCTATTTCAGTGAAGTGTTGACGACCAGGTTAAAACTCAAGTCAATCTATAAGAGGGATCTGATGGCGATTGTGTTAACCATTCAGAAATGGCGGCCTTACTTATTGGGAAAATATTTCATCGTTAGAACTAACCAGAGAAGTTTGAAGTATATGTTAGAGTAAAGATTGGTCACTAACGAGCATCAAAGATGATTTTTCAAGTCATTGGGCTGTGACTTCGAGATTCAGTATCGAACGAGGATTGAAAACAAAGCAGCATATGGTTTATCCAGGTGAATGGGGGAGGCCCCAGATGTTGGTAGTACCTGTGCCCTTAGTGGTTGACTGGGAAGCATTGAGGAGAGAGAGCGAACATGATGCAGGGTTGAGGAAAATTAGGTAGGAGCTGGTGGAAAAATAAGGACACCCATCCAGGATATTCAATGGTGGGACAAAAATTGCTTCTTTATGGGCGCTTTGTGCTTCCAAAAAATCTCTTCTTAAATCTCTTGCCACTTAAGGAGTTTTATGGGTCGGCCATTGGGGGAGATTAGGGGGTCAAGAAGACATCGTCGGCTTTGGGAGGGTATGTAGAAGGATGTCAAAAAGATGATGGGTAGTTGTGACATATATTAGAGGCACAAGTATTTAGCTATGTCTCTAAGAGGGCTACTTCAGCTGTTAACTTTGCCAGAAAAGATGTAGGAGGAGGTGACCATGAACTTCATTGAAGGACTACCAAAGTCAGAAGAATACACTACGATATTGGAGGTAGTGGATCAGTTGAGTAAGTATACAGATTTCATTCCCTTCACCACCTCTATACAGCAATATCGGTATCGACAGTCTTCATGAGGGAGGTGGTGAGACTACATGGGATATCAGAATCGTTGCATCGGATTGAGACAAGATCTTTTTGAGCCAGTTCTGAAAGGAATTGTTCAAGTTTCAGAGGACTATTCTAAAAGGAAGCACTACTTATCATCCTCAGAAGGACGAACAAATAGAGGTAGTCAATCGTAGTGTGGAAACTTATCTTCGATGCTTTGTATCATATACACCAAAGTTCTGGGAAAAGTGTTTAGCATTGGTAGAGTATTGATATAACACTTCCTATCATTCAGTAGCTCAGACAACACAGTTCCAAGTGTTATACAAAAGAGATTTGCCTCGCTTGATATATTATGGACAAGGCAGCACACCGGTGGCATCAGTAGAGTAGTGCTTGAAGGACAGAGACAGGGTCTTGGTGAAACTAAAGGGGCATTGTTGAGATTTTAACAAATTATGAAGAGGCAAGCAGATGCACAAAGGAGAGACATTCAGTTTAAAGTGGAGGCCGGGGCTTACTTGAAGCTTCAATCGTACAAACAAAAAACCTTAGCATGGAGAAGGAATGATAAGTTATCACTCTATTATTTTGGTACTTACAAGATAGTGGAGCACATCGGTGTCGTGGCATATCACCTACAGTTACCGCCGTCATTAGCCATCCACCCAGTGTTTCATGTGTCCCAGTTGCGACATAAGATAGGAGAGAAAATTTAGTCTTTTTTACTTCCCCTAACCTTGACGGACAATATGAGCTATTGTTGGAACCATTGGAAGTCAAAGAAGTGTGAGAGAGAGTAACAGGAAGCAAATAAGTGTTAATCAGGTGGAAGAACCTCCTGGATGAGACCATATGGGAGTCCTACCAAATTATTCAGCAGCAATTCTCTTCATTCCACCTTGAGGATAATATGGCACGTTTGGGGGAAAGTATTGGTAGACTGGTGCATGAGGGACCGGTCCAGCAGTCCAACACAAGGCATCGGTTTAGCTCAAGGGACCAGCCCTTGTTTACTCCAGGCAGAAGCTTGATCCGCCCCAACTGTAGTCTGTCCCTATTGGAGTGGGGCCTAGGGAATCAATACAAGGAGGAGGGGCAGCTAGGAGGAAATTAATAAGAAAATAATTCCAAATTAAATTCAAATAGAAGAGGTAAATAAGTAAGGAAAGAAGGCAAATTTGAGAGTAAAGTATAGGAGGATTTTTTTGGTATTTGATGTTTATTGTATGCTTTAAGTAGTTGATTTAACCTAGAGTTAAAGTTATGCATATTTTGGATTTTTTTTGCTGCTGCTTTTTTTTTTTCTTGGAGCCTTTCTAGCGGCATCTAGGTTGTTTGGGAGAGTCAATCTACCTCTTGAATTATACTATATCTTATTTTTTCTTATTGAAGTATTAATACAAATTCAGTCATCCTGTTGATAATCCAGCAGTTTTGTGTTTGTTTGTTTGCTTGCTGATTTTACTCCCGAGGCAGATCATTAAACTAGAAGTTTTATCAACTTGACATAAGAAATAAATTTTTAAATGAGAAACTAAATGGGTGCATGAAGATTCTTCCTGGATATTAATTAGGTCGTAAAGTTTGTAAGTATATTAAAAAAATGCCTTAAAACATCACCAAGAGCTTAGTTCATAAGATTCAACTCTACTCTACCTTAAGGATAAAAGCAAGGAAAGGACAATCACACCATTTTCTTGAAATTTGGAGAACATGAGAAAGAATCTATTGTAACTACATATGTAAATGATATTGTGCTTACAAGTGATAACATCCACAAAATAACAAAATTAAAAGAGTTGTTGAAGAAGGAATTTGAGATGAAAGATTTAGGAAAAACTTAAATATCTTCATAGAATGGAAGTTTTTAGAAGTTAACGGCATCTCCATTTCTCAACGGAAATGCACTCTTGATCTGTTCAAAGAAAATCGAAAATTAGAATGAAAACTTATGATTACTCCACATGAAAAAGATTATAAGAAGAAAGAAAACAATGCTGAAAAACCTGTTGACAAAGAAGGATACTTGGTCAAACCACCTTGTATTTAAGCACAAGTAATAGCTCTTATAAATATATCTTTAATGACTTGAATATAAGCATTATTAACATCTTTCTTTTCTAAACTCTCCAAGCACTTCTCTTGGAATTTTATCACATGATTTCTATAAATTAATAAATATCCAATATAGATCTTCATTTCTCTATACATCTCTATCAAACCTCTAAACAAATGTATAGCTTCTTTAGCAGACCTACCGACCTACCTGGCATAAACCCAAACTGATTTTGAGAAATATTTTTATCACATCATAACATATGCTCAATTACACTCCCCCACAATTTTAATGAATGACGCATTAACTTAATTCCTTTATAAATCGCACATTCTTGTGCATCACCATTATTCTTAAAATTAGGAACCAACACACTCCTCCACTCATCTGACATCTTTTTAGTTTTTTAAATAATATTTAAAAAGTTTAGTAAGCCAAAAAATTCTTTGATCACCAAAACAATTCCACACCTCTATTGGAATAATATAAATATATATATATACACACTATTTTTCTTCCCTAGGTTTTGAAATAGAGCCAAAACTTTCGCAATATGAATAATCGCCACATGACTCTAGCCAATATCCTTAGTCCCCTAACTTTTTCTAAATGATCAAAATAATCCCTAACTATATAAAATACCAATGTATTCTCTTGACTCTTTAAATAGGAACCAAATTAATCCTTTTGTCGGATCATTTAGATCATTATTTAAAAATTCAAGAGACTAAAATGGGGCATTTAAATGGTCAGGGACCATGTGGTTCTCGTTAAGAGTCAAGAAACCATTTTGACCCTTATATCCATGAAAATCATAATATCATTTTAAAATCAAGCACTCGTAAAATTATAAATTATATCAAACTTAAATAAAATCAAGCGGGCATGCAATCCAATAACAATACTTAAAGAGAAGAAATAAAGTGGAAAGAAAAAAGTCTTCAAATCTCCCGTTTGCTTAAAGAAGTTGACACTCTTAAATAAAATAGCACAGACAACTAGAACTTTATTCAAAATCGAAGTATCATGAGTTTTGTTCAAATTTTACGCCCTTCTTTATAATTAAAACTCCTAATATAATGCCCTATTTACCAATCCCGAAAGGAAGTGGAAATCACTAAAGAGTAGGTTGCCATAGTTGCCAAAATCCCAAATAAGCAATAATATAAAACTCACTAGATGATGTTTCAAGAGAAATGTTGGTCGGTCACAAAAGAGGAGGATGACAGTCTACTAAATAAAGGAGCAAGAAACAAGATAAAGAATAACTCGGTCCAATGAATATATCAAGTTGATAGAAGTAGAAAAAAGGTTGCAATATGTGCGCAAGAAGGGATATATTACTGTAGGAAAAGGTAGTAGACCCAAACCGTCTGAATAATAACACAACCCCAATGCCAAAAGTGAAAGCAGAAGGAATTGTCATAGAAGCCTGGCATCAAATATATATTTATATGTATTGTTAAATAATGTTTATATGAATAAAGGAATATAATTTTAAATCCAACTCAAAATAAATTTCAACTCAAGCAAAATTGAATGATTTTGAGTTAAGTCAGCACAACTTGGATCAATTTCCATCTCGATTTGATTTTAAATCCGATTCAAACTTTCTTAAACGGCTATACCACAACTTGATAGCAGCCCTTATTACCTTCAGAATAGTGCAACTCTGAAAATCATCTAAATAGTACGAAGCCATTTAAATATATACATGACATTCTCAAAATGAAGACCATCTAGAACTTTAAAGAGTAAGCACTCAACAAAAAGGTATGATAACACAGTAAACGTATTAATTCTATAATATGCAACCATTCACATAAATGAATAGTTATGCATCAATGGAGGAAGAGCATGGTCAATTTAAGGGTCGTAAGAACCCAATGCAAAACCATGAAGTTTTTAAAACTAACATCCTCACCAGATAAAAAATAAAATAAAAAATAAAAAATAAAAAAAAACATCCTCACCAGATAGATCAACAGATTGATCATTGTAGCTGTGCATTGTAGCCGCCCAACCTGCAATTATATAAAAAAGTAGAATTAGCGCACAGCAGCTAATTCAACCTCCGTAACATAATTGTGTGGTTATTATCTTCACTAGACTAATTGTGCCAATATAAATTGGGTCAAACCATCTGCATGAGCATAAATATTGATGTGCTTTGATTCGAGTCTCTTGTAGTCAAAACTTTGGCCACAAAATTGGGGGAGCTAAAAGAGAGAAGAAATTGAAGCCATCTATTTGAATACACTGGTATTGAGTATTTTGTTACCTCTTCTGTCAAAAGTTGCAATATGAATGCAAATTTTGGAAGCCAAGTGATCGAAATTGATTCTAACTAAATAATAATTTTGAGCAAAAAAAAACAAACAAAAATATTGGTATAGTTTAAAATAGCCAAAATACTATTTAATTCATGATGGGCCTTGAAAGCTGAGGACAATGCTTTTAATATGCAAAAAAAACTTTCAAGACAAAATGTGTGTACTTTGATACTTGATTTCTAGACAAAATATACTTTCAAGACGTGTTGACAAACAAGTTTTAAAATTTACGGAAGGAGAATAGCAGAGAGTTGACCACATAGTGCGTTTCTTTCTCAACACAGTTTTTCCTTTGGATTAGTTTAGGAGTAATTCTTAGGTAAGTGAGCAGTATCTTGTAACCAGTTTAAGAGTAGCAGATGTTTTCATTGAAGAAAGGAATATAAGTAAAGTAGAGGAGATTAATGCAGCAATTGCATACTTACGCTCATTTAGAAGTTGCGCAGCGTCACTAGTAGAGCACCCATCAAGAGCTACAAATCCTATATGAATGCTTTCATTTTGAATATAGCTGCTTCCAGTATCCCCATGGTCTACGCTAGAAAAGTTTCTTGCAACAGAAGATTGACTCTTGTCTCCATCAATCCCATAAGAGTAGTTTACTTTTTCAAATCTATCTACAGAATAAATCTTATGTTAGAATCTTACATTCAACACAAAATTTTAAATCAATAATTGAATAAAATATCCTTCCTCGGCATTAAACTTGTAGCACATATAACTAGTACAAATTGCATTTTGTTTATACTAGCTATAGTTAGCTGCACCAAGTGCATGTTATTTGGCCTGTTTTAATATAATATGAATGACCTAAATGAAAAATGAATAACAAAATAAAATAATAATATTTCTTCTGTGATAGTTATAGCAGATCATAGTAATTAAAAAAAAAATAATCAATATTTTAATGGAAGGCTTTAGCCGACCCCACGTAGTGGGATAAAGGCTTGACATTGTTGTTGTAGTAATATTTTCATGGAAGGCTCATATTTAAAATAATTCTAGACTATAGCCTGATACCTACTAATAGTAAACTTTTTTTATTATTAGAGCAAAACATAAAATAGGAAGTCAAACTAATTAAATAGATTTATATCTAACATAGTATATATATATTTACTTAAGAATAGTCCAACCATTCAATTTATGTTACATGTATCAACATTTAAAGTTGAAATTATCATTGTAATTATTACTCAAATGTGTGAGGATCTTAACAATTTCTTATCTCAGTATTTTCTCTTATTGACGATATTTTGTTTTACTTAATTGTTTGCTCTTTTTGTCTATATGTAGGCACATATATGCTTATTCTAAAACAATGATTCAGTATATATTAGTTTCTACTATTCTCTCTATTTTAAATGTGGAATTAAATTTAAACTATTTATGACAATTTTTGCTCACAAACATCTTTTGTTCATGAGCACGCCATGATACAAATCCCACCATGCACATTGTTCTCGTTTGCTACATGGATCTCAAGAGACATCCTTCTGCATGAGTTCTTCATTGCCTTTATCTTCCAGGAGCTTCTTGTCACTTGTCTATATCTTCATATCTCTCCATATTGATGTACTTTAAATAAAGATCTTCATTGATCTCTAAACACTAATAGATGCAAATCATTATCATTGGCATCCCTCAAATCTTTCTTGGAGGCCATTCTTCCTCAGAACATTTATGTTCATAAAGCTGTGTACCACCATGTGCTTTGATCTATACCTCACAATGTTTTCCATTGTTATCCTTAGAACTCGTTCGCTTCACCTAAAATGGCTACATAAGGTACTTCAATCGCCCCTTAAAGAAAATCTGCCACCAATCAGCTCTCTTCAAGGCCACCAGCCTACCTAAACATGCGCCATCGGACTCCCTTACATGTAGACATAGGCCACCAAAGGGTCCCAACACAGGGCTTGGAGGCTTCCCAAATTGTCATTCTTCAAAAGCTTTATCATCAATAACATTGTTGACTTCTCAAAAACCATTGATCTTGCCTCAAAACACCAGTGAGGCCTGGCGTGTGTCATATATATCTCGGGTAAGAATAATGTAGCAAAAACAAAACCCAACGAACTCTCTCCACCTATAACATCTCAAGATTCAACTTCGTTTATTTTTTGACTCCTTTGACTCCTATCAAACTTTGTTGCCTCCTAACTACTAGCAACATCAACAATAACGACAACAAATTCATAACTACTACTCGCAATCTGCTCACAGCAGCTCTTCTTACACAAACTAAACCTCTATCGTCAACTGCTATCAACTGCACTGCTCATGTACTTGCCTATGATCCATTCAAAACTATTACCAGCTACCCTTTCCCACTACCCTTGTGACTAGAACCCACCTCCATAACTTGAGTTCGCCATCACAACCAACTACAGCACCACCATCAACATCAATGCCTAATATCTCTCTAGAGAAAAGTGCTTACATCTAATCCTCCTCTTCATAGATAGTGAAATCCTCATCAAGTTCATCTATCATCTTGAAGCTCACGTTATGGACCTACCAAACTGCTATCTTCTCCCTCATCCGAGTCCTGGCATGCCCTTATCACCCAACTCCAATCTACAACAAGCACAATTCTAACTGCCAAAACTAGCCATTGCGCTCATGGCTAGTTCAATTGCATCACCTCAATCTCATTGAATACACCAATGCTAATGGACCACACATTGTCTTTTATCTCCAGTTTTCAGCTCCTCTCTCATCAATCAATCTCAACCCCAATCTCCATGTGATGTTTTGGTTTTTTCCAACCTTTAATCACATACAAAATTATCTTTTATGCCAACATCCTCCAAAGATTGGCACTCTATTGATATATTTGTTAAAACCTTTATTGACATCACAAATTTGTCTTCATCAATCCATCTTAATTTAATATATCCAGTGGAGCTGTCTTAATTTAATTATAGCTATTGACAATCCATCCATGAATGAAAACACGACATAAGTCAAGGTGTTGTCCACCAACAACTCTGATATAAGGAGCAAAAAGTCAAGCATGCCTTATTAAGGTCAATAGAGTCAATGCATATATTGGTTTGCTATTCTTCTTTTTCATGAACACAATTCTCTATTAGGATAAAACTCACCTCAATATGCTTTATGGTTTCAACAATCACTTGTTATTCAACTTGAAGATGCAAGCACCTAGATGGTTGTTTGGCAAGTGATGGCTTTAAGTTAATAGTCAATATGCTAACTGTCACTAAATAAACAAATCATCTCAACGTAAATCAAAGCAAAATTAGTCAAGAATTCACAAAGTAGTGCCTTCACTTCTTCAACTTATCATCAGGTAACAAAATCCAGATAAATGTCGGGTGAGGTTCCTCAATATCTTGGTTAATCACTTTAAATTCATCCATAAGAGTATTATCTTCAAATTTTTCAAGTGCAACATTGATTTCTATGCCCAACCATTTGATGAACAACATCATCAAGAGAGTCATCTTCTCTATCTTCAACCTCAGCATTTAGAGTATAACATGTCTTCACCCAAAAATAGACAAACTTGACAAACTCGAGTTCTCTAGTCATGTATTACTATCATCCAACAATACTTGGGTACTTTTTCATCCCACGGCTCTTAAAAAAGATGAGCTTGCTCTTCATTCTACCCAACATGGAATTCATGCATATGAATCAAACTTCAAAGTTTGTGAAGGGGGGGATATAAGGGAACCTTTGTAGGCTTTTTTGTTCCAAACACGAAGTGTTGATCAGGCAACGTCCGGGCCAAAGTGTCATTTTTTTTAGCACCTCAAAGTTATGAACTTCACAAATGACAATCTTTTTGAAATGTTGAGAAGGAATAGGAATGATAGCCAATGTGATCAAATAAGTAGAGGAGTTGACCATCTCACACTAGAGAAACAATTATGTTTTGTTCTTGCTGAAAATCTTTGATGTCAGAATCTAAATTTGGATCAACTTCTTTACTCGTTCCCTTAGCAAGAGGTTTACATGAAAATTGATATATTCTCCTTCTTCTGTGTAACTTCCCATGTGAGGAACATCTCCCTTCAACAGCTTAATTAGTAAATCAATGTGTTCGGAAGGAATTGGGAACAATTTTCTATCTTCCATTTTGCTTCTTATTAGCCTCTCCTTTAAGCTGTGTAGCTGGTTTTGAGATTGGCGCAGTTTGGACAATTGGACAGGCCCAAACTCCTTCAAGTATAACATTCTCATAAATTTGAACTTCATGAAAATCAAAGGGTTGCTCATCATCAATAATTCATTCTATGTTATTCTCCATTCTTTATATGCTTCATGCATTAATGCATAGTGGAGGGAATGATACCATATTAATGACAACATAGTGTCTCCAAAGAGTTTTGAAAGAGATGTCAAAAGTCGACCAGATAAAATTTTGACTCAGTATAAAGCTTTCCAAATATCATGGATAAGACGAAGGACCCTATAGCCTTTTTTTCCTTGCTCGTTGAAGTTGAACACCAAAATTTTATCAAGCCAAATAAGTTGAATGTGAAGAGACAACCACCATAATGCCAGCACACTCATGAGATTCACAGAAGAGCTCAAATAATAAGAATCAAATTCACCAAGATATCATTTATATCTGTTGTGAAAAAGACAAGGCAATTTAATCAAGCGTCCCAACAATAAATCTTCCTCAAAGAATATAATGAGTGGGGTATTTTGAGCATGAAGGAACTCAGTCATACCTTGCCATGTAAAATGTGCTTCATACAAAAGGTCTTTCAATCTATGAAGCAAGAACATTTCAAAAAGCCATTCATATTCAAGATGTCTCACACACTGAAAAATCATGTCTAATATATATTTCTTTTAAATTATAGCCGAACACGATCAAGGAACACTCCCAAATGATCAGTGCATGTGCAATGTGATTTTTTTAATGAACCAGCTCATCAAATTATATTTTTTTATCAATGATGGTAGAGATAAATATTTTATGCATTCAAGTTCCCTTAGAGGCAAATTAATGGAATTAATTGATACTATGACTCATATGAAAAAAAATATTCTATGCATTCAAGAAACTAAATGGGTGATAGAGAAGGCTAAGGAGATTAATAGTTTCAGGTTTAAACTTTGGTATTCTCATAGGAGTCATACTAGAAATGGTGTAGGTGTAATTATAGATAAGAGTTTGAGAGATAATATTATAAAAATCGATAGAATTGGAGATAGAATTATAGTTTTAAATATTATTGTTGATGATAAGATTATTAATATTATAAGTGCTCATGCTTCTCAAGTAGGTTTAGATATGTGCTCAAAATTAAAATTTTGAAATGACTTAAAAGAATTAATACAAAAAATACCTCTAGAAGAAAGAGTTTTTATTTGGGGAGATTTAGATGAAAATATTGGTAGAGAGGTAGAGGATTTTAAAAGTATTCATGGTGGTTATGAGTTTGGAGCGACTAATGAAGGTGGTAAGACTATATTAGATTTTGCTCTAGCTTATGATTTTGTTATTTATTAAAACCTTATTTAAAAAAAGAGATGAGCATCTCATCACTTATAAGAATGGATATAGTAAAACTCATATAAATTATTTTCTTGTAAGAAAAATAGATCGTTCAGATTGCAGAGATTGTAAAATATTTTGAGTGAAATTCTATGTACCCAACACCACTTATTAGTTTTAACTTTAAGATGAAGGGGTAGCGTATGAAAAATATAGTATATCGTTATTCTATGATTAGATGGTAACATTTAAAGAACTCTAACAAAATTATTTTTGAGAGTAAGATTTACGATCTTAAGATTTTGTCGGTGCTTGAAAAAGCTAATATTATGTGGGAAATAATAGCTTGTAATATTAAGAATGTTGTAAAGGATGTGCTTGGAGTATCAAAAGAAAAAGCTCTTAATAGTAAAAATAGTTTGTGGTGGAATCAAAATGTATAAGAAAAGATAAAAAAAAATAAAGAAGCTCTGTTATATAAATTAGTTTAGATGTAAAAATCTGAAAATTGGAAAAGCTATAAAGTTGCTCGTAAGGAGTCTAAAAAGCATTCTGTGAAGCTTTTAGTGATTTATAAAATGATTGGATACTAAAAAAGGTGAAAGATATATGTATAACTTAGCCAAACAAAGAGATAGGAATAGTAAGGATTTAGTTCAAGTGAAGTGCATTAAAGATGAAGATCAAAAGTACTCTTTTTAGAAGAGGATATTCAACAAATGCAAATGAGATATTTTGTTAAGCTTTTCATTGAAGATTGTGAAAATACGATTGACTTTAATGACCTTAATACTCTAAATGAAAATAGAGATTTTTATTAAACGGAGGCCTTCTGATGACTCGGTTAGAAAAGTTGAGGTATTAGATTTTACTTATTTTAAGAAAGGTAGAGGTAGACCTAAAAAGACTTGGTTAGAAAATATTAGAAATAATCTTTCTTTATTAGATGTAAATGATAATTTGACTTTTAACATGACACAATGGTGAAAAAAGATTCATGTAGTCGACTCCACGTAGTGGGATAAAGGCTTGATGTTGTTGTTGTTGTTGGTGTATTACTAAAACTAAAGTTAGAGAGGCTTTAAAGAAAATGAAGTGTGGAAAAACTGTTAGACCTGATGATATTCCAATAGAGGTATGAAAATGCTAAGAAGATGAAGGAATTTCTTGGCTTACTAAACTTTATAATATTATTTTGAAGACTAAAAAGATGTCAGATGTGTGGAGAATGAGTGTGTTGATTCTTATCTTTAGGAATAAAGGTGATGCACAAGATTGTGCAAATTATAGAGGAATTAAGTTGATGTGTCATACTTTAAAACTATGGGAGAGAGTTATGGAGTATAGGTTACAATGTGATACTAATGTTTTTCAAAATCAAATTGGATTCATGTAGGGCAGGTTTACTATGGAAGCCATATATTTATTGAAAGGTTTGATGGAGAAGTATAGAGAGAAAAAGGAAGATCTTCATATGAGATTTATTAATTTAGATAAAGCATATAATAAAGTTCCAATATGAGTGCTATGAAGAGTTCTGGAAAAGAAAGAGATTAATAATGTTTATATTCAAGTCATTAGTGATATGTATGATGGAGCTGTTCCTTGTGTTCAAACACAAGGTGGTTTGACCAAGTATTTTCCAATTTCAGTTGGATTACATCAAGGATCAGCCTTAAGCCCGTATCTTTTTGCATTAGCCATGGATGTTCTTGCTAGAGATTTGCAAGAGGATGTTCACTGATGTATGCTTTTTGCTTATAATATTATTCTTGTTGATAAGACTAAAGAGAATGTTCAAGGTAAACTTGAATTATGGAGGTCGATCTTATAGTCCAAAGGTTTTCATTTGAGTAGATCTAAAACCGAATACATTGAGTGTAATTTTAGTAGAAATAGATCGAGTGGGGATTTGTGACTTTGAACAATCAAGTCATTAATAAGAGCACGCGTTTTAGATATATTGGGTCTATTGTTCAAAGTGATGGTGAAATTGATATGGATATTATTAGTAGAATTCAAGTTGGATGGATGAAGTGGAGGAATGCATCGAGCTTGTTGTGTGATAGAAAAGCACCACTAAAACTTAAGGGAAATTTCTATAAGATGGTGGCTAGACCTGCAATGCTTTATGGCACAGAATTTTGGCCATTAAAAGAGAAGCATAATATTAAGTTAAGTGTTGCATAAATGAGACTGCTCAGGCGAATGAGTGGCTTTACTCTTAGAGACAGGATACGAAACGAACATATACGTCAAAAGGTTGGAGTAGCTCCAGTGGTAGATAATATTAGAAAGCATCGCCTTAGATGGTTTGGTCACATAAAAAGCAGCCTTCCGATGACCCGGTTAGGAGAGTAGATATATTAGATTTAACCTATGTTAAGAAAGGTAGGGGTAGACCAAAAAAATTGGTTAGAAAATATTAGAAATGACTTTTCTTTATTAGATCTAAATGAGAATTTGACTCTTAACCAGACACAATGGAGAAAATGGATTCATGTAGCCGATCCCACGTAGTGGGATAAAGGCTTGATGTTGTTGTTGTTGTTGCATCAATGATGGTAAAGGTTCTCTTAAAGAAGATATTGGTATTAGTGGTGATGATAATTGCATTATGGAGTGTCTTTGGTCAATCGATAGAACTTCAATTTGTTCAAACTTTTTAGGCATTTCGAAGGTTTTATACTCTTTCTTTTTATTTTGACAATTTGTGTGAACGATATAATATTAATATTAACAAAATCATGCCTAATACTTAATGATGACGTTGGTATATTGCTTACAATTAAATACGCTTTGATGAAATATTAAAATATAATTATAATTAAACCAATGTTTTCTCCATAAGTTTTTAATGTAATATGACATTATATTTCATTTTGTAATACTTTAATGATAGAAAACATAAAAATTAAGTGTTTTGATTACACATTATATATTAAAAGATTATTTAAAATTATTATGTCCACGATTTTTCACATCCTACCTTTTATAATTATGTCATTTTCTAGTGTAAATACAATGTTAAATTTGTGTCTTGTGCTCGTGTCCATATTTCATAGATTTTGACATAAGGAGAACTTAATATACACTAAGCTATGTCGGAATTTTTTGTTAATGTGAGAGGGCATTATAATCAAGTCCCTTCGATGAACTTGATGCCTTTTTGGGACCCTTGGGGAAAACATATTCATTAACCATTAGATTCTTGGATTTATCTATAGCTGGTGGTCCCTTCTTTTATGGGTGATGACACTTCATCACTCAGTAATTAAGCATGGGCAATCTACTTTTTTTAAATTGACTTGATGAAGAAGAATCTTCAAAATCCAACTCTTTAGCAACTTCAAAAGTTTGGTTGGAAGCTTTGGAATTACTTCCTAATCTTAAACAACTCATTTTTTTACAACATTTGATGCTTTAAGTTAACTTCTAGATCAAGTACAAGTTTTTTTTTTTTTTTCAAAATCATCATTAGTTCGTAGCACATGAGATGAGATTGGAATTGTTTTTCTTAAGAAACCCATTCATTTAATGGAGACGCCTAACTTAAGAGCATGCTTATTTTCTTCAAGAAATGCATCCGTGCCTAATTAATGATGACTTTGATGGGGATTTATCATAAACATCATAAGCCTAGCCCTTTCTTATAATCGTAGGGTTTGGTGATGTCATTGCTCTCTTACTCGTCATAGACTTAATGAGAGTGAAACAAACATGACTGTAAAAATGAACCGACAAGTTTCAAATTAGAGTGATTATTCATTGTATCTTGATGGGATTTGGCATATTCAATTAAGTATCTACTAGTTCTTTTTAATATTTGCAATTAAATAAGCCAATTTTAAATCTTATAGCATCAAATAATGTGAGGTGTGTATATCACATTTACTCTTCAGTCCACTCAAGGCTAGACCACTAAAGCCCAATTTTGCACACATTATATCATAAGTCTTGTTTTGGGCAACAAGGGTCCCTAACCCATCCTAGCACAGAGAGGCAATGAGAAAATACCATGCAGTAAGAAAAAAACATACCAAATGGGAAATGGATATTTTAACATACATCATTCCAATTTCATTTGCATTAGCTTCATAAATTGTACTAATATTATATACTACAGTTTTTTTTTTTTCCAGCTATAACTATTTAATAAGATGAAAACTTTGTGGATCTAGATTTGTTAAGCTTATTTCTAGCAATAGTTATCATTAAGATTAAACGCAGCACAATAAGTCACAATATAACACCTTTTTTGGGAGTCACTATAGCATAGTGCATCCAGATCATGCATAATAAAAAATACAACTCGCACTGCCCGTTATCATACTTTTCCCACAGGTCAGAGTGATGCAATACTATATGCCTCCTTAACCCATTGCACAAATATATACCTTAGTATGAACTATGACCCTTTTCTGGGTCATACTGGAAGGAAAAAGAAATTAAATGCTAATAACGTCATAATTTCTTAAGCAGATAATTATAATTTTCCTGCCCCTTGTCCCAGTAACAAAATACATCAGAACAAAAATCAATAAAAAAGCTAATGAAATGCCTACTACAGGTGCGGGTACTCTAAGGGGTTGTTTCGTAGCACCCAGGATTTGATTTAAGTAGGATTTCATAAATCCGCTAAATCCGGATTTCGGAAATCCTGAGGGGCCTAAATCCTAAAATTTTTTTGGTAACATTCATGATAAATCCTATTAAATCTCGTGTGACTGTTTGGCTATAGAATGGATTTGATGAGCAGATTCTTCCTCTCTAGCTAACGGATTTCGTAAATCCGGAAAAAAAAAACAGTATTTCAGAAATCTGGGACTTAGCATGAAAAGGCGGAATTTTCCGTCTACGGCGGCTTTCATTTGCCATGAGATTTGGTTTTGCATTTTAGGTCGTTTGGCTGGATTTCGCTCAAATCCGCCTCAAATCCAGCCTAAATCCTGCTACCAAACAGCCCCTAAGTGCTGGCATTCTAACAAAATAAGAACTTGAAACAAAAAGAGCAGCAAGCACCAAACAATATAAGTTGCTTCCCCACACCTAATGCAAAGTGGATCTCAGAATCATATTCCCAAATAACTGTCCTATAATATACAATACAGAAAGTATCACAACATACCTCCCGATTTCCGCCGGTTAAGAGAGCGATTCCTATCAAATCACAGAACATAATCACGTGTCAGTAGACAATAGCAATCACAGAAACGCTGAAGAAAGGCAAAAAGCAGCAAAAAGGTCGTCAATGTCACAATCCAAAACATATGAAGCAGCAGAGAAAATGGAAGGCATTCCGCATGTAAAATAACACGAAAACCTAACTAGAACAAGATTCCTCGTCCCCCGTCACCATAAATGGGAGTAAAATAAAGACTAGTGATACCTTTGAGGAGGAGGACCAAAGCGCTTGAGGTTTTCGGAATTATTCTCCAGCATCTCAGCAACCGGCGTCAGCGAGAAGATCCGAAAGCAGCTTCCAGCAAGATCCGAATTTGCGATTCTAGCGTGAAGTCATGGGCAGGGAAGAAGAAGAAGAAGAGGGGAAAGAAGAGGATCGAGACCTAAGCCTCCTCGCCGCGCTCTCGTGCCTCCCACCCTCCTCTCCCCACTTAACTCCCTTTCGGAGGAGATGGGAGCTGATATTGGCGCCGGTGAAACCGTCGAGGGTTGAGATCGCAAATGCTGACGGAATTTGGAGAAATAAAATCCAAAAAATGTTTATAAAAAAAAGAAATTTGAGTTTTTATTACTCTTAATGTACATTTTAAGGATAATCTCATAAACTTTTTTGAGAAAAATAGAATCTTGGATTAATTTTTTTTAATCAGTATGAATTATTTTTCAAAATAATTGTTGAACTAAATTAAATTATTTAAAAGCTGATTAAAAATTAAATATTACATTCGGACACATTATTTATGTTGAATTCAATTTCAAAACTCTCAGCCAATCAATCAAAAAAAATTATATAAATTAGTTGGAGAGAAAGATAGTTTTGTAATGATGCTTATTTTATGCAATTATATTGGAAAACATGAAAACAATTTAGTTTGACATTATTATGTCTTATACGTAAAAGTTCAAGTTTTTATAAATAAAAAAATTAAATTTATTTTCTCCTTGGCAAAATAATTAACTTGTGACTACTAAATTTAATAAAATTTCTTTTCCATTTTTATCTCTTCTTCAGTGCCTCTTCTTCAATCTTTTTTAATCAAGCAAAGCCTTAAAGTTTCATTTATGTGTGTTTAAACTGATAATATAAGATAATTATATATAAAATATTGGATAAATATTGCATCCAAAGATATTTATTTCAATATCTCATTATTTCTTGATGAGATTTATGTCCCTTTATTTCCATTAGGGGTATCAATTCGAATCAACGGGTCAGGTTTGAGTCGAATGCGGAACTGACCCGATGCTATTTGACACGACCCGAATCCGACCCGTTTTTACAAACAGGTCAGAAAATCCAACCCGGACCCGACCCACTGGGTTGCCGGGTTGACACGACCCGACCCGGAAATTGGAAATGCGGAAGCGCGAGCCCAGATCCGCGTGGACTTGAAGGCAGCCAACTTGGGCTTGCCACGCGTGCGGAAGAGGGAAGCGCCGAAGCGGAGCGGCTACTAGCTAGGCTAGGCCCGGTATGGGGAAGGCCGGAAGCGGGAAGCAGAGCGGCTGAGCCCGGATTGCGGTCCTGCGGAAGCGGGAGCCTGGATGGCCAGATTGCAGCACTGAACAGCTGAGCCCAAGGTTTTCAGAACCGGACCGGACAACGAACAGGAGGAAGGAGAGGTTCACGGTTCGACCGGTCGAACCGGATGACATAATAAATCATAATATTATTTAAAAAATAAAATAAAAATCAAATTTTCCTGTAATTCATTCATTCAACATTCTATTTTCATAGCTCCTAATTAAAATAACATAAACATGACATCAATTAAGTTTATGAAACATAAACAAATAGCATATACTATAAGTGTCTCTTCAAATAAGTTAATAAAACATAAACAAATGCATAACTTTTGTCATCACACAAAATGTTCATAATTTCATATGAAGTAAGCTTCAAAATTCAAACATAAATATCAAAATAAATCTAGAAGTCGTCTCCTAGATTTGAAGCATCAAAAGTTATATCCATAAATCCTTGTTCATCAAAACATTCCCCTCCAAAAGCATCAATATCTTCATTGCCAATTATTTCATTGTCATTTCGAACATCCTCTAGGACATCACCATCTGCATTTTAGGAATATAAAATATTATATATATATTAAACATCTTTTTCAAATGATATAACTTAAACTAATTATGAACTTACTTTGAGGTTCTTTAGTAGAACTAGTATTAAGTTCTTCAGCAACAGAAATAACATCTTCTGCATATATTTCATTCTCTAAATTCTCCAGAATAAGCTATAGCATCAACAGCCTTCTGTGCAAAAGCAGAATTTATGGCATTAAATGGAATGCAACTGTCGTAAAACCATCTCCCAACTGCCAAATCAGCACGGTGTATGGCTTCTTTGGATGCCATTACACTTTTCAATGATGGTTGAGATCCAGGTTTAGTTCTTGGTGCAAAAAAGTTATCTATGTCATCTTTCTTTCTCTTCCCTTTATGAAGTCCTTCATGATGTGCATCAGAGGCTTGTGACTTGGGAAGTGATGAAGAGCCCATTTCCTCATCTATATGTTCATCAACAAAAACTGTTGTGTTTTGCTCTAACTCCTCCTGGGTTTGTTGTTTTTTCTTGCCTATTTCTCTTAGATTCTCTTGCATCTGATGACGAATGTCATGTGGAACTTTTTTGCACGAAGCTATGTTACCTCTTATCCCTGCTAGATGTTGTTTTATCCTATTAATTCCTCCACCTTTGTATATAATCCCACAATGTAGACATCTATATTGTTTTTCCCATCTGAATCTTTACTTTCACTACAATGACCCCAAGCAATATCGATCTTTTCACGCACATTATGAGACGAAACAGTTGGTTGATCCATTCTGAATTTACAACAAAATATTTAAGACTGCAACAAGCAATATATAAATCTATGAGACGAAACAGTTGGTTGCGAAGAATATTTAGAATAAGAATCAAAATATTCCTTCTGAAATTTATAAATATAACTCAGCTTCTAACTCAATTGGCATATTTCTCTCTACAATGAAAGAGCACTTGTTTCATCTCTAAATCCAACTATCCTAACACCGCAATAGCTACTTCAAACATTGACAACATCACTCATCATGCAAAGAACAGAAAATATTAAAGACTGCAACAAGTCAAACCAAGCATAAATCAAATATTCTGAACAAAATCTGAACAAATCCACAAATATTAAAGACTGCAACAAGTCAAACCAAGCATTTCTTCTCCAAAATACACAGCATAAATCAAATACCATAAAGCCACAAAATATGAACAAATCAAACCAAGCATAAATGGATAAGAAATGCAAGCATGTCGATACGATTTGGACTTTGGAGAATAAATGCAAGCTTAAATGCATAAAAAATAACCAAAAAAAAAATTTTAAGAACCTGCGGGCTGCGGCTGTGGGGCTGAGCTCGACTGCTCGGGTAGGAGGCCAAAAGCGATTCTCGTTCGCGGCAGAACCTCCGTCGGGATCGTCCGAGGCGGCTGGGAGGTCGGAAGCGGAATCTCCGTCGGGCTCGTCTGAGGCAGGCGTCTCGTTCCGTGACTCCTCACTTCCTGACTTCCTTCGTTCGCGTATGCTAGGGTATACAGGAGACGAGTTGAGTAGCGACACTTATACGAAGTACCGATACCCAAAAATTTTAAGCCGTTGGATCGCAGATCAAGGGTTCAAATTTCAGATTTAACGGACCGGCCGGTTATTTCATAACCCCCCGGTTCGGCGGTTCGGCGGTTCAACAGGGATTTAAACCGGTTTTTACCCGGTTCTTGAATCAGCCGGTTAATCCTTCTCTTCGGACCGCCCGCCGGACCGGTTCGCGGTTGAACCGGTCGAACCGGTCGGTCCGGTCCGGTTCTGAAATCCTTGGCTGAGCCTGGATTGCGCAACAGCGGAAGCAGAGCGGCTAAGCCCAAATCGCGGAAGCAGGAGCCCAGATTGTTGGGTTAACGGACCCCGACCCGGACCCGGGTCAAATTCTGGTTGATTTTGGGTTTCCGAGTCAACCCGAAGCCGACCAGTTTTTGCAAATGGGTCAAAAATCTGAACCCAACCCGACCCATTTTCTAACCAGGTTGACCTGAACCCGAATTTTCCAGGTCGGGTTCGGGTCAGGTTTCGGTTCGTATCAAAAATTGACACCCCTAATTTCATGGTATATCAAGGAATAATCTTATACATTTTGTGCAAATATATGAATTAACCTCATTATATTCAGCCAATAAAAAACAAAATTCTTAGAAAAAATAAGCCTCACAGCTATTTTCAGTAATGAGAACTTCATCCTCAATTCTAATGTCAACGCCTCAATGACTGTATATTTCAAGAGTACTGATTAATATAAATTGCACTTACCAACATTTGAATTATGTGAGATTAATGCTTCATTTGGGACGGCTTTATTATTGTTTCTTAAAGAAACTTTTTAGAACAAAAATTAAAATTTTTATACTTGAAAGCTGCTTTAAGAAGCAGTAAGAAAGTTGTCACAAACGAAGCCTAAGAGTTCGTTTGGGACATCTTTCTTAGGCTTCGTTTGGGACGGCTTTTTTATTAATTTCTAAAAAAGAGTTTTAGTACAATTTTTTTTATTTTTGTACTAAAACTCCGTTTTAGAAAGCAATAAAAAAGCTGTCCCAAACGAAGCCTTAATGCTTTCTAAATTAGTGTTTTAGTTTAAAAAAATTTTTGAATTAGAATATTTTGTACTAAAAAGATGTATTAGAAAGCAATGAGAAAGTTGTCCCAAATGAAACCTAAGGCTTTCTTGCTACTTCTTAAAACAAATTTTTAATACAAACATTTTAAATTTTTTAACTTAAAAGCAGCTTTAAGAAGCAATAAGAAAGCCATCCCAAACAAAGCCGACAATTTTCTTATTTTTATATAAATTAAATTTCTAGTAAAAAAATTTCAATTAAAATTTTTTTGCATTAAAAATCTAATTTAGAACTAGTAAGAAAGTTGTCCCACACAGCTCTCCTTGACCTATTGGTTGAGATCTTAGGTTTTCAACTAAGAGGTCTAGGATTCGAGTCTATGTGTATGCGTTATGTGTGTGAGCTTGCCTTAAATTGCCTAAAAGTCCCAAAAAAAAAAAAGTTGTAATTACGCGTAAAAAGTAGAGCAAAAAAAATGCTATTCCAGACCAATCCTAAATGAGAGTTAGCAACTGAACACACCTCTCTGGTGCATTAAAGGAGATACAAATGTAAATTCTTGATTCAATTGATGTAGCCTGCTATGATAAAAGTTGTTTATATTGTAGCTTATTTTTGCAACGAATGAATCACTTGTTGAGAAAAATTTAATAGAAAATATGACAGCAGATTGCACACAAAAATACATAATTTTAGACAGATACATCTACTTGATTATTCCCTCTAATTAAAGAAATTAAAATTATTATGTGCGGTGTCTGGACGCATCCGGAGGCCGATTCGGACATGCCACATCACCTAATACACAGTACATTGGATGACGTGACGGGCTTGAATTATCTTCCGGACGCCGCACGTAATAATCTCTCCTAATCGACAATGCAATATGTTTCACCATTGCTGTGAAGAATTACATATTCAACCTTCAAGCTTCGTTTGGAACATCTTTAAAGCAGTTTTTTAATACAAAAATATTCTAACCTAAGAACATAAAGACGACACTATCCTCTTAATAAAAAATAAATAAATTCTCAAAATAAATTTAATAAAATAACACACAAATATTAAATATTAATTCTTCTAATCAAACAGTGATTGAATTTACCTAAGTTGATCCATTAAGGGAAAAAATCTTGGTCGTTAATGATAATTATAAATGAATAATGAACTTCAAAATGTAATTAGAGAAAAATTGGTGAGGCAATCTAGCAATGGCAACCACTATGCCATTACATAATCAAAACAATATATATTTACAAACTAACAATGCATAGAGACATATAATTTATATTTATTTTTCGAATGGTATGTGAAGTAAAAGATCTTTATAATGTTATAAATTTATAATGCGTGCTTGATTTTAATAAATATGAAAAAAATAATAAACTGAACATTATTATGATTTATGTGTCCCCTTCAAACAAAATATAAAAATTCAAAATTTTATCTATAAAAAGATTAATGACACATGCGCCCCCTCAACATAAAATATAAAACTTCAAAATTTTATCAATAAAAAAATAATCAAAATTCCATGATTATATAATGCTATCAAATCTAAAATATTTATAAATAGTATATTATTATAATAAAAGAGAACTTACAAAGATTTCACAATTTTTTATGAATTTATATTTATTATATCTAAATTTTTATATTTATTTATATTATGGGCTAGAATATACGCGACGGTAGAGTCAGAATCTTACGTCTCAGTATTGTACGAATATCCAACACATAAACAGAGAACACAAGATTTTTTATGTGGAAAATTCTAAAAAGGTGAAAAATCAATGGGGTCACGCCCTGTTGAAACGATTCCACACTAGTGTTTAATAAGTAGATTATAGTTGACTGAATCGTCCTTAAGGGCGATCAAATTACAATAATCAACCGTCTGGTTGAAATCTAATGACAAACGGAGATCAGGCGTAGGTCTATCCACATTTGGTCGAGCAGAAGTCCGGTATCAGTTGGTGGTCTGACGGAAGTCCAGCATTAGGCAGTTGTCCTAGCAGAAATCCGGGCATAAAATGGTGGTCTAGCAGAAGTCCGACATTAGGCTATGGTCTGATAGAAGTTTGAGCGTCAGTCGGTGGTCCGGCAGAAGTCCAAGAATCACTTGGTGGTCCGGCGAAAGTTTGACGTCAAGTAGTGATCAGGTGGAAGTCCGGCGTCAGGTGGTGGTTCGGCAGAAGTCTAGTGTCAGGCGACTGTCTGGCGGAAGTCCGTGTCACGACCCGACCCGAGACGAGACGGATCCCGCCCGCGCCGGATCGCGACGGGGAATAGCTAACCAGGATCTGGCTTTGGATTAGGTTACTGAACTGATCTTCCAAATTCTTAACTCAACAGAAGCACACAGAACAACAGAGCTACTAAAAACATCAAATGCAGCGGAACAAAACATCTATCCTTTCATTTCCTCAAAATAATCATCTACAGAACAGTACATGGCTTTCAACAGAAAGAAAGACAGAACAGGAAAGCCATGACTGTACAAAAATCAAAAGTACAAAAGTACCTAATCTGATCAGACTCTGAAATCTAATCCTGGACCTCCTTGCCCTTCCCAGAACCTGAAAACCACCAGAAAGCAAGGGTGAGCTCAACAGCTCAGCAAAGCAACAAACCACCAATCTAAATCCTCAGAAAACAAAACCAAACTTATCAGACAGAAATCAGATCAGAAGTCGGAACAGAATCGGAAATCAAAACTTACGGACAGATATCAAATCACATCAGAGTCGTACAGATCGTATCAGAACAGAACAAATCAACAGAGTCAGAATCAGAAATCAGAATCGTACGGATCATATCATGTCATAATCACAATTTCGTACAGAACAGAACAGATACAGAAAATAGTACAGATACATATAGCTAAATGCCCTGACACTGACGGAATCTCTACGGATTCCGGCCCCTTATGCCTCCCTTCCCAGACACTGACTGAATCTCATAGGATCCAGGCCCCTTATGTCTCCCTTTGTGCTCACGGCACCAAAACAGATGTGCTTATAGCACCAAAACAGAATTCATCGGATCCGGAACAGAACAGATATCAGATTTCAGATTGAGCTCATTTCAGATTTCCCGTTTCACTAACTGAATCTCATAGGATCCAGACCCCTTATAGCTCCCTTTTTATAGCTTATACACATAGCATTTCAATTCAGAAGAAATCCGGACAATTCAGAAATTACCCAAAAATCGGGCAGCACAACGGCAGTATACGGAATTTACACAAAAATTCCTGCAAAGAAAATTTACCGAATTCGCACAGAATACAGATATCAACATTTCAGAACCTTTATTCTACTGCACAGATAAATTCCAATTTCACAGAAAAATCCGGTCGACTAAAAACACAGTTGAATCAAAAATACCCGGACGAAAATCTTCAGAAAATAACCAAAATGTGCACACTCGGCACGTCAACAATATACAAAAAGTTACGCGGTAAAAACTGAACCCATCAAAAGATACGGACGAAAATCGCTAACGGAAACAAAACCCGGACAGAATATACCGCCAAACACGACGGTTCTGAAAATTGAGAAAGGTAGAATGTGCCTTACCTCGAGCACAGCAATTTCCTCAACAGTCACTTCGATCGAAAACGGCTCCGCGTCGTCCGAAAATCCACTTTTCCAAAATCCACCTCGACTTTCTCTCTCCTCAGAAAAATCAGATATTTATTTTTTATTTTCTCTCTCTTCAAAACGACTGAAATCAGCTTTATAATACACAGATCGGCCCGGCCGATCGCAGCATCGTCCCGGGACGATCCGACCAAAAGGATCGGCCTGGTCTCCCTTCAGGGCTATTGCATGGACGATATTTTCTACAGTGCCAATCGGCCTGGCCGATGTCTCCAATCGGCCTGGACGATGCATGCAGAAAATCACCTGGAGCAAAACTGGGCTAAAACTGGAGCTGAATTCCACTGATCGTCCCAGGACGATCCCAGATCGTCCTGGACGATACTGGAGCAGATCTTGATATTACAATCTCCCCAACTCAGAAAAATGTCGTCCTCGACATTATCCAGTCCAAACTCAGTCAAAACAAGTACGGGTACGACCGTCTCATATCAGACTCCTTCTCCCAAGTTGCTTCCCGTGCAGTCCGGTGCTTCCACTGGACTTTAACCATCGGAATCTCTTTATTTCTTAACTTTCGGACGTCGTACGCCAAAATAAGCTCTGGCTCTTCCTTGTACGCCAGATTCTCCTGAATCTCCACCTCATCAGCTGACAACTTCTTCCCAGAGTCTGAAACCCACTTCCTCAGAGTGGATACGTGAAACACATTATGCACATCCGGCATAGAATCAGAAAGAAATAGGCGATAAGCAGATTTTCCAATTCTTTCCAAAATCTCAAATGGTCCAACATACCTTGGACTAAGCTTGCTTACCTGACCAAATCTGCTCACACCTTTCATCGGGCTGACTTTGACATACACAAAGTCACCGACCTGAAATTCAACAAATCTGTGCTTCTGATTGTAATACTTCTGCTGACGATCTTGAGCGGCTTTCAATCTTTCTCTTATCAAATTGATCTTCTGAGCAGTTTCATCAGCAAAAGTGGCCCCCAAAGCCTGTCTATCTCCGACCTCCGTCAGAGTCAAAGGAGTACGGCACTTCCTGCCATACAAAGCCTCGTACGGTGCCATACCGATACTGGACTGAAAACTGTTGTTATAAGCAAACTCAATCAGCGGAATATGATCCTCCCAACTTCCGCTAAAGTCCAGAACACAAAGCCTCAACAGATCTTCCAGTACCTGAATAGCCCTCTCAGACTGTCCGTCGGTCTGAGGATGAAAGGCTGTACTGAAATGCAGTTTCGTACCCAAGCCTTGCTGAATGCCTTTCCAAAGTCTGGAAGTAAAGCGTCCATCTCGATCAGATACGATCACACGAGGCACACCGTGCAATCTGACTATTTCCTTCACATAAATCTGTGCCAAGCGATCAACTGAATCCGTCTGTCTGATCGGAAGAAAATGGGCTGACTTCGTCAATCGATCTACAACCACCCAAATGGCATCATGTCCTTGTCTAGATCGAGGAAAACCCATCGCAAAATCCATCGTTACCTCCTCCCATTTCCACTCAGGGATAGGCAACGACTGCAACAGTCCACCTGGTCGCTGATGCTCTGCCTTCACCAACTGACAGGCTTCGCATCTCGACACAAACTCTGCCACATCCTTCTTCATCCCAGGCCACCAAAACAAAAGTTTCATATCAGCGTACATCTTACCACTGCCTGGATGAACAGTGTAGCCAGAAAGATGAGATTCGTACAGAATCTCCTGCCTCAAGTCTCCAAACACAGGTACCCACAACCTGTTCTTACAGAAAATAACACCAGAATCAGAAATTCGAAGTTCAGGAGTCTTACCAGATCCAATCTGAGCTATCAACTTCGAATAATCAGAATCTGACTTCTGGGCTTCTTGAATCCGTGCTTCCAAAGAAGACTGAATACTCATCTGAGCCAACTCCAAATCACTGGAGGAAACCACCTCCAACTGCAATCTCTCCAAATCACGAATCAGAAAGTCATCACAGGTAAGCTGAATACCTGAGAATCCAGAAGACTTCCTGCTCAGAGCGTCCGCTACCACATTCGCCTTCCCAGGCTGATACTGAATAGTCAAATCGTAGTCCTTGATCAACTCGAGCCACCTCCTCTGTCTCAGATTCAGATCCTTCTGAGTAAAAATGTACTTCAGGCTCTTATGATCAGTAAAGATCTCACATCTGACGCCATACAGGTAATGACGCCAAATCTTCAAAGCAAAAACTACTGCAGCTAACTCCAAATCATGCGTCGGGTAATTCTTCTCATGTGGTTTCAACTGTCTCGAAGCATAAGCAATTACCTGACCATGCTGCATCAGAACACAACCCAATCCTTTCAGTGAAGCATCACTGAACACCTGAAAACCCTCCGTACCTGACGGAAGTGCCAACACTGGAGCTGAAGTCAGACAATCCTTCAATCTCTGAAAACTAGCTTCACACTCCGGTGTCCAAACAAAAGGAACTGACTTCTGAGTCAGTCTCGTCAGAGGAGTCGAAATCTGTGAAAATCCTTTCACAAACTTCCTATAATACCCGGCCATGCCCAAGAAACTACGTACCTCAAATACCGTAGTCGGCCCTGGCCAATCAGCAACAGCCTGAATCTTCTGGGGATCTACAGAAATGCCTTCTCCGCTAATCACATGCCCCAGAAAAGAAATGCTCTTCAGCCAGAATTCACACTTAGAGAACTTGGCATACAGCTGATGCCTCCTCAAAGTCTCCAACACAATCCTCAAATGTCTGGCATGCTCATCCTCAGATGCAGAATATACCAGAATATCGTCAATGAAGACGATCACAAACTGATCCAAATACTCCCTGAATACTCGGTTCATCAGATCCATAAAAATCGCAGGCGCATTGGTTACCCCAAAAGGCATAACCAAAAACTCGTAGTACCCGTACCGAGTACTGAAAGCAGTCTTCACCACATCAGTTTCCTTCACCTTCACCTGATAGTATCCTGATCTCAAATCAATCTTCGAAAATACCGAAGATCCGGAAAGTTGATCAAACAAGTCGTCAATCCGAGGCAAAGGGTACTTGTTCTTGATCGTGACCTTGTTCAAATCTCTGTAATCAATACACATACGGAGTGTACCGTCCTTCTTCTTCACAAACAGAACAGGTGCTCCCCAGGGCGAAACACTAGGACGTACAAAACCTCTGTCAACCAACTCCTGAAGCTGAACTTTCAACTCAGAAAGTTCTTTCGGTGCCATCCTGTACGGAGCTTTCGATATCGGAGCGGTACCCGGAAAAACATCGATAGAGAACTCCACATCTCTATCCGGAGGTAAACCAACCAACTCTTCAGGAAAAACATCGGCAAACTCCCGTACCACAGGGATCTCAGAAACAGAACCAACCTCCAGGTTCAGATCCCGCACCGAAGCTAAAAATACCGGACATCCTTTCTTCCACATTCTGCTCACCTCCAACGCAGAAATCAGACTGGAGAGAACACCTCGTAATCCCTGAAATACAACTCTCTCTCCAGCCACAAGCAAACTCACTTGCTTCTTCAGACAGTCAATCTGGGCTTCATACTGACTCAGCCAATCCATGCCCAGAATCACATCATACGAAGAAATTGGCAATCGAATCAAACTCGATTTCCACTTCTTGCCAGAAATCTCGATCTCACACAAACAAAACTGTCGAGCAATCAATGGATTCCCAGCCGGTAAAATCACAGACAAAGAAACCGGTAAAACCATCGAATCCAAATGTAAAATCTCAAAACAATGCTCGGACAGAAAAGAATGACTCGCTCCAGAGTCAAACAAAACACGACAGGGCTGATCAGAAATGTAAACCGTACCTGTCACAACATCCGGAGCATCACGAGCCTCCTGCTGACTCAGACTGTAAACTCGTGGCTGAACTGGAACAGGAGCTGAAGCAACAGAACTACTCTGCTCCCTCTGAATCGTAGGTGGTCTCCGTGGTGCAAAACTAGAACCACCACCTCTACCAGCAAATCCCTCAGGGCGTGGAGGAACAGTCCTCGGTCTTCCTGCTGCTGAACCAACAGGTCTGACAAAGCCCTCAGATCGGAACTCAGAACGCTGATCAAATCCCATCTGCGGACATTCTGCAATCCGATGTCCTGACTGACCACATCGAAAGCACAGACCAGCCATCCTGTAGCACTGGCCAAAGTGTCGTCGTCCACAGTTCTGGCACACAGGTGCCGAACTGACTGATCCAGAACTAGTCGTACTGGTAGCAGTACCAGACGATCCTCCGCTCTTCCTGGAATCTCCAGATCCAGATCCGGAAACAAATCTCCTCTTCCCAGAGGAACCACTGCCAGATGTCTCTCCTCCAAACCTCTTCCTACTCGCCGTCCACCGCTGCTGAGTAGCCGTCATGTCATTCTCAATCAGACGAGCTCGCTCCACAAGCTCAGAGAAATCAGTAATCCGGAACGGTATCAGAGGTTGCCTCAAAGTGTCTCGTAAGCCTCTCAGAAATCTGTAGCACCTCTCAGCAGACGTGCTAACCAGCTGCGGAGCGTACCTGGCTAATGCAGTAAACTCAGCCTCGTACTGCATCACCGTCTTGCTCCCCTGAACAAGTCTCAGAAAACTCTCCTGCATCTGCTGTCGTGCAGAAGGGGGAACAAACCAGTCTCGAAATACTTCAGTGAACTCCTCCCAAGTGATCAAGGAGTTCAATCTGCCCTGAAATCTGGCTGCTTGCTGGCCATCCCACCAGTGCTCAGCCTCTCCGTCCAACAGAAAAACAGCTAACGGAACTTTCCTGTCTGCAGGACACTGCATCCCGTCAAAAGTCTTCTCCAATCTCCTCAGCCACTCCTCGGCTGCTCTGGGCTCAACAGCGCCCTCAAACCTCGGAGGCTTCAACCTCAAAAATAACTGCAGGTGTCGATCAATGTCCTCAGATCTAACAGTCGAAGCTCTGCTCTGAGTCTCGCTCATCATCTGAGCAACAAGTGAAGCAAACTGTGAAAGCGTATCAGCACCGACCACTGGGGCTGTACTCCCCACTGGTGCTGCCTGATCGTCACTCTGACCGTCTGTCATGTCTGGGTCTGGCTGATCCATACAGAAAAATCCAGAAAATCCGGAAAACTATCACAAAACAACACAAAATAACACAATAAAAAGCCAAACGACCCAAAACTACCTCCCAGACAGACTCACTGATCACTTCCTAGAGCTCTGTTTTACAATCCAACCTGTTTCCAAAACCAGTGCTCTGATACCAAAAAAAAGCTTGTCACGACCCGACCCGAGACGAGACGGATCCCGCCCGCGCCGGATCGCGACGGGGAATAGCTAACCAGGATCTGGCTTTGGATTAGGTTACTGAACTGATCTTCCAAATTCTTAACTCAACAGAAGCACACAGAACAACAGAGCTACTAAAAACATCAAATGCAGCGGAACAAAACATCTATCCTTTCATTTCCTCAAAATAATCATCTACAGAACAGTACATGGCTTTCAACAGAAAGAAAGACAGAACAGGAAAGCCATGACTGTACAAAAATCAAAAGTACAAAAGTACCTAATCTGATCAGACTCTGAAATCTAATCCTGGACCTCCTTGCCCTTCCCAGAACCTGAAAACCACCAGAAAGCAAGGGTGAGCTCAACAGCTCAGCAAAGCAACAAACCACCAATCTAAATCCTCAGAAAACAAAACCAAACTTATCAGACAGAAATCAGATCAGAAGTCGGAACAGAATCGGAAATCAAAACTTACGGACAGATATCAAATCACATCAGAGTCGTACAGATCGTATCAGAACAGAACAAATCAACAGAGTCAGAATCAGAAATCAGAATCGTACGGATCATATCATGTCATAATCACAATTTCGTACAGAACAGAACAGATACAGAAAATAGTACAGATACATATAGCTAAATGCCCTGACACTGACGGAATCTCTACGGATTCCGGCCCCTTATGCCTCCCTTCCCAGACACTGACTGAATCTCATAGGATCCAGGCCCCTTATGTCTCCCTTTGTGCTCACGGCACCAAAACAGATGTGCTTATAGCACCAAAACAGAATTCATCGGATCCGGAACAGAACAGATATCAGATTTCAGATTGAGCTCATTTCAGATTTCCCGTTTCACTAACTGAATCTCATAGGATCCAGACCCCTTATAGCTCCCTTTTTATAGCTTATACACATAGCATTTCAATTCAGAAGAAATCCGGACAATTCAGAAATTACCCAAAAATCGGGCAGCACAACGGCAGTATACGGAATTTACACAAAAATTCCTGCAAAGAAAATTTACCGAATTCGCACAGAATACAGATATCAACATTTCAGAACCTTTATTCTACTGCACAGATAAATTCCAATTTCACAGAAAAATCCGGTCGACTAAAAACACAGTTGAATCAAAAATACCCGGACGAAAATCTTCAGAAAATAACCAAAATGTGCACACTCGGCACGTCAACAATATACAAAAAGTTACGCGGTAAAAACTGAACCGATCAAAAGATACGGACGAAAATCGCTAACGGAAACAAAACCCGGACAGAATATACCGCCAAACACGACGGTTCTGAAAATTGAGAAAGGTAGAATGTGCCTTACCTCGAGCACAGCAATTTCCTCAACAGTCACTTCGATCGAAAACGGCTCCGCGTCGTCCGAAAATCCACTTTTCCAAAATCCACCTCGACTTTCTCTCTCCTCAGAAAAATCAGATATTTATTTTTTATTTTCTCTCTCTTCAAAACGACTGAAATCAGCTTTATAATACACAGATCGGCCCGGCCGATCGCAGCATCGTCCCGGGACGATCCGACCAAAAGGATCGGCCTGGTCTCCCTTCAGGGCTATTGCATGGACGATATTTTCTACAGTGCCAATCGGCCTGGCCGATGTCTCCAATCGGCCTGGACGATGCATGCAGAAAATCACCTGGAGCAAAACTGGGCTAAAACTGGAGCTGAATTCCACTGATCGTCCCAGGACGATCCCAGATCGTCCTGGACGATACTGGAGCAGATCTTGATATTACAGTCCGGGCATCAGTCGGTGGTCCAGTAGAATTCCGGGCATCAGTCGGTGGTCCGGCAGAAGTCCGTCATCAAGCGGTGGTCCGGCGAAAGTCCATGCGGTGGTCCAAGAAGAGCTAGGTGGAAAGAGCGGTCTCTGATCTCTCTCTTGCTTCCTTGCTTGTGGTCCCCTTTCATGAGAAGTGAGGGGTCTATTTATAGATTTTTGATAGTGGCATGACCCGTAAAATAAGATAAAAATCAAGGGTAAATTGGGAGTGGTTTGGGTGGATAATTGATGTTGAATCTCTTGGTCGTGTATCGTTTATTGGGCAATTTGAATGTCATAAAGATATCATAATTTGGCGATCTTGGGCTCGTAGGATTCGTCTCCTTGAGCGGCTCGATTTGAATATAAGCATGTCATGTTTGGAAACTGCTTCGTAATCCAATGTATGGTTTGAACTTTACAAATGTGCTTTGGGTATTTCATTCGGACCCATTTGGGCTTGGATTGAGTGGAATTCGGTGTCGTTGGGTTTGTATTTCCGAGACGATTAGTTTAATTATAAGTTTGTTGAAATCAGAGTTCAAATGATAATAATTTTAATTTCGGAAGTTCCAACTAGATTTTTCCTCAAGATTCGTGCCCGATCAAGATAATTTTATTGATGATATATCAATTTATGTACCGCTTAAATCTTTAAATCATACAAAAAATATTATTAATATTAATTTATTTAAAATAAAAATATATCTGTTTATGTATTTATTTTAATATAAATTACATCATAAAATAATATATAAATAAATATAACAATTAGAATATTATATTTATAAATATATAAGAATTATATGATGTTTATGTAAATTTTCGTATAATAAAATACACAATGTCACATTTATAGTACAAATTTAATAGTAAGTAATTTTCTAGCCATACAGCTGAATACAAGCTACAGCTAGAATTCCACTTTGCAGCCAACTGTTTTTTCATGAGCCCGCCGATTTTTCGTGATTGCTGTGTGTGAGCTTTGGCTAGGGGTGTAAGTGGATCAAATCGATTTGCGCTAAGCTTGATAAATGATTCATGAACCAAATTTGATGAGCTAATGAGTCAAGTTTGAGCCAGCCCCGACTGTCTCTTTAGTTCGAGAGCCGGCTCATTTAAAAATATTAATATAAAATATATTTTAGATATATTAAAATTCAAAATTTTATGTACAAAATGGTTAAAAATGCTTAAAAAATATCTCATTTTCTTATATTAATTGATTATTTCTTATAATTTCTCATTCTTTTTACTATTTTATTATAATATTTACTTAAATCATAATCAATTTTTCTCTTTTATAATAAATGAGCCCATTTGTGAGCCGACTCAAACTCATTTAATAAAGCTCGAGCAGAACTTGTTTAATAAAGCTTGAGCTCGAGCTTTAGCTAAAACTCGATTAATTAATCAAGCTTAAGCTCAAACTAAGGGTGACTCGAACTTGGCTCAACTCGTTTACACCCTTATGCCGAGGAGAGACATTATCCAAGTCACCCGTACGGCCTTAGCACCCATTCCTCGTGCTAAGTCAATCTAAAATTCTCACAATGTTTGGCTAGAGAGTAAAGAATGCTAGAGAGGAAATGAATGGGGGGAAATATTCACTATTACAACGGAATTTTATAAGATGGGTTAGAGGGAGTTGGGAGATTTGGGAGATGTGGGAGATGTTTACAAATGAAGGGGGAGGGTATTGTTTATAACTCTCATCATATGTCAAAGAATATTTTATAGTTTCCTCAAAAATACATGAGTGTAGATTCTCTAGAATACTCTACATCATTCATTATCCTTGCAATACTTATATTATAATATATTGGAGAGTTCTAGAGTATCCTAGAACATTCTCCAAGTGTCCACATCATTCTAAGATATTTCAGAGAACTCTAGAATATTTTACGAAACTCTAGGCCTTTCTAAGACTTTTTAGGACATTCCATAATATTTTGAAATTTTTTGAAACCTTCTAGAATCTTTCAAAATCTTCTAGAATATTTTGGAACCTTCTATATCTTTTCAGTACCTTCCAATGCAATGTGACTCCATTTAGCAACGGTATTGAAAGACTTTTGGCCTATACTCAACCTGTCATACATGCCCAAGAGATTTGGTCAAACCTCTAGATCCAAAATTTGACCGTGACAACTAGCTTTGACTATCAACTAAAAGATTTTAGGTTCAAGTATTATGCATGTGATTTGTATGAATTTGATTTAATTAGTCTAAATGTAAAAAAAAGAGTAATTATAGCTATTACAATCTTTGGCCCCAACAGTAAAGCTAGAAAAATGACAAAAAAATTAGGTGAAAACACATAAAATCTAAAATAATTGCAATGGCCAAGGGGGGAGGAACCTTACAAAATAAAAGATAATAGACCTTTTCCAAAGAATAGCAACAGGATTATCTCGCCATCAAAATATCTCCACTTGCATGATTTCGTACCGTTTGCCAGGAAATTCAGTGAATCCATTCCTAATCCCTCATGTTTCTCCTCCCCCACCTCTCGTTACAGTACAAAAGAGCCTGCTATGACATTTAAAACTGCAGAACTTGTTCATATTTCGTTTTTCTTATAATGTCTTGATCTATGTATGAAGAAGAGGTTCAGCAAGGAGGGCTTCAATTTGAAGGCTAAGAGGAGAAGAAGTATCAAAAAGGTTTTTTTTTTTCGATCTCTCATTAATTATTTCTTGAAGCGTTTGGTGTATTATATGAAGGAAAAATATATGGGGGAAATTGTCTTTCGATCTCTCAGTATTTTTTGTTTTTACCCAAAAAAAAAAGTATTTTAATGTTGTGTACGTGTTCGCTTTTGTTTTTTGTAACCAGTCCTCTTTAATCTGTTGAGGAACATCATTGCAGGTTCTTATTGTTTGTCTGAACGAACATGTTTCTTCTGAGTAAGGGTGTTTTTTTTGGGACATTTAGATCATTTAAGGCAAATTCATACACACAACGCATGCAAAAAACTCGAACCCAAAATCTCTTAGTTGGAAACATAAGCTCTCAACCAATAAGCTAAGGTGAGCTGTGTCTGAGTAAGGGTGTAAATGGGTTAAATTTATAGCGTTGTTATATTATTTGATTAAGGTTTTGTTTGGAACGGTTTTCTTATTGCTTCTTAAAGTAGGTTTTTAATTAAAAAAATTTTTTACTATAAAATTATTTTAAGAAGAAATAACAAAGTCATCTTAAACGAAGCCTAAGTTGGATATGTAAATCAGCTAAAATTTCTATTTGAATTCGACTTGTTAATTTATGAGTTGAACAAAAGCTATTTATAAATTTAAATTTTACTTAAAATTTATATATATATATATATATAAACATAGAGAGAGAGATTATAATTATATTTTATGCATTTATAATTATTACTATCAAAATTGCCATTGAGCTAAATACAAATAAACCAGCTTTTTTTAAAGCAAATTTTTAGTAAAAAATTATTTTAAAAAGCTGAAAAAAAAGTTATTTCAAACCAAATCAATGTCTTATTTGTATTTAGCTCGGTAACGAGGTGTAATTTCAAGAGCAACTAGAGAAATTATTCTAAGCAGAATGACATATGAATATACACGTTATGTACATATCTGTACATAGTATGTATTGGACTCTGCATAGAATAATTTCTCCAACTACACAACATATCTTTATAAGACCTTAGATAACGATAGTGGAAAACAGAAGAAAAAAAAAAGCACTTGAAGGAGCTATAACTGTACACTTCAGATCAAGTAAAGCTGCTGTTTGAAGAAATTAACTTACGTGAATTTTGGTATATATGCTATATTTAAAAGTTTCAGAAAGAAGTTGAAATGGAGAAACGATTAAGGCGAAGTTCATTTAGTCAGATACACAGTGCGGAGCAAAAGAGAAATCAAGCAAATAGGAACAAATCGAAAGCTGTTTCTGCAAGCTACCCTTTCAGTGCACAATCCTTTATGGTACTTTTCTGTGTTACAGTATCTCTACTGATTCTTCCGCTTATGCTGCCTCCATTGCCTCCACCACCTTTAATGCTTCTTTTGATTCCTATAGGCATACTACTTGTTCTGTTGATTCTGGGTTTTATGCCTTCAGATGTTAGGAATATTGCCTCCTCTTATTTGTGGGAGTGAATAAGTAATGTATTTTTGGTTTGATATTAGCGTGAGTGAGTTTCATTAACTGTATGATGTCCTGATTTTGTTGTTAATCCTTTGGAATGTGTTTATATACAGAAGCTTTCAATGAAAGTTAACAATGAAGTTGAATTCTGAATATATTTGTTTTACTCAGTGTGAGCATGAATTGCTTGCATGCATCCTATTTTGATCTGTTGGCTCGGAGCTTAAACTATCAATTAAGAGATTTTGAATTTAATATATATATATGAACTGTATTGCACAACTACTAGGGAAACTCCAACCAAAAAATTCATTTCCACTTCAAAATGCAGTAACTCATCTTCAACTGAACTCTATTTCATAACATCAAAAAGAATATTCTAGATTCTTTCTCCAACTGAAAAAAAATGGTGTGAACACTAGCTTCGCACATTTGTGTCACGAGAATCCGTAGGTTTTCGTGTTCAGATGGAGTAGCTCGTAGATGGCAAATGCTGGTTTAATGTTTGGTTGGCGATGACGATAGTTGGAGTGTTGATGAGTTTGATGGATAGAAAGTTCTTGTTTTTGGGGTGTTATATTGAAGAAACTACTTGTGATGTGCATGATGAATTAGGATCTTGTACATAATTATGCACGTTTTGAATGATTCTTTGCATGGATTTGCATATTTTTATCTGCAGGTAGTAATTGATCGTCAAATTACGCGTAGTTTGGCCCTAGAAGAGCAACACGTGCAAAGCATATGACATGAGTAGGCGGGTTGTTTTTTTATTAAAAAAATAATTTAGAACTGCTTTGAGATTAGTAAAATATATAGGTTAATTAATATTACAAACATCTCAATGCATATTTAGAAGTATTGAAATTCAAGCTAATCATTTTTAGTCATAATATCCAAAATTATTTCTGTGGCTATATAAGTGTGAAGTAAAATAAATTCATACAGTAATTTTGATAACTTGGATGAGATTAATTTATTTATAATTAAAATATTATTTAATTTTAATTATTTAATATGAGATTAAAAGTCTCAGTGCTAAGTCCCAATTCCTGTATGAGAAAAGTTGAGGATTGTGTTAGGTAGTCGGCAGCTAGCATAAAACTTGTTGAGTGTATTTAAATAATGTTGAATGTAAGATTAGAGACAGAGTTGAATGTAAGCTTGAATTATGGAGGTAAACCTTAGAGTTAAAGGCTTTCATTTGAGTAAATCTAATATATATATATATATATATATATATATATATATATATATATATATATATATATATATATATATATATATATAGTGTAATTTTATTAATAATAGATATAGTCGAGGGATTGTGACTTTTGGTGATCAAGTCATTAATTAGAGTATATATTTTAGATATCTTGGGTCAATTCTTTCGAGTGATGGTGAAGTGGATGGTGATATTACTAGTAGAATTCAAGTTGGATGGTTGAAGTGGAGGAATGCATTGGGCTTGTTGTGCGATAGAAAAGTTCCTTTCAAATTTAAGGGAAAATTCTATAAGATGATGGTGACTGGTGAGACCTGAAATGTTTTATGGTGCAGAAATGTTAGCCTTTAAAAGAGAAGCATAATATTAAGTGTTACAAAGATGAGAATGTTTAGGTGGATGATTGGTTTTACTCTTAAAGACAAGATACGATCATATACATGAAAAGGTTGGAGTAGCTCAAGCGGATATGAGATTAAAGAGTGTCGTCTTACATTATTTTGTCACATAAAACAATGGCCTTTCAACGACCCGGTTAGGTAAGTAGATGTATTAAATTTTACTTATGTTAAGAAAGATAAATGCATACCTAAAAAATATGCTTATAAAATATTAGAAATGACATTTTTTAAATTTAAATGATAATTTGACTCTTAACATGACACAATGAAGAAAAAAAGATTTATGTAACCGACCCCACATAGTGGGATAAATAATTGTTGTTATTTTTGTATGAGATTAAGCTTAAGTAGCTTAACAATATTGAATGGCTCAGTCTTTTCTACATTTTTAAATTATTAAAAGGGTGATTAAAAATATAAAAATATGTAAAATTATAAATGTTGGCGAATAAATCAAAATTATGACATTTTGGAAGGCTGACTAAGCAAAATGGAAACTGAATTTACGACAAGAAATCTGAAAATATAGAAAATTAAGAAATTTGACTTCAGAAGCAAAGAAAAACAAGTAAAATTATCATAACATAGAAGATATTATTGAATATTTATGAAATAATTATTTTTTATTTTTAAAAGTTATCAATTCAAATTCATTATCTGTTCTATGAAATATATATTTTCTTGTATTTTAAAATAATTGTTCTTTTATTTTTTTTACTCGTTTACATTTTATCCTGACTTAAAACCATACCTGGAGCGCCTAATACCTTATTTATAAAATCACCAGCACAAATTTTTAGCAATTTATATATTAAAATGATTAACAATTTCCAGAATGTCTCATGTTAGCACTAAAGCTCGTATACTTTCGAAAAGTTTCTGAGAGTTCTAAGGGTGTAAGGTAGTGAGCCAAATCGACTGTGGGTTAGCTCGAGCTCGAATCTGCTCATGAGCCGAGTTTGATGAGCTTAAGAGGCTAAGAACCAATCAGCCAAATTTGAACTAGTTTTGACTTGACACATTAACTCACAAGCCAGCTCATTTAAAAATATTAATATAAAATATACTTACAATATATTAGGATTTAAGAGTTTAAGTATAAAATTATTAAAAATATAAAAAAATAATTTCTCTTTTTTTATATGAAGTGATTATTTATTATTTTTTTAATTCTCATTTTTTTATAATTTTCTTATTATAATTATTTAAATCATAAATAATTATTTTTTTCTTTTATAATAAATTAAACGGCTTGATTTGATTAATTATTCTAGCTCAAGTTTAAACTAAAGGCGACATGTATTTGGCTCGACGCATTTGTACATGGAGTTCTGACATTCCATGTCTATAGTTAAATGCTTTTGGGTTAGTTTGGAACCATAAAACACTTGCATAATGCTATAAGATATTCTTTTGAATTTTATATATTGATTCTTGAAATATTCATGGTGGCTGATAGATATAAAGTTTAGCATTTTATAGTAAGATCCAACACACATACAAATAAAAGATAGGGGTGTATCGTTCATAAGAAACCAAGATTTTTACATGAAAAATCCAGAAAATGAAAAAAAAAAAAAACTATGGGGAATGACCCAATTTGAATTAATCCACTAGTATTGATGGTTGATTACAAATAATACCCCTTCTCAGATGAGGGTGCTGGCTCAATTTAACAAATATACATTATATAGAGTTGTTACATGGTAATTATCATTAAAAGAGTGTTGGCATGTCTGTTTGGCAGTAAGACTATAGTCGACGGGTGATGGTGGTCAGGGGGATCGTAGTCAGCAGGTGTTGATGGTTTGAAAGGCCGTAGTCAATGGGCGACAGAGGTGAGAGGGGCTGTAATTAATGAGGGATGATGATCTGAGGGATCGTAGTCGGTGAGCGGCATTGGTCGGAGTGTATCACAGTCGGTAGGTGATGGTGGTTATAGTGGATAGTAGTTCGACGATGATGGTCTGAAGGACGGTCCGTTAGTCAGGCAATAGAGGTCGACATGACCATAGTCATGCGACGATAAGGACTGTAGTCAGGAAATGATAGTCGAAAGGACCGTAATTGGATGATGGAGGTTGAAAGAATCATAGTTGGGCAATGGTGGTCGAAAGGACTGTAATTGGGGGATGGAGGTTGAAAGAATCATAGTCAAGTGACGATGGTCGAAAGGACCGTAGTCAGGTGAGTGTTGTCAAAAGGACCGTAGTCAGGTGAGTGTTGTCAAAAGGACCATATTCGATGGGCAACGGTGGAGTGGACCGTAGTTGAGTTAAGATGGTATGGCAAAAGTCCAACAGCGACAGCGTGGTGGCTCGAATTTGTCGGTTGTGTTACGGGGTGGAGCTTCAAGATTCTTCAAGCTTTAAGATTCCTAATCGGGCGACGGTGGTCTAAAGGATCGTAGTCAGGTGACAGTGGTCTAAAGAATCATATTCGATGGGTGATGGTGGTTGGAGTGGACCATAGTTGAGTGAAGATGGTCTCGCAGAGATCCAATAGCAACCACATGGTGGCTCGAATTTGTTGGTTGTATTACCCGAGTGGAGCTCCAAGATTCTTCAAGCCTCAAAACTCTTCTCCTCTTCCTCCTCCCGAAGGCACTAGAACCCTCCCCTCATGTGAGAAAGTGAGGGTTTATTTACATAAATATAGAGAAGATCTTGGACAAATTCGGGGTGCTCCACTAGACGGTCCATATTAATCCACTCTATCAAATAGCATTTGTCAAGATTTTATGTGTAGGACTGCAAGCGAACCAAATGTTCTACGAGCTACTCGTTGCTCGGTTTGATTAAAGCTTGTTTGTGATCGCGCAATTAACTAAATAAACAAATTTGAACAATATTTTATATACTATAAATTAATGAATAATTATTTCAAATAAGAAATATTTAATTGATAAATATATTTTATCAATAAATTAATTGATTTATTTATCAACATTTCTCATAAGATAATAAGCATCACAATTTGCTGAATCCATTAATATTTCATAAATTATATGCTAACAATTATAATTAACATAATAAAATACAAACTCCAATCAAAATAAAAATCTGCCATGCAAGCATTCTTTGAATTAAAGAAATTTCAAGGATTATAATTCGATAGTTATTAATGATGCTAAAATAACTAATTTCATATAAGAACTATGAGATCTATTGTCTTCTTCCACGTTTAGAGGGGTGTTCTCAAGAGAGAGAGTCTTCGTTACACTCAAGACGAGATATGAGTAAAATGAGAACTAAACACCTCATGATATAAAAACAAACTGCAAATAATAAAATGGAAATCTAATAATTGATATGTCATCAAAAACTATCTTGATTGGGCACGAATCTCGAGGCAAAATCAAGTTGGAAACTTTCAACATTAATTATGGGACCATCAAAACTCTGTCTTCAGCAAACTTACAGTTGAACTAAACGTCTTGAAAATATTAACCCAACGGTACCAGATTCAACTAAATCCGAGCCCAAATTGGTCCAAATCAAAGACTCGAAACACATTTAAAAAGTTCAAACGCTAAATTGGATGAACAAACCATTTCCAAAAGTGACATGCTTATAGTCAAATCGAGCGGCTCGACGAGACGAATCCAACAAATCCAAAATCGTCAAATTTTGATATCATTAAGACATTCAAATGCCCATAAAACAGTCTGCAATTATCAAGATCCATATCTCGACCGTCAATTCAAACCATCCCAAACAATAATATATTATCAATGAGAATGCTTTGATGTGTGTTGCTCGTGCTGATTAGTCATTTGTTTAAAATAAACATATAAAAGCCGCATTTATTCAAACATAATTATTAGGAGCCAAAAAAAGTCAAATTTCCTTTATTTTGCCGTGTCATCATTCACATCATGAGGCCATTAATCGCTGAGGTGGGGCTGATTGTGATTCACTAAGAACAGATTCATGCACTCTATTTTTTAATCACGCAACGTCAATCTGCGTCGCCGTCAACCTTTATTTAATTATGACTCTTTAGCAGACAACAGAAAATGGATGTGAATGGCTTTTTATGATGCAGCAGTTCATCTATTATCGGGTTCGGATCCACTTCTACTAAGCTTAAAAAGTAACAATTTTTAAAAATTTACAAGATTTCAATATATATTGACATAAATCTCAGAAAAATTATTCTGTGTGGATGTTCGGAGGCCAATCAGAATGCGCTACGTCACTTTTTTGCTCGGTATCGGTGCTGGGTACCGCTGTGTGTTGAATGACGTGACATATTCTAGTTGATCTCCGAATCATCCGGTGTCCACACAAAATAATTTCTCTAAATCTCAAGATAATAATATAATTGAGAAGTTTTCATAATTGAATTTATGTCCGTCAAAATTTTGATTTCAGTAAATTTATATTTGAACTAAACATTTAAACTAAGACGAATTCATCGACATCACAAATGATTAGATTTTATTCCAAATGAGCTTCAATCAAAAGCTCATAAAACATTTTTGAAAACTTGTGAACATTATTAATGAAGGAATCAAACAATCTCCATAGTAAAATAGGACAGCTTGTTGAGATGAATCTAATAAGTCTAAGATCATTCGATTCTAACATTATTAATATAGTTCATGATTTAATAAACAATCTATGACTAAATAGATCAAATTAATCAACATGCCCCTCTCAAAATAATTATAAATAGGACATTATTCTTTACATAATAGAGATATTGAAGAGTTGGTCACAAAAGAACTAACTAAGAATATGTCAAAATTTAGTCCCACGTCATTAAAGAGAAAACTCTTCTCGAAAGCTTCATCTACAAGCAAAGAAATTCAAGAAGACTCGACCTATCCTAAGGTAGAGATTAATTATTTTGTGCGGACGTCGAACATTGTCCGAAGACCAACCAGAATGTGCCACGTCATCCCTATGCTCAGTACCACGGCTAGATATTGCTCGGCACCATGACTTGGTACTGCTGAGGTGACGCATTCTGATTGATCTTCGGACGGCATTATGCATCCGGCCTCCACATAGAATAATTTCTCCAAGGTAGAAGCCATAGAGAGACAATCAACTATTATATATATTAGCCAACAGTTTGTTAAATCAAAATGAGAACATAATCTGAAGATGAAAGCATTCGTTGTACTAGGAATGGAACCCCCTAAAACAAAACGGTATAAAATTACAAATGAGAGACAAAATTTTGATATGCTTTAGGAAACATCTGTTGGCCAAACAGCCAGTTTTCCATACTGAATGCTCACAAGCAATTACAAGCAGAAAAGGCTGCACAATCTAAACGCCCAACTTAAGTTCATTAAGCTGAAATTCCACTGACAATTCCATGAATGCTCTTTTTAAAACCTTGCAAGAGAGCTCCCAATCATCATTCAAGTCTATGAGGACGCCGAACATCATCCGGAGACCAATCAGAATGAGCCACATCGGTACCGCGGCTCGGTACTACTCGGTAACGCGCTTGGTATTGCTGACTGGCTCATTCTGACGAGTCTTCAGATGTAGAGCTGTGTTCGGCATCCGCACAGAATAATCTCCCCAAAAAGATGGGGTTTAAAAAACACTGCTCAATGCTGTATATGCTTACAATCTATTCTATAAACCGAGGATGAACAGATTTCAGCTCATTTAAGAACATGGATGACATCTAAAGCCCTCTTAACAAGGTGGACTATGCAATAAAGCTCCTATCAGTTGCTATTTATGCTAGTGGCCACAAAGGTTTCTGAAGAATGAAGAAATGGAGGGAGGTGATTCTCCAAAACTGCCAGTAGCTCATTGGGCTGGCTTTCCCTGTTAACAGCTCCATTGGTAAGCCTTGCTGCCACCTCCACAAGCTGGCCTCTAAGTCTTTGAGGAAGCAAACAGCCGCTAGCCTCCACACACTCCCTGTACAATGGCAAGTAAGCAATAACCATCATTAATGGTGTTGGCAGGTCCCTCAAGCAAATGGGTGATTCACCTCTCTTCAATATTCTCATGAAGTTTACATAATCATCCCGTCCGCACCTTAGACCCTCCAAAAAAGCCTCTTCTGACCACTGTTCCTGGAGGAAAGCTTTAAGCTCATGGGCCACAGCCTCATCGTCGGATCTAGCAATGCTGTCAGCTACTGCATAAGTTGCTGCAGGATCACCAAGGAAATTTGATTGGAGGAGGAAGGCAATGCCGTCGAGAGAGCCACCGCACCTCTCCCCGGCAGCTTTGATGATTTCTACGCTGAGGGCGGCAAGGACATGGTGTGGGACATGAGGAAGAAGGTATGCAGTGACTTCGACTTGGCTACTGGAGGTCGCAGCAATTAAGGCAAGACACAGCTCCATATCCTGGCAGCCACGGTCGATAAACCATCGGACGACAGGCAAGCAACCTCTTTCAGCAGCACGCCTCAGCGGTCCCAGGAAAGCCGCTGCTTGCCCCTCCTCAACCAAACATTCCATGGTTCCAATTTTGCCATATTGCGAGGCGAATCCAAGAGCAAGATCAACATCAACATGTAAGCTGTTTCGTTGGGCAATCTGAATAAATTAAGGAGAGTTATAGCAAAAATAGCCAGATATGATTCGTAAAGTGCGCGCAAAAAATTGAATCCAAGGAAAAGATTTATGGTCGATTAAAACTTTATTTTCAATATTTTTATATTTTTAAGCAACAGTATTGCCATCATCATCTGGATTTGCTGATAGAAGAGAGAGGTGGCTTGATGCCAAGCAAAAGAATAAAGCTATTAAGATGTGTTTTAACTAATCTAACAGTTGAAAAATCTGGACCAGGTGGCAAAACACGCTTTTCCAAACTTTTTAAAAAAATTTGCAGAGCAATGAAATTTTATAACTAGTTAGTGAAATGGCTATATGAACTAGCCGTAACAAAAAAACTGCCAGCACATAAACAAACATACAAAATATATTGGATCAAGAAAACTTAAAAGCAAACCAAGTCTATCAAAGATGAGAGAAGCAAACCCACAATCAAACACCTTCAAATCTGGCAGGTCAAAGTCATAAGAAGTGTCATAGCGTCTAGTTTGGGATCTAGTAAACCTACAAAAATGTATAAAAAATCAAATGCTAACATCTAATTACTTTTTCAATACAAATTGCAAAATTTGTGTCAAATACCCCTAAAAGCTGATATCTATATTGGATTTGTGCCTAGACGAGAGGGCACGACCTGAACCTTTTATCTATTAGAACCGAGTAGACTTTTGATAATCTTGAAATTGGACAAAGCTTGAATCAACAATATCCTTCACATTAGAATGATCATAATTAAAATTAGAACTCCAAGTGGAGGGAAAAGAGTAGGACTAATAGATATACACTCTTAAGGCTAACATACTATTTTTCCAAACCAGACTCTTGAAGTATCAATAAGACCAATGACTATGTTTAAAGATACCATAGTTTGAGGAGCAGTGGGGACACTGACATCCAACAAACCACAAGCAACAAAGGCACTCACGTAAAAGAAGAATTTACAGAAGTACGCAAAGCATGAGGACAATCCAAAAGGGCCAAAGCTGTGGGAGGTATAGGTGGCAAGCCATGTTGCACCGATACACCTATTTATGAAGGCGTGTTGTATCTGATACACCAATACACGGATACACCTCCGATACAGCACCGATACGTGTCGGATACGGCTTTGCTGTACCCAATTAATATACTATTTAATTTCAAAAGAACACGCATATCTGATAGTCGTGCCCATTGAAAAATAAATAAAAAATCTGAAAAAAAAAACCCGTCGTATTTACTTCCGAGGTTGCGAGCGAGGTTCTCTCATTTCCAAGATGGATTTGAGCCTCTTGATGATATGAGAATATTAAAAATTGCTAATCTTTCATTTGATGAGCATGAATGCTTTGATATTTATTGAAGATGATATAGAAGTTTAAAGGCAAATCACTGAATAAGCTAATCATATCATTCCTTCTATTGAATAGTTGAAACTTCATGTGCTAGACAATTTATGTTTATGTTTTTGTTGTTGTACTAGACATTTAATGCTTACTTTTATTTTGATATTATAAGCTACATGGCTACAAATGATGTTACTTTCATTTTTTCTGTAATTTTAAATTTTATGCTTTAATTGCTTTCTTAATTTTTATATATGATTTATAAAATTCTCATGTCGTGTCTACGTCGTACCCATATCATGTATTTTTAAGAATTGACGTGTCCCGTATCCGTATAGTGTCGTATCCGTATCGGTGAAACATAGGTGGCAAGTTGGCAGGCTCCATTAGATAACGAGTATTTACCACAAATAATTCTTGAGTGTCCATAAAATGATCAAGAGTGCAACCCCCAACAATCAAGCCCCTAAAGGAAGATTTTCTTAATTTTGAATAGGGCTTCAAACAATCAAAATAGTAACAATCAAAGATTTTATAAGACTGGTAATATGAGGGAAAATCTTCAAATTCCACTTTTGTCATTAGCCACATAAAAATGTGTCAAACTATGCCTCTCAAGACTTTCATGTCCATAAGTCCCATGAATAATTACATCTCAAATTTATCACCTTAAAATACTATAGTTTAAGGATATCACTGTGCTTTAGATTAATGATTTGAATTTGGGCTTATTGATAATATGGAGCATGAATGGAGATGAGTGAACGACCTGATCAATATCTCATGACTTTGTTGTCATGATTTGACTCAATGGTCCTAGCCTACCAATGATAGTAACTTGGGAAGCCATATCATCCATAGACTGATTAATAGGCATTGGTCACCTCCCATCAAATCATCCAAGGAAGGCGACAATATTCTTAGCGGTTCCAAACCTTTGGTGATATACAAAGATTCAAACTTGAATCAAATTATTCTAAGGGGATAAATATGACTGTCAATGGTTCAGAGGTGTTTTATATGACAATTGAAATTCCAACACATTGAGGGTTCAAACAATTCATGTTAGGATTGATTCATAATCATAAAATTTAGTCCATCCAAAATAAACTTTGTGAAGTACATATAAACATAAAGGTGAATATGATGTTGTGATCTATATTAAATATTTGACACGAGAAGTCCCTCTAGGATTTGTTGAAGTTGACATCTACGTAAGATATTTTGGCATATCCACGACATGCCTAAAATAAGAAATCGAGAGCTAACTTGAACATAGGATTGAAGTATGACCAACTCAAAGACATGTTTTAAACATAGGCGTTTAATGATATGCTTGACTTGCTCTAATTATTTGGTTAACAAGAGCAAGCGTATCTCAATTCCAAGAAAGACAAAACATACATCTTAGAGAAGTCCCGTAAATGAATTTGAGAATTAGGTGACAATTCCAGAGACTTGGCCTAGCACAAAAAATGATTGTTTAGGCGTGAATAGAACATTAGGTTAGTGTATTTAATAAAAAATCGATCCAAGATTCGATAAAAATCAGGGCCTATATCTCTACTTGATAGAGTCAACCCAGAAGATTCACAATTCATGTACTTGGTACAAACTAGCTAAGGAATTGCGAGTTATTTGTGTTTGTTTGTATTTTTGTTTGTGTAAGACTAGTGAAATTTGGCCAAACCCGACAATAACGACAAAGCATACAACCTTATGATTTTAATGGTGTTGACATCTGCTATGAAATAAAAAAGAAGAAGAAAATGCATACCAGCCTCTGCCAGATCCCGCTGAACCAAACGGAAATCCCGTAACTTCGTACACGTTCGGCGCCGCTCCAGTCTCTTCCTCGTGAATCCTGCGACCTCTCCTCGATCGAGCGCCCAAACATGTCGTTAAATACCAACAAAATGGAGTCTTCAAGCCCTCTCGCTCATTTCTCCCGTAGCTCTCCCGTTCTCTGCTCTCCTGCGCGACCTAAGCCATGCCCTGCCTTCTATGATGCATAGACACGGACACGGCGACACGAATACGACACAACACGGACACGTCAGTTATTGAAAATATAAGACACGGACACGGGTTGGACACGGTAATATAATTTTTATATTTAAAAAAGTGTATAAAATTAAATAAATATAATTTTAAAAATAATTTGAAAATAATAAATCATTTAACTAGAATTTATGCTTAAAATGATTAGTATTAGGATGTCGAGAGTCAGGCGTCGATGTTATTTATCAGTCGCCGAGAGAGGAGATGAAAATACCTTCACTGCCAAAAAGAAATAAAAATGAGAATATTTGATGATTGGGTATTAAGTGCGGATGTTGATTTGGAGTTGTGGATATGAAATAATAAATTTAGTTTAAATCTCGTCAAATACAAGAAATTATGTTTAAAAAAAATCATAAAATATTTAAGATACGCGTGTCCAATTTGTATTTAATATTTTTTAATCGGACACATTTTCGACGTGTCTGAGACGTGTCGGAGGAGTGTCAGACGAGTGTCGTGTCGGATACGGTGTCGGACATTGCACGCCTCTTTGAGGAGAAGTGTCGGTGCATCATGGCCTGCCTTCTTCTCTGTTTCGATCAACCCAACAACTCGACGCCTCCTCCCATCGATCGAAACCCGATCTACTCGCCGAACACCTCCGACCGAACTCCACCTGGCCGAATCGTAAGCCCCTGATCTCGTCGGCCTCCACCTCTGCAAGCTGCACCCCTATCAATTCCTCCAATCCACACACACACACACACACACACACACACACACAGAGACCCTACCTAGCCGAACCGTTCTTCTCATTCGACCTCCCCTACCCAATCTCCTTCCACGGCTTACACTCCCTGTTGGATCGAAAGCAACAGCACGAGCTCGCTGGCTTTGAAGGTGGCTCTCCCTCACGCACGCTTCTTCGGCCAAGTCTCTTAAACAGAGAGTTTAAGAGAGTTAAACTCTCTATTTAATAAGATTAGGCTTAATATTATTTTGATTTATAATTAAGTTAAATTAATTATAATTAGTTTATCAGAAATTATAAATTAAAATGATTTATTTATAATTAGTTTTTGATTAATCATAAATTAAATCTAATTAAGTTATGATTAATTTTAAATTAAAAATAATTAATTATAGATTAAATATAATTAATTATTTTTTCTTAACTTAATGGTAAAATAAATCTAATGAATTTATAATTAATTTTAAATTAAATATAGTTAATAATATATTAATTATAATTAGTTTATAATTAATTAATAATTATATAAATATAATTAATTATATGTCAAATATAATTAATTATATATAATTTGTAATTAATTATGAATTAAATTTGCTCCTCCCACCTGGATCTTTGAGCCAACACCGTCAACCCCGTGAAGGTACGAAATTTTCTAAAAACTCATATTCTCACTCTCGAAGTTTGCGGCGAACCAGAAAACTGCCTATACACGCCTTTATTGCGCGTGGTGGGATGGGACCCCGGTCCGACGCCTACGATGAGGCGGACAATCACCTAAACCCTACTTCATTGTTTGGGGCGCACCGGAAAACCGCATATACACGCCTTTATTGCGCGTGGTGGGATGGGACCCTGGTGCGGCGCCTACAGCGAGGTGGGGTCACTCATAAGTACCTCCGAACGGGGGGAAAGCAAACTGTCTTTTTAAACAGGTACCGTCAAAGACCCCATTTATTGCGCGTGGTAGGAAGAATGATCACGGCTGCGGTGTCCTCGTTTGAGGACACATACTATACACGCCTTTATAGCGCGTGGTGGGAAGGTCCAATTTCTCGTAGTTTTCCCCTAAACGGCGGAGACGCCATAAGGCTGCCAAAATTTCGGGTGAATATACGATCACACATGTAACCTGTTTGAACTCAAAAAGGACATACAATAACTATAATGAACAAAGATCCAGACTTGAACTTAGTTGAATCAAATTGACTTAAGTGAACTCAAACTCAAATGAATTAAGTACTGTGGACATAAACTCAAACTTGGACTCTACAAGATCACAGGGGACTTTGATTTGGGACTTGAGCTTGAACAATTTTAGCAAGGACTTGAGCTTGCTAGTTGAACAAAAGAAATTGATTTGAACAATCATGCAATACTTGAGCTCAAATTTAAAATAAATTTGAATAATATAAAAGAAATTGATTGAATTCAAAGAACAACATAATATTTGGACTTGATTGAGCAATATAGACTCAAGAACTTGTATTTGAATTTGAATGGAGTCTGAACTCAAGATGACCACAAGGGATCCAGGCATGAACTTGGCTCGAATCAAATGATGAAGATTTGCAGGCTTGCATACTGACTTCAACGAACTAAGCTTGAACTTGTGACTACAATGAATTGAACTCATAACAACAAAGGGCTTTCAACTTACACATAAGCAATGTGTGACCTAATGTCCATGTTAGTGGATCCACAAGTTCATTCGAAGAAATTGGAAATCATTAATGAAAGAAGTCCTCAATGAATGATACAATCCATCCATAATGATTATGCCAATCCAAATGTCAAATGACAATAATGATAATATTGTTATTCATGATATAAACCTTCGAGCAATATAATGGGCATAATGGTTTGCTAGTTATTATACACAATAAATGCAGCATGTTTGCAAACATCGAGGGGAAACAGCTTGGTTACAATAATACCTTGGTGCGTTCATGAATAGAACACTAAGGTTCATGCACAACTGATGTCATTCAAGTGTAAGCAAATACACTAGACCCCCTCAAAAGACAATAACCAACACATATGAAGAAGTGGATGGTGAGTAATACAACTCAATCAATGATCATAACAATCAAAGATGTCATGGAGAACAAATACATTGAATTTCTATAAACAAGAAGAATTGACATACAATAAACACATGAGCTACATTTTGGCAGCGACACTCTTTGCAATCATACGTAAGAAAGTTGAAATAGAGATGCACGAAATAACATAGTGAAATGTGCAAAGATGTTTCATACACCCGATGGTACAGCAAGGATGTTGCAGTCATCCGGTATCAATACACAATGAACTAACGATGAAGAGGTATTTGAGAATTTGGAGTGAATACCGACTTCATGCAATCAAATGTAGGTGAATATACCATTCTCCTATCAGTAAGAATGTACGACATGCAGCAGATGCAAGTACCCACGGGCCTTTGTAGGGGACTTGCTATGTCCATGAAGTGTCGATTATGAACAAAATGCCAGATGAATACAATGAATACAAATACCTATGGACTATTGAAAGCAACAAGCAGTGCACGACAGTCTACCTGTGCAAAGAAGCGAACAACTCTATTCAGAAGCTGCTACACCACGCCACCGGATCCGCAACATTCATGCAAGCGGACAGAAGGCGTCTACAAATACTTTCAAAGTACCCCGCATGTGTACCGTAGTTTGTATACACATAGGTACACTAAAATGGGTAAAAGCAATCATAAAACCTGCATGGGCCCCGACGAGCGTGTTTTGAATACAAACGTGACGTCTAGGGATGTTGCGCGGGTCGATAAGTGAATTCAAGTTCGAACCCGATCCTTCTATACGGGTCAGTAGAAGTCGACAGGGTTCGAACAATCAAACAAGTATACGGTGATAGCGACCGGTATATTTGTTTTATTACATTCATATTAGGCCGTCAAGGCCTATAATAATTAGAATTCACTAACAAAGGCATAAAGCCTATGAAACCCGGTCCTCTGTCGACATCCAGACATAGTCGACAAGGTTCAAACTACAAATGAAAATGCTCTCAAACACCCCGATGATGGCCGTGTTGAATGCTAATCTCAACCGGAGGGGTCCTTTCCAAATAATTCAAAATGCCACTCAAATATCCAAAATTCAATATTCCACCAAATCCAAAAATCCCAGAAAATCCTAAAAATCAAATATTTAAAATTGAAGCAACACTATCAAACACTTAAAGCAAAATTCATCCACCCTCCGCAACAGTTTGTCGAGGTGGACAAATTAAAAACTACTTCTACTCACAAAGAGCTAAATGCCTAGTCAAAAATATCACTAAGATCCATTCTCAAACAATCTTCTGCAATTAAGGAAGTGGTACGCGTCCTCTAACCGGCGGTTTTGCCGCAAAATGGCACCGCAGGATAAACGGTTATGACCCGGGGCCCTCTGAACCGAGTGGTTTTGCCGCCAAATGGCACCACGAAATACCAGTTATAGCCAGAGCCAATACACTCCTTAGTGACATTAAATCTTTGAGATATGAATCAATAGGATATAATCGATATGGCACAAAGCCCTTTGTCAGCTAAGATGGATTCAAATTTGTCCCCTTAGGTAAATATCCACCCTAGGTCTACAAGGTACCATTGGACGAAGCAACCCATGGCTGCCGACAAGGATCCTTCTGTCAGGTTGGGTCAACTACCTCCTCTGACTAAGTAGACCAGGGACCATGATGGCCCGGGACGACGGAACCATGGGATCTTGATCGCGTCTATCATCCATTCTCCCACCATCCACTTTAAGTGCAAGGTGGTGAAATTTTTATTTTAACTATCAAACTTTCCAAACCTTTCCAAATACCCAAATTCAAACCCAATTTCCAAATCCAAATCTATGCTGCTACTATATGCCAGATAACACGTATTCTCCACGCATCTGATTGACGACTAGCCTTAATCGAAAGTTCTCTCTCTTCATCGAGAGGGGTAATTAACTATAGGGGCTTGCGCCTATAGGAAACCAGAACTCAAATCATAAAATCCTCACAAAATGAGGGCGAAATCTCTAGGTAGTGTCTTATCTACAAACCCATCTGCCTTCCAAAATTTACCCCGGAACTAACTTCGTTAAAACTCCCTCGCCGAATAAAAAGCACACAAAAAGCGGGCGGAGGCCGGGGCCGAATTTTCGGAGCCCACAAATGATTTTATGGAGGCCGAGGTATAAGTCTATGTTTGGAATTTAAAGAAGGTTATGAGTGAGTTCTATAAACTTCACCTATAGGCAAGCCGGCTAGACATGAGTTTTGATTATATCTTGATTGTTCAAATTGATGCTTCTTCTAACGGTGATGCAATTTTTACAATGCTACAGTCAAATATTCTAACAGAACCTGAGCTTTAGTTTTAGATCTCGTGATGCATTCTACGAGTAATCTCATTACATCCAACCTTCACGGCCTTCGATGACTCCCATAGAAATAGGAAGCAAGCGTCCTCCTTAAGAAGAGGACATTTTTCCTTGTGTTCTTATTAGATTTTGAAAAGTTAACCAATTGGCCAAGTAATTTTTGAATAATTTATTAAGCAAATTTGGTTATATCTAATCCTTGAATTATCTGTAAGGAGCCTAATATTTTAGTTTCGGAATTTTCTAACACTCAAATGTTACTTTATAAATACTTAAATTTAAGGTGGCTCATGATGATTTGACCCAATTATATGGTCCATCAAGGTCAAGTTGAGGTCACATACACCTAATTGAAATGTGAAAGAAAACTCCATCTAATTTGGATTTTTTTTACATTTAGAGAATATCTAGTGAATATTTAAATATTTGATTTTTGTTGGTGACTTAACTAATCTATGGGACTAGGCACAATGAATTAAGTGCGTCATGGATTCTACTAACCCAAAAAGGAATCCTATAATTTTGAAAATTTTTGGATCATTCTAGAAAAATTAGTTATAATTTTAAAATTTTAGTTCAAATCAAGAGTACATTGCTGCAAAACATGTGTTTCCCAGAGTTCAAAAAATATAGTAGACTTCATAAAACCAAGGTCTCATGGGATATACTATGCTCAGGGATACAAAATAAATTTTGAATTAAAGTTTTAATATCAGGTTTGCTAAGTCGGATCATTTTTTTCAGAACACTAAACCACATATTTAGTTCCAGGTTTGCTAGTGGGCCTAGGAATTTTAGCAGTCAATCAGGGCCACAAGATTTGGATCCCTTAAGTTAGGTGACTAGGATAGGCTAAACTTGAGATAGACTGAGTAATAGATTTAATATTAGGTTTGTATGTGAGCTTGTGAAGTTCTGAGATCTTCAAGATTATTTCACCAATCATATGAAATTGCATAGGGTAGATCTATGTTGAACCGATACTCCTATTTATGAAGGCGTGCTGTATCCGATACACCGATACACGGATACGCCTCCGATACGCCACCGATACGTGTCGGATACGTCAAAGCCGTATCCAAATAAAATACTATTTAATTTCAAAAGGACACGCGTATCCGATACGCATGTCCGTTGAAAAACAAAAATAAATACAAAAAAAAGATGCGTTATATTTACTTCCGCGGCTGCGAGCAAGGTTCTCTCATTTCCGAGATGGATTTGAGTCTCTTGATGATATGAGAATATTAGAAATTACTAATCTTTCACTTGATGAGCCTGAATTAGAAGCTATGATATGTATTGAAGATGATATAGAAGTTCAAAGACAAACTACTGAAGAAGCTAATCATATCATTCATTCTATTGAATAGTTGAAACTTCATGTGCTAGACAATTTATGTTTATGCTTTTGTTGTTGTACTAGACATTTAATACTTACTTATATTTTAATATGATAAACTAAAGGCTACAAATGATGTTGTTGTCATTTGTTTTGTAATTTCAAATATTATGCTTTGATTGCTTTCTTAATTTTTATGTATGATTTATAAACTATAATGTCGTGTCCGCGTCGTACCCGTATCCTATTTTTTTAAGAATTGACGTGTCCCGTATCCGTATCGTGTCGTATCCGTGTCGACATATCCGTATCGGTGCAACATAGGGGTAGATGCATACGAAAGAACTCCCATTTAGAACACTCCAGATCTCTAGGATTCTATAGTACCATTGAGGTTTGGGAGGCAAAATTCCTCTTAAAATCTTTCAAGAGGTCAATACACATAAGGAAAGAATATAAGTATTGATTAGGCCAAAAAAGTCAATATTGATATAATATATATTAACCATGCTCCTATTATAAGATGCATTTAGTTTAAGAAGATTGCTTACATTAAATTACATTATACCCACCCACTCAACAGCTATATAAGAAAATGTGTATAATGTGTTAATTCTCAACATATATGTAACGCAAGAATCCATCATGAATGCCATTTATCATGACTGCTAAGTTCCATCATGCATGCAGTGTATCATAACCAGGAAAACAAGCATAGAGTGTGCAATAATTTCACCAATATATGAGAGAAAAGGGAGGATGTCTATCACCCAATCAAAAAGGGTAGGAATAGGATCAACAAAAGCTTTCCTCTTCAGGTTTATCAAGATTTTCGCCGCAGGGGGCGGGGGGTGGTTCTTTAAATTTTCTTTATTGTCCACTGCATGCATTTTTTCAATAATGAGGTAAAAATTGGATGTTTTGAGAGATTCTCTTTAAATATCCATTATCTCCGATTTTATCTTTTCCATAGAGACATAAATGTCTGTATTCTATAACAAGTCATCATTTTCTCCGATTTCATCCTTTCCAATATTAACAAGCTGTCATGTGGTAGCTAACCAAAACACAAAATCAATGTTAAGAATTTGGGCTCTTTGGTTGCCCTATACAACTTTTGAGATTATGAGAACTTATGAGATAATTTACATACATTACAAAGTTCACAGGACTAATTAGTACCTCGTACATCAGGATGTTAAAAGAAAATGATAAAGTTAGCATTTATCAAGTTCATGCATCTAGATATCAGCCTTTTGACAACTAAGAAAGTTTTTATCCCCCAGTTATCGGAACAAAATATATTCATTTACAAAATGACATCTTTAGTGCTGCAATATCTCGCAAATCAAGCAAAAAATGCTTTTGCAAAGAAACGAGTAAGCTGACAAAATTTATAGCAGAAAAAGTACATAAATTTAATAGGAAAATGAGAAAATATCGCATCAAAAGAATTTGTAATGTATCAAATAATATCATTGTTTAAAATTGTGTAATATGAAGCTCACCTCAACACAATTCTTGTGAAAAATGCATCAAGACTTACGCCTTAAACTTTTTTTATAAGACTTACACCTCACCCTATTTATATTTTTTTTATTAAAACTTATCTAAATCGTAAACTAAAGCCATGAACAAATTGCACATTCATGCACCCCAGAGCTACAACAACTTTAACTCGACTATCTCAATCTCCAACCCCCCATTTTCGCCATAGCCACCATCATTGTAACCGCCATAAGGAATCACTTGAAAGTTGGTTATCAACATCAACTCCTCTAAATTTTTTTGAGTATTATCTTATCTTTTTGTTGATAAAAATTATTTATAAAAGAGGAAGATGACTGAAGTAGATTTGGAGTCATTGGACTTTACAGGATGAGTAAGGTGAGAGACCAATTTGTTATAATGACAACCCAAATAAAGATCCCCTCAGTCATGACAATATGAATATTTTCTAAATTTTTGCCAATTATTTAATCTTTTTTTATGAATTAAATGTGGATGAGTAGGGAACTAAGTATAGTTTTACTCTTGTAATATTTAGATTTTAATTCTATTTCACATAATTTATCGTTTGTCACTTTATGTATTGTGCAACTTTTTATTTCATATGTATGTCAATTTGTTACTTCATAGTTCAATAGAAAGTTAATGCCATCCTCCTAATATATTATTTGGTTATTATATAAAAAATCACTTTTAACCTTTATTTGACATAATGCAATTTTTTTATTTTTTTATTTTGAGACTTACGCCTCACCTCATAAATAAAAAACGCCTTAATACCCGATTGCACAATTTTAAACCTTGAATAACATCTATGAAATGAAGGCCGTTCAAGTTCATCAAAATAAAATCTTTTTCAAAATGCCTGTTACATTTGCTGACACTTTTAAGTAGTGCATTGATAGTTTGGTGTTAGGTTCACAACAACTTGCACAACAAGGTGAAAGTGTACTGCAAAAAAGATGGGTTTTAGAGGTCCCATTAAGCCGCCAAAACAACTATATATTCATCAAAGGCAGTCGGTAATGTGAGTTAGTTGAAGGAATAAAGAAAACTAATTATAAAATCATATAAAATTAATTGCATATCCTAACATTATTAGTGCCTAACTAATTAAATGATTATTTTTTATTAATCATTATGACCAATTAGCTTCTTTTTGTCCTCAGTATGAATTAACAAGTCATTGTTACTAATTAATTTTCTATAAATTATCACCTGCATAACTTTAACAATTAAATTGTAAATTAATCACTGTATTACTAGAAAATAAATCTTCAACAATAAATAATCATTTAATCATTATTCTAATTAATCCCAACAAATTAGGATAGCTTATATCAAATAAAAAATTAATACTTGTTTGTTCAGAAAATAAAATTTTAATTAGTTATTGCTTGACTGACCAAACCACCTTTATACTAATAATTGTTTAATAAGTAATTAATATAGTTGATCATCAATTAAACTAATCAATCAAAGTTATTTTGATTTTAATCATTAACTAATACTTAATTAATCATCCCTTGAGTCATTGGTATGACAGCTCCTAACTCTAGTTATTAACTCCGTCCAGATAAACTCTATCAGTCAGTCCTAATCCTTGCCATCTACAACTCACATTTTAACTCCACATCTCACTTCCAATCCTTGCTCACTTCAGTAATACTGACTAAAATCCATTAACTCTGGTCCACGCTCACTCCTTTACTCCAATATTTACTCCCAAGCCTCGCACACTTCTGCTGCTCCTCTATTTCTGCTCTAATTCATAACTTATTAACTCACCCACTTGAGAAAGAACCTCGTAAGAAAAGAACTGCCCTTATTCACTTCATTTACTACTATACAAGGTTTAAAATTGCGTAATTGAGTATTGATGCGCTTTTCTTTTGTGAGGCGAGACATAAGCCTCAAGAAGTTTTGAGGTGTAAGCCTCAAAATCAAAAAATTGTGTATGGTGAAAATAAAGGTTAAAAGTATTTTTTTATATATTACCTAAATAATATGTTAAAAAATGAGATATTAACTTTTTATTGAACTATGAAGTAAAAAACTAACATACATATGAAAAAAAAATTTGCACGGATGTGAAGTAAGTAAGTAACAAGTGATAAATTGCATGAAAAAGAATTGAAATTCAAATATTACAAGAGCAAAACAACATGAAATATAGGAATCAAGTAAAAGTATCCTATAACAAAAAGTTCAACTTCAAATTCCTTCTTTCTTAATTCCCTACTCATCCACATTCAATTCCCAAAAAAAGATGACATAATTAACAACAACTAAAAAATCATCTATAATGTCAATACTGAGGGGGCCTTTATTTGAGTCATCGTCATAACATATTTGTCTCTCATCTGCCTCATATCGTGGGGTTCAATGCCTCTCAATCCGTTTCTTTTTCATTTATTTCAATTATCTTTTTCTTCCATAAATATTTATAATCAACATAAAGATGAGAATAATCCTCCAAAATTTTTGGAGGTGGTGGTGGTGTGTAGTTGTCAAGTGATTCCCGGCGGTGGCAACGGCAAACGCGGTGGGCTAGAAGTCGAGGTGATTGAGAGGAAGTTGCTGCGGCTTGGGGGTGCATGAAGACATGATTTGTTCGGGACATTAGTTAAGGATTTAGTTATATATATATATATATATATATATATATATATATATATATATATATATATATATATATATATATATATATATATATATATCGGGTGAGGTGCATGCCTCATGCTAGTAAGGCAAGGCGTGCCTCAGCCAAGCGGTGGCGTAAGCCTTATAAAAAAAAGCTTTTCACTGGAATTATGCTGACGCAAGCCTCATATTGCGCAATTTTAAACAATGCTGCTAGACACTCAGTTCCCTTGCTCTTGCATTTTATGGATTCACTCATTAGCTCAGAACCCTTCATTTGTTCTCTTCGACCATTCACTCCATGTCCTTGCTTGCTTTCGCATTCCTCATTCCATCGTTCCATGAATAATGCATTTTCCCATTTTTACTAGTCCAACATTCACTAAACTTACTATTAAGTATTGGATAATTGAAAGCATGAAAGTCACGTGAAATTGCAGAGTCATCAGTCTCAACAGGGGCAGTGATTGGGAGTGTTCTTAATTGCTTAACATGATCACATAAGTCCTCGTTCATCAACAACATGCCATAAGCCAATATCATGCCTCCATTTGAGACGATAGGAGAATGAAGATGAGCAAATAAAAAAGCAGCACAGTGAAACAAGGAGTATTAACATGGTGCAGTAAGATGAACATAGAGTGAGGAACGCTAAACAAAGGATGAATGAACGAGTGAATTTTATACAATGATGTGTACAAATTTGCACAATATAGAGTACAAGAGTGAAATGCACAAGTGATTAAAAGTACACACAAGCATATATCCACTTAGGGAAGTAAACACCATAAAAGCACATACATGGGCTCTTGTGCAATTGTTGGTGCCCTGCATAAAATATCAATCCAGCATAGCCTAACACTATAGTTTAGGCCTTGTTTGTTTAGCAATATAACCAAGGGCCAATCTTTAGATTTGAACAAGTATAAGATAATAAGGAGCTTTGACTTCATCAAAACCATTTGATGGTAGCAGACCTGATTTGATCATTAGCAATGAATCCAACACCTTTGTGACACCAAACATACTCAAAGAAAACAATTGAGTTTCATATGGATCATCTCTATAAGAAAGCAGACCATTAATTTTTATTTAATTGATACTTACTAGTTAGACTAGCATATTATTCTAAGAAGTACTATACTCAATAATTAGGTAGTGAAATTAATTAATCAATCTAGGACTAACTAAAAATAATTAATTATCATAAAACTAATACATAATCAACCTAATTTATCCCTCATGAGTTTGTTTAATCAACTTTTAATAGAATAATTAGAAGTCAATCCTTAGTAAATTAACCTAAGCTAACATGTAAGTTTCACTAAAACCAGTAAGGGAGACTGCTAGGGAAATTTCATCCCAAAAAATGGGAAATTTGAAATAAAAATCAAAACTAGTCTAGACAGTTAACCAAATCCATTGTTTTGATAAAATAGTGCATTTGCTTCTATAAATCTGGAAATGCTAAAGCATCATAGAGGCTTACTAAAAGTTTGACTTCTTTAGATCTAATGCGATGGCATGAATTAAAGGGAGCGCAGTTATTCCCATGTTGAGAAAAAAGAATGTTCCTATTAAGACAACCAACCTTTTTATAACTACAATGAAATAATTAACAAACAATTGAAGGTGAAACACTTCAAGCTCTACACAGGAATTCTGTAGTATGGTAAGGGTATGTTACCTGGAGCAGGATGCGAACAAGTTCAGTACTACCAAAGCGAGATGCTTCCAAAAAACATAGGTTGACATTATCAGCACCACCCTCCACCAACATTCCTAGCAACCCTTGTATCAAATATGCTGAGATTCCCGAAGCCCAACCAGGGTCGAAAGAGCTTGAAAAAAGTGTAAGAGGGAAACATGCAGCATCAAATGCCTCAGTGAAGTCCTTTCCAGAAAGATTACTGCCAGCAAGATCCAGGAATGTTTTGAACGCCGAGAGCTGAAAGTGCACTTCAATTGCAGTATTGGGATTTCCTTCACCCCTGTTCTCTTGACAGCGAGAGTGAAACCCAATGCATTTCAAGGCCCATTCAGTGAACTTTTGAACTTTTGTACCTGCCTCAGCTTTTAAAATCTCATCCCCGTTGCATTCTTGAAGACGGTCATGCAATCTGAAGCAAAAACCAAACAAAATTCAGGTGAGTGGTCTCTAGAACATGAACTAGAAGTCTAGAAGCCTTCTGTTTAGCTTACATAACTATTTTCCTTTGCCTTAGTTAAACATGCTTAATGGCGTCCTTCATAGATATTGCCATTCATAAAGTAAATCTCAAACAGAAATTTTTGAATATAAATGCAGCATAAGCAGACCAAAGATAGATATTTACCTTTGAGCCATGAAAGCAACAGTATCTGCTAAGCTTATTGTCCTGCTCTGGCATGCAGACACACATGAAGCAAGAAATGATGTTCTTAGGGCCGCTCTTGTGAAATCACGGGCACCATTAAAGACAATCTTCTTGATTAGCCCAGTGATCCCATCAAGTTCTTGTCGGATCTTCAAAAACCATATAGAATCCAGTGCTATACATAGGGCGTCATTCAGAGTTTGGGGATCGGCTAATAGAATTAAACTCTCAGCAAGCTCCCAATCATGGGAGCTCACTGCACCTTGAAACATACGGCCAAGTTCAATCCTATCCTGCCTGCTAAGTCTCCGGTCCAGCTTACTCTTCTCCTTATCTTTCTTCCTGACAGAATCTTCTGTCTGTTCAGAAACCCTAAACCTGAACTTCTTCGCACAACCACCATAACTTTTATGGAGCTGACTATATTTGCTCTCCTGAGAGGCTTCTTGAGAGAAGACCGCATTACTTCCCTCACCTCTCTCCTGTGTTGAAGCATCACCATCTATATACCGACATGCTACCACTACGTTCTCCTCAATCTCCATCTCAGATCTCAAAGGATCTTCCAAATGACTCTCCTTTGTCAAATACAAGTTTTCCTCCTCAGCCACCATTGTCTTCACCTCATCCACCGTTTATCGAGATCCAGACTAACCAATGCGATAAGAGCAAAATCCCAATTTACACAAATAGTAACAACACAGAATCATTACAATCTATCAAGAGCTCATGTAATCAACGGCTAGCCTATCAGCGTGCAAAATGCTAACGAGAAACAGCTGATTACGCAAATCTCCAAAATCGAAAGGGCAATCCCTCCCAAATTCTTTCACGAAGAAACCCTGTGACTCGCTTCCCACATAAATAAGCATCTAAATACGGAGGCGCCGACCTGTTAAAACCCTAGATGCCCATCAAAACCAAGAGAAGAAAAACTCCAGCCACAGCCCAGTTCCTGCACCAGAAAGGAAAATCCATTACAAAATGCCAATAAAAAATTAAACTTGAAGCAAACTTGACCCGATTTTTTAAGATGATAACAAGAACTAAAAAAATAAACAAATAAAAAAGGAGAGGAGGCAGAAATCTTCCCGACCGCAAAAAGACCTGAAATTGAGAAATGGTGATGCAAGCAGAACCAATCTTCAGTATTCGAGACAATAACACATTAAGAAAAAAAAATCCTTGAAACCCAACAGCTCTTTAGAAGAATCAAACCATTCCCTTTTTCTTGAGAAGAAAAAAGGTAAATTCTAGAAAAAACTTCTTCTCAGAGAAACAAAAATTCTTACCTCGCCCTAATCGGAAGAACGATAGCAGGGAGCTTGAGACTGGAAAATGGAAAAATTCGCCCAATGCTAACACCACGACAGCTTTTTTTTTTTTTAAGAGAAATTTGAGTGACGAAACAAATGACTCAGGAGCTTGCTGTCACCCATACAATGGAGGTCAGGTAAATTCAATTATTTATTAAATGAATTAAATATTTTTCATGAAAGTGAGAGTCACAGCGACAAGCGAGAGAGGGACCCCTCACCAAAAAGAGAAATTATTTGATGCGGGCTCCAATTAAAACTTACAGGTGACGGAGACACATGAATATTTCAAATTGAAATTTTTTTTTCAATGTCTTTCAACTCCAACGATCCGACTGATCCACAATTTTATATTTTTTTGAAGTGTAGTTTAGAATTGGAGATCTATTTAAAGAGAAGAGCTGCGAAAACTTCAAAATTCAAATATTAGGAGATGGAATGCTCACAGGAAACAAAGGATGAAAGGGGGTATGTAAATGTTCAAGAATAGAAAGTTAATTTGGCTGAAATTGGTGAGGGTTTCCACTTATTGATAAATTTCTATCTCATTCCACATTGTTTTTAAGGGTTTTCAAAGTTCTAAATTAAAACTCCATAGAAAAAGCACATCAATGCTTAGTATAAGCGCATACAAGAGAACTTGTTGCACTTCCAGGTGGATTGTAATTGTGCTCTTATTGTGCTTTCAAGTTTTTGCACTGCTCTTTTGCTAATGATTTTTCAATGTGATTTCGCTCTGGATTGCAATTGTTCATATGTAGTAAAAGCACAACAAAGACGGAAAAAGTGAATGTGGGCCTCCGTAAAGGATCCGCTCAGCAGGAGACAGAGTGCAGAGAGTATGACTTACCCACCGAATGTAATAACCTTAAACCCTAAATCTAGGGTGGGTTTAGTGTTCTACACCCAACACTAACAACCGTGTTCTAACTAATGCAATTTGAGCTTATATCATGCTTGAAAAACAAAGCCAGCTAACAACCTAAGCGCGTAAAATTCATGATGTCCAGTCTTTATGAAAGATGGATGTGTAGTTCAGCTATTAAACGGAATAATCCGATTTAAAATGAATTAGTTATAAATTATCAAAGTTTAAAATACTTAAAAGTTATTTTAAAATAAATCAAAATAATTAGTGCTTAAAAATAATTATTAAATTAAATTAAAATAAATATTAAAGTTTTTGATATTTTAAAATAGTTTCAAAATAATAATTTATATAATTAATAGAAAATATTTTTTGAATTTCATTAATTATTAGTTAAGTATATAAGTATTTAATTATTTAAATAATTATAAATTACTTAAAATAATAAATTTAAACTTAATTTTGAAATTAATTAATTTAAAATAATCTCTAATTTTAAAAATAAAATATTATTATTTTATATTTTATTTAAAAGTAATTATTAGTAATATATACTACTTAAATAATAATTATATAGTAATATATAGTAATTATTTACAATAATTAAATATTAAATTAAATTTTATATTAAAGTATATCAAATATTATTCATAAATAATAATATGTCATTTTTGAAATAGATTTAAATTTTTATAAAATATTTTAATTATTTATAATTAGTTCTTAATTAAAATATCTAAATATTTAATAATTAAACAATAATTTAAAATAAAATTAATATTTTAAACTAATTATATTTTTAAATTAAAGATAATATTTCTTTGAATATATTGATATATAATATTAATTTTTTTTACTTATAATTAATTTTAAATAATTTTCTAAAGAAATCATATTAAAAAAGGGTTTAAAATTAATTAAAATGAAAATGATGGCGGCGGTCAGACACTCGTTGGGTTCGGGTTGGTTCTGCGGACCGTGGGCAATCATTGCAAATGATTGCAAAGGTGGTATGGTCGATTCCGCGGTTACTTAACCACATTAGCACTAATCCGAGCCATTGATTCAACTCGGTATGGAATCGACGTCCCTAATTGAGCTCAATGGAGAGCGGATCTGTGGGATCGAAATCTACAATCATTTTGAACCGCGGAAAAACAATATCTCGACCATTGATCGTGAGATCAATGGTCGAGATCACCCCCTAGCGGACGAAAACCCAACCCGAGACCAGAAACGATATTTGGGCTCATTCTCTTGATCAGGTGCACCAAATTGAATTAAATTTGAAATATGAGCTTTATACATGAAGAGCATTCATGGGGGATGCTTGGCGCAATTTAAAATGCACTTTATGAAAAGCTATTTAGATCTAAGTGTAGTGACATAGGGTTGCGATTTTACCTAATCCACATGGTGGATTCGGGAGATCTTAGGCTTGTTGCACTTATAGATTGTCAACGCTCCTTTTTATAGAAGAAATTGTTTTTTGAAACGCAGTGGATCAACAGGAAATCACCTTGGAATGTAAATGGCTTTGGTTCAAAGGAGTTCTCGCCGTCGGCGGATGTTTAATGGTAGATTTGACTTAGGAAAAGTGGAGAATGATTTGGAGAGCTCACACGCAAGAAAACTCGGCTTGGGAGAGCTTGGAGAGAGAGAGAATCAAAAGTCTCCTTTTTGGAATCCTAATTCATCTATTTAAAGGCTGAGACCTATCATGAACGGCTATGATTGAATCTAGATTCAATTAGGATGGAAATCATGTTGAATTAGCCGTGGTTTGAATGAAGAGTTCATTTGGAATGATTTAAATGCTTTAAATGGGCTCTAATTGGGCTTAAATAGGTCATATTTATCTAATGAAAACTTGGGTTGCCCAAGTTAAAGGTTGACTTATTCAACCCTATCAAACCCAAAGAGTGAGTGGATTGAGCCAAGGATATGTTGGAAGTGATTTGAATTTGATTTAGGCCCAATTAAGCTAAATGGGTCAACCAAGTTGACCAAGGGCATAGGTCTAAGCCCAATGGGTTGGGTCTGACCCACTGAGTCCAACATAGGTTAGAATTAAGCCAAGAGAGCATTGAATTTGATTTGAAATTGAAAGGGAGAGGGTATGGGTCAATTTGGGTCAACTTAGATTGACCCATGGCCTGGGTCTGGTCTCAGCAGACTTGGTTTGACCCCTAAACACAAGGAAGGTGGTCTTGGAGCCTAGCTTGATCAATTTGACCAAGTCAACCCCTTTACCCAAGGGTGAGGGGAAAATAAGGTCAACACACAGACCCCAACAGGGGCAACAAACAAACTAGTGAACCACGCATGTTGGCATTGATCAAATGTAACAAGAAAAATAGAGTAAATATCACAAGTAAAATATCACCAAAAGGTGAAAAAGTAGGGGGGCTCCTCTCCTTACCCTTCCCAATCGTAAGGGCAGAGCCGAAGAGAAAATAAAGGAAAAGGGGGGAGCCTCACATCCATCTAACCATATCGAAATAGTAAATATTGACAAATTCAATGTTCACCTGACCATATCAAAATAGTGAAATAAATAGTGGAAGAAGTAACCATATCGAAATAGCATAGTAGAAGGTGAAAGGGTCCCGCATTCACTTAACCATATCGAAACAGTAAATGGGAAGCCCAAGTAAAAAATAAATCAACTATCTGTCTGACCATATCGAAACAATAAAATAGAAGGTGAAATGGTCCCGCGTTCATCTGATCATATCGAAACAGTAAATGGGGAGGTCAAGTAAAAAGTAAACTAACTATCTACCTGACCATATCAAAATAGTAGAATAGAAGGTGAAAGGGGTGGTGAGGTATACCTCATAGGGACTCTGTCGGACTCTCAATCAAGTAAGGTTCAACATCTGTCTGACCATATCGAAACAACAAATGTGAACGGCTCAATACTCACCTGACCATATGCCAACGACTCAATTAAACTTCTTATATTGTCTCGCTCAATACCCAACTTGCAAGCTAATCAGCTCTTCTTTTTTTTCTCAAATAAAAAAAAAAAAACACAATCATTGACATCTAATTAGCCAACAATAAAGGGTAACCCTTTGAAAGGAAAGCTTCAAACATTGAGACTCAATGCATGGCATAACACCTTAAAGTTTATAACAACTTTAGAAAATCATGCCTCAAGTTCTTGAATATTGGCATATATATGGAATAATATAAGAAGCCAATAGAGAAAAAATTCTCACTGAAAGTCTAAATATCCTCACTCTCAACCCCCCTCAACTACACACACGTACACACTTATTGATTCTTTTTATAAGAGATAAGAAAACATGTCCATAACAATGGCAAAAAGAAATGGGAAAATAAAGATCAATTGTCATTAGTCATTCAATGAGCTAGACAATACATTTATTTACCCATTTAGAAATTCTGAAAAAGAAGCATGAGTGATGTAGGCCAATATCCACTTGACAAAAGCTTGAGGCACTCCTTTAAGCAATAATCTTTCTAAAATAGATTATTTATTAATATCATCAAAAGCCTTTTTAAATATCCACATTAGCATAAACAATTTACCAAAAGAATGAGAGTTAAAGTGGAGTGATCTAATGATTAAGGGCTATATTATGAACAATATATTGCCTTTAATAAAAATGGCAATAGCAATATTTATAATGATATGTAACATTTTCTTAAGAATGTTAACAAAAATCTTGACTATTCCTTTACATAAGACATTGGGTAAAAAAGATATGTTTGAATCAGCTAAGGACTTTGAATGAATTTTGTTTGGGAGTTAAGTGATAAGATTTTATGTCACCATATCAAATACCTTGCAAGCATTAAAAAAATGATAAACAAAAAAAAATATTGCCTAATAATATTTTAGGTGTGAATAAAGAATTTGTTAGTAAAACGACCCGAGGATTTGTCAACACTAATGATACTAATGGTATAAAGAATTAATTATTATAAATAAGCTCCACCATAGTGGCAATCAAAATCTAAGGGATATTAGTGTCAATAAGAATATACATACAATAAGGAAAAATGAAAAGGCCAACATTAATCACATTAGTTCTTTAATATTATTTACATTATTTCTTTCTTTGATAGAATTATACATGAACTTGAGGTATCATTACCTTTAGACATCACAAAACTTTTAGCACATTTTTTAACTCATAAGCTCTCACAAAAGGATGCTTGCACTACTTGTCCTAAACATATTTAGCATCATCAATTGATATGTAGTTTTGGGGATCATTTTCTAATAGATATAGAATACTTTCTTAATATTATTTAATGAAAGGTAAGGTTTTATTCAAATTGGATCCAAGCATCCAATTAGCATTCATAAGGATCCTTTTGATATCTTTAAGCAATTTAAAGAGAACAAAAATTAAATCACATTTAATTGGAAGAGTAACATAAATTCAAAAGAATTGAGGAGTAGCTTGAATATATAGGAGAAAGCACTTTATAATAAGAGATAATGAAATAGATCAAACCATTGGTAATTGCCAAAGGCCTATTAATCTTGGTGTGTATAGGATGATCAATTTGATTATTAGACCAAAAGAAAAAAGTGAGACATTAGCTTAATTTGCAATTCCATAAACCAATATAAAAGTAATGCATTCATTGAAATATGAGTTTTTTTCTTGGCCTAAGAGGGGTTTCTTTGCCCAATGTTTCTCATGTTGGAAAGAATATAATTAAAATCTCTAAGAGTAATCCAATGTGAGTTAATATAAAAAGATAACAAAATAACTTTTATGACACATAACTCGGCTTGAACTAAATCAAATATTGTTCATAAACTAAATCAATTCGAATCTATTCCTCTTCACATCAATCTGAGTTCTTTAAATTTCAAACAGAAAATTTCGTTGGCAATTCGGTTCAAATTTATTGTATTTGAAGACATCATCTTTTGGCGAAATTTTTTTTTCATACGCCTTATTTATTAGCATAATTTTTTCCATTGGAAATCACTCAATTTCCAACGGAAAAGCCCGTCAAAATGTGTAATTTCCCGTAGTGTTATAAATATAAATTTTAATGAATATTGTAGAATATAAAGATTTCTCTCACATTTGATGTATTTTAGTCCAAAAAATATTTCGGAACATATTTGCCTTAAAATATAATAAGGATATTGGTTCAAATAAGTGCATTATGAAAAATTAAAAGGAAAAAAAAAGGTCGGGATATCCTTGCACAATTTGTCTCAAGATAGCCTAAAATTTTTTAATTTTCTTACGATTAATACAATACAAATTCTTCACATACAACAATGATTTCAAAATAAATCTCATGATTTTCAACTCCATACTTCTAATTTATATCATGATAATTTTTTTTAAAATAAATAGTAAATTTTCTTATAAATATAGTCATAAATTTTGTATTATTTAACTCTTATGTAAGTGACATAACTATATGGAATTTGAAGAATTACATGGTAAACTTTTTTTTTTAACAAAAACAATTTTATTAATAAAAAGAAACGGTTACAACACCAAGATGGCAAACCAGAAAAAAAAAAGACAAAATACATTGAGAATTGGGCTCAGTATTTGGCCGAGGCTTCCAGCGCCCCATACGCCTCGCACGGACCATCCAGTAAGGTGATAAAAGCGCCCAGTATTCGACCAAATACGAAAAGCACCAAAGGTTGCCACCAGCAAAACGACGAGGACACGAGTCCCAGCCACATCATAGCCCCAAACATAGCGGAACACCACGGCGATAGAACAGAAAGAAGCATAACCCGAAAAGCACATCAAAGATAACAAAAAAACAACAAGCAATCAACGTCTTCGACGGGTAAACAATTAAATCTAAATAACTTTTTAAAGGGGAAAGAATTAATTGGGTTTGACGGAGAACTTTCAAGCTCGAGCTTTGTCCAATAATATATGTAATGTAGAATAATCATTTATTGTATAAAAGAAGAATTTTTGTCATTTATAAGAGTTTAGGCTTCTAATGATAGAGAACTTTGCTTACTTAAAAAATTTTATGTGGCTCATATTAATATTAATAATTACAATGTATTAATTGGATAATAAAACATTATTTAAATAATTTTAATTAAGCTTTGGGATTAATCTCTCTAGATTTTAATAATAATATTTAAAGTATAAAATCAAAATAGACAATTTTATTTACTAATATTACATTCAATGTCAAGAAATGTTTAATTCATTTTATCATCAATTGAATAAAAAATAAAGTTTATGAACTAATGAATTTGATTGCAATAAAACAATTATGATTTTCAATGTGAAGGTTTTTTCAAAATGTTGGAGCCAAAAAAAAATTTCATGAGTTGTTGATTATATTTGTATCATAATTGATAATATTAAATTACAAAATAAATTAATGAAACAGACCTAGTGGATTTCTACTTGTCCCCTAATTATTCATTTCTTTCACACATTTCATTAATCATTTTCACTAATAATCTATTTTTTACACATATTTAATGATTAATTAAATTATCATAAGAATAAATGGATGCCAATTCATAAATCATTTTTATAATTAAATATTGAGCTTTCAAATATTACAAATTTGGAGGCATATTTAAACTTTGCAATGATATTTTTTAAATTTTAAAATATATGTTTTATAATTTATATAATCACATATTTAATATTAAATAATAAATGATTTTGAGAAAGCTTAAAATTTAATTGGTTCGATCCATGAGTTTTGATTGGATCAGCTCAAAATTCAAATTTATATATATATATTAAAGTCGATTTTGATCAAAATCAGATATATCAATAAAAAATCAGATCATTCTCACCTCGATAAATCGCTAATATCGTCTCAACCCACTCTCAATCAAGGAAAATCTTCTCTTCTCCAACCCAAAAAAAATAAAAATTATCAAAATCAACATAATCAATCCCCTTCATCCAACTTTGCTAAAAAAAATAAAACAAGAAAGGAGAACTCCAACCAAACAATTAGGCAAATTTACACAAACTAGGGAACAAAGGAAAGCTCAATTCAAGCACTATGAATCAAAAGAAAAAGCAGCTCATGAAACAATCTGACATTAAATAAACTATTCAGATTTATTGACCAAATCATACAAAAGAAAAGAAAAGAAAAGAAAAGGGATCACTTGTTAAGTAGGGGTGTAAATATTGAACACGACCCGAAAATCCGACTTAAACCCGACACGAAAATTTCGGGTTCGGGTCAACCCGAACTCGAATTGGGTTGGGAATTTTGACCCGTTTGCAGAAACAGGTGGGGTTCGGGTTGACCCAGAAACCCGAAATCAACCCGATTTGACCCGGAACGACCGTTTCCCGCTTTTTGTCCATCCCGTCGCGTCAGTCATTGCGTCTGAAGCAATGCCGCATCAGCCATCGCGTTCAGCAGCGTCAGTTGTCGCGTCCGTCATTGCGTCTGCCGAAGGCCCGAAGTTGTGACAGTTGTCGGAACTTGGATCGGACATCGCCTTATGAGTTCATCGTGTTCGCCAAAGGCTCGAAGAGATGCAACCCGCTTAGGCTATTAGCCATCCGCGTCCGCCTTGTCAGTCTCGCCGGTGACGTCGCCATCCCACTTTCGTGAGCTGGACGGACTTGGCTCGAAGAACTCGGATCGGACGTCACTAGTCCGTCAAGTGATCAACGATCGGAAGCAGCGACGGGAGGCTGCCATTTTCACACGCTTCTTTAGCCAAATACTGTAAATCCGTGTCGGGTCGAGTTGACCCGAACTCGAAGCGGGTCAGGTTTGGGTCCCAAAAATCAACCCGTTTTCAAAACGGGTTGGGTTCGGGTTGACCCAAATTGTGCCGGGTCAGTTTCAAGTTCGACACGAACACGACCCGTGATCCGAAATTGACACCCCATTGTTAAGCCTAGAAAAGGAGCACTTGCATAGTACTAAGAAAAACTTTTTTGAGATCACATGAGATTGCTTTAGAAATCATTCTCATCTCACATGCCTTAGAATCAAAGAAAATCTTACATTGAGGACAAACTATACATCAATCCCAAAGCCAGTCATATGCAATAGAAGGATGTGCCAAAAGTTAAAGAGGAAAAAAAGCACTAATTGTGAGAAATTTTGAAAGAATAATATTGATCTTATTTGATTATAATTACACATAGCATGTGGTCTTATTCAAGTTATACATAGAAATTGATACGTCATCACAAAATTAGCTTGATCGGGCACGAATCTCGAGGCAAAAGCTAGTTGGAAACTTCAAAAAATTAATTTTGGGAGCACCCGAACTCCGATTTCAGCGAGCTTATAGTCAAACTGAGCGTCTCAGAAATACGAACTCAACGACACCAAGATCAACCCAATCTGAGCCCAAATGAGTCCGAATCAAGGGCTCAAAGCGCTGTTGGAAGGTTCAAACCTCAATTTGAGTTGCCAAACGGTCTCCGATTTTGACGAGCTTATACTCGAATCGAACGGCTCGACGAGACAAATCTAACGAGCTCAAGATCGTAGAATTCCGACATCATTAAGGCCTTCAAATGGCCAACGAACGGTGCATGATCAAAGGATTCAATATCGGCCGTCCATTCAAAACACTCCCAATTCGCCCCTGATCTCACGCCTATTTACGGGCTATGCCACTCCAGAAAAACTATAAATAGAGCCCTCATTCTACACCAAAGGGAAGAAAAGGGAGAGAGAGAGAAGAAGAAGAGGAGAAAGGGAAAAGGAGATTCCTCACCTCCTCGACCACCGCCGGAGCTCTTCCTGTCGCCTCAAGACGCCGGAACTTTGCCGGATTTTCGGGAAACACAGGGAATTTGTAGAATTTTGTAAACTTATGGGGAGAAACAAATTGTATTCGGATTATCCCAACTTGTAGGACGAATCCGTCATTTGTAATCTACAAAAACACTAGTAGAACTTTACAACTGGGCGAGGCCCCGTGGTTTTTTCCCTTTTTGGGTTTTCCACGTAAAAACTCTGGTATTTACATTTTCTTTTCTGCTTGTGTGTTAAATTTATGTGCAGCGCTCGGACGTGAATCTACAAACTCTACCGTCGCGTATTTTCTAACACGCAACAGAAATAAAGTTCTTTAGTATGCGAGATTTCTCTAATAAATAATTTTAGGATCAAGAAATTAATATGAGTTGTGTTTATATGATTTTAATTCCAGCACTCACAATAATTAGTACTTTCAATAGAAGGTTAGTTCAACTTGGTCAGTAAGCATAATTACTAACACTCCCCCTTCAATTTGGTAAATAGGTTTCTTACATTCCCAACTTGATCGTAAGCTTAGGAAATTGGACATTATTGAGTCTATTTGTGAAGACGTGTGCTAGCTAATCCTTTGTAGATACACAAGCTGTACAAATTAAACTACAGTATCAGTCTTGATACGTATCCAGAAAACTCTCTCGAATAGCGACAATTATTACGTCCTCCGACCGGATGCAGGGGAATATCCGGTTGTAGGCAAAATTCCACCTATACCGAGGTGAAAAAACTCGGTACACCTCGGTATAGGCGGAATTTTGCCTATACTGGATGTTCCTCTGCATCCGGTCAACCGGATAAAAATCCCTCGAATAGCCTGAATCCTTAGGGAATATTTGAATTGAGAACATCCATAATTAAATTGAGGAACATTCAAACTTCGATTTCAGTAAACTTTAATTGAATTGAATGTCTCGACAAAAGCAAGCCCAACGACACAATAAGTGATCCGATCAGAGTTTAAATGAGTTCAATCAAATGATTTAAGCATATTTTGAAGTTTAAGCACATTAATTGAAGAATCAAATGACCTTCAAATTTGGCATCTTATGGTAAAATCATTTGTCCGACAACTCTAGCATCATTCAATTCTAAGATTGTTAAAATACACAAATATTAAATAAATAATCTTTGATCAAGGGGATCAATATAAGTTGTTCAATGGAGTGCTTTATATTATGGACAAATTTAATAAAATGCTCCTATGAAAAACTCATAAATAGGAAGCAATTTTCTATGGGAGGAATGTTTCGGAGCTAAGAGATCTAAGAAACTTTATCGCCTTATTCAACAATAGCCGCCAACGACAACCATTAGCAAACGCCACTACAATGACCTAACTTCATGTATCCACATCCAACCCCGTCATTTGGATTCAACTATCCGACTGTGAACACCCAAATTTTGTTATATTATCATCTCTCGACTGATGTTATATAATCTTCTTCGCATTCCATCATTTCTTTATAATCTCTACAATGATAATAAAATAAATGTTATCAACTGTGTAATCTTCTATAATTATGAAGAAGCATATTCTTATATCCTTAAATTATATAATATATTATTTCAATTATGCCAGGCTTCATAGTTTTGCCCTTTTTGAAATTTTCATGTAAAAAAATGAGGTGTCTTACAATTAAAAATCATGGACAAGCTCGCCTTGCAATAGATTCATAGACGATCGAACTTTTATTACATCCAGTGAATATACGCTCCTCTACGTTCGGTTTTAGACCAAAACAGCGCAATACCGAGTTTTTTGAAAAAACTCGATACAACTCGGTACTCGGTATTGCGCTTTTTTTGCCTAGATCCAAACGTAAAGGAGCGTACGTTCACTGGATAAAATAAAAGTTCTAGACGATCATGTAGTTCCCATGATATTATTTCAATTCCAGAAGCTCCAAAACAGCTTATATTTAATTTAGGCTTCGTTTGGGACGGCTTTTTATTGCTTTCTAAAACGGAGTTTTAGTCCAAATTTTTTTATTTTTGTATTAAAACTCCGTTTTAAAAAGCAGTAAAAAAGCCGTCCCAAACAAAGCCTTAACCAAAGTCACACTAGACCAAAATCACATCATTCAAAAGGCCACCAAGCAGCTTCTCATAAGGAAATAACAAACGAACATTTAGGGTTTGTTTGGGACGGCTTTCTTACTGCTTCTTAAAACAACTTTCTAGTACCAAAATTAAAATTTTTTACTTAAAAGTTGCTTTAAGATAAAAGCTGTTTTAAGAAGCAGTAAGAAAGCCGTCCCAAACGATTCCTTAAAAACAAACGCAGTTCCTTAAAATGCACTGAAGCATAATCGATTATCATTTACAATTCAACATGAAAGCTAATAAGGTAAAAAAAAAAACTAGAAGACTTCAAATAGAGAAAAAAAAAACAAGTATTATATTGTCACCAAATCATTAGATACAAAGAAATCAAATCCCTCAAATCAACTAAAAATTTGTCCTCGATGGTGATACACTGATACCTCCATCCAATCCTCTTCATATCCTGCAAACTTGTTCGCCTACAGTGATCAAATTGGAGCTACTCGCAAGACAAAAATCCTTACAATCAGCCATTTCGAGGAGGATCATGGCTTTTCTTTTCCCCTCATATCATACATCACGCAAGCATCAGCAGCTGTCTTCATCTGTAGCAAAGGAATGTCGCCATTAAAATTTCATCAACAAGCATGCTGATCATGTTTGTGTCAAAAAACTATTGAGCATGTCAAGGAAAACCACTTTATATCAGAAATATGTATCAGTAGCTGTAACATGAGTCTTGATCTTAGAGAAGAAAAGAATCACCACATGTTGGAAATATTTACGGGTGTCAATTCAGATCAACGGGTCGGGTTCGGATCCAACCCGAATTAACCAAGATATAAATGGGGTTGATCCGAACCCGACCCGTTTAGCTAAACGGGATAGGATTTTCAACCCGAACTCGACCCGCACAGATTACCGGTTTGACCCGACCCGACCCATAAACCGGTCTGCCTTATTTTCACAAACAACGTTTGCTGAACCAAATGCAGACTGAGTCGGTCAGTCAGAGTGAGCTCAGTGAGGCCATAGGTGAGGTGGAGGCGGGGCTTGAGTGCTCAACCTAGCAGGCAGTGGTTGCGCAAAGCTCGTGCGAGGTATGATCATCGCAAATTGAGATGCTCGACGCCTCGAGGCCCTCGACCCGAGCACAGCAAGGCAGACAAGCAAGAGCCTGCTAGAGCCTGGAGCTGGGGTTGGACTCGAGCGCGGCAAGGAAAGCCTCGCCCTCGACTCGAACTTCCGCAAGCGCTGGGCTATGTCAACACGCAGCGGGCAACTAGGCTAGGTCATCGCGCGGGATCCGGGTTAGCTGGGTCAACCAGAACCCGACCCGTTTTTTAGGCGGGTTAGAAATCTGAACCCGACCCGACACCCTAACCTGAATTTTCCCGAGTCGGGTTTTGGGGCCGTGTCAACTTTTGACATCCCTATAAATATTATTATACAAATGAGCATCAATACTCAGGGTGAATTCAGGAGGATTTTAGTAAATACCAGAGCAAAAATTCGGCTTGAACAAAAACAGCACGGATGGAGCTCCCACCAGTGTAGGGTTTGAGGAAAAGGGATCTTTATATCACACTAAAAGACCACTAGTTACACTCTTATGGCAATTTCGCACAATCAACTGCCTTGAAAGCCTGGACTAATAGGTGAGATACAATACAAGTATACAAGTAAGGCCTTACAGCCAAAAATCTAGACGCCCCAAATTTATAAATGCATCGCAATGCCTATAATTCCATTGACGACCATAGTTAAATGTAGATCCATAACTTAAGGTTCGTTTGGGACAGTTTTCTTAATACTTTCTAAAACAGTGTTTTAGTTTTTTTTTTAAAAAAATTGAATTAGAATTTTTTGTACTAAAAAACTGTTTTAGAAAACAATGAAAAGTTGTCCCAAACGAAACCTTAATCATCCAGGAAGCTTAAGCATAACATGCATTCAACAACCTATGATCGAGTGGCAACAACATGGGAAGCTAAAGAATGACACACCACCTTCATCTGTTAAGTCTAGGAAGCATGTAGAGTAATGGTAGGCTCTATAAGCATGGGTGCAACATTTATCTCTTGCATAGTCTCCAATGCAACAAACTCCATAGACCAAGGCATAATCCCAAAAACTCAATCAACAATAAGCTTTTAATCATCATCGTCATTTATTTCAAGATATTCATCTACAAGATTAGGGTCATCTTCATACACATCCTTCATTTGGCCCTATTCAAACTTGCCAAGGGAGAGGGTGTTCTTAAAGCTCCGGCCTTACAGGCAGAAGACCATCGCCAACACCATCGCCAACAGGAAGAATGAGAAGCTTGCCCCCAAGGTATTTTAGGCATTTGAGATTATAGAGGATTGGGGGGTGTAAAACCCAAAAACAACCTTAATAATTCGTCGCACGCTTTTCAAAGCGCCGCAATGAGATTTAAGTAAAATTTTCAACGTTAACGAAATTCGACAGAAATTATTTTATAAAATTCCTTGCAAAATTCTGATTGTTTTGGTATGTAACACGTATACCTAATTTTGTCTATTTTAGGAATTATAAATTATTAAAGTTTTATAATGACTATTTTACCCCTAATCAAATAAAAGGCCAAATCTTTTTAAGCAAGGGCATATTGGACTTTTGGAAAACCCAATTTCTCATATTAGGCTAAACCGAAACCCCTCACCCATTGTTTCACACGATCGGCCGAACGAGAGGGGCGGACGGCGTGCTTTCGCGAGGGCGTTCTAACGGCGATTTTCCGGGGAGAGTTTTAGGTCAAATCGAAGAGGACGACGAGAGAAACACTCAGGTACGATTATTTTAGAACGAAACTTCCAAAATCTCAAGTTATTTGAGATCGAAATTTTAGGGCTTTTACAAAAAAATACTTTTCTCCTAAAAATCTCTTTACGAAACTTTTAGGGAATGTTTAGAGGATTGTTTTAACAATGAAAACGAAGGGAATTGAGGAATTTTTAAAGATTTAAAAATTAGGGTTTTTGACCTAAAATTAAATTTTGTAAGACACCTATACGAAAATTTTTCCTAAGGATATTTGGAATGTTTTAAAGCATGAATTTGGATTTTTGGATGAAAATTTTATTTTAGTATTTTTATAATTAATGTAAATCCGAAAATTTATAATATAATTATAATTATATGTTTAGGATTAAGTTTGGAGCGATATTTTGATGAAATGGAAGATTTATGATTTTCCAAAATTTAGGTATTTATTAAATCCAAAAATATTAATTAAATTTAACAAAATTTTAGTGTTGTGTTTTGTAACATGAATCTTTTAAATAATGTTAGGTGCTGACTGTTTAAATGAGAGACAAGCTATGATGCACGGACACGGACACAGCGACACGGACACGACACTACACGGACACGGCTTTTTTTGAAAATATAGGACACGGGTACGGCGCGGACACGGCAATACATTTTTTTATATAGTGTATATATATTAATGTAATATCATATTAAAAATGACAAACAATAATAAATGAATGACATGATAACTTGTCTAGCTTATAATATAAAGTATTTAGTACAAAATATCTAGTACAACCACAAAAATATAAGCAAATTATCACTTACTACAACATCAAGCATTCAAGCTTCAACTACTATGATTAGCTTTAGAGGTTTGTTTTTGACCTTCAATATCATCATCATTGAATATCACTACTTTCAACTCCGATTCAACAAGAGAAAGATTTGTAATTGTGCAAAAAGAGAGGAGATGAAAATACCTTCACTGTCAAAGAGAAATGAAAATGAGAATATTCGATGAATGGGTATTAAATGCAGACGTTGATTTGGTGTTGTGGATATGAAATAAGAAATTTAGTTTAAATCTCGCCAAATATAAGAAATTATATTTTAAAAAAATTATAAAATATTTAAGATACGCGTGTCGGACACCCGTGTCCAATTTATTTTTAATATTTTTTTAATCAGACACGTTTTCGGCGTGTCCGACGCGTGTCGGAGGAGTGTCGGACGTGTCGGACACGGTGTCGGACACTGCACGCCTCTTTGAGGAGAAGTGTCGGTGCATCATAGGAGACAAGTGTCGGAGCAACGTCGTACGTCGTAGAAGTCTACTTTGAAAACGTTAAGGTAGGTGTTCAGACCCCAGTTAAGTTTATAAGTGCTTTAAAATTTTTTTTATACTTAAATGAAATTTCATGTATTTATTTTTATTGTTAATTAATGTTTTAAATTCAATGATTCTGCAAGTTCGTCTCTTTATATTATGCATTAATTGTTGGAAAGCATATGAACCATATAAAAAACATTTGAGCATGAAAATATATGAGGCTTATGAAAGGAAATTGAATATATATGAAAAGATTTAAATTGAACAACAATTTCATACTGCATGTTGATCCGGAAGTGCCAAAATGGTAATGGTAAAGGGGCTTACAAAAGTCAAATGGTAATGGGGTTCTTCAGAGCCAAATGGTAAAGGAAATGGCCAAAAAAATTTGACTGCATACCTGATCAGTACGAATAAGGGTACTTCCGGGACGGGTGTTACATTTAGCATAAAACATTCTTGTATTTGCATTACATATGAAAAAGGTGAAAGGAAAATGAAAAGAATGAAATGTTAAAGAAAGGAAAAAGGGAAAGTAAGATTGAAAGTTCAAGGATTATGACTTACAAAATGATATGATTTAATTTCTTATTATAAAAGTTTTTGTTATAAGCATCTTATGAAATTAACTGAGCCTGAGCATTGGCTCATTCTTTATTTGAAAATGTTTTTCAGGAGAGAAGTGATAGCTGATCGACGACCTTATACGTATCGTCGTAAGGGACCTCAGGATGAAGGTTCATTTTTATGAATTCAGTTTGAGTCTTTGTTATGTACCTCTGTAGTTTGTGAGTTTAAATTTAAGTTTGGAGTTTATGTAATTATGAGAGTTTATGTTATGATGATGGGTTTGAAAGTTTTAGTAGTTGTGAGACAGTTGAACAGTTTGAAACATTTCAGTTTGATGTCTTTTAGTGGCTCTTTCTTTTAATGTTGGATGACATTTATGTACTGATGTTAAATATATAATAAATTTGATTATGTTTTATATGCTCTTCCATACGACCGACTGTTCCCGCCTCAATTTTAACGGGCTAACCGGGCCGGGTCGTGACGGGGGGGGGGTATTGTTAGACTGGTCCATGTTGGACTAGTCTAGCCAGCCTTAGGCAATGGGCTAGCTCAAGCATACAGGAGACAAACCAAGCAAGTTCACCCCCTTCAGATTGCCGCCTAATGCAATAGTAGGCCCCACTAGGAAATCTCTTTAGGAAATAGTGGGAAGCTAGGGTTGGAGGTGGTTTTGACTTATGTGGTTTAATTATATGCTTTAAGTAGGAAGAGGAAATTAGTTGTTAGGGTTATCTAATCATTGTGGCAATTTTTTGTATTTGGAGTCTTGGGCTCTAGCGGCGTCTAAGGATTGGGAAAGATAGATCCTCCTCTCAAATTAAAGATCTACATTATCTTGGTATTTTCCTTCCATTATATTTGATTATTGCAATAAAATTATTGTTTTCTCTGGTTTTTCCTCAAAATTTGGTGGATATTTTTCGCTGTTTTTTCAAGATTGATAGGTTTTACTTGAGATCTTCAAGTGTATCCTATCAGAAGATTAACATTCCTGCTTAATATGCTTTTACTGATCTTCCTAGAACCTGTAATAGGCAGATAGTAACATTTGTTGGTCAACGTTCGGAAGTTCTCGTGACATGGATAATTAGTAAATAGCCTCCTTAGCTTAGTTACATCCTGCACCCAGAGACTTCGTCCCCACAAACAGAAACCTATGAAAAAGTTCTGAAGCAGAACATTTAGGGAAAAGGAAAAGAGTGACCAGCAGTTGGGAAGAGGAAGAAAAAAAGAAATTTTAATAGGGGGAACAAGGAATCGATAGTCTGGCACAACTTCTGACGTTATCAAAAAACGAGGGAACCATCACACAACCCAGGGACTCCAAATAAGAGCTGGTTGAAATTCCAAATAACTTAATTTCACTTTTAATCAATTTCATTAAGTCATAAAAGTGAGATATGACGGCTAAAGAATACCATCACCAAAACAGCGACATAGTAGCACTTCTTTAGTTCTTTTATTTAAGTATAAGAAATATCAAAATATTTTATTAATGAAAATGTGAACACATCGTTAGTTACAGATTCATGTCTGGTCCAAGTAACATCTGAAGATGAATTATCTTGCCAACAAAAAATAAAATAACGAAGAGCTCCAAATAATCCTAACTATAGTCTCATTAATCACCCTCTATTTATCGCATGTTGGTTGCTAGTTGATGCGATAGGCATAGTTATAACAATAGTACAATCAGATACTCCATCCAAGGAAATAGAGGAGACTAGAACATACCCCCTTCATGGCATTAAAAAACTTCCAGATTGAAAATATCATTAATATGTTTGATAAAATACAAATCAAGGGTATAAGCATTAGGTTTTAGCTTTCTAATCATTTTGAAAGGCCCAAAGGCTAGGGCATATTATTTTTTCTCTATATTTATTGGAGAGCATTCATGCAAATATGAATCAAGACCTAATTACATACAGAACACTTCAAAATGCACTTGTAATGTAAAAAAAATCGGATAGAATTTTCATGATTCAATTCATCATTTGTGCTAAATTTATGTAAGTTCAAAAGAACCTCTAGTATAAATATAAAACATTTAAGTGCTGAAAATTAACTCCAAATATAATTACAATTATGACAACACATGGATTGATGAGATGGCAGCAATAACGGTAATCAGACGCAAAAGGGAAGAAGTCTAGGGAAACACGAAAGTCAGCGAATTTCCATATAATCATCTCCTAAGGCCTTATAATACTTATAATAATTTATAAATTGTCTCTAGACATCAAAATATATTTTATGCAAATGCTCAACAAAATCATAAATTCTCTACAAGGGAGAACTAATGTGATCTATAAGTATCTCAGGATTAAAGCCTTGCACAATCTCAAATAGAATTGACAAGAATTTTATTAATAGAGTTATTTAAAATCAAATTCAACAAAAAAATAAAAAGAATTAAATCATTAAGTCTTAGCCTATAACCAATTAGACATTTGAATTCTAAATACTTCAGTCGCTTCACCCACACACGGAAGAATAAGTTGCTAGCGTTGAGTGAGGCTTAGAAAAGTTGGAATATGTTCAGAAATTTCAAACTCTTCTCAGTAGCAAAAACAAGAACAACAGAAATAGTAGAAGAAATGCATAAACATCATAAAGATCATTTTTTTCCTGAATTGAAGCTAAATGATAGCCGTTCAACAATTTTTTGGTGAAAAGGAATAGGATGGCCAGCTGATGTAGAACTTCTAAGAATTTAAATTTTCCAATGCATATAAAAACTGAGATACGCAAAATCATTTAACAAATATTAAAGATATACAGGGTGCAAAGTATTAATAAATGAAAATTAATGAGTAGATTAATGAAAATTGAAAATATGATACATCTCAATACTTACACAATACTTACAGCCTTCTATTAGAAATTAAAAACTATAATAAGGATAAAAAAAGTAACACACATAATCAATGTTTAAAATTGCGTATTCGGGTATTGAGGCGTTTTTCATTCGTGAGGCGAGGAGTAAGCCTCAAGGCGTTTTGAGGCGTAAGCCTCAAAATCAAAAGATTGCGTAAACATAAAATAATAAATTTTTTATATACTAATGAGTGAATAATATAAAACATAAAAAAGCAGAAGATATGAAGTGAAATCAAAATATCCTAATAATAAGACAACATGAAATATAGTTCAACTCAAAATTCTATCTTTCCTAAATCCCAGCATTCTTTTCATTAACATATAATTCCAATTTCCAAAAACAAATAGCAATGACATATCACATAAGAACTCATAAGTCATCAACAGTGTCATCACTAAGGGGTTCTTCATTTGAATCATCATTATGATGAACTGCTCTCTCCCCTTCCTCCTCTCCTATAGAGTCCAATGTCGGGCATTTACTTCAAGATTTATGTAAGTTTTAATATATATAGCGTGAGGCGTAAGCCTCGTGCCAGTGAGGCGAGGCGGGCCTCAACCAAGTTGAGGCGCAAGCCTCATAAAAAAAACTCGAGGCGTAAGCATCGAGGCATTTTTTACTGGAATTGCGCAAAGGCGAGCCTCATATTGTGCAATTTTAAACCATGCACATAATTGAAATTCACTCATTCAATAAGAAGTCATATTTTAGCAAATTTGGTTAAACAAAATCATGCTTTCAACTAATAATGAAATTATGGGAAAAAAGAGAGAAAACAAAGAAGAAAAGAAAGAAATAACCAGAAAATCACCATCATCCTTGTACAAGATGATAACCTCTCCTTGAATTTTTTAAGTCTCTAACTTGAATTAAGAACTTAAGAGCGACCATACTCAACTTATTTTCTTTTCGGTTGTTCTTTTCGTGCTCAACGAAATGCCCATATTTTGACCGATAGTATAGACACAAATTGTAATCTCATAAGAAAAATGAATTGCGCGACCAATTAGCAATTTTATGCAACTAGTAATAATAAGCTGTGTAAATGAATCTTATCCCTATTTATACTTATAAAATCAATTGAAAATATACTCCACCAACTGTAACCAAACCCAAAAATCCCACACTCGTTCAGTTCTGCGAGGAACCAAAGTAAAAAATGCATAACCATAATGGGAAGCAGAGGAATCACATAAGTTGGAAGTCCCTAAGCAGGATATGATAAAAAATAGAGGAATTAGTTGAACAACCAGGAGAGCTGCTAATAAAAAAAACCAACGTAACAGAAGATCAATTGTAAATAAACAACAAAAAAACTCAGAGATATGCACAGTAAGGGGTCATTGATAAGCACTGTCACGTAGTACAAGGAGCTGAAGGCAAATTCCTGCTACAATCCAATGAAGGAGAATCTTTCACATTGGTTATGCGTATTGAGAAGAGCAAAGGAATAGGAAAATGATGAGGAGATCAGAGATCAACGGCTACGATCTATAGTTTATTTATTTTATGTGTTTTATGTACCAGTTTATTTTATATTTCTGTTTTTCCCATTTTACCCCTAGGGGTGGTAATGTGGTGTTGTAGCCCGAAGGGCATTTTAATCATTGTTTCTTTTATTTTCAAGAGGCCTATTTATAGGCTAGTTCTCTTGTATTTTGAGATGATTTGATAATGAAAATTTTATGTGTTTTCTTCTTCTTGTGTCAACACTAGAGAGAAGGGAGAGAGAGCTCAAGGTGAGGGCAAGTGCAATACCCATCAGTCGTTGGAAGAGTCCGCGGCTCGTGGTTTAATTTATTTTATTTTTCTTTTCTTCTCTTCCCCACCCCACCCGCCGGCTCCTCCTTTCCCTTCCACCGCTGGCCATCCACCCCCACCCAAATCCTCCCCTAACTCCACCACCTCAAGCCCCACCGCCAGCCTAACCCCATCCTCCCATCCAACCAAGCCCCTAAACCCCTACCACCTCCTTGCCGTCGGCCACGTTGGCCCTCCCACCATTAATGATGGTTTCCATAATCATTACCGCTTACAAAAACTCACCCAAGTGATTTAGGAAGATAACTCTTCAATTTGAATTTCAAATAACTTCCTAAATTGACATAGCTATATTTAGAAAGTTTTAAATCCAAATTCAATTTAATTTCAAATTGGATTAGATTTAATTATTCCACTCCCTAATTAGAAAACCCCATTTGGAAACTTTTAAAAGCTCTCCAAATCCTCTCCCTCCCCTCATCATGCTGCCGACCCATTAATGGGCTTCACCCATTGATTGACTATTTGGATCCTAAGCCTTGGTTGAATTTGAATTCGAATTTTCAAATCCCCCATGAATTTTGAAATTATTTCAAAATTCAAATTTCCTTTAATTACTTTCCTAAAATAACTCATGTCAATTTGAAAAATATCTTTATTTGAAATCAATTTTATATTGGAATTTCAAATACTTTCCTCTTAGATAATCTTTAATTAGGAAACCTTCCTAATTACATTGAATCTGAAATTGAATTTCAGATTTAATTTCAATCTCCAATTAATGCATATGGTCCACATACATTGCACCTAGACATAACTCCTCCCTCTTTCATGGCCGGCCCACACCTCTCTCCTATTTAATTAATTCTCCATTTAATCCTCCAATGAATTCCCCAATTCCCTCCACCCCTCTCTCCACCGTCGGGCCCCCTTATTTTCTCCCTCCAATTACTTGTGTGATTGACTTAGCATGTCACCTAAATCATCAAATTAAATCCCAGACTTTCTACCCGTTGTTGTCCACGAGATTACCACCCTGCCCCTCCAAGCCCTGACCATTCAGGAGGAAACCATTGAATTCCTCCCCTCCAGGTTGCTGTCAAGGTTCCTGGACGGGTTTGATCTGCTGTCCTGAATTTTGGGACATTGAAAACTGCTGTCCAGAATCTTCCCAAGACCAAACGGCTGCTGTCCAGAGAATTCTGCACCTCCCCATTGCTGTCCAAAAACTTGTCAAAGCTGTAACAGAGTTTTTCCTGCTTTCCGTCTGCCTTCTAGTTGATTGGTGAATTCCCCTGCTGCTGTCCTCTGCCCAGGAATATCAAAATCAACAAGAGAACTGTCCCAGAAGTCCTCCTGCTGCCGCCCCACTTCTCCAAACAGGATCCAGATCCCTGTCCAGATTAAATTTAAGTCACAAGAGACGACTGCCAGCATGGGAAAACCTTCTATGTGCTGCCCCAAGGCCCAAACCAGGATTCGGTGAACTCTCTCCCTTATTCTTTTATTCTCCTTGATGAGGACATCGAAGATCAACGGCTACGATCGTGTCTACTTATTTTGATGTATTTTATTTGTTATTTGTACTTTTCCATTTATACCCTCACTTGAGGGTTTAGTCTTATGTGGCCCCAGGGGCATTTGTGTCTTTTTTATTTTCCTTCATGTATTTGGCTATTTAAGCCTTCCCCTTCCTCTTGGAAAAGGGATGATGATTATTGAATGAAAATTTTTGCTCTTGTGTTCTCTTTGTGAGTTCCCTCTTGAAGATCTCTTAGTGAGTTCGTTTCTCCTAGATCTCTGTGTGAGTTCTAGGGAAAGCCCAAGGTGAGGGCAAAAGCAATACCCGCCACCCATTGGAAGAGTCCGTGGCTCGTGGTCTACCTCCACCATCCCAATTCTCCTTATCCCCCATTACCCGCCGGCCTGCAGGCCTTGCCGCCGCCTCCCCTCTAATCCGCCCAGACCGCCGGCCACCAGGCCGCCGCCTCCCCACCGTCCAGCCATCCTCCACACCATGGCCGCCCCCTTGCCACCCTCCTCTAGCCCCCGGCCCCCCTTACTTTGAATTTCAAATTTGAAATTCCAAAGTTTTATGAGCATTAAATGTTTCCTAATTTTTCTCCCTAATTCATGCAATCAATTTATTTGAATTTCAATTTCGAATTTGAAATTCAAATTAATCCAATTGATTTTCTTCCTATTAGGAAACTCCTCCTCTTTAGAAAACTGAAATTTAATTTCAGATTTTTGTTAAAACTGAAATTAGATTGTGCCCCACCTCATTAACACTCAAGCCTCTCTCTTTCTCCCTATGGCCGGCCACCTCACCCTCATTGCTTCCCTCTCTAATTGCCACCTCAACACCCCTTAATTACTTCCCAAATACCTCCCCTCTCAATGTCAGTTCAGCTTTTATTGCAGATTTGAAAATCTGAGAAAGGAAATGAAGATTTCCTCTCAGATTTCCCCTCCTCCGTGACTTCACGTGGCTTGATTTCCCCTCCTCCGTGACTCCGTGACTTCACGTGGAAAAATCCCAATTCTTCTCTACAGCCCGCCACTCCTCTTCACTGAATTTCTCCTAAAATCCTCTCAGGTTTCTGGACAGGAAATCTGAAATAATTTTTCAGATTGTTAGAAATGACTTGAGGCTATTCTCTTACCTCTATCTCCAGAATCTGAATTTCTTCTCATTTTTTTCTCTTCATCATTGAATTCTGGCCCAATACCTCTGCAAAACTGCTGCTCCTTGAAGGCCAGATAGCAGTTCACAGATTTCTGCAGGCATATCTACACATTATCTCTCAACCAAAAGGTTTCCATGGCCATCCAGAATTCCCTAGCTATTCCAGGTTGCTGTCCAGACTATTGAGGCTAAGTGGATTGCTGATTTGAAGACCCATATTTGCAAGTCATCCAAGAAGCTGTCAAGCACCACCTACTTCCGATCCAACCAACAAAGCACCACCGGAACGTCGTATTACTTCATTCCTTGGGTGAAACTCTTTCCCTAACGCTCTTATCTTCCTAGTTTATTCTTCGTTTATGGTTATTAATGGATTCATGATGATCATGTCAAGTATTCGCCGCTATAACCTAGTAATAGGAAGAGTTGTGTGAGGGATCTTCTCATAGCGGCTAATCTTATTGTTAGTATTAGAATTTATTGTTGGAAGAATCCATGTATGCAAAGTAAGACTTAGTTGATTATTTGATGATCTCAACCTCTATGCATGTGAGATAACCTAAGCTAGGTACCACTTTAATATTTATTTTATCGTTCAATTCCACATAAGATCTTGTTTATTATTTCCTCTAAATCTAAACGTGCAAACTTCATTAAGCAAATCATCTTCGCATGAGTTTGTCTCACATCACTCCTAGTTGCATTCAGTTGTGGAATTAATTGATTCACTGGAAATGTGTTAGTCTTATCTGCTAAAGCCTAGTAAATTAGAGAGTTTAGTGAGGGATCCTTGCATAGTAACTTATCTTATTGTTAATCTAGGGATCTCTTGTTGAAACCATCCATATATGCAACGTTATATTAATTGATTGTTTTACGGTATTAATTCTTATGCATGTGATTTAGCCTAAGCTCGTTTTATCACCTTATTGTTTTATCTTAGCGTTTAAATCAGCATAATTTTAGTTAATATTGTTCTCTAAATATTAAGCGTGCAAATTCATTAATCTATCATCCTGGCATGTACGTTCTACATCAAAAAACTACCATGGAACAAGGTGCAAACTATTTCATATAATTCTCCAGCATTCTCAGGGGAAAAGTAAGTATCGCACAACCAAAACGACCAAAGAAATGGCTAACCTAAATTCCAAAGATAAAAGCTTTGCGTAATATCAATTAATTAAGCCATAGAAAAGAGATACAAGGGTTATTTATAGGAATAACATGATGTAAACAATACCACAATGGTTGTAACATTTATATTTCAAATTAAAGACAACCATCTAAAACTAACTATCAAATTCCAATCTATTTTGATATATGGTGGGATATCAATGCCAAAGATGAATGGCTAGATGGTCTGTCAACTTATGTATTTATTTCAAATTGCTGAACGCAAGTGCAAAAAAAAGTAAATGAACGAATCAACAATTCCAAACTTGTAACAAAACACACTCGAACCTAACAAGCAAAAGTTTCATGTAGAGCATTTGATTAGTTTTAAGTCAATTAAAAAAATAGCTGTAGACTAAATAAACCCTGTTGCATGACCAAATGTCAACTTCCTGCAATTTTCGGAGCTGAATAAATAAAGAAATGAACTCATACAATATAAAATGAAAAAAAAAAAACGATACCTGAATGATATTTACTATTTGTTTAATTCCCCATCCAAGCAACGCTAATGTGAATATCACTAAAAGTGGTAAGCTATGTTTTGTAGCATTCACACAAACCTGTAAATATTGGATCAGGCAAAAGATAAGAAACATTAACGATGCTACTTCAACTCAAACAAAGGAGGCCAAAAAATAACAGCAGCACAAAACTTACAAGGATTAAACTTTCATCCTGACTCTCATGAATAAGAAAAAGAATGATGTAAAGAACCTGTGACCGGCCATTCTCATCAGTGAACTGAAAATAGAGCTACATAAATGTCTAAACAAAGAGAATGTTTGGACAGTTGTTTACCTCAGATCCCACGCAGCAGAATGCCATGAAATAGCGATGCTGATAATATGCCCTTAAAAGCCAACTACTTTTGTCTTTGACATCTTTATGGCTACTCTTGCCACACAAGAAAGTACTGAAGATGAAAACACCAAAAAGTTCAAAATAGTGAATAGAAAAGAAAATTCTCTTGATAAAATAGATTTGAAAAGCAATGGGAACTCCGTCCATGCTGGATAAAATACATTTGAAAAGCAATGGGAATTCAACAGAAAAGGTGGCAGTTTTGTCCAAAAAAATCAGATTTGCTTGACCAATTGAATATAGCAAACCTTCATCACATTTTCAGTCTTGATAATGTTTTGAAGGTAGATTGTGCTAAGAAATGCAGCTATTTAGAGTATTTAAAGGTATAAAAAGGTAAAGAATAACATAAGAGCTAAAAAAAATGACATATTTACAGATACAAAAAGTTGCCTTCATTATTTGGCTAATAATATCTATATGAGAAAGAAAGCATCTCACTCTGTATACTTAAACAAACAATAATTGCGGCCTTTCTTGTATCTAAGTTTTTAGTTAGAAAAAGAGGAATCCTATCAAAGGTTTAAAGAGCAAACATACATCAATAGAACAGACACAAAACGATACTCCCACAACCATCAAGGGTACAAAAAAATTTCCACCATGCTAAATTCCCCCCAAACTATACTCGCTAGTAGAGTCATTCATATTCACATACTAGTAGTTTACACAAGCTTGTCTCACTGTTAACAGGAAAAGTCATTCATATATATTTGTCAAACGTAGTTATAGCGAGTTATCAAATTCATTAGCCTAGCCCCATAGGACAAATGCCTCCTTTGTGACAAGATCTACAATCAGTAGCATGCTAGTCTCCTATAGCTGGCAAGACTTAGTGGTAACTCCCGCGGAGTCTAAAAAGTCTAGCATAAGCTAGGCCCACCAAAGGCAACAACTCCAATAGTAGTAAATAACCCTATAGGCCAACTCCCCATTTGTGACAGGATCCGCAATAGTTTGCAAATACCTTATGGCTGGCGAGACTAATTAGTAACCCCCGCAAAAACTAAAAATTATGATATAAGGCATGTCCAATTAAAAATAATCATTAAATTGAAACAGACACGTGAAATAAGCCCCATTTAAGTAGTCGTGTATGATGTATCCCTTCATAATCTTCATGTCATGAGCTAGCAGGCTAGGGTTTACGTGAGCATCGTCTTCTTCATTTACGCAAGCAGGCGAGGCCCCAAGAGACCAAGCATGCGAGGCTAGTGATACGCTAACCTCAAACCTTCCCTTTACATGCCTGATATCCATCACAATTTCTCGTATCCTAGCCTTCTTAGCTTGCCAACCTATTATTATTATTATTATTATTTTATTTTTATTTTTTTTAAGTGTCCTAAATATATCATGCAACTAAACCTAATTTTTTTTTGTATAATATAAGACACCATTAAATATGGTTTATTAGCAAGTAACCATGACATATTTTGTATGCCTACATCAAAGGTAATGCATGTAGATCCAAGTTTTCAACATTAGAAATCTAAGATTGAGTTTGGTATCAAGGTTCAGCACATGAACCAAAAAAACTGCTTTTAATAGGCTTTACCCAACATTTTTCACTACCTTCCAATATTGATAAAAGCAAAAGTCCACACTTGACCAAAACAAGTCAAACAATCATAACTAATAGGATCAGAATAAAGTAATGCCACTACTAGTGGGGTAAATGCTACAATGGTTTCATATGAATAGAAAGATACAAAAGTAACGTCAAATTACACAACAGTTAGGGGTTAATTACCTATGCCATCATCATTAATTTACACAAAAAAAGATAATACCAATAAAAAAATTAGAGGCTAAAGATTAAGGCAAAAATATCAGAACACACCTATACATTTGCAACCAATGGCTTGCAATATCTAATCCAAGCAATGCTAAAAAGATCAAGCCAGGTCTGCAAACATAAAAGATGTTACAGAACAAGTGAGTGAGATACAAAAAAATGATAATAGCATTTCATTCATAATACAATGAAAATGAGCACCTGTATAGTTGAGATAGGATTGCCAATAAACAAGCAGTGCTGACTCTGGTATAATATAAGCAAAAAAATCACGTAAGTTGGCCTTTGCAAGGACTTCAAAATGAACTTGGAACAACAAATTTACACAACATTGGATACAAAAACAACTCATTAATCTCTGGGAATCCCAAAAGAAATATAAACAACAAAATACTTCAAAAAATCACCTGTCTGTTACCATGTCCAGAACAGCTCCAAAGGTCGATACTGGGAAAAAAAAAAAGATGGATGATAAACAATCAAATACCATGTTTTTTGGCATGGTTTTAAAGTCAAATAAAAAGTTGCGATAAAATTCATAAAAGTTAAGTCAGTAGAACTCATGCTAATTTATTCGATTCCCTTCAAACATTCAAGATGATATACCGGAGTATAGAAAGGCAAAAGTTTAGTTAGGAGCATTATTTAAATATAATTAAATAAAAGAAGCTTGATTAAAATTTTATTTAAAAAGGAACAAAATAACAAATTAGATTTGCATTTTAGTAAAACCGCAAGTTTAATTTGCATTTTCAGCAAAAATGCAAAATAGTTTGCGTTATCATTATAAACGCAAATCTATTTTGCATTTTTTTAATCAAAACTGAATTTTTTAAACAGCTCAAGTAACTTAAGTTGATTTATACAATGGGAGTTTTGTTTTTATATTTTTGATTTAAAGTAAAACCATGGTATATGACCCTCTGCTCAGCAATTTATTTTCAACTCTCAGTTTCATATCTTCAGACAAGGCACAGAAATCGCCACTATTATGTTTCACAATTCTTAAATGTTTTTTCTTTCAATTTTTAGGACAAAAGTCTAATGTTTTTTCTTTTTTTAAAGAGCGTTAAAATACAATTTATTTAAAAAAGTAAGGTTGAAACATTTAAGTACCAGCTGCTTTCCCCAAAAAAAGTACTGAGACAGTCATATCCCGAAATTTTACTCCAAATCAAAAAATAAAAACACAAACTTCTATTGTAATGCTAGTTAATAGTTATTTAAGGTGTTTTAAAATATTTTAATTTTTCTTAAATTTGCATTTTTAATCAAAATGCGAATTAGATTTGCTTTTTCACTGAAAACATAAATCTAAATTGTGCCTTTACTCCTTTTTAAATTAAATTGTATTTAAGCTTCTTTTACTTAATTATTACCATATGGAAAATAGACCAGTTAGGTAGAATTAATCTAAAGTTTTAATTTGATAAGGTGTAACACATCAGATATGATGCATGCAGATTGTCAAAAAAATAAATTTAGAATGAAAAAGAGGGAGAAATTGCCCAATAACATGGGATCGAACCCCTCCCCCACCTCTAATGTTTTTTCTTTTTTTAAAGAGCGTTAAAATACAATTCATTTTAAAAAGTAAGGTTGAAACATTTAAGTACCAGCTGCTTTCCCAAAAAAAAAGTACTGAGACAGTCATATCCCGAAATTTTACTCCAAGTCAAAAAATAAAAGCACAAACTTCTATTGTAATGCTAGTTAATAGTTATTTAAGGTGTTTTAAAATATTTTAATTTTTCTTAAATTTGCATTGTTAATCAAAATGCGAATTAGATTTGCTTTTTCACCGAAAACATAAATCTAAATTGTGCCTTTACTCCTTTTTAAATTAAATTGTATTTAAGCTTCCTTTACTTAATTATTACCATATGGAAAATAGACCAGTTAGGTAGAATTAATCTAAAGTTTTAATTTGATGAGTAACACATCAGATATGATGCAAGTAGTTTTGTCAAAAAAATAAATTCTACAATTAAATGAGATGGAAATGCTATACTATATGCACACTTCCTTCCAAGCATAATATAATTGGCAACACACTAGCAGAGCATTTTCCATTTCTATTAGACTAGAGAATCTGTTTTGTGCTAAACAGTACAAAAATACTTTTGGGGGGCAATGACTAGCTGAAATAAAGGCATTATCAAATTAAACTGTTAACTGGTGCTAGTTGGATATTCGCTAGCCCAAGCGCTTCTTTTCAAGGTAAAATTACTCTTCTGTAGTGGGTCGACTCTCATTGCCTGTTTATGTGTTTGCCTATTGCAAACTTCAGTTCACAATTATCAAACTCTTTGAGTAAATGGCTTTCATTATTCTGGTCTTGTAGGTATCAAATTTAAGTGAACGTTGAACTTAGTGTACTTGGAACTCGTTTGTAACCACAAAAGATAGAAGAAATTAGCATCCTTACTCAAACGGAAAGAAGGCCTTATTAACTCAGGTTGATAACTAACAGGTAAGCGATCCTTCAAAATAATAAAATGTTGACCAAGATTATATCAGCCAAAATAGTTTCATTGGTCCAGAGCTTCAAGCATATCCAGGTTCACCGGAAGCTACCGTGGCTTGCTCACAAAGCATGTAAAGAACCACTTTGAATGGGTGGCCGTGTACAAAGTTCAATGGATGCATGCATGCATGATTACTGCAAGCTATAAGCCAACGGCCAAACCTTAGGTCAAGAAAATGGCAGCAAAAGTTGACTGGACTGCACAAGGAAAGACTAAGAACGGGTGCCTCTAATAGGCGTAGAAACTGACAATACAACCCTTCCATGCAAAGCATTCACTGGAAAGTGGTTCCGATACAGGAGAGGGCAGCATGTTACGGGCGGGGAGGGCAATGGATCCGTCTCCATTGTGGGGCCCATTAAACCTATCATTACATATGTGAGAAGAGGAATTAAGGAAGGGATTAATTAGGAGATGTTTCTTAATTAAAAAGGGCAAATTCGGGGGATTAATTAGGAGATGTTTCCTAATTAAAAAGGACAAATTTGGAAGCTAATTTGGAGGAGATTAATTAAGAGATATTTCCTAATTAAAGAGGGTAGATTTAGGGGCTGATTTGGAAGAGATAAATTAGGAGATATTTCTTAATTCGAGGGGCTGATTTGGGGGCTGATTTGAGAGGGAATGGGAGAGGGCTATATTGGAATTTGTTGTCTTATTATTTGCTATAAGTAGTAGGATTTATGTTATGTTTGTATGCAGAATTTGATTTAAGAGTGCTGTAATTTTCTTTTTGTGAGGGACCCTAACGGCGTAGTCCTCCTCTCGAAAGAGGATCATTGTATATTGCTTTGTTCGTATTTGATTTTCTGTCAATAAAAATCTATTTTTGTGTTGAATCCCTTGAAGTTTGTTGTTGCTTTTGATACCTTTCATCTTGAGTTGTGGTCAGGGAGGTTGAGAGGAATTTCAGAGGCAGTATTGGAGGGAAATTTTATGAAGGGCCTTACGCCTGACTTACGAGTGGACCTTCGATTACTAGGGTTGAAGGAGACGAAGGAGCTAGCACATATAGTAAAGGATCGAAGGAAGATGAAGAGAAGCGGTAACAGCAGTGTTGCGGGAGGATCTTACAGAAATACCTCAACTTCATTTGCACCAAGGACACAAACGATATCATTTTAGCATGAGTCACCAAAGGTGAAGAGTGAGGGAGTTAGCCCCAAGGCCAATTTTAGTCGCTTCACAGAGACAAAGGTGCAGGATAAGAAAGCGAAAGGTTTGTGTTTCGGTGTGATGAGAAGTATGTATCAGGCAATCAGTGCAAGGATCGCACACTTCAAGTTCATCTGGTTTGTGAGGAAGAGAATGACAACAAGGACCAGGAAGAGGAAGCAGAAGAAGGAAGAGAGCATATGCACCTTAATTTGATGGAAGTGTCCCTAAATTATGAGGTGGGATTTACTCCAAAATCACACAAAGAAGGTGAGTGGACAGATCGGAGAGCTGTCAGTGGTGGCTTTGGTGGATAGTGGGCTACTCATAACTTCGGCTTCGTTTGTTTTTTTTGTGCTTTTGTAAAACACAGTTTTAAAAAACATTAGTTCAGAAAATGGAGTTTTCTAACGGAGAAGCACATGTAAAAAGCTTTCTCAAAACTGCAGAAAAATGGAAAAAAAGGAGTTATTGGGAACATGATTTGACGAACCAAACAACGCAAAAAAAAAATCCTCCGTTTTCGAAAACGGAGAAGGCAAAAAAACGCTCAAACAAACAAAGCCTTCATCTCCAATTGGATCGTAGACCAATCCGGATTGAAGTTGTTGGATACATGGAGCTTTGGAGTCATGATGTGAACAAGAAAGGTAGAGAGTAGGGGAATTTGCAGGAGGTTGGTGCTAAAACTCCAGGATATACAAATAGTAAAGGATTTTCTTCCCTTGGGTTTGGGGAGCACTAGGGGTGCAACCAAGTCAAGCTGGCTCGAGCTCGACTCAACAACAGGCTCGACGAGTCGAGCTTATCGAGCTCGAACACAATTTCGAGCTCTCGAACTCGAACAACCAGTTGATTGACTCGAGAGCTCGTCGAGCAGCTCTCTTCGCGGGAAAAATGAAATTGCGGCGGGAATATGAAATCATAGAAGCAACGACGGATGTAGGAAAAAGGAAATTATGGCAAGAAAAATGCTGGCGAAGCGATGCATGCGGTCAACGAGCCATAGAATCGGAAAGAAGAGTGAGTGACTCGAGAGGGATAACGTGAAAGCAGAAGGAGAACTATGAGGGCGTTTAAGGAGGTAGTCGTCGGACCCGAGGTGGTACCGGCTATTGCAGGAGGTGTTCACACTAGGAAGGTAACGATGCCCTAGGCCCCATCTCATGCATTTGTTTCTCATCCTCTCTAATCATGGTCGTGGATGCTGGTAGTTTATCTTTGATGGTTTCCTTGTATTCTTTTTTTTTTGTATTTTTCATTGCTCAAATTCAGGTAAAGTTGCGACGGATGGTTCTCCTTCTGATTTTTTCTCTGTCGTGACGGACTCGATCGCAGAGCGTTCAAAGACCCGGCATTGGCGACAACGTGGACGCATCATTGGCGACGACGTGGCGAGCAGCAAAGGACTCGGATGCGAGCAGGGACGAGGGATTTTTTCTCTGTCGAGTCGAGCTCGACGAGTTTTTTTTTTTTTTTATCGGTCGAGTCGAGCTCGAGCTCGAGCTCAAGCTCAGCATTTGACAGACGAGCTCGACTCGAACAACCCCTAACTCGAGCTCGACTCGACTCGTTTGCACCCCTAGGGAGCACTGATGTGATCTTAGGGATGAAGTGGTCACAAGCAATCAGGGAAATGAATGTGGATTGGAAACCTCTCACTTTAGAGATTTAGGTAGAGGGGGAAAATGTGGTACTACAAGGAGATGCCAGTCTATGCAAAACCATGATTTCACTTAAAACCATGGTCAAGGCGATATAGGGAGCAAGGCTTGGCTACTTGGTGGAACTATAGAGCCTAAAGGAGTTTTGAGATTCAGAGCCGATGGAGGTCACTCATTGTGTACAACATATTTTGCAACAATTTTCTAAGGTATTTCAGCAGCCAAACGGGTTACTGCCACCCCAGGAGCACGAGCACGCCATTACCTTGAAAAAGGGAGCATCGCCTATCAGTGTCAGACCATATCGGCCCCACAGATTCAGAAGGATGAGATCGAGAAGCCCGTCAAAGAGATGCTTAAGGCAGGAATTATCAGGCCTATTGTGAGTCCTTTATTTAGCCTCGTGCTACTAGTAAGAAAGGATAAAAGTTAGAGGTTTTGTGTGGATTACCGAGCCCTGAACAATGAAACAGTGCTGGACAAATTTCATATCACTATAATTGATGAGTTGTTTGATGAGTTGTTTGGAGCAATCATTTTCTCCAAAATTGACCTGAATTCGAGATACTACCATATCAGAATGAAGCCAGGGAATGTACACAAAACAGCTTTCAGGACTCATGAGGCTCACTACGAGTTTTTGTTTGGTGATGCCTTTCGGCCTCACCAATGCCTCAGCCACGTTTCAAGTCTCTTATGAATTGGGTTTTTCAACCCTACCTCAAAAAGTTTGGATTGATACTTTTTGATGGCATGTTGATCAATAGTCGTACGGAGGCAGAGCATATGGGTCATCTGAAGACGGTACTAGAGACGTTGAAGGAGCACATGTTATATGCTAACCTAACGAGATGTTCGTTTGCAAAACAACAGGCAGAGTACTTGGGACATGTGGTGAGCAAAGCAGGGGTAGCAACAGACCAGTCCAAGATTGAGGTTATGTTGGATTGACCTTTACCTAAGAACCTGAGGGAGCTAAGAGGGTTGCTAGGCCTCACCGAGTACTACCGAAAGTTTGTGCAAAGGTATGTCACGATAGCATGTCCATTGACAGAGCACTAAAGGACAGTTTCAAGGGGGGGGGGGGGGGGGGGGGGGATGGCTACGTAGGTTTTCGAGCAGCTGAAGAAGACGATGACCAATGTACTAGGGTTAGCACTTCACGACTTCAGTAATCCATTTGTGGTGGAGACATATGTATCAGAATATGGACCGGGGGCAGTGCTCATGCAGAATCAACGAACTATCGCCTATTTCAGTCAAGTGCTCAAAGTCAAGGCAAGACTCAAGTCTATATATGAGAGGGAGCTGATAGCTATTCTCTTGGTTGTTCAAAAATAGTGATCCTTTTTGTTGGGGAGACATTTCCTAGTCAAGACAGATCAGATGAGCATGAAGTATTTGTGGGAATAATGGATGGCCATGGAAGAGCATCAGCGGTGATTATCCAAGTTGCTTGGATATGGCTTTGAGATACAGTACCGACCAGGCTTAGAAAACAAGACAGCAGACACCTTATCTTGGATCCTAGATTGGGAAGCTTTGAAACATGAGAGTGAACAGAATGAAGGATTGAGGAAGATCATATCCGATTTGTTGCAGAACTTGGATAGTCATCTCGGTTACACATTGAGAGGAGACCAGCTGATACAACTGGGGAGATTCATTCTATTGAGAGGATAGGGATACATTCCCAAGTTGTTGCAGGAGTTTCTTGACAGTGCAGTTGGAGGACATTCAAAAACTCAGAAAATCTACAGTCGATTGTCAGTAGAATTATACTGGGTAGAGATACACAGTGATGTAAAGAACTGAGTTGCCAAATGTGATGTGCGCCAAAGGCACAAGTACTTAGCCATGACGATAGAAGAGCTTACACCATCATCTATGCCCCCGACTTTGATAGGGTACATGGAGATCATTTTGGAACCCCTGAAAATAACGGGTATGCGCAGAGGGGAAACAGGGGCACATGAGGTTCTAATCAAGTGGAAAGATCCGCCAGAACATGATGCCACATGGGAGCCATACGAGGCAATCAAAAGATAGTTCCCTACCTTTCACCTTGAAGACAAGGTGCATTTGGGGAGAGGGAGTATAGATACGGGAGAGGGCAGCATGTCAGGGGTGGGAAGGGCAAGGGATTCGGCCACCTTGTGGGGCCCATTAAACATATCATTACGTATGTAAGAAGAGGAATTAAGGGATTAATTATGAGATGTTTCCTTATTAAAAAGGATATATTTGGGGGCTGAATTAGAGGAGATTAATTAGGATATATTTCCTAATTTACGAGTGCATATTTGGGGGCTAAATTTGAGGAGATAAATTATGAGATATGTCCTAATAGAAGAGGGCTGATTTGGGGGTTGATTTGAGAGGGAATTTGGGGAGGACTGTTTTGAAATTTGTTGTTTTATTGTTTACTATAAGTAGTAAGATTTATGTTATGTTTGTTTACAGAATTTAATTTAAGAGTACTATAGTTTTCTTTTTGTGAGGGATACCAGAGGCGTCTAGGGATTGGGAGAGGTCCATCTCTCGAAAGAGCGTCATTGTATCTTACTTTTTTCATATTTGATTTTCTATCAATAAAAATATATTTTTGTGTTGAATCTCTTGGAGTTTGCTTTTGCTTTTTATACCAAGGTGCATCAATCTCAAGCTAGATTATTGGGTAATGCTCAACTCATACATAAAAAAATCACTGACATGCTACCTGCCCAAGGAAATTTAGTGAAGATAAATCACTTTATATTGCCTTTTTTTTACATTAAGATGAAGGGGCGGAAAATAAAAAATAAAGTAAAATATTATTTTAAAATTATTTAGGAGCATTTAAAGAATATTAACAAAAATATTTTTGAGAGTAAGATTCTAGATCTTAAGATTTTGTTTGTGCATAAGGAAGCTAATACTATATGAGAAAAAATAGCTAAAGATATTAAGAATGTTACAAAAAATGTACTAGGAATATTAAATGGAAAAACTTTTAATAATAAAAATAGTTGATGGTGGAATCAAAATGTGCAAGAAAAAAAAAAAAAGATTAGTTATAAAAATTGATTTAGATGTAAAAATTTGATAATTGAGAAAGACATAAAGAAGCCAGTAAAAAGTTTAAAAAAATAATATATTATGCAAAGATTTTAACTTTTAATGACTTATTTAATAAATTAAGTACTAAGGAAAACGAACGATATATGTATAAGTTAACCAAACAAAGAGATAGAAGTAGTAAAGATTTAGTTCAAGTAAAGTATATTAAGGATGATCAAAAAATGCTTTTATTAGAAGAAGATATTCAACAAAGGTGGATGAGATAATTTGCTAAACTTTTCAATGAAGATAGTGAGAATGCGATCGACTTTAGTGACCTTAGAACTCTAAATGAAAATAAAGATTTTTTTTTTTATTAGCATACTAGTAAAACCGAAGTTAAAGAGGCTTTAAAGAATATGAAGTATAAAAAAGCTGTTAGACTGATGATATTCCAATAGAGGTGTGGAAATGCTTAGGAGATGGACTTTCTTGGCTTACTAAACTTTTTAATATTATTTTGAAGACTAAAAAGATGTCAGATGAGTTGAGAATGAGTGTCTTGATTCCTATTTTTAAGAATAAAGGTGATGTACAAGCTATGTTGCACCGATAAATCTATTTATGAAGGCGTGTTGTATGCGATACACAGATACATGGATACGCCTCTGATACGGCATCGATATGTGTCAGATACAGCTTTGCCGTATCCAATTAAAATACTATTAAATTCAACATGACACGCATATCTGACATGCATGTCCGTTGAAAAACAAACAAAAAACCCAAAAAAAAAAACGCTATGTTTACTTCCGCGGCTGCGAGCGAGGTTCTCTCCGGAATGGATTTGAGTCACTTGATGATATGGGAATATTAGAAATTACTAATCTTTCACTTGATGAGCCTGAATTAGAAGCTATGATATTTATTGAAGTTGATGTAAAAATTTATAGACAAACCAGTGAAGAAGCTAATCATATCATTCCTTCTATTGAATAGCTGAAACTTCATGTACTAAACAATTTATATTTATGCTATTGTTGATCTACTAAACATTTAATGCCTACTTTTTATTTTGATATTATAAGCTATAAGGCTACAAATGATGTTGTTTCATTTTTTTTTTTTTTTGTAATTTCAAATATCATGCTTTGATTGCTTTCTTAATTTTTATGTATGATTTACAAATTATAATGTTGTGTCCGCGCCATACATGTATCCTGTATTTTTAAGAATTGATGTGTCCCGAATCCGTATCGTGTCATATCCATGTCGCTGTATCCGTATAAGTGCAACATAGTGTACAAGATTGTGCAAATTAAAGAGGAATTAAGTTAATGTGTCATACATTAAAACTATGGGAGAGAGTTATTGAACATAGGTTGTGACGTGGTACTAATGTTTCTCAAAATCAATTTGGATTCATGCCAAGTAGGTTTACTATAGAAGCTATATATTTATTGAGAGGTTTGATGGAGAAGTATAGAGAGAAAAATGAGGATCTACATATGATATTTATTGATTTAGAGAAATCATATAATAAAGTTTCAAGAGAAGTGCTATGGAGAGTTCTAGAAAAAAAAAGGGTTAATAATGCTTATATTCAAGTCATTAAGGATATGTATCCAAGAGCTATTACTTGTGTTCAAACACAAGGTGGTTTGACAAGGTATTTTCCTATTTTGGTTTAGTCATGGATGTTCTCACTGGACATTTGCAAGAGGTTGTACCTTAGTGTATGCTTTTTGCTGATGATATTCTTCTTGTTGATAAGACTAGAGATGAAGTTGAAGGTAAACTTGAATTATGGAAGTCAGCCTTAGAGTCTAAATGCTTTTATTTGAGTAGATCTAAAATTGAAAATATGGAATATAATTTTAGTAATAATAGATCTAGTGTGGGATTGTGACTTTGGGCGATCAAGTCATTAATAAGAGTACACATTTTAGATATCTTTGGTCTATTGTTCAAAATGATGGTGAAATAGATGGAGATATTATTAGTAGAATTCAAGTTGGATGGTTGAAGTGGAGGAATGCATCGAGCTTGTTGTGTGATAGAAAAATCCCCCTCAAACTTACGGGAAAATTATATAAGATGGTGGTGAGACTTGCAATGCTTTATGGTGCAGAATGTGGCTGTTAAAAGAGAAGCATAATATTAAGTGTAGTGTTGCAGAGATGAGGATGCTCAGGTGGATTAGTGGCTTTACTCTTAGAGACAGGATATGAAATGAGCATATACGTGAAAAGGTTGAAGTAGCTCCAGTGGAAGATGAGATTAGAGAGAGTCGCCCTAGGATGGTTTGGTCACATAAAACGGCGGCCTTTCAATGACCCGGTTATGAAAGTAGATGTATTAGATTTGACTTACGTTAAGAAAGGTAGAGGTAGACCAAAAAAGACTTCGTTAAAAAATATTAGAAGCGACCTTTCTTTATTAGATTTAAATGAGAATTGAACTCTTAATATGACACAATGGAGAAAAAGAATTCATGTAGCCAACCCCACATAATAGGATAAAGGCTTGTTGTTGTACTGTAATATTTTCAAATCATTGCATGGTGGCAATAAATTGATGATTTAACCAAATGTCTAATTTTCTATCGGATATCTGACTAGAATGAATAATGCCACGTTCAATGAAAAATACCAAATACCTGTGGCCGTGGCAAAGTTGTCTTGCTACATCTGACTGGACTGCTGAAAAATGAATGACAGCGGACACATTGAAGAACCACTGCCCTGAATTCCAGATATCCTCACATGGCCTAGAACACAGTACCGTAGCTTCATTCCTCTAAAACGTTTAGCATAGAAAGAAACTTGATGGAGTTGACCATGGGAGGCTTCAAATGATGGAACCATCAGAAATGGCCATGATGGCTTGACAAAACAGATTTGCTTATGTACCTACAACTAAACAGACATCAGAATGGGAATTCCACATAGCTCTGAATGATCCCCGGACTACCAAGCTTATTACTGATGTTTGGGGGGGGGGGTCGGTGGGGGTGATTGGCTCGATGCAGAAAAAGATGGATGAGCATCCTCTGGTCCACTACTGTGGGACTGGCCTTGGGGGTGAAGCAGTGTATAAAACACTCACCAATTCGAGGACTAAAATTCACTAATTCATGAAATTATTAGGCAGAGCAACAAATTCTAACAGCTGCTTGTAACCTAGAGATGCTAGGAAGGAAATCCTGTAGCAAACTGGCTTGTGAAAGAGCATCTATTTTTTGAGTATAACATGGCTTGTGAAAGACCATCTTTTTTCAGAGTATAAAAGAGCGAGCCTCTGATTCATTTGACCATTCAGCAGCCAAGTTCATCAATTTAGAAGCAAGCATCTCTTATTTCATGCAGGCTATTGCTTATTTTGTAATGTGCATATCTCATCTGAAATTTTAATTTAGAACCTAGTTCAGGGTAGATTTTGCATATATATCCTAAGATGCCATTGGAAATAACAACTTCGGAAAGCTATAACTTTGAGCATGGATCGCCAAGTTTAAGGAAATCTATAATATTCCATTCCTCTTCACATGATCTAAAATGAGTTTAGGACAACACTGAATCTCTATTCACTGCAGAGATTGAAATAATGCGTTAACATCCATTCCGTAATATTCTTGAATGAGAATATCCTTGTAATATGATGCATACTGGGAATAAATTTTTTTGATCCCAAAAACTTAATCCAATAGGCAAGTACATAATATTAAGAGCTCAACTTTCGTCTAACTTGCTTTGAGGAGCTATCTTCCATTCTCATTTGCTCATAACAATCTTTCCCCCATATAAGTCATCACCCGTATTAGCTAGCACTCTCACTCAAAAAAAAAAAAAAAAGCTTTTCAACGCTATCAAAAGTCATGCACCAAGTGGTAATAGATGGAAGGTGGTGGTGGAAGCATGAGAGGTCGAAGAAAAAACACTCACCTAATTTGTTATGAAGAAAGGCATGGCTATATTGCTAGCAATAGCTATGAAATACAATTCTATTCCATGAGGGACCATTAATCAATGATTTGGAGATTATTTATAAGCACTCTTAATAATTTCATGAAGAAAATTTACCAATAAAAATCTAATAAGAAAAGCCATGTGTTCCTTGAATTTGAATTTGAAATGGCATAATTAGTGAAACTTCTCCCTTTATTTAAGCTAAGTCTCTGTCAAATGAATTTTCAAAATCTTAGCATGCTTCATAAGACAACATTTATGTAGGAGAGGTAAAGTAGAGCCTTCGCCAAAATCCACGTGTTATTATTGCACGGGAAGGTCATTTCAAGGAGGGGAGGCACCGCATTTGTAGGAGGAAGAGTGAAGATGCCAGATTTCACATTATTTGGCTTTGGAGTGGTTCAATCATACATGGAAGCCTTCATAAATGAGATAAAATCTTGATGCCACCTTGATGAAGATAAAGATACATCTTCTTCATTACCACCCATGTCTTTGAACAGCATTTGATATCTTTTCATGCCTTACAATGACCATAGAATAATGACAATTTTCTTTGTCATAGAGAAGATAATTTGCGAATATGCATTCTTATTTTGTATCAAAAGTAATGGCTTTGAAACTTGCATCATTGTTCTATATCATCAAGAGTTCACTCAAGCAAGTGTAGCCTACATAAGCGTCTGATGGGGACATCAGCTCATGGAAGGTTTATAAGAGGCATGGCCGCCGATCTATAGCCACGATCGAGTCTTTGTACTTTTGAGTTATTTTCTTATTTATGTATTTTTCTATTTTCAGTGTTATGTTTTATTTTCCATGTAAAACCCGAAAACAACGTTAGTAGGTCGTCGCACGCTTTTCGATGCGTCGCGACAAGACTTAAGTGAAATTTTCGACATTAACGGAATTCAACAGAAATAATTTTATAAAATTCCGTGCGAAATTCTGATAGTTTTGATATATATAACCAATACCTAATTTTCCCTATTTTAGGAATAAAAATTAATCAAAGTTTCATAATGATGATTTTACCCCTAACCGTTTAATAGGACAAATTTATTTAAGTGAGGGTAGTATGGTAATTTAGCAAATCCTATTTTCCTAAATAGAAGAAATCGAACCCTCCTCCCTCATTTCTCATGTGAATCGGCCGAAACAGAGAGAGAGAGGCGGACGGGACGGACGGTGCGGGTTCCGCGAGGGTGGCTCCGGCGACGATCTTCCGGCGAGAAATTTAGTCCAAATCGAAGAGGACGATGAGAGGAGTATTCAGGTATGATTATTTTAAAACGAAACTTTCTAAATCTCAAAATTTTTTGAGACGAAGTTTCTAGGGTTTTATAGGATTTTATTTTTCTTTCGAAATTTCTTTGGGAAATCTTTAAGGGGGGATTAGAGGATCGTTTTAACAATGAAAACAAAGAGATTTGAGGAATTTTTTGAGAATGAAATTTTAGGGCTTTTTGTTAAAAAACGTAATTTCTATTAAGTATTTTTAGAAAAGTTGTTCCTAAGGTCTTTAGGAATGATTTTAAAACAAAAATTTTGATTTTTAGTGGAAAACTCATTTTTGTAATTTTCCTATTTTATTAAATCCGAAAATTTATATTAATTTAATTAAAAATTCATTAAGTGTTGTAAGAAATAATTAAAGGGAAAATGATGGGTTTAAGTTTAGGACTTAGATTCAACCTTAATGAAGATTGAATTATGTGACACGTCTCTTTTGTAAATTTTTCTAGGTTGTGATCGTTAAAGTGTAAGATGAAACTTGAAAGAACTTTGTCGAAGCGACATACCATGCTTAAGAGAGGTAGGTACTTGTATTTAAATCAGATTCATGTCTCTAAATTATTTCATTTCTCTTTTATGTTAAGCAAACTATGTTCAGCTTATAAATGTTCTTTTCGATGCAACTTTATATGTTAAGCTTGATTTATATTAGTATGCAAGAAAGACTTTATAATTGCTTAATTGTCTCATACTTGAATTCTAGATAAATCTGGAAAACAATTATGCATGAAACAAATTGAACGAATACATATGAAATTCAGAATAACTTAAGCCCTATAAGATCTATTATAATTGCATGTGCATGTTGATCCAGAAGTGCCAAAATGGTAATGATAAAGGGGCTTACAAAAGCCAAATGGTAGTGGGGTTCTTCGGAGCCAAATGGTAAAGGAAATGGCCAAAATTTGACTGCGTACCAGATCAGTACGAACACTGGTACTTCCGGGACGGGTGTATAAGTTATGTTTACATATTTTATGTATACAAATGAAATGTTAAGAAGAAAAGAAAAGTTGATGAAAGGAAAAGTTTATGAAAAATGAAAAATCTTTAAGAAAAAGAATTAAAGAAATCATGTATGAAAAGACTATCCAGTTTATGCATATCAATGTTTGATTTTAGTTTATCAAAGTTTCTAAATGAAAATTTCATGAAAATTGTTTTATATTCTTTATTTAAGTCATGAATTTGAGATAAATACATATTATCTGCTGAGCGAGTAAGCTCATCTTACCTTTGAAAATCTTTTTCAGGAGAGAAGTGATGGCTGCACGACGACCTTACACTTATCGTCGTAGGGGACCTCAGGAAGAAAGTTTCTTTTTATGTTTTCAGTTTGAGTTTGAGTTTAGAAGTATGTTTTTGTGTATGAACATTATTGGAGTTTATGTAATTGTTATTGATTTAAAGTTTTTAGTAGTTGTGTGAAAAGAACTTTTGGAACACTTCAGTTAGTGACTCTTTCATATAATGTTGGATGATGTTTATGTACTGATATTAAAGTTTTAATGAATTTGATTATGTTTTATATGATCATCCGTACGACCGACTGTTCCCATCCATTTATTATCGAGCTAGCCGGGCCGGGTCGTGACATTCCAGTTATACCCTTTTAATGGGTGATGTCGAATGTAAGCCCGGAGGGCAATTGTGTCTTTTATTTTCATGCTTCTCTTGTACTAGACTATATATATAGCCCTTTGTTCTATTTTCAAGTTAATGAATGATTGCTTATGAATATTTCTTCTTGGTTGAGTTTGAGAGAGAGCTTGAGAGTCTAATGGAGAGAGATCCCTAGGAGAGGGAGATTTGCGCAATACCCACCAACCTAGATAAGTCGGGTTCGTGGTTCCAATCCATATCTTCTTCCCCTTGCCGTCCCCTCCATCTAGCCGCCGGCTTTCCCCTCACTCGAGCCACATTCACCACACCCGACCACCCCACTCAGCTCCACGGCCAAACCCATCCAACCAAACCCACCATCCCTCTTCCAAAACCGGCGGCTACCCCATCCTAGCCGCCAACCACAGGGGATTTCCCCTCCCTCCCTTTCTTTCCTTTATTTCCTATTATGGATTGAATATAATTGGGATTAATTTTGAACTCAAATCCAAGTGATTTGAAATTCAAAATATTTCCTAATATACAAAATCTATTTTAGGAAAGTCATTAAAGTTCAATCCAATCAATTCATAATTGATTGGAATTTAAAATTGCCTTTCCCAATTTACATATCCCAAATTAGCAAGCAATAATGAATTGCTCTAATTCCTCTCCCCATTACTGCCGCCGGCCCCTCTCCTTTGGGCTTGGATTAGGAAACCTTTCCTAAATCCCACTTTCTTCTCTTAGAAATAATTCCCATCTCATGATAGCCGAAAATTCTAAAGCTCAAGCCTTTAATTAGTTTCCAAAATCTGAGAGTAGGAATTAGAAATAATTCCCTAATTTTCTCCCACCTTACCGACACCCCTTACTGGATTTTCCCAAAATTCTGTCCACGATACAGTGCTCCTCTTTGGGAAGAATTGGAGAGCCAACCTGCTGCTGGCCGAAACCCTCAAGGCCCCATCTTGGGTTGCTTCTTTCCCCAAATTCCCTCTTCACCATCAACTCCTCACTTGAGTTCTAAAACCCATACCCTCTCTTCCAAACTCTATTCTTTCAAGAAAGAAATCTGAAAAACTATTTCTCTCAGGTTTTGGAAACAAAATCTGAAATTGTTCTCAGATTTCGGAGAGGAGATTTGCTACCTAGCCCCATGAATGGCAGATCCAGAAACTGAGTATGGTTTGACTTGGGACGACGACGGTTACACCAATATCCTACGCTCAACCTTCTTTGACGTGAACCCAAGAGTTGATCACACAGTCGAGGAATATTTGGAACGAATTCTGGACACCTTAGTGGAAGCAATCGACGAGCACTTCGAAGGCATCGAGTGGAGGATCTCCACCACTCCTTGACGAAGGTTTATCTTTCTCCTTTCATTATATTTCCTAAATCTAACTTCTCTTGGAATTGATGACAGTCATGAAGGACGACTCCCTGCTGCTCATGCTAAGCTTAGTAAACGTAGGGCTTGAGTGTACCTCTATGCTTGTTAACTCTCGTTGTTAGATTAGGGATTTTCGTTGACACTACTATTTGTCATTGTGTTATTTTCTTATTTTATTTTGAAAGATTCAAATCTCTTGCTACGTAATTTAGCCTAAGCGGGTGTGACCCCTTATTTGTTTTGATTCGTCGTTTTTAACTGCTATTAGTCATGTTTTCAATTATTCTAATCAAGGGTTGTGCAAATTTCATATGAATTAACTGCATTCATACTTAGTCCTGCATCAGAGTCGCCCACTTTTCAATCTTGCTAGATCGTGATAGAAACCATCACAACCCATGGGTGCCATAAATTGTATTAAAGAATTACCATCAGCTAAACCATTAGTTCTAATATCACTAGTTAAGAGAGTGGAATACCAAACACCCAAGTTGATCCAGAAAACAAGTGTAGAAACCCATCAGCCCAAAATTTTATGCAGCTAATGAGTAAGAGTCATTACTAATACATTAGCAACTCAATTCTTATTTCACTTCTTATATTGGACTATTTACTATTCTTATAAGAATATTAATAGCCTCATGTTACTAAGAATGAAAGCAAAAGAAAAGGGTCAAAACGAGATTTAACGAGATTTGGAAGTTAATTCTCCTACATTTACAGTTGCATTGATTTCACTGCAATAATTAGATTTCAATAAGAGGAAAGATGCCCTTTAAATATCATAACATTAATGCAGTCATAAAAGGAATAAAATGGAAATTTATACATAATATGCTCGAATAAAATTCCATTTAGCAAGAAAGAAACCATTAGTAGGAAATGATGGTTCATTAGCTATCAATGTCCACGAACCTTCATTGTGGAAAATAGGGGAAATTTTTGTTTTATTGTAGAGAGCGGAGAAACTATCAAATTAGGAGCATGCATATATAAGATTGTGATTCTATATGAGCTCACCAATGCATTCCAGAAAGTTGGGTCCAACACATTTAGTAGCATAACATTGATTGATTCATCCTTAGTTTGCTTTGGGGTGTGATTCCTTATAAGAATTATATGGTTACATCATGCATCTTGTGTGTATGAATTCATGTAGATTCTATGTGATTGCATAGCTTTCCTTGAACTCGTGTGATTAGTGCAGAAGATTCCCCACTAATTTGTGGTTTTTCTCCCCCTTGTTTAATATATATTTTAGATCTGTTGCAGTTCTGCAAGGCAGTAGCAAAATCGATAGGTCCAAGTGCACATGCATGTGGAAACGCAGGTGGACTTACACGTGCCAATATATGTAAAGTGAACTTGTACACAAACATCTTCTGAATAAGCAATAAAGTTGCAGATTTTTGTACTCATTTTGTCATTGGGTGTAATTGTTGTGGAAAAAAAAAATGATAGCAACAGTCCTACTTTTTTTGCTTTGTTAGAGTAGAATAGTGTTGAGTTATACAACCATAGTTATAGTTTCTTGTACTTTTATTTTGTTAATGCAAATGCACTTTTCAGGAATTAACAACAATGTATTCCAACAATTAAGTGTGATTTTAGTTCATGCCATTACTGCACCAAGACTATAACCACCAAATAAGCAAGTGATTGGCAATTTGTTTTTCTTTATAATGGAGCGTAGTTTCTCATCATCCACTTATCCCTCCTTTTCATTGCCCCTCATAGATTTATGGCGGCTAAAACGCAGCGGAGTATGAAGGCAAGATATGTGGGTAAATGAATGGATGGGTGGGTGAAGACCAAGAGGCTGGAAAACAACGTAGGAAGTATTGAAGGACAAAGAAAAGAGGACACCCTACATGCGATGTGAATAAAATAAGGAAAGAAAACAAGAAGATAAAAAAATAATATGATGAAAGTAAAAATAAATATATAATTCAACACCATGCCAAAGAAAAGTTTATGAAATTTCCTAGCACAATGAATGTTGCTCACCTTAATTTCCCTTCTTTCTCTAGAGTAGCAAGTGATGTCTAATCAACGATTATGAGTAATAAACATTTTTTCAACTCCTATTTATTTTCAACGGTTAGCAAACCTCTAACAAAGGAATACTTATCAGTTGTACATGATATAAATCATTAATATATATCTTACCTATATGAAGTGTCTTTAAGCAAAATAAGGAAAAGGAGAAAGCCCAACACAACCAGATTTATTGAATAAATTAAAAAAGAAACGCGCTTATAACAAGCAATGCTAGCTCCTTAAAATGCCTGGTAAACGGCACGCAACCAGCTAATAGTTGGCATGCTCATTTGTGGTATAACAACTATAAATTTCAACATGTATCACAAGGGTAATAATAACCTCTATCTTATAAATATGACCAAATTGAGGCCTCACCAGGATCTTGCCATCATGAAAAATTAAGACCACCGCTTTTGGTTTTTCACTAATATCAAAATGTTACTTGAATAGCATTTTTATTTATTATATTGTTGGGGCCCAAGAAATGTCCACACAGAACTTTGAACACATGTCATACCCAGAAGTTTGTAGGCCCCAAAAATTTCGCTCCACAACCTCTCTGCATTTCAAGGGTTTTAATGGATTATGTTACAGGTCAAATTTCCAAAAGGCAAATAAAGTTAGAGATAAGATACTCCTAGATATTTCGCTCTTATTTCATAAGAATTTTAAGATCTAAGCTTAGGTTTTCCATATACGCAAGACCCTATGGTTAATATCCCATTCCTCGGAAGAGAGAGCACGTTCAATTAAGATTAATCATTTGATAGACACTAAATATCTAGCTTACAATAGCAACAATTTTAATATCTAGAACTTGAAATTTATCACTTTGCACTTAAAGCGGATGATGGGGGAATGATGGAAAACCCGACTAATATCTCATAGTTCTATCATACCAAATTGTCATGATCCCTAGTTTACTTAGTCAGAGGAGGTAATTAACCCAACTTGACCAAAGAATCCTTATCGGCCGCCATGGGTTGCTTCATCCAAAAGTACCTATAGACGTTATGCGGATGTTTATCTAAGAGACAAATTCAAGTCAACTTTAACTAACATAGGGTTTTGTGAACTGTCAAGTATACTATATAATTCATTACTCAAGGGTATAAGCCCTTAGGAAACATATGGCTTTGGCCATAATAATAACATAATGGCATCTATTTGTGAAAAACCACTTAGTCATAAGGCATTGATCATAATCGTTTACATGTGAAGCCATTTTATGGCGAAACTACTGATTAGAGAACAATTGTCACATCCTTACCGGTGGAAAATTAATCGAGAATGAAACTCAATGATATTCTCGATGAGATATTCTCTCTTTATGAGCTGAGGTTATTTGTGAATTCATCAACCTCGCCAAACGATTGAAGAGGGTTGATGAATTTTACTTTAAGTTATAAAATATTTTTACTTACATATTTTAAATTTTGATAAATATTAAATTTTAAATTTTATTAGAATTCTAGTACCTAGTGATTAACTTTAGAGTTTGAAAGCATTTTTAAAATGCATGTTGTCCTCTCTGATTAAGATTATAAGTGTAAGTGAGCTGAGCCGGCTAGAGCTCGACTCGATCACAATCTCACGAGCCGAGCTTACCGAGCAGGAGCTCGAGCTCAAGCTCAAGCTTAAGCTTAAACTCAAACTCATTTACTAAATGAACTCAAATTCAAGCTCGATGAGGCTCTGCTCGTGAGCTCGCAAGCCGGCTCGTAATTATTTAATTAATTGAATTAGTTTACTTAAATTAATCAAAAAATAAAATTTAATTCTAATAAAATCAAAGCAGATTTCTATTTACAAAAAATAGTAATGGTTCAAAAAAAACTGCTTTTCATTAATGATATGGCAGCAATTTAAAAAATAAATAAATAAAAAAGTACAAAATTTCCCATGGTTTAAAAAATTGTTCAAGGCTCACGCCTCAAGATGTGCCTCAAACTACGCTATTGTGCTTGCAAATAAATATAGATTGTGGAGACAAATTAAGAGAGAGAAATAAGTACCTTGATTAAACTTCCGTGCCAGCCAACCATCTACTCCATCACAAACAAAGCTGACAGATGCATAAGAAATTTATAGCAATTAGCATGCATGGAAACATTAGCTATAAATTTTCTAATATAGCTTTAAGTTTTGCAATTACCTAATGAAGTAAAGGATTGAAAACAACAATTTACTGGAAAAGCACAAAGCAAATGCAACAACATTTAGCAGAACTCTAAGATAACCTGCAGAACACATTAGAACGGCATAGATCAATATCTGAGAATAGAAATTAAGAATTCAAACCAACCAAGCCAAAAATCATAAATAGTGTATTATAAAACATTATGCATCCAAATAACAGAGTTCAAGGACCTAAAACAAACTTTTCAGCAGGAATATGAATTGTTTTTTTCAGAAGGCATATACCAAAAACACCGATTACCAATAGCAAGGCCTTAATTTCAAACAATAACAAAATTAGAGACTTCTGTTGAATCGATGAAGTAGTAATATCCAACCAACAATTGCAATGATAATCTATTTAGATGCAAATATAACAATAACAAACAGATCATCTTGAATACTCAGTTATTCTAATGCAACCAACAAAAAATAAAACAACCCAAGTTCTTAGTATAACCATGTATTTTACTCGTAAAATGGAATGCTGAAGAACTTTATCAAAAAATCTTTCCAGAGAATTTAAAATGAAGATTATATCAACAAATCTTTCCAAAGATTTTAAAATGAAGATTATATCAACAAATCTTTCCAAAGATTTTAAAAACAAGATTATCACTTTTATAGCTTTAGTTGTCATGACTTTAAAGCAACAGAAAGCCATATTCCACATTTGAGGAGATACAATCGGCTAATTTCTGTATTTTTAACTCCATCCCAAGTCTTTGGGCAAACTTTATAAATCTTCATTTCCATTCATTCTTATTGCATGACGTCAAAGGTGTCAAATATATTCTTTGCAAATCTTTTTGGCCAATTTATATCTATGTTAACTTAGGGCTACCTATTTTTCTTCTTAATCTTTTGACACTAATTTTATCTATCCATCTAATGAGTGCATTTTATATACTCTGTTGTAATTGCACAAACCACCAAAGTTTGTATTCAATTATTTTATATTTATACATGTCACTTCAACCATCAATTTAATATAATCATTCTTTAAATTGATTTATTTAGTTTTTCCATGCATCCATTTTATTATTTTGATTTTTGTCATACTCAACTTAACTATCAAATACTTTTTTAGCCTGACAGTCAAATCTATATGACATCTAATTATTTGTATTATTATAAAATTTACCTTTAAGTATCCTTGATGTCCTCTTATTGCACAATACTTTTGAGGCACTTATTCATTTTAAGCGCTCAACCCTAATTTAAAAGCTATATCCATATTCTTCTAGATAATAGACTCAGGATACTTAAATAAACCACACAATAAGTCTCTTTACCTTACAATAATATTGAATAATTATTTTTAATATCCTATTCACAAAAATTGAATTTTATATGCTCAATTTTTATTCTATTAATTCTAATCACTCCGTCATATAAATAATTTCTACAACATTCTAACTTCTTACTTTTAAGCAAATATTTATCTGATTAAAATCATCATTTGTCGAAAGAATACAACAAGGCACCTAATTAGAATATCATTTGTAAGCATCTCCTTAATCAATACATATGGACTAAGGTTGATCCTAGATGTCGGTATACATTAGGAGACGAGGCCATTTATCTAAAATTGCTCGTAAAAGTTCAAACACTTAAGCGACATTGATCAAAAAAGGAAAGAAAAATCAGCCAAGTAAGAAACAACTCATATGACAAAGCCCACAAACATGCATCTGACCTTCATAGATTCTCAACATGTAAAAATACCACAATCAAGTTTCACCAAATCAAATGAGAAGACTGAAGCTTGATAGTCAAACTCAAGATAACAAAATCAAACAACTTTATAAGCAACACATACACAAAGTAAACCATGGTGCTAAATTTATTTTCTTAATAGCACAACAACATAGACAACAATCCTAAATATTAAAAATGAAAGACTAATGCATTAGAAGCACACTAAAAGTCTTCAAGCTCAAAGTTTATGGATAAGTAAAACAATTGACAGTTCATGAAGAAATAAGTAAATACATATCATATGCATATTAAATTAGCAACTATACTGAAATTCAGATTAAGCAAGCATCATGATCAATAATGGTCCAGAAATTACTCATCAAAACTAGGGGTGTGTGCAAAATGCTAATGACATGCAAAAGCTTTTAGGGACTTGAATGCCACATATTCATGTAGACAATTAAAGGACTTCCAAGAGAAAGGTAAGACATTTCCGCATAGCATAAAACCGTCACAAACTTGGTACAATTAAACTTACCAAGAATATTTGGGATGTAAAGATACACAGATGTTCTCTTCGCAGTTGCTGTGTAAGCCATAATAGCTTCTTCCAAACAATTACGTTCTAAAAGAATCTGATCTCCTACCTACCTAGGAACTTCCAACAATCGTCCATGTTAAAAACAAATAGCAAAGAAAATAAGAAAAATGAAATAAATAAACTTGACATTCTACACTAGAAACTACTGGAATAATATAAATAAATACATCAAGCAGATTTACAAAATCATTTGATATACCAAGGGAAATATGCTAGTAAACAACACAAATTTAAAAAAATATATATCAAAAACATAGTCAACATGTCAAAATAATGTATTACATGGCAATTTACATACATAAACTCATAGATACCCAGCATTTAACTCAGTGAGTTAATGAATTATCCATAATGTAATAACAAAGTTCAAGCAGAATTTAAGTTTCATTTAGCCTATACATGTAGAAACAAGAGGTACAAGAAAACAGAAGACAGAATGCCCAATTATGTTGTTATGCTTGATATTGACAATTGGCAACACGTACATAACACATGCTAGACAGAGAAAACTATCATCTAAAATCTTTGTTAAAAAACATAAGCTAAATCGTTCAAGTGACGCCTGATAATTGCAATTCTAAGCATGAATCGACAATGTTAGTGATGAGAATAGATAAAACCTATTCAAACACAAAAGGCAAAAAAGAATATAAAACAAAAATGGCCAACAAATAAAAAACACACAAATAATTGTATGCATGTCCGCTTAACCAATGGGTATGTATCCTTCTCGCCATTGCAGATTTCACTATGTTTGATTGTGAAGAATTACAACCCTAATTGCTCTCATAAAACATAAAGATGTTGTTGGCCCCTTTATAAAAAAAATCTAGGCCAATCCGCGACTTAGCTCATTTATTTTCGTATGACAAAAAATGAACTCCACACCTTAACAGTTAGGACAAGTAATAACTTGGCAAGTGCGTGACAGCAAAGAAACGAGCAGAGCTACCAAAAGAGCAAGAAGAATCGATACAAAAAGAGGTTCTCACAACATAAATAAATGTCAAAACTACCTATGCATCAATAAACCCTAGAACCTACTTTATGCTCTTATCATCACAATGACGGATTCCAGGCAGGAAATAACTCAACTATAACAGATCTCGGTTCGGCGTATTTAACGGGATTTACGCTCGCAAGAACTCTCTCCCGCGGCTCCCGCGTCGTGGAGTAGCTGCGAAAGCCCTTATCTGCCGCAACTACGGTTAAGCATCGCTCTCGTCCGCCGCACCGATTCTTCTTCCCCTGCGATCGGCTGGGCTCCTTCCTCCAGCAGCCGCGTCTTCGTCTGCAGTCGCTGCGAGCAGGGTTTCTCGTCGCACAGGTTAGCCCTTTCCGCGATAAAAACTACAATTGCTTCTGTTTGTTGCTTTGTTTGTAGCAATTAAGCCTTCTCGTTGCATTTTGTTTATTATTATGCATCATGTTTTAAAATCCCCCTAAAGAGACATTCAAACCACTTTTTTTTTGTTTTTTGACATTCATGACACTTTATTACACTTATATTATATATTTAACACTTAAAATTTAAATATTACACTTTTACCATTCAAATACTAATTTAACAATGGAAATACCACTCCATCTCCACCAACCCCTTAGGACGTTTTTTCTTCTCGTTGAAATTCTCTCTTCCCGCGTTCTTTTCTCTCCAGTCCGCACATGATATTTCTGCCATAGATATCTCTTGTGCATCCTACTTCTGGCATACTTAGTTAGTCATGGCTCCCTCTTTCTCATTCTTATATTATCGGCGGAACTCTTACTAAGATTTTAGCTTCTTACATCTCAAGTGGTGAGGTGGAAGCGTGAGCAATTATATTTCTGTTATAATTTAGAAGATGAAAAAATATCTTCAATAATTAAGAACAGCAACTATACAATGTCCCAGTCTTCTGTTATAATACAATACTATCATGTATCTATTGTTCGATTAATAAAGTAAGCGAACAGACCAAAACACTAATTTAACAACGGAAATATCACTCCGTCTCCACTAACCTCTCACGATGTTTTTTCTTCCCATTGAAATTCTCTCTTCCCACGTTCTTTCCTTTGCAATCCACACCTAATCTTTTCGCCATAGTTTTCTCTCGTGCATCCGACTTCTGGTGTAGTTAGCTAGTCATATGAACTCAGCCAGCCATGGCTCCATCTTTTTCATTCTTGTATTATCGACGATCCTCTTAATGAGCCTTTAGCTTCTTACATCCCCAAGTGGTGAAGTGGAAGCATGAACAATTATATTTATGTTATAATTTGGAAGATGAAAAAATATCTTCAATAATTAAGAACAGCAGCTATACGGTATTCCAAATTTTTGTTATAATCCAATAATATAATGTATCTATTGTTCGAGATATTATTCTATGCGAACATCGGACACTTCTCCCATCCGGTTACGCTTAGATATCGAGCTCGGTACCGAGCGCAGTACATTTTTTTGGTGACGTGATGCATTTTCTTATCTCCGGATGCCATCGGACTCCGCACAAAATAATAAATCATATTGTTCAGTTAATCAAGTAAGCAAACATACCTGATGCATCCCATGCCAATTCCATGTCCACGGGAGCAATATCATTCGTTAAGACTTAATAATGATATGTTTAAGTTCATTGGAAGTTTTTATTCTTGAGATTGCAAACTCGGCAATCAGTTGGTTTATGCAGTTATTCTTAAAGCGATATCAAACTGGAAGTTTATGCAGCTATCAATTTGTTTATGCAGTTGATATCAAATTGGAAGTTTTCATTCTTTATACTGCAACTATTCTTAAGAAATGCAACTATCAGTTGGTTTCTTATGTTCTAAATGAAAATTGAAGGGGTGTTTGGTATAGTATTGGATTCAATTTTAGTAGGATTTATTAAATCCTGTAAATCCGAATTTAGTAATTCATATGCTCATAAATCCTGAAAAGTGTTTGGTATGACAAATTGTAAATCAGTTGTTTGGCAACTGATTACAGGACGGGCGTCGTGGGAAGAAGTTTTGCAATTGTAAGTCTCGTTAAATCCTAATAGGAATGGGATTAGGATTTAGACAGATTTATGCTGTAAATCCGTAAATCCTGGATATATGAATTTGTCGGATTTACATCGGTGTGGATTGCGTTTGACTGGATTTATGCTAAATCCTACTAAATCCGATACCAAACAACCTTGAAAACTAAACTCAAAGGATTCTCAGTTGGTTTATATTATTGTGCCCTCATATTATTCACAAAATACAAAAAGAATTAACACGTTTTATTTTTATTTTATTTTTTTCATTCCACATATTTAGAGAACTACAACAAACTTTCATCAAGCTCAACACACCAAACTTTCAACAAACTACAACATATTTTGAAAGTTTAAGCTATGCTTACCTACCGTTTTACTTCTAAACAGAAAACGCCACTTATAAATTACTCTTGTTTAGGAAGATACAAGAGAAACTATATCTTTCACCGAAAAAAGTGACATGGCAAAGTGATCGACAACAAGAAAAGGAAAGGAAATACACCTAAATCACATGAATGACAGCTTGCCAGAGGAGCAGATCTTAGCCTTAGTTCACCGTGCTTTTCATTACAGATATCTCATCTGGTCATAAATAAAAAATAAAAAAAAACAAAAAAACAAAGAGGGGAGTTCACGGGAAGAGCGGGTAAGCAGTTCACGTGGCTAGGGATTGTTGCAGGAAGCAACGCCGTGAGGGTGGTGGAGACGGAGTGTTATTTATGTTTTTAAATTAGTATTTGGGTGGTAGAAATGTAATCTTTAAGTTTTGGCTATTAAATATTTAATATAGGTGTAATAAAGTTGCATATGTAAATCCCTCAATATAAAAATAGTCCAGCAATCATAAAAAAATGCACCTTGTGCCTTTTATTCCTTTCATTTTGGTTAAAACCCTGCAAGGCTAAAACTACCCTTAGTGGGTGATTGAATCTGGTGCTTCCAATCATTAACCGCAGATGCCTCAAATCTTCAACACTCACTTTCCGATCATGGCTCTGACAACATTTCCATCTCCAACGACATTTCACTTCCGATCCATCACAATGGTCATGATCTCTTACCTCTTTCTGACTCCAATAGTAAGCTTCACTTGCATAATCTTCTCCATGTTCCATCTCTTTCTCACAACTTACTCTCAATATGTAAGCTCATGTATGACATTTAGTTTTTGGTTTCTTTTGATTTCTCCGTCTTCATTACCAAGGATCTCATCATTCTTCTTTGTGGTCGTAGTCGTGACGACCTATACTTAGTCTCAGCTCTTCGATCCTCTCTACCTCTACGTTTCACAGCACCCTTTCATCAGCATCCTTATGGCATGCTCATATCGGCCACCCTCATCAACATGTCATGAGCATCATCGCAAAATTGTACATGTCCCTATGTACCTCTTCTTCTTCAAGTCTTTGTTAGTCTTATAAAGTGGCTAAGAGCCACAAACTGTCGATTCCTACTAGTACTTCTCATGTTCCTTCTTCTTTTGCTTTAATACATTGAGAAGTTTGGGGTTCGTCCTCGATCTCTTCTATTAACGGCTATCATTATTTTGTAACCTTTATAGATGATTACATCACATTATGTTGGCAGTTTCTAATGCATATCAAAGTAGAAACATTCTCCAAGTTTTAACAATTTTTACATTAATTGATACTCAATTTAACCGTAAAATTAAAACACTTCGCTATAATGGGGGAGGTGAACACACCATCTCTACCTCCCAACAAATTCTTGTCCACCGTGGCATACTTCACCAACTAAGTTGTCCCTCCACTGCAGAACAGAACGGTATGGCCGAATGTAAAAATTGCCACCTACTTGAGGCCACACGTACCATTCTCCATGCCGCCAATCTTCTACAACAATTCTAGGCTGAGGTCATTCCTACCTCGAATTAACTCATTAACAAAGTTCCTACCATCGCTCATCATCTTCAAAACTCATTCCACATATTGTATCATCAACCTCCCTCTCACACTCATTTGTGAACATTTATCTATCTTTGATTTCCTCATCTCATACATCTCACACCCAATAACTCACCCCTCGATCTCGCACCAATATATTTCTCAATTACTCCACTTCCCATAAAGATTATCATTGTTTTGATCCACAAACTAAAACCATTCATACATCTCATCATGTCGCCTTAAATGAGCATACATTTCTTTCCACTCGACCTTCCCAATTTCAACCACCTCACCAACAACGTCATTTCAATCTTCCATGTTACTTATTCCCTATTCTATCACTTCACAATCAACACCACCCACTGTCTCTTCCCACGCTGCTCCTCATTCCACTCAGCTTCCCACAAGCTCTCCCAATATTGTTCCACAGCTCACCCAATCTACCACAAGTTCTCCCTCCATATTTTTCTCTCCACCACCCAAACTGATCCCACATCTCTAAGAATCTCCTTAACCATCACCTCTCTCTCTCCCATCTCATCCCATGCAAACCCATCTCAAAATTGATCATCTCAAACCCAAGACGATCTTCAATCTCTTAGCCACATCCCAACCTGTTTCTACACCCACCTGCTACACAGAAGCAACCAAATGCAAACACTGGCGCTCAACTATATCTTCTAAGTTTCTTGCATTATAGAAAAAGGGAATGTAGTCTTTAGTTCCTACTCTTACAAACAGATATATGCTTGGATGTAGCCGGACGTACAAGCCTTTGAAACAATGGTCACATTGATCACTATAATGCTCGACTGGTTGTACAGGGGGGTTCAATCAAGAACATGAAATCTATTATCATGAGACCTTCAATCCAATTGAGAAAATCCCCACAATCAAAATTCTGCTTATAATTGCCCTTACTCGCAACTGGATCGTCACCCAATTAGACCTCTCCAGTGCTTTTCTTCATGATGGGCTTCAAGAAGACATCTACATGCGACAACCTCTGGACATCATTGATATTCAACATCTGCACCATGTTTGCAAGCTTTTCCATGCGACAACCTCTGAACTTCATTGATGCTCAACATTTGCACCATGTTTGCAAGCTTTGCCAAGCGATCTACAGATTCAAGAAGGCTCCTCAATAGTGGTTCCACAAATTCACCTCACTTGCTTCTCTAGTTTGGCTTTATCTTCAGCAAATCAAATCCCTCATTTCTCATATATTCTCATAACAATATCCACATATACTTACTAATTTATGTGGATGACATGCTCATCACAAGTAGTCATTCATCTACCATTCGACAACTCCTCTCCAACCTAGACAAGTTCTTTTCCCTTAAAGAACTGAGCTTCGTTTCTATGTTCCTCGGTGTCAACATAAGCACACCTCTCACGGCAACATCCTCAACCAAACACATTATGCTTGTGACATCCTCAAAGCATCCAGCTTCGACAATTGCAAACCTGCACTCATGCCCATGTCTACTAAACCTTCCCATTGCCAGAACGCTGATCAACCTTTCGACAAGCTGAGTATATACCATCGGCTTGGCCGATCTCTGTAGTATCTAACGATTATGCGACCGGATATAAGCTTTGCTACCAATCAGATATGCCAGCATATGCACAATCCGACCAATGGCCACTATCAATCTCTTAAGCGTCTTCTATGGTATCTTTAAGGTATCATTCACTATGTGCTCCCTCTTGTTCGTATCGACCTTTAGCTACACACTTATGCCGACGCAGATTGGGTATCATTCACTGCATCATCAATTTGAGAGGGGCTATTAACACATACAAGCTCATGGTTCAATGGACAATAGCTCTCCATTACATAGCATTTAGTGACTAACCATATGCAATCACATGTTCTCTAACAAACTGTCCTTTACTATTTTATATATACACAAACATTATGTTATAACTTTGTAATATTCTCACTTTATTATTCTTTTTTTTTTTTATCGTTTTATTATTCTGCTCTTTTTTTTGGGGGAAAATATTATGCTCTTATCTTTTTCTTACTCTGTAGTGTGATGCTTTTCACTGAGATTCATCAGAATTAACTACACCTTTACTTCTTTCTGGTCAAACACACCGTCCAATGAGACTAAGGCTTTATTTGGGACGGCTTTTTTATTGCTTTCTAAAACGGAGTTTTAGTACAAAAAAAAAAGTTCTAAAACTTCGTTTTAAAAATCAGTAAAAAAGCAGTCGAAAAGGAAGCCTAAGGGGCTGTTTAGTATCAGATTTATCGTGGGATTTAAGTCGGATTTTAGCTAAATCCAGCCAAATGGTTCTTGTGCACGCGTTAAATCCCGGGATTCCGTAAATCCCGAATTTACGGATTTACGGCTTAAATCCCAGATTTACTAAATCCCTCGGTTCGGTGGATTTAACGAGATTTAGCATTAGAAGCGCGTGAAAGGGAGAAAGTTAACTTCACAGCGAACGAGCTCCTGTTCTTGCTTCCGATCAAAATGTCGTAACTTCCGATCCGACAAGAAGGGAAAGTCGTCGAAGGAGCGAAGTCGAACAGCCACGAAGGAACAGAAGTAGTGACGCGCGCAATCTGTACACCTCCTGCGAATCAACGAAGCCGAAGGAGCGAAGTCGAACAGCCACGAAGGAACCGAAGTAGCGACGCTCGCAATCTGTACACCTCCTGCAAATCAACGAAGTCGAAGGAGCGAAGTCGAATAACCACGAAGGAATCGAAGTAGCGACACGCGCAATCTGTACACCTCCTGCGAATTAACGAAGCCGAACAGAAAAGAAAAGATGAAATACAAACCCTAGACGCCTAAAAGTTATTATCGATTAACTTAATTTATATAATTTTAAAAAATAATAATTAAGTTATTTAATTAAATAATTAATAGTAGAACTAGTACATAAATTAATTATCTAATTTAACTTAATTGATTAATTAATGATATAATTAATAATTAAATATTAATATAATTAGCTTATTTAATATTTAAACTCTCATTTTGGTCCATGTTAGTTTGTAATTAACTTTGTATTGAATATTCGGTCATTTTATATGACCTAAAATTGGTTTTATTATGTTTTATGCAATGATCTTAATTTCATAAATATCTCCTTTAAAATTAAACGCCTCAAAGTTATTATCGATTAACTTAATTTATATAATTTAAATAAATAATAATTAAGTTAATTAATTAAATAATTAATAGTAGAATTAGTGCATAAATTAATTATCTAATTTAACTTCATTGATTAATTAATGATATAATTAGTAATTAAATTTTAATATAATTAGCTTTTTAATATTTCAACTCTCATTTTGGTCCATGTTAGTTTGTAATTAACTTTTTATTGAATTTTTAGTCATTTTATATGACCTAAAATAGATTTTATTATGTTTTATGCCATGATCTTAATTTCATAAATCTCCTTTAAACTTAAATCCCTAACCGTCATAAATCCTGATATATTTTACCAAACAGTTTCACAGGATTTACAAGATTTAACATTTAATATAACAAACAATTTTTAGGATTTAACACATTTCGGATTTACTAAATCCGGATTTACAGAATTTATTAAATCCCATTAAAGTTAAATCCCACTTGTTGCCAAACAGCCCCTAAATCTCAACGAAGCTCGAACCCCGGACTTTCCCCTCTTCCTCTTATTAACCACTTCCCCCAACCTGCTAGTACTGAGAGGCCTCCTTTGTCTTTCAGTCGTTCTCTACCTCGTTTGCTCTCCTTTTGTGATCTCAGATTTTGTTGACCTTACTCTCTCTTCTCTGAATCTAAAGAAGAGAAGATGCCGGCTTCAAAGACGTTCTCTTTCTCTGAGATCTCAACCCACACATCCAAGGATGATTGCTGGCTGATAATCCACGGCAAGGTCTGATCCTTTCTCTGCATCTGCAAAATATCCTTTCCCCCCTCTTTAGCAATATTACCTTGGTATTCTCACGATTATCTCTTTATTTTTGCTAAAAAGCTTGGACTTTCGTACCAAAAATCATTTCTTTATGATATTTTAAGGTTTATAATGTCACCGATTTCTTAGAAGATCATCCAGGAGGTGATGATGTTATTCTTAAGGCCGCAGGTGCATTCCTTCACTTCCTCTTTACCCCCTTCTACCTTCTGCGGTCACTATTTCAAGCTTTATTTGATTTTCAAATTGATTTTTTTTTACTCTTCGAACAATTTCAGTTAAGAATATTTTAGATGTTAGCTTCACTGATTCTGAAATCATTATCTAATTGCTTTTCTAAGCTAACGGTGATGCCACCCAGTCATTTGAGGATGTGGGTCACAGTTCCACTGCAACAAGTATGATGGAAGGATTCCTGATTGGTTCCATTCATGTCGACGAGCTCCCAACGGAAGACGAGGCTAGAGCGACAGATCCATTTTTTGCTAATAAGCCTCAGGAGATGAAACAGGCTACTTCTTCCACCAGTTTCATGGATATTCTCCTTCCTTTGCTTATCTTGGCCTTAGCCTTCGCTGCTTGGTATTACCTAGCATACATTAATGTCAATGCTTGAATGAATCATCTATCTTACTGTGTTTGTTTTATAATTAATGGATTGTTCCACTTGTTCTGTTTTAAGAATTGTGTCAGTCCTACTTGTAAAAGGTGAATCCTTCATGAATTGAAGATTTGTATATCTTTTATATTGGAGTTTGAATTTGAATGTGCAATAATTTCAATAAAATATTTCAGTTATTACTTTGTTATGTTCAATTATATGGAGTTTTGACTACCAAGTAAAATGTATTGAGTTTGAAGCATACTTATGTGATGTCATTGTGAGTTTGTCTTAATTAACTCAAAAGTAAAAAAAAAAAAAAAATCTATGGAGCTCAATTTTATAATAACATATTATTCATGTTTTTATCGAGCGGTTTTAATCGAACCCGAATCGAGCTTGTTCATGAACATCAAATGATCTTGTTCGCGAACATAAACGAGCTGAACGCATTAGTGTTCAAGCTTGTTTATTTAAGAATCGAGTATTTAAAATATTGTTCAAGTTTGTTTGTTAGTTAATTAAACGATCACGAACGAGCTTTAATTGAACCGAACAACGAGTAGTTCGTCGAACGTTTGGTTCGCATGCATCCCTAAGCTCAATGATGTGCAAAAATGGCTTTAATATAGTTTTCATTATTTGCAGTAAATGCTTGAGGATTCTTGTATGTTTGGTGTCTTGAACATGCCATTGGTGTTGGTGTGAGGTAATTGGATTGCTTTTTTTTTTGTTCATTGCAGTGTGTAGGTGGATGGTTTGGTGGAATAGAAAGGTGTTGCATATCATATAAATGACATAAAGGCTTCCCTTCTAATTGGCCTTGTCCTTTTGTTCTCAAGTCATTTGTTTGAATGCGCAATTTGCTGAAATGAACGTCAAATCTGGCCAACTTGCAAGGGCCCACACATTGATAGGGTAGTATTGTTACAAATATATCTTATCAATGTTATTTTTTTAATTATATTATATGTTGAATGCACCCCACAAGAGTGCAATATAAAATTTTTTATTATACAACGATTAATAATATTTATAAAATTTTATAAAATTGTTGTGAAAATAAAATTTTTAATATTACTGTACTATATATATATATATAGTATTCGCGGCGGTACAGAAATATATAATTTAACGTTCTAGCATTGTACAAAGATCCAGCACACAAGCAGATAACAGAGAGGGTGTAGCGTTCATAAGAGACCAGATTTTTTACGTGGAAACCCTTGAAAATGGGGAAAAACCATGGGGCCTGGCCCAGTTTGAATGAACCCACTAGTATTTGCAGTTGATTACAAATAAGGCCATTTCTTAGGAAAAGGCCTTGGTTTGATGTCACAAACGTACATCATACAAAGCACATTACATGGTGGGAGTTACATAGACATGTTTGTTTGGTCGGCAGGACCATAGTCGATAGGATTGAGGTCGAAAAGACCGTAGTTTGCAGGAGACCAGGGTCAAAAAGATCATTGTCCGATGATGTAGGTCAGAAGGACTATAATATGCAGGAGACCGAGGTTAGAAAAATCGTTGTAGTAAGGTGGTACTCTGGTAAAATTATGGGCATCAGGTGGTGTCCTGATAGAAGTTTGAGCCTCAGGTGATGGTCCAACAGAAGTGTAATATCTCGTTCCCTTACTGTTCCTCTCTGAATTGGATTTCCCTCCCAGAATCGGCCAGGACGAAGTTGAGATCGTCCAGGCCGATCAGTGCATGGAAAACAGCTGATTTCTGGAGTGTTTTCTGGATGATTTCTGGACAGGATCGTCCGGGCCGATCGTGAGATCGTCCAGGCCGATCTGTACTGTAGAAATTATCGGCCAGACAATAGCCCTGGGTGAGGTCTAGGACGATCTGGATTTGCTCGGATCGTCCCGGGACGATGTGAATATCGGCCTGGCCGATCAGTTCACAGATATAAGAAAATCAGCTCGTTTTGAGGAGAGAGAAAATCATTTTATAAAAACGAAAATATCTGAGGAGAGAGAAAGAGAAAGGGAAAAAGAGAAAAGCTGGTTTTCGGAGACCGCGGAGCGCTTTTCGTCCGACGCTGCTGTTGGGAAAAGTGAAGATCTCGTGGTAAGGACTCCGAATCCTGTTTCTGTTTTCAAAGATGTTGTGTTTTGACCGAGTTGAGATCTGTTTTGTGTTTTCGTAGTCGACTTTTCGACATGATTTTGATTTGACACAACTTTCACCGCACAACTTTTAGAGTGTTATAGATATGATTATTCTACACGATTTGACTGTATTCTACGAATTTTCTTCCGGTTGGAATTGGTTCTACGTGATTTTAATCGAATAGAAAATTATCAGGATGTTTTCTGACTTGGTTTCTATAGAATAAAAGTCTTGCATTGATGTTATAGATATTCTATTGTAATTTGGTAGAATTTGGAAATCGTGTCTTTTTGCAGGATTTTTGTGTAAATTTGACCGACTGCCGTTACGCTGCCCGATTTTCGTAGGATTTCTGATTTGTCTGAAATTGATAGATTGAATTGATATGTGTATGACTATTGATATGATTGTTCTAGATTTCTTTAATATTGCTTATTGCATCGATTATTGCATTGACTATTGATTGGATTGATTGATTGTTACTGAAAGACAAGTGGGAACCTGGTTGAACGTTGGTGAAGATAGACTTGACCTGTACAGGATGGTGGGCCGACGGGCTTTCCTTTAAACCATTGATCATTGATATAACGATTGGGAGTTATAAGGAGTTTATATGCCGATGGGCGGCCGACGGGCAAAAAGAGTGACGACTCTTATTGATAGACCAACGTACGGACTACAACAGCAACGGATTCTACAACAGCACTATTGATAATAGCCAGTTAACCTGGTTGATCATGACTAGTGTTTGTGCTTGTCGAGTAAGACCATTGTATGGAATTGTATGATCTTGCATCGTATGGATTTCCTGATATGCATTGATTTATTGATTTCCGATTGATGAATTGATTTGATGGATTTATCGAATTGATTTCTTATCGTACGGATTCATTGATTTCTTTGATAATCGTCGAGCATTGATACTATTGACCATTGATTATTGTTATGGACATAGATATTGTATAGATTCATTGATGATTGATCGCTGAGCATTGATATGGACATTGATAGATATAGATACTGCATTGATAGCATGGACATGGACATCGTATAGATTCATTGTATTGCCGCCTAGATTTTATAGACTCGCTGTTGCTATTGTTCTACACCGTATTGACTGTTTTATAGATTCCTTGTCTCGTATCGCTTTTCTCATTTGACTTCATTGATTAGATCGTACTGATTTGACCGTATTGATTTGATTGACGGATATTGATTGATTGCATTGATTTATCGAATTGCCTGCCGCTGCATTGACTGGTTTTATTGACTATGGATTTCCACTGCATAGAATTGATGATCATTGATTCATTGATTTCCGCTGCATAGACTCATTGACCATTGACTGATTCAGATTGATAGATTGACATGCATATTGATAGCATCGCCTTGCTTTGATTTCAGTTGTAGGCTTTGGTGACCTGCTGGGCTTGTCACGACCCGACCCGAGACGAGACGGATCCCGCCCGCGCCGGATCGCGACGGGGAATAGCTAACCAGGATCTGGCTTTGGATTAGGTTACTGAACTGATCTTCCAAATTCTTAACTCAACAGAAGCACACAGAACAACAGAGCTACTAAAAACATCAAATGCAGCGGAACAAAACATCTATCTTTTCATTTCCTCAAAATAATCATCTACAGAACAGTACAAGGCTTTCAACAGAAAGAAAGACAGAACAGGAAAGCCATGACTGTACAAAAATCAAAAGTACAAAAGTACCTAATCTGATCAGACTCCGAAATCTAATCCTGGACCTCCTTGCCCTTCCCAGAACCTGAAAACCACCAGAAAGCAAGGGTGAGCTCAACAGCTCAGCAAAGCAACAAACCACCAATCTAAATCCTCAGAAAACAAAACCAAACTTATCAGACAGAAATCAGATCAGAAGTCGGAACAGAATCGGAAATCAAAACTTACGGACAGATATCAAATCACATCAGAGTCGTACAGATCGTATCAGAACAGAACAAATCAACAGAGTCAGAAACAGAAATCAGAATCGTACGGATCATATCATATCATAATCACGAAATTACAGAACAGAACAGATACAGAAAATAGTACAGATACATATAGCTAAATGCCCTGACACTGACGGAATCTCTACGGATTCCGGCCCCTTATGCCTCCCTTCCCAGACACTGACTGAATCTCATAGGATTCAGGCCCCTTATGTCTCCCTTTGTGCTCACGGCACCAAAACAGATGTGCTTATAGCACCAAAACAGAATTCATCGGATCCGGAACAGAACAGATATCAGATTTCAGATTGAGCTCATTTCAGATTTCCCGTTTCACTAACTGAATCTCATAGGATCCAGGCCCCTTATAACTCCCTTTTTATAGCTTATACACATAGCATTTCAATTCAGAAGAAATCCGGACAATTCAGAAATTACCCAAAAATCGGGCAGCACAACGGCAGTATACGGAATTTACACAAAAATTCCTGCAAAGAAAATTTACCGAATTCGCACAGACTACAGATATCAACATTTCAGAACTTTTATTCTACTGCACAGATAAATTCCAATTTCACAGAAAAATCCGGTCGACTAAAAACACAGTCGAAACAAAAATACCCGGACGAAAATCTTCAGAAAATAACCAAAATGTGCACACTCGGCACGTCAACAATATACAGAAAGTTACGCGGTAAAAACTGAACCGATCAAAAGATACGGACGAAATTCGCTAACGGAAACAAAACCCGGACAGAATATACCGCCAAACACGACGGAACTGAAAATTGAGAAAGGTAGAATGTGCCTTACCTCGAGCACAGCAAAATCCTCAACAGTCACTTCGATCGAAAACGGCTCCGCGTCGTCCGAAAATCCACTTTTCTCCAAAATCCCACGACTTTCTCTCTCCTCAGATATTTATTTTTAATTTTCTGATTTTTCTCTCTCTTCAAAACGACTGAAATCAGCCTTATACTACACAGATCGGCCTGGCCGATCGCAGCATCGTCCCGGGACGATCTGACCAAAAAGATCGGCCTGGTCTCCCTTCAGGGCTATTGCAGGGACGATATTTTCTACAGTGCCGATCGGCCTGGCCGATGTCTCCAATCGGCCTGGCCGATGCATGCAGAAAATCACCTGGAGCAAATCTGGGCAAAATCTGGAGCTGAATTTTCACTGATCGTCCCAGGACGATCCCAGATCGTCCTGGACGATCCTGGAGCAGATCTTGATATTACAATCTCCCCAACTCAGAAAAATGTCGTCCTCGACATTATCCAGTCCAAACTCAGTCAAAACAAGTACGGGTACGACCGTCTCATATCAGACTCCTTCTCCCAAGTTGCTTCCCGTGCAGTCCGGTGCTTCCACTGGACTTTAACCATCGGAATCTCTTTATTTCTTAACTTTCGGACGTCGTACGCCAAAATAAGCTCTGGCTCTTCCTTGTACGCCAGATTCTCCTGAATCTCCACCTCATCAGCTGACAACTTCTTCCCAGAGTCTGAAACCCACTTCCTCAGAGTGGATACGTGAAACACATTATGCACATCAGGCATAGATTCAGAAAGCAATAACTTGTAAGCAGCTTTTCCAATTCTTTCCAAAACTTCAAAAGGTCCAACATACCTTGGACTAAGCTTGCTTACCTGACCAAATCTGCTCACACCTTTCATCGGGCTGACTTTGACATACACAAAGTCACCGACCTGAAATTCAACAAATCTGTGCTTCTGATTGTAATACTTCTGCTGACGATCTTGAGCGGCTTTCAATCTTTCTCTTATCAAATTGATCTTCTGAGCAGTTTCATCAGCAAAAGTAGCCCCCAAAGCCTGCCTATCTCCGAAGGAGGTCGGAGTCAAAGGAGTACGACACTTCCTGCCATACAAAGCCTCGTACGGTGCCATACCGATACTGGACTGAAAACTGTTGTTATAGGCAAACTCAATCAACGGAATATGATCTTCCCAGCTTCCGCTAAAGTCCAGAACACAAAGTCTCAACAGATCTTCCAGTACCTGAATCGTCCTCTCAGACTGTCCGTCGGTCTGAGGATGAAAGGCTGTACTGAAATGCAGTTTCGTACCCAAGCCTTGCTGAATGCCTTTCCAAAGTCTGGAAGTAAAACGTCCATCTCGATCAGATACGATCACACGAGGCACACCGTGCAATCTGACTATCTCCTTCACATAAATCTGTGCCAAGCGATCAACTGAATCCGTCTGTCTGATCGGAAGAAAATGGGCTGACTTGGTCAATCGATCTACAACCACCCAAATGGCATCATGTCCTTGTCTAGATCGAGGAAAACCCATCGCAAAATCCATCGTTACCTCCTCCCATTTCCACTCAGGGATAGGCAACGACTGCAACAGTCCACCTGGTCGCTGATGCTCTGCCTTCACCAACTGACAGGCTTCGCATCTCGACACAAACTCTGCCACATCCTTCTTCATCCCAGGCCACCAAAACAAAAGCTTCATATCAGCGTACATCTTACCACTGCCTGGATGAACAGTGTAGCCAGAATGATGAGATTCGTACAGAATCTCCTGCCTCAAGTCTCCAGACACAGGTACCCACAACCTGTTCTTACAGAAAATAGCACCAGAATCAGAAATTCGAAGTTCAGGAGTCTTACCAGATCCAATCTGAGCTATCAACTTCGAATAATCAGAATCTGACTTCTGGGCTTCTTGAATCCGTGCTTCCAAAGAAGACTGAATACTCATCTGAGCCAACTCCAAATCACTGGAGGAAACCACCTCCAACTGCAATCTCTCCAAATCACGAATCAGAAAGTCATCACAGGTAAGCTGAATACCTGAGAATCCAGAAGACTTCCTGCTCAGAGCGTCCGCTACCACATTCGCCTTCCCAGGCTGATACTGAATAGTCAAATCGTAGTCCTTGATCAACTCGAGCCACCTCCTCTGTCTCAGATTCAGATCCTTCTGAGTAAAAATGTACTTCAGGCTCTTATGATCAGTAAAGATCTCACATCTGACGCCATACAGGTAATGACGCCAAATCTTCAAAGCAAAAACTACTGCAGCTAACTCCAGATCATGCGTCGGGTAATTCTTCTCATGTGGCTTTAACTGTCTCGAAGCATAAGCAATTACCTGACCATGCTGCATCAGAACACAACCCAATCCTTTCAGTGAAGCATCACTGAACACCTGAAAACCCTCCGTACCTGACGGAAGTGCCAACACTGGAGCTGAAGTCAAACAATCCTTCAATCTCTGAAAACTAGCTTCACACTCCGGTGTCCAAACAAAAGGTACTGACTTCTGAGTCAGTCTCGTCAGAGGAGTCGAAATCTGTGAAAATCCTTTCACAAACTTCCTATAATACCCGGCCATGCCCAAGAAACTACGTACCTCAAATACCGTAGTCGGCCTTGGCCAATCAGCAACAGCCTGAATCTTCTGGGGATCTACCGAAATGCCTTCTCCGCTAACCACATGCCCCAGAAATGAAATGCTCTTCAGCCAGAATTCACACTTGGAGAACTTGGCATACAACTGATGCCTCCTCAAAGTCTCCAACACAATCCTCAAATGTCTGGCATGCTCATCCTCAGATGCAGAATATACCAGAATATCGTCAATGAAGACGATCACAAACTGATCCAAATACTCCCTGAATACTCGGTTCATCAGATCCATGAAAATCGCAGGCGCATTGGTTACCCCAAAAGGCATAACCAAAAACTCGAAGTGCCCGTACCGAGTACTGAAAGCAGTCTTCACCACATCAGCTTCCTTCACCTTCACCTGATAATATCCGGATCTCAAATCAATCTTCGAAAATACCGAAGATCCGGAAAGCTGATCAAACAAGTCGTCAATCCGAGGCAAAGGGTACTTGTTCTTGATCGTGACCTTGTTCAAATCTCTGTAATCAATACACATACGGAGTGTACCGTCCTTCTTCTTCACAAATAGAACAGGTGCTCCCCAGGGCGAAACACTAGGACGTACAAACCCTCTGTCAACCAACTCCTGAAGCTGAACTTTCAACTCAGAAAGTTCTTTCGGTGCCATCCTGTACGGAGCTTTCGATATCGGAGCGGTACCCGGAAAAACATCGATAGAGAACTCCACATCTCTATCCGGAGGTAAACCAACCAACTCCTCAGGAAAAACATCAGCAAACTCCCGTACCACAGGGATCTCAGAAACAGAACCAACTTCTAGGTTCAGATCCCGCACCGAAGCCAAAAATACTGGGCATCCTTTCTTCCACATCCTGCTCACCTCCAACGCAGAAACCAGACTGGAGAGAACACCTCGTAATCCCTGAAATACAACTCTCTCTCCAGCCACAAGCAAACTCACTTGCTTCTTCAGACAGTCAATCTGGGCCTCATACTGACTCAGCCAATCCATGCCCAGAATCACATCATACGAAGAAATCGGCAATCGAATCAAACTCGATTTCCACTTCTTGCCAGAAATCTCAATCTCACACAAACAAAACTGTCGAGCAACCAATGGATTCCCAGCCGGTAAAATCACAGACAAAGAAACCGGTAAAACCATCGAATCCAAATGTAAAATCTCAAAACAATGCTCGGACAGAAAAGAATGACTCGCTCCAGAGTCAAACAAAACACGACAGGGCTGATCAGAAATATAAACCGTACCTGTCACAACATCCGGAGCATCACGAGCCTCCTGCTGACTCAGACTGTAAACTCGTGGCTGAACTGGAGCAGGAGCTGAAGCAACAGAACTACTCTGCTCCCTCTGAATCGTAGGTGGTCTCCGTGGTGCAGAACTAGAACCACCACCTCTACCAGCAAATCCCTCAGGGCGTGGAGGAACAGTCCTCGGTCTTCCTGCTGCTGAACCAACAGGTCTGACAAAGCTCTCAGATCGCTGCTCATATCCCATCTGTGGACATTCTGCAATCCTATGTCCCGGCTGACCACATCTGAAACAAAGACCAGCTATCCTGTAGCACTGGCCATGGTGTCGTCGTCCACAACTCTGGCACACAGGTGCCGTACTGACAGATCCAGAACTAGTCGTACTGGTAGCAGTACCAGACGATCCTCCGCTCTTCCTGGAATCTCCAGATCCAGATCCAGGAACAAATCTCCTCTTCCCAGAGGAACCACTGCCAGATGTATCTCCTCCAAACCTCTTCCTACTCGCAGTCCACCGCTGCTGAGTAGCCGTCATGTCATTCTCAATCAGACGAGCTCGCTCTACAAGCTCAGAGAAATCAGTAATCCGGAACGGTATCAGGGGCTGCCTCAAAGTGTCTCGTAAGCCTCTCAGAAATCTGTAGCACCTCTCAGCAGACGTGCTAACCAGCTGCGGAGCGTACCTGGCTAATGCAGTAAACTCAGCCTCGTACTGCATCACCGTCTTGCTCCCCTGAACAAGCCTCAGAAAACTCTCCTGCATCTGCTGTCGTGCAGAAGGGGGAACAAACCAGTCTCGAAATACTTCGGTGAACTCCTCCCAAGTAATCAAAGAGTTCAGTCTGCCCTGAAATCTGGCTGCTTGCTGGCCATCCCACCAGTGTTCAGCCTCTCCGTCCAACAGAAAAACAGCTAACGGAACTTTCCTGTCTGCAGGACACTGCATCCCGTCAAAAGTCTTCTCCAATCTCCTCAGCCACTCCTCGGCTGCTCTGGGCTCAACAGCGCCCTCAAACCTCGGAGGTTTCAACCTCAGAAATAACTGCAAATGTCGATCAATGTCCTCAGATCTAACAGTCGAAGCTCTGCTCTGAGTCTCGCTCATCATCTGAGCAACAAGTGAAGCAAACTGTGAAAGCGTATCAGCACCGACCACTGGGGCTGTACTCCCCACTGGTGCTGCCTGATCGTCACTCTGACCGTCTGTCATGTCTGGGTCTGGCTGATCCATACAGAAAAATCCAGAAAATCCGGAAAACTATCACAAAACAACACAAAATAACACAATAAAAAGCCAAACGACCCAAAACTACCTCCCAGACAGACTCACTGATCACTTCCTAAAGCTCTGTTTTACAATCCAACCTGTTTCCAAAACCAGTGCTCTGATACCAAAAAAAAAGCTTGTCACGACCCGACCCGAGACGAGACGGATCCCGCCCGCGCCGGATCGCGACGGGGAATAGCTAACCAGGATCTGGCTTTGGATTAGGTTACTGAACTGATCTTCCAAATTCTTAACTCAACAGAAGCACACAGAACAACAGAGCTACTAAAAACATCAAATGCAGCGGAACAAAACATCTATCTTTTCATTTCCTCAAAATAATCATCTACAGAACAGTACAAGGCTTTCAACAGAAAGAAAGACAGAACAGGAAAGCCATGACTGTACAAAAATCAAAAGTACAAAAGTACCTAATCTGATCAGACTCCGAAATCTAATCCTGGACCTCCTTGCCCTTCCCAGAACCTGAAAACCACCAGAAAGCAAGGGTGAGCTCAACAGCTCAGCAAAGCAACAAACCACCAATCTAAATCCTCAGAAAACAAAACCAAACTTATCAGACAGAAATCAGATCAGAAGTCGGAACAGAATCGGAAATCAAAACTTACGGACAGATATCAAATCACATCAGAGTCGTACAGATCGTATCAGAACAGAACAAATCAACAGAGTCAGAAACAGAAATCAGAATCGTACGGATCATATCATATCATAATCACGAAATTACAGAACAGAACAGATACAGAAAATAGTACAGATACATATAGCTAAATGCCCTGACACTGACGGAATCTCTACGGATTCCGGCCCCTTATGCCTCCCTTCCCAGACACTGACTGAATCTCATAGGATTCAGGCCCCTTATGTCTCCCTTTGTGCTCACGGCACCAAAACAGATGTGCTTATAGCACCAAAACAGAATTCATCGGATCCGGAACAGAACAGATATCAGATTTCAGATTGAGCTCATTTCAGATTTCCCGTTTCACTAACTGAATCTCATAGGATCCAGGCCCCTTATAACTCCCTTTTTATAGCTTATACACATAGCATTTCAATTCAGAAGAAATCCGGACAATTCAGAAATTACCCAAAAATCGGGCAGCACAACGGCAGTATACGGAATTTACACAAAAATTCCTGCAAAGAAAATTTACCGAATTCGCACAGACTACAGATATCAACATTTCAGAACTTTTATTCTACTGCACAGATAAATTCCAATTTCACAGAAAAATCCGGTCGACTAAAAACACAGTCGAAACAAAAATACCCGGACGAAAATCTTCAGAAAATAACCAAAATGTGCACACTCGGCACGTCAACAATATACAGAAAGTTACGCGGTAAAAACTGAACCGATCAAAAGATACGGACGAAATTCGCTAACGGAAACAAAACCCGGACAGAATATACCGCCAAACACGACGGAACTGAAAATTGAGAAAGGTAGAATGTGCCTTACCTCGAGCACAGCAAAATCCTCAACAGTCACTTCGATCGAAAACGGCTCCGCGTCGTCCGAAAATCCACTTTTCTCCAAAATCCCACGACTTTCTCTCTCCTCAGATATTTATTTTTAATTTTCTGATTTTTCTCTCTCTTCAAAACGACTGAAATCAGCCTTATACTACACAGATCGGCCTGGCCGATCGCAGCATCGTCCCGGGACGATCTGACCAAAAAGATCGGCCTGGTCTCCCTTCAGGGCTATTGCAGGGACGATATTTTCTACAGTGCCGATCGGCCTGGCCGATGTCTCCAATCGGCCTGGCCGATGCATGCAGAAAATCACCTGGAGCAAATCTGGGCAAAATCTGGAGCTGAATTTTCACTGATCGTCCCAGGACGATCCCAGATCGTCCTGGACGATCCTGGAGCAGATCTTGATATTACAGGGCTATTGTAGCTCATTATATGTGGTTTAAAATTTCAGGTCCGAGCAAGGCAACTGGAATGGAGTTCGATCAGAATGTCAGACGAATCCTTTCGCTACACGGATCTTGGGGCGTCACAAGAAGTCCGGGCCTCGGGTGGTTGTCTGGCAAAAGTCCGGGACTCAGGTGGTGGTCCGGTGGAAGTCCGGGCCTCAGGTGGTGGTACGACGGAGCAATGACGTCAGGTGGTGGTCCGGCGAAAGTTCGGGCCTCAGGTGGTAGTCCGATGAAAGTTCGTGCCTCAGGTGGTGGTTCAGCGGAGCAACGATGTCAGGCGGTGGTCCGGCAAAAGTCTGGGCCTCATGTAGTGTCCTGGTGGAGCACATGGCCTCAAGTGGTGGTCCGGTGGAGCAACGACGTTAGGCGGTGGTCTGGCGAAAGTCCGGGCCTCAGGTGGTGGTATGGCGGAGGTGAGGGCCTCAAGTGGTGGTCTGGTGGTGCAACAACGTCAGGCGGTGGTCTGGTAGAAGTCTGGGTCTCACGTGGTGGTCCGGCGGAGGTGAGGGTCTTAAGTGGTGGTCCGGCGGAGCAACGAAGTCACGAAGTGGTCCGGCAGAAATCCAGGCCTCAAGTGGTGGTCCAACGGAGGTGAAGGCCTCAAGTGGTGGTCCGGCGGAGCAACAACGTCACGTGGTGGCCCGGCGGAAGTTCAGCGAGATTCCGACGGCGGTCGAGGAGGAGCTGCTTCCTTCTCTTTTTTCTCTTGTCTTCTTGCTTGGATCCCCTCTCAAGAGAAATGAGGGGTCTATTTATAGATTTCTGGAGTTGCATGACCCGTAAATAGGTGAGAGATCAAGGGCAAATGGGGAGTGGTTGGATGGACGGATGATATTAAATATCTTGATTGTGGATCATTCGTCAGACATTTGAAGGTCTTAGTGAAGTCAGAATTCGGCATTCTCGGGCTCGTTGGATTTGTCTCATCGAGCTGCTCAATTTGACTATAAGCATGTAATGTTTGGAAACCGTTTGGTAATCCAAATTGTGGTTCGAACCTTCCAACAGCGCTTCGGGTCCTTGATTTGGACTCATTTGGGCCCGGATTGAGTCGAATTTGGTGTCGTTGAGTTCGTATTTCCGAGACGTTCAGTTTGACTATAAGTTTGCTGAAATCGGAGTTCAGATGGTCCCAATTTTAATTTCGTAAGTTTCCAACTTGATTTTGCATCGTGATTCGTGTCCGATCAAGATAATTTTTTGATTACGTATCAATTATTATATTCTATAAAAAAATCAAATAAAAATGATACGAAGCTTTATGATGAAATTCTGAAATTGAAAAAAAAAAAAGAATATTTTGATGAAAAATTCAATTAGAAAAAAGTACAAGATAATTTAATTCTAATTATAACATCTAATAGTTGAAGTATGGCTAAAAATTTCTGGATATTAATTAAAAGTGGGTTTGATTTCAATGCAAAACCTAAACATGATGCTCTCTTTCTATTACCGTAAAATTTTTAACATATAGTTTTCATGAAAAAAAAAATCCTAATTTTGATTAGAATATTTTGAGCCTATTTTTTCATTACTTTTAAATAAAATTTGCGTTAGAAAACTGCTTTTAAAAATAGGAAGAAAACTATCCTATGAAGGCTAAATTTATTTTTTCTCTTAAAATCAGAAGGATTGCATTATTTAAAAAAAAATATTTAAGTGTTGATTAGATGAAAGAATAAATAATTTTCTCAAATTAAAATGAATGATATATGTACAATTTTATTGATCTAATTATAAAATAGTGTTGAAAATAGTTTTGTATATTTGATAATTTTGTTTTTTTTTATTTGAAGTTGAGCTTGATTACATTTGTTAAACAGAAAAGATTCAATTTTTTTTTTTAGAGAATTTAATTGTAAATTTATATGCAAAATATTTTTCTAAGATAAATGTTTATAAGGAAGAAGTGAATGTGAAATATAATTAAGTAAAATAAGTCTAATTTAAGTTTAGGTTGTGTTTGGGATAACTATAATTTTTTGTAACGGTGATTATGACACATTCATAAAGAAAATAATTTTTTTATAAGCTATTATAAAAATAAATTTCTTAAAAACAGGGAAAAATTATAAAAAAAATATATTATGATTATAATTAAAAAAAAAAGCAGGATCCAACGAAATCAGTAATTTAAGAGCATAATGAAAACACCAAATCATTTTGATTTGACATATTTAGAAAATATAAAATTATTTTTTAATTTTATTAGAAAAATAAAAAATTAAATGTATTTAGGGTCTTCCTTAATGATTTGTGTTTTTAAAGAAAGCTCAAATTCTTTTGTCTTTTCATATTAAATTTCTTTTGCGAATTTAATATTTATAGTAATTTTAAAATTTAAGATAATTATAAAATTTTAAATCATAAAATTGATTCACATTTTCATGTAAATGTGAAAATTTTAAAGTATTTTAAAATTTTAAGATAATTAATGTTTCTTAATTAAAGTATTTTATTTCATGGCAACACAAAAGAGAAGAAAATTCCAAACTATTTCCTGGTCTACTGTTTGCACTCCCAAAATTAATGGGGGGCTTGGATTAAACTCTATTAAAGCTCTTTATCATAGTTTTACTTGCTCTCTTATTTGGAGAATTATGAAGAATGATAATGACTTGGCTAAATTGTATAAAGGGAAATACTCTTCACCCTGGAAACCCCCTCCGGCGGAGGCTTCAAAAATGTGGAAATTAATTTGTGAGGTGGCTGGTAACATTAAGCATAAAATTACCTTTAATATTACTGCTGACAGTAATTTTTCTTTTTATTGGGATCATTGGTGTAATGGTAAAGCTATTGCCAATATCATTTATCCCCCTACTGAGGATTTTATTCCGGTTAAGAATTTCATTTCTCTAAACACTTGGAATTTATATCTTGACACTCCGAGAATTGTGGTGGATGAAATTATTAAGATTCAAATTGGTAAGCAACCGGCTATGCTTTGGGATGGCTTAAAAACCCGAAACATCATTCTTATATGGCTAGCTTTTATGACAATTTGATTACTGTTTCATGGCACAAATTTATCTGGTTTAAAAAGCATGCACTCAGATTTTCGGTTAATTCTTGGATGGCTTTGATGGAAAAATTAAAAACAGCTGATATTCTTTTAAGAATAAATTTAAATATTATTTCTTCTTGTAATTTTTGCCAAAATCACATTGAAAATCATAAGCACTTATTCTTTGAATGTGATTACTCTTTCACTATTGTTTCCTCCTTACTTCCTCATACTAGCAACTTCTATATGTGACCTACTTTAATTCAATTACTGGAACATTTTGATCTCACTCCAGGTTTTACTTCTAAAGAGAAAATTTTCATTTACCTTGTTATCACTTCACTTGTTTACTTTCTTTGGATTGAAAGGAACAACAGACGTTTTAATGGTAACTGGATTTCTCCTCAGACCTGCAGTTTGCTTATTAGAAAAGCTATAAAATTGGAAGTGTCTAACTGGAAAAACTTTGAGGATCTTCAAAGAAAATTTTCCTATATTATTTTCTGATTCTAGTTTCCTTTTTCTTTTGCATATTTTGGACTATATCTGGGCAAAACTGTTGGAATGAGACTTGGACACCATTGAATGGATACAAAACCTGGAAGGAGATATCCTGAAGTTTGTGGTTTCTGGGAACTGAACTATTCTCCGATCCTGTCAACGCTATTGAGATTTTACCGGGAGCTTGAACCAGATCTTCCTACCTTCTGCTGGGTGAAGAAATGTTGCAGTCTGCTGTCCGCTTGACTATTGTTTTTAAATTCATTAATCTTTTTCTATGGTTATGTTTTATCTTGATTTGTATTTCCTCATTCTATATTTGTTATAGAATGCTGGTTATTGTTTGGTTTTTTTTCTTGTTTCCTGCATTTGTTTGGTTTATCTGTTGAACTTTATATTTATTTTTTAATAAAATGGGCTATGCCCCAAAATTACCCCAAAAAAAAAAAAAGAATTTCCCTTAAATTAAAGTAGGCCAGATAATGATACAGTTGCCTAGCAAGCTTTAAGGAAGATCAGTTTCCGTACATAAATGATCTCGGTCGTTGATGTAACAGCTCATGGCGAATGCATGCTTAATAGCAGATCGGACGGCTGTAGTTAATTCATGGGTCCACCGCCAATTCCGTAATAGTTTATTTCAACGATAACCAAGCGCTGACGGCGCAAAGTAGCCTTCTGCTCTCAAACTTTGCAATGGGAGAAGCGGAGAGGAAAAAGATCATCATCGACACAGACCCTGGGATCGGTAAGTAAAACCTGTTCATTTGATTCCTTGGGGCGGTTTTTTTGGTTTCAAACGATTTGTTTTTTGGCTTCAGATGATGCGATGGCGATCTTTATCGCGCTAAGATCGCCGGATTTAGAGGTTATTGGTCTAACAACGACCCACGGAAATGTTTATACCACTCTGGCTACAAGGAATGCTTTGCATCTGGTAATTTGTTGAGTTTCTTTGGTGGATTAGCTAGGTTTGGGAAACAAATTAATGGTTCATGCGATTGCTAGATTTGTTGAATCACTCAATTTGAAGAAGTGAATGTATTGAAAAACTTTCGTCGCTCACGGGGAATGTATAGGTTGATGTTGACTCAATTTTTCCGGCTTTGTTCTTGGATATATCGTGCACACATTCAGATTTCATTTACGTTTGTTAATTCTTGCATACCAAGTATATATGTTTAATTTATGTTGGTCGTATATTCATTTAGATGTGAATACCATTTGTGTTTGAAGATAAATTGGCCCTAGAAGTATTCTCACTTCTTAGTAACCGACTTACTTGTTTGGTTCTTTGATTGGGATTGTGAAGCTGAACTGACTTTGGTTTAGAACGAATCCAAGTTGAACCTAGAGAACCAGTCTAAGGTCATGTCAGTTTTTTGGTAGGGTAATGAGCTAGGTAGGCAATGGAACCGCGTTGAATCATCTATTTAGTCAGTTCAGAGATGACCCATGTCTTCGTTGCTTTCCTTATTTTAAAGCCATGTTTATCGAAAAAAGCTTACAAATGGTCTCTTGACTATTAGAAAGTGTCCGATTTAGTCTCAGCGTTTCACATTGCCTCAGTTTAGTCTATTGATTATTGAAAATTAATCCAATTTGATCCCAGGGCCTAACAAACAGTTAAAGTTAACACCAAATTTAAATTTCAGAGTATTTTTTATAGTGCAAGTGTATGTAAGATTATATTGTTTATGTTGTTGTATTTTGTCATTTAATAAATTATAATGCATACAAAAAATCATAAAAAAAGTTAGTCTTCTAAATAATAATGATGAATAATTAGTAAAATAATATTATTTGTCAAGCAAAATCTAAATTGATGATCATACAAAACACAAACCTCTTGTTACAAAAAATGTTATCATTTTTTACAAAATTCTATATCCAACTTGCGAATGTTTCTTTGTCTTCAGTGGAGACGGTGCTTCTCCTCTCTCATGCCTAAAATTCTGCTCACAGCTCTTCGAGACATTGATTCGCCGCTCAAATGCATAATTGCAAGCCTTGGCCGCTCACATACTATTTGTCGGATATCACCGCACCTTGCTCATAGATTTTTGCCACATTCTGCTTCAATGAGTTGCCGCACTCAAACGGAACTTTGTAATCCTTTGCAGCTTGATCTCCACTAGCACGGGATGGTTTCTAAACAGGATGAGCTGCAATATTGTAAAAAAATACAATTTAAATATATTTACTAAAATGCCCCATTCAGATTATGAAAATCAGGAAATTTGTAAAATATTCTATTAAATTTGATAGATTTTCTAACAGAGGGATCAAATTAGGTTAATTTTTAATTGTTGAGAAACTAAATTAGCGCTATGCAAAATTTTGGAACTAAATTGAGCCATGAATAATAGTTGAAGGACTACTTTGAACTTTTTCTTTATTTTTGTCTTCCCATTTTGATGCATTCTCTATTTTGAACTTGACGCTTATTTTACTTTTATTTGATTGATGCCTTAAGAATTATTGTCAAGGACAGCTCTTAATGGTTTCGTTCAGATTTTTTTTCCCCTATTCATTATTTATATTCTATCTGTTTAGCTGGAGATTGCAGGGAGAAGTGACATTCCTGTTGCTGAGGGTTCTCATGCCACAATCAAGGTATTTACAGATTTCTTCATTGGCATGCTCTTTTGAATGCCTCATATTATTTTCCTCATTAGTTTGGGAAGTGTAATCAATATTACGAAGTCCAATGCTCTAAATTAAAAAGTCGTAATATTTGTATTAACTGTGAGTAGCTATAACTTTTGAATGTTTGTGCTAATATACTGAAAAAATGAAGCCCTTTTACAGCAATATTATCAACGTCCTTAGCCTTATCCCAATTATTTGATTTGGCTTATGATTTTTTTTTTCATTCATTCCTTTAAAATGTTACACGAGGTATTAACTCTATTTAAATAAATATTTTTACACTACTTCCAGCTATGCTAATGTTAGGTCAACCTTTTTTTTTTAAATAGTTTCTGATGAGGACATCAGAAGATCAATGATCTACGGCCACGATCTACTTTTGATTATTATTGTATTTGATATATTTTATTTTATGTTTTATGAGTCTATTGTATTTCTTTCCGTTTATGCCCTTGCTTAAGGGCCTCGTCATGTGTTTGCCTTAAGGGCAATTGTGTCTTTGTATTTTCTTTATTTCTTTGGCTATTTAAAGCCTTCTCCTCTTCATGTAAGGATGATGAATGATTGATAATGAAAATTTTATGTTCTTGGTGATCTCTTAGTGAGTTCATAATGATCTCTTAGTGAGTTCATGAGAGGAGAAGCCCGAGGAGGGTAATTTGCAATACCCGTCAATCTTTGGAAGAGTCCAAGGTTCGCGGTTCTTACGACCTCTTTGTGAGTTCGTTAATTACTTCTATCTTACTCGTGATTTTTTTTCATCTCCTTTCTCCCCTCTTCATCCACCCAAGTCTTCCCCTAGCTCCACCTCCCAAGCCGACGTCCATCACCCACCCGATCGCCGGCATCCTTCCATCCCCTCATCTCCACATCATTTCACCCTCTAGTTTCCCCATGTCAAAGACCACCACCATCAAAACCGACCTCAACCCGAAGGTGACATCTCCTCCCTCCTTTGGACCGTCAGCCACACTCATGACCCAAGTCATTATGACATTCAAATCGTCATAATGACTCCTTAATTTGGGTTTTGCAATAAAGGGAGAATATAGCAAGTTTGAATTCAAAATTGAGATTCATAACTTTCCATATTTGCAAAAGTCTAAAAAAGGAAAGTTTTTGAATTGGATCCCATCCAAATTTCATGACATGTGGAATTATTTTTTTTTTATCCTATGTAGCATCAACACGATTGGAAAGTAAATAACCAATCCCTAATCTCCCTCCTCCCCTCTCTCCATGCCGCCGGCCCTACTAGGGCCTCTCTCCATTTAATGCTCATTTAATGCATTAATTCCAGGCTAATTTGAAATCAAATTTCAATTAGTTTTTCCCTCCAAATTCACTCAAATACTGAAATTAATTTTAGGATTTGAATTGGATCCTCTCTCTCTATGCCGCCGGCCACCCTTAATGGGCTCCCATTAATTGCCCATTAACTCCCCTTGACCTCATTTGGAATTTGAGCTTAATTTCAAATTGGATTTCCCTCCAAATTAACTCAAAACTGAAAGTAATTTCAGATTTTTAATTAAACCTCATCCACACTTCTTCTAACCTATTCTCCTCCCCACACCCTAGCCGGGGGTGCTGTCCAGGAGATTTCGGCAGGCCAAACAGCTGTCCTGCTCGCCAAAAACCTCCTGCTTGCTGTCCTAAAAGTTCGTAGCTGCTGCCCAGGAAATTTTCGGCAAGACGAGCAGCTGTCCTGCTCTCCTAGAACCTCCGGTTTGCTGTCCTGAAGCCCCACAGCTGCTGTCCCAAGGTTCCAGCAGGTTCCTAATGCTGTGTCGCCATCCGGAAGGCCTCTATTTGCTGTCCAGATTTTCTGGAAACTGCGGGGTTGCTGTCCAGAGCTTTCCAACGTGCCAAGATTGCTGTCCAGAGGATCCTGAACCTCTCTGATGCTGTCTTTCCAGCCGAATTGCTGTCCCCTTTCATTTCAACCTTCTAACGACTTACCCGGAGCTCGCATCTCTCTTGTCTTTGGGTAAACTCTTCCCCTGACTCTTTTATCTTCGATGTTGCTTCTCAATTGTGGTCTTAATAGATTCATGACGATAACATTAATGCTTCCCCATTAAAGCCTAGTAATTAGAAGAGTTGAGTGAGGGATCTCCTGTAGTGACTAATCTTATTGTTAGCATAGGGATTTATTGTTGAAACCATCCATGTATGCAACGTTAGATTAATTGATTAGTTTGTAATCTTAACTTCCACACATGTGATTTAGCCTAAGCTTGTTTTATCGCCTTTTTATTTTATCTTAGCGTTTAAATCGGCATAAGTTTTATTGAGAATTGTTCTTGAACAGTTAAGCGTGCAAATTTCCCTAAGCAACTCATCTTCACATGTATTGTTTTACATCAGTTTCATAGTAATTCTTTGTTTCCTTGGTACTCGTACAAACCACTTTTTTCTTTCTCAACATAATTAATTTTAAAGCTATCAAGTGTTCTAAGACTGCATTAGAGATACTTTCACTCTTTTTTTTCTATGTCCGTAGATACTTTCACAGAAGTGCACAGTTGATTTATTTTATACTTCTCAGCAATATATGAATTCATAAAGTTAAAATAAGTACTATTTTATTTTTTTTGTAACTGCTTTTCAGTACCATGAAAATATGAAACACTTAAAATTTTTTGACCAGCATGGTACTTGATTTATTTTATACTTCTCACCCAATGCTAAACACATATACAAACGCTCCTTTATTAAACTTCCTAGTTCCTCCTTAGCGGATGGTATTTTGTTTGTTCGAATTCTATATCAAAAGCTTATAATACAAAGAATTTTTTTTCTTGAATGAACACTTGAAATTTTTTGACTAGCCTGGTTCGATGACCTACCATTTCAGATAGTGGTGTGTTCACCACATCCTAAAGTTTGAATGAAATTCATTATTCTCTGGTTTTGATTTATTGCTTGAATTTTCTAAAGCAAACTTTATTTGGTTCTTCCAATGTGAAAAGAAAGTTACAAAGCTTCGGATAGCGAGCTTCGTTCATGGGTCAGATGGACTTGGAAACCAAAACTTCCCTCCTCCCCAGGGGAAGGCAATCGATCAATCTGCTGCAGAGTTTCTTGTTGAGAAAGCTAATCAATTTCCTGGAAAGGTCACTGTTGTCGCACTTGGCACATTAACAAATATTGCGATGGTCAGTTTTCCATCATCTTTCATTCCCTTTGTATCTGCATTTGTCTGTTAAGTTGCCTAACTTCTTATGTTGATTAGTGCAGGCCATTGAACTTGATCCTGGATATCCACAAAAGGTGGGGCAGATTGTTATTCTTGGTGGCGCATTCTCTGTCAATGGGAACGTTAATCCTGCAGCTGAAGCCAATGTAAGAACCTTCTACACCTTTGCTATGGTGCATATTCATCTCTAAGCCCTTACTATGGCGCATATTCACCTTTGCTATGGCGCATATTCTTCTGGACCACTATAGTGCATGTGATGTAGAACATAATTGCAAGAAGGAATTGATTAAAGAAGCTTGCACGCTTAATTTTAGAAGCCATAATAATTATATCTTTATATTGATTATAAGCGACAAAATAAAGCACAAAGAGCGGTAAAACAAGCTTAGGCTAAATCACATGCATAGGAGTTAAGATCGTAAAACAGTCAGTTTATTCTAACATTGCATACATGATTGATTTTCAAGGATAAATCCCAATGTTAACAATAAGATTAGTTACTATGCAAGGGTCTCTCACTCAACTCTCTAGTTTACTAAGCTTTTGCGGAGGAGCCTGAACATTATCTTCATGAATCTACTAAGATCACAATTGAGAAGTAACTACGAAGATAAAAGAGTCGAAGGAAGAGTTTACCCAAAGAAATAAAGATACGAAACTCAGGTGTGGTCGTTTGAATGCTTGTGAAGGGTGGACGGCAACCTCAAGGTTCGGGAACCTTCTGAACGGCGACCGGAGGCCCTCTGGACAGCGAAACAGCCATAGGAAATCTGCTAGGACGGCTAGATAACAACTAAGGATGTCTGGATGGTCACTAGGAAAGCGTTGCCAGCAAATTTGACCCTTGAGAAACTCTGGACAGTAGCCTTTGAGGTTAGAAACGCCTTGGACAACACTTGAGGTATTGCTGGACAGCAAGCAGGAGTGGATTTGGGGCAGCAATATTGCTGGTTGGAATTTTCTGGGCAGTAATTCCTAGGTCGGAATTCCTGGACAGCCGTTGGGAGCAGGTTTTCTTTTGTTTTTGGTGGCCAGGGTTTGATTGGAGGGTGTTTAAGTCATGTGGGAGAGATGGAGTGGGGGCGACTGGATTGGGGGGAGGAGATTAAGGGATTGATTGGAGGATTAAATGGAGAATTAATTAGATAGGAGAGAGGTGTGGGCTGGCCATGAAAGGTGTGGGTGATTGGTGTCCACGTTCAATGTATATGATCCATATGCATTAATTGGATTTTGAAATTAAATCTGAAATTTAATTTCAGATTTAATGTAATTAGGAAGGTTTACTAATTAAAGATTATCAAAGAGGAAAGTATTTGAAATTCTAATATAGGATTGATTTCAAATAAAGGCACTTTCCAAATTGACATGAGTTATTTTAGGAAAGTAATTAAAGGAAATTTGAATTTTGAATTTCAAAATTCGTGGGGGATTTAAAAAATTGAATTCAAATTCAACCAAATCTTAGGATCCAAATAGGCAATCAATGGGTGAAGCCCATTAATGGGCGGCGACATGATGAGGGGAGGGAGAGGATTTGGAGAGCTTTTAAAAGTTTCCAAATGGGCTTTTCTAATTAGGGAGAGGAATAATTAAATCCAATCAAATTAAAAATTAAATTGAATTTGGATTTAAAACTTTTCAAATATAGCTATGTCAATTTAGGAAGTTATTTGAAATTCAATTTGAATTTTAAATTGAAGAGTTATTTTCCTAAATAACTTGGGTGAGTTTTGATAAGAGGTAATGATGATGGGAATCATCATTAATGGTGGGAGGGCCAAGGTGGCCGACGACAAGGAGGTGGGAGGGGATTTAGGGGCTCGGTTGGATGGGAGGATGGGGTTAGGCTGGCGTTGGGGCTTGAGGTGGTGGAGTTGGGGGAGGTTTTGGGTGGGGGTGGATGGCCGGTGATGGAAGGGAAGGGAGGAGCCGGCGGGTGGGGTGGGGAAGAGAAGAAAAGAAAAGTAAAATAAATTAAACCACGAGCCGCGGACTCTTCCAACGACTGGTGGTTATTGTGCTTGCCCTCACCTTGGGTTCTTTCTTCCTTCTCTCTAGTGCTCACACAAGAAGAAGAAGTAAACACGTAAAATTTTCATTATCAAATCATTATTCCAAAATACAAGAGAACTCTCCTATAAATAGGTCTCATGAAAAGAAAATAAACAATGATTAAAATGCCCTTCGGGCCACAACACCACATGACCACCCTAGGGGTAAGATATTTCACTACATTTTGAAAGAGGAGTATGTCAAGGAATTCACTTTATGATAGATAATAATGGTGCAAGTGAATCAAGCCGGCTCGAACTTGACTTGCTAATGAGCTCATGGGTCGAGTATGTCTAACTACAAACTAGAGATCAAGATCAAGCTCAAAATTGGCATGGCTCAACTCGATTACATCTCTAGCTACACTATTTGTGGATTCAAGCATCCCTTTAATCTTTGATCACCTGTCTCCAGTGGTCCAGATTCCAATTGCTTTAATGAAATAAAACTCAAATCATGCATAACGCTTCTCTTGTAATATGTTTTGCATTCCTGAGAACATAAATCTGAAACTCGTATTTTAAAATTGCTATCACCAAAATCATAGTTTTGAAAACTAGACCGATTCAACCGTGAAGTTCGGCCCATCAACCGGCCAATCGTTGAACCAGTTTTAATTTTTAAGAACTCACCAGTTCAATTGCTAATTAAATAATTTAGTTTAATAAATATAAAATTAAATATTGAATTTAGTAAATTAATTTAAATATAACATATTTTAATTTTATAATGAACACTAAATTTTTATAATGATTATTTACCAACCAAGCACCAAAAAATATACCTACATGGTCTCACCGCTTCATGTAAGTTTATAATACATGCAAACAACAAAAAGATCTATATAAACAAAACTAAACAAAACTCCAAAATGATGTGGGACTAAATAACTTTGTTGAAGTTTTCAACTTCAAAACACATACACTACATATTGTTCAACATATTTTTTTAACTATTATTTTTTAAATAGAAATAATATTTATTTTGTTGATTAATTATTATTAATTGCTTATCTATTTTATTTTTATTTTTTTAACAATACATTATTAAAAATTAATTTTAATATATTTATCAATTATAAATAATCTAACATGAATGATTCATAGATACAAGTTTATAAAGTAAATTTACTTTATAATTTATGGTGGTAAATTTTTATCTAAATATATAACACAAATTAACAATAATTTATCTTAAATTTATAAGTTTATATATGAAGTATACTTATTTTTTAATCACAAAGTTATTATTATTGTATAATTATTATATTATTTAGTTTTTATTTAAATAAATTTAATATTTATTAAATCATTAGGTTCAACATGGGTCGAACCATTGAACCTTTTTTTTTTTGGGTTCAATGTTCAGTTCAGTTTTCACAACCTTGGCCAAAACCCAAAGTTTCTACTTGAGCTCTTGTTATAACTTCCACACTTCATTTCCATTGCCGCCTTCTTCAGCAAGCTCTCAGCGTGACTTCGCCTTCTTCTACGAGCTTACATCATGACTTAGCCTTCTCTAATGAGCTCCAGTCATGACACTGCCTTCTCCCATGAACTCCAATAGTGACAGTGCTTTTCCCAACAAGCTCCAATCACGGCTCTGTCGTCTCTAAGGAGTTCTTATTGCGACTTCCTTGCTTCATTGTTGTTGTTGAGGGTTTCGAAAAATCGACAAGGAATGAGATTACGCGTCAAGCTCGAGCTTTTAAAGATATGGCGAGCCAAGCTTGAGCTCAAGTTCAAGTCTATCTTGAGATAAGTTAGCCGAGCATGAGTTAGCTATGACTCATCTCGACTCGACTGCCATAATAGACATAAAACTTTTTCAATATAAAATGACAAGGGACTGTAATTATTTGCTATGAAGATAACAGTTGGGCATGGAGAAGAAGATGGTGATATTGTTGGTATTATTCTTATCCTATTTCTATTGTAGGGAGTCCAAATATGATATTCTGCTAGCTGGTCAAAAACTTCTCCTTTTGATGGAACTAAAATTAGCATCTCTTTCTTTTTCTTATAGTAATAAAATGTCTTCCTCGAGCACGCACCCATTAAAAACCTTCTTATTCTCTCAGTTGGCAGCTCCTTTCTCTTTTCTTTCAATTTGCATGTGATTGTATTTCAAACCCTACTTCGAAGGCTCTATTATAGTGATAACAAGGAATGTGTTTGAACATAAAATTTATTATAAGATATCGTAAGTTATTATAACTGATCACACCAGATCTCCACAAGTCAATAAATGATTTATTAAATATGTTTATATTAATACCATATCTCCAAGATGTTACCATAGCCTATAGAAATGGATTAATCAAAGATTTTTATAATAAGAAAAGAAGAGTCAATCTTATTTTTGTAGATTTTGTCTTAAAATAAAATTAATCCATCTTTATTTAGTTTTCTATGTACTTTATTATATATATATATTTTTTACATCTATATTGTGAAAGTTTCATCTCTCAATCATTGAACTTTATTGTGGTTTATTCTCGATATTACATGCACATCATAGGCTATCTTTGTCTAGATTTCTTTGGGCTTCATCACGGTATTTTATGGCGACTTTATTGGAAAATATGCTTCTTTTCCTCTTTGAATTTAGATGTGTTCTTTCCTCGATGCACCATAACTTATATAATAGAATATCTAAATCCAAATTTCTTTATTCCCCATTGCATATATTTTTAACAAGTCTACATGAAAGATTACTTTATCGATATTTAGGCGTTGTTGCACTCTAACTTCATGACACAAATTTTCTTGGTAGTTTTAAATCTAGTTATCATGGTCATGCCTATGCGGTCACAGTGTAACAAATTGAATTTTGTGAAAAAAAATTTACAATGAAAATATAAAAAATTTGGATGATGAAGCTAGAGCACTATGACGTCATGCTTGCAAGCGCGATGACACTGGAAAAGCACTACTGCTGTTGAAGTGGCATTGCGGCTTAGTGCTATTTTACATGCAGCGCTGCGACACCGAGTCATGGGAGCGCCGAGGCGCTTGGTACTAAAAAATATTTTTATATAAATTTCTCCTCCTTTTAGGGGTGTCAAAATTGTGAAACCTCTTAAGTAAAAGAATCTAAACTCTTAAACATCGATGCACCTTTTGGTGTAATGGTTAAAATTTCATTAAGAAACTTCGTAGTTATGTTTGCTCATCCCAGAGCAATTCTGGGATGAGCGACCTACTGAGAAGTTACACCAACATGACAAAACCGTGAGGATCTTAGGCCAAAGTAGATAATATCTCGATAGTTAATAGTTTGAGATGTTACAAATGGTATCAGAGCAATACACCAGCTGGAAGATGTGAACTAAGTGTCATACCTGACAAAATTTTACGCCATGAGAGCCATCTCTTGAACCCTGCATGGGACAAAGTTCTACGTGACAGGAGCCACCACTTGAACTTGTAGGGGTCACCACTATAATCACATATACCTTGTGGATGATTCTGGGATAAAGATGTTGGCGAGGATGTCTATTACTTAAGTGGGGGAGTTTGTGAAACCCCTTAAGTAAAAGAAGCTAAACTCTTAAACATCGAGGCGTCTTTTGGTATAATGATAAAAATTTTATTTAAGAAACTCCGCAGATAAGTGTGCTAATCCCAAAGCAATTTTGAGTTGGGTGACCTACTGAGAAGTTACACCAATAGGACAAAATCGTGAGGCTTTTAGACCGAAGCGGACAATATATCGATAGTTAAGAGTTTGAGCTATTACAAGCAGGTTAGGTCTGGTCAACATGGGTTAGGGTGGGCCAAGTCCGGGTCTGAATTTTTGACCATTTGTCTAATATGGCCTAGTTCGGGTCATATTAGTTTAAGGCGGGTGAGTTTCGGGTTGGACTCGAACCCAACTTAAAAACCTTTTTGACCCCCCTACCTCCTTTCAGCTACCCTCATATTCTAGCCATTAGGCTTATTAGGTAAGGAAAGGAAGGTAAGATGTAGGGGTGTCAAAATCGGGTCACGGGTCGAACCCGACTTGACCTGGTTCTAAACCGGTCAACCCAAACCCGACCCATTTAGGGAAATAGGTCACTATTCAGGGCCCGGACCCGACCCGAACCGAGTTGGTCAACCCGGATTGACCCGCCGACCTATTTGCATAGATACAACTAGTTACAGGAAACCAACCCAGTTACCCAGACAGCAAAGGATTCAATAACAAAACCACGACGTATAGGTGAATAACAGACAACCAAGATAACAACACAGGGAAACCAAGATAACAAACAAGGCAAACCAACTCAGGAAACCACGACATCAATTTAGTTAACTGAACCAATTACAAATTGTCAAATTATACATCATAATTTATAAATATTAAATGAACAAAAAAATTACATATCACATATAACAAGTTACAAACATGTAATTTCACAAATTATAAATCACAAAGTTGTAAATTACAATTTACAAATATAAGTTTGACTGTTTGAAGAACTCAGAACTCAGGAGACTGGAAGTCATTTTTCTGCTCTCATGGAGATTTACGCTAACTGCAAAAAAATATAAATAGTTAAATTGATATAATTATAAATTCATAAATTTATTGAAATCTTGAGTCATTAGCTCATATTAACCCTCATAATAATTCATCAAATAATGAAATGTGAGTCAACAATACAATTTTTACGGCTGAGGTATTGCCATCCAAAGTGTCATTTTGTATTTTAGACTTATACTTAGTATCTGTTTGATTAGAAGATAATACAAATGCCACCTGCTTGCAATAATTTTTTTCCCCAAATGACTTCACAATCAATTTAGAAAGGTACTCATCATCGCTACTCAACTTTCAATGCTTTCAAAACCCACCCAACATTTGAACATATACAACAAGTAACAAGAAACCAACCTAGGAAGCAAATGATTCAACAACGAAATCACGACAGCCTGGTGAATAATAGGCAATCAAGACAGCAACCCAGGTAAATCAAGCCAGCAACCGAGGGCAACCAAGGCATTAACCAAGGAAAACCAAGACAACAACCCATGTAAACCAAGCCAACAACCCATGGCAACCAAGACAGCAACCCAGGCAAACCAAGATAGCAATCCAGGCAAAACAACCCATGAAACAAAGCCAACAACTGAGGGAAACCAAGACAACAACCCAGAAAACTAATCAATTTTCAATGCTTTCAGAAATAACTCATTTTTTTAATAGATGCAGCATGTAAAGGGAAACCAAGACAACAATACAAGAAAACCAACCCAGCAACCTAGACAACCAAGACAACAACCCAACCAAACCAACCCAACAACCCATGCAATCAAGACAGGATTCCAGGGAAACCAAGACAACATTCCAGGGCAACCCAACCAAACAAACCTAGCAACCCAGGCAACCAAGACAGGATTCCAGGGAAACCAAGACAGCATTCCAGGAAAATCAAGACGGAAATCCATGCAACTAAGACAGTATTCCAGAGAAACCAAGACAACATTCCAAGGCAACCAAGATAGCAACCCAGCCAAACCAACCCAGCAACCAAGGCAACCAAGATAGGATTCTAGGGAAGCCAAGACAACAATCCTGTCAACCCAAGACAGCAACTAAGACACCTTCTCAGGGCAACCAAGACAACAACCCAGGCAAACCAACCCAACAACCTAGGCAACCAAGACAGCATTCCAGAAAAACCAAGACAACTTAGCCACCATAAATTACAGGAATCAAATATGGCAAAGTAGCAAAAAGTGTGACTCTCTTTTGTGTGAGCAAAAACTTTTGAAATTACAGATTTTCAGCCTCCGATGGCCCCAAGACAGCACTCTAATACCAATTTGATAGGAAGTACTTGAGTTCGCAAGTAACCTTAAGGTAATACTTAAGTACGCAAGAAACCCTATCCCAAATTGGTGATAAAACATCAACAAAACTGCTGTTTACAACAGCCAAACAGTCCCAAACAGTGGAAAACAACAAAAAATTGAGTAGGAATCTAAAGAAAATCAAGCCAACCACTTGTATTCCACTAGTAGATGAAAGAAAACAATAACCATACAAGATTTTTCAATTCAAGAGGAAGAGAACTCTCCAAAATCTTTAGCCAAGAAGACTAGAGGCCAAGCCTCCAAGAAGATCCAAAAAATCAGCCCAAATTCAAGATAAAACCCTAAATCCCCTTTCCCCCCTAATTAACTCCAAACCCCATACAAAATCCCTAAACAACCCTTCTATTCAAAATTTTCCCCTTCCATTCAAAATTCCCCTCCTATACTTGAATTAAACCAAAGCTTGGGCCCACTAGGCTTCCGCCCCTCTTGCCCTCTTTCCGCCCCATGTGGGTCCGCCTTGAATAGGTAAGGACCAGTCCATGTTAGACCGGTCCAGCCGGTCCCTCCTGGGCCGACCTAATATAATTTCATAGAATGTGCCAAAAATTTGCAAATCTCTTCAACTTCATCCCATTCAAAAGATGTTGGACAATTTTTGTAATTTGAATCCACCAATTCTAAATGTTGAAAAACACGTTTTAAATAGATTGCACTGTCAAGCATTATGATGGTGGAGTTCCATCGGGTTGGGACATCCTGACGCAAACCTCGTTTCCTATCTAAGCAACTTTGTGTAACGCAATTAAGTAACTTTTGTTTTTTAGCCTTAGAGCCTTTAACATACTTAATGCTCTATCTTATTTTGCCAATTGAACTATCAATGCCCTTCAAACCTTCTTAAACCACAAGATTAACGATATGTGTTGTGCAACGTACATGAAAAAAATCACCATCGCATAACAAGTCACCACGCAAATTCAAATGATTTCTTAAATAATCAACTGAAGTATTATTTGTGGAAGCATTATCCAAAATAATACTGAATATCTTAGTTTTTTTTTTATTCAACCAAAAGAGACTGTATCTTCTCAAACAAAACAATTCCATCATGGGGGTGACATGAATGAAAAATTAATAACTTTTTTTTTGCAACTGCCAATCATTATCAATAAAATGAGCAGCTAAACAAATAAACCCATCAGTATTTATAAAAGTCTAGAGGTCTGATGTTAAGCAAATCATGTAAGTGACTTTAGATAACTGTTCCTTTATATTACATTTCTCCTTAATGAATAATTTTTTACAATCATTTCTAACAGTGTTTCTAGAAATTAATTGTAAGTCTTGAAACTCCAATCCACTCAACACATTGAAAGGGCAAATCGTGCATAATGATAGAAACAATGAACAAGTTGCGAAATTCAACATGATCAAACTTATTATCAGACATAGACATTGAAGATTTAGTGTTGGTTTGTAAGATCAACTATCATATACCACATATACTTCTTTTTTCACAATTTTTGAGGCGGCGTCTAAGATTACTAGTTCCATTTTTGCTATCACCTAAATAATTCCTGCCACATTTCTTATATTTACATTTTTGCTTTCCATCTTTCGTATTAGGTAACATCTCATAATAACCCCAAACAACTTAGGTCATCCTTCGCCGCTTCTTAGTAACTGTCCCCTCATTATATAGCTCGTTAGAGAGCTCTATAGCATTTTTAGAAGTCTGGACTTCTTCATTTTCATCAAAAGAAAAATTCTCAGGAATGGTATTGGAATCCTCCATCTAACCAAAATATTAGAAGATATTACAATGCTAATTCTAAACTATTTGTTAAATGTGTTGTTTAAAAAATACACATTGAGACCTTAACTCATTAACTTCTTCGCCAAATGTCAAAAAATAACTTTTCCAACATAACAATTCTAACATAATATGTATAATTAAGAAAAAAAAGAAATAACAACATAATTGCCAGAACTACAGCAGCGAACAATTCAGACATTAACTCATTGAGGGCTTTACAGCACATGTATATAACAAAAACAATAAATTAAATACTATAACACTAATAACAACATAACTTCCAAATAACTGCCAAATACTACTTCCTCTCCACGAATCCCCTCTAAATATAGAAAAATATTCGGAACACTCAGCAACAGTTCGACCAAAAGTCACAGAACCATCAACCAAGTTGCTGAACAACAACTCAGCTAAAGATTAAATTAGAAAAACCAGAAATAACTGAACAGAAAAACCCCTCTCAAACCACAAATAAATGAACAACAACTCATCAAGAATTATGACAGAACCAACCTCAAACCAGAATGCATGCCAAGCCAGAAATGCATGCCAAAATTTTTCAGACTTTCAAACCACCCGACATAATATTCGAGATAACAACAAGTCAGCAAGACAACAACAAATCAGACAAATCCTAAAATTGAAAATTTCATACGGAACTTTGAAAATATTTGTTCGGCATGAAATACCAAAGATGCTCATAGATCAAGTTTCTAAAATGAGAAAATAGAAAAAAAGATAAGAGATACAAAAACGAGCGATGTAAGTGTTCATGTTGAGCCAAACGAGATGCACACGATGAACACCCCGGACCAACAATATGCTAGAGAAGGATAAGAGAGGAAATTGTTGATAGAGCCTAAGATCTAAGGAGATCCGAAGAGATGAAGCGGAAACCCGAGACGAAGCAGCGAAGGAGAGGAGAGGCTGAAGCGGACGCGAATAGATATGAAGCAACCAGTGACTAGCCCTAATTTAATCTACTCATTCGCGTCGCATGAAATTAAAATGCGCGGCTTGAATCGGGTCAAAAGTTGGGTTAACCCGGACCTGACCTAAAATTTGAAACGTGTCATATTATTGAACCCGAACCCAACCCGTTTTGAAATCGGGTCGGGTCAAACCTGAAATTTTTGGGTTGAGTTCGAGTCGGATTCTCGTGTCGTGTCAATTATTGACACCCCTAGTAAGACGGGAAGGAGGAGAGAGAGAATAAGGAGAAAGGTTTTTGGAGCACTTTTGTTTGTCGGTTATGTTCGGTGACTTCTTCTATTCATGGTAGGTAATCCGAATTCTACTATGATTTTCAATGATTTTGAGTTTGATGAATTGAATCTTTTTCAAATCAATAAAAATATATTTTCTCATGATTTATCGTACTTTCATCATGTAACTTTTTTGTATGTGATAGATATAGATTGTATGAGTATTTTTACAGTAATATTATTGAATTTCATCATATTAATTGATAGTTTGATTTTTTGAAGTAAATTAATAGTATTTAGATTTTTCGTATTTCATAGATTAGTGCATTTCATACATGATATTGACTTACATTAAAAAATTGATATGAATAAAGCAAGATAAACGGGAATGTCGAAAATGTAACGTTATCTTGCGTTAGTTAAATCATTTTTTATTGATTGAATTACGCTGATAAAATACCCTATATAGGAGAGCGGGTCGATGAACTTTTCTTAAAATAAAGGTTTGTGGTGTAATTTTGGATGTTAGCCGATAATTGATTGACTGAATTACGCTGACAGGCAGAGGGTGACGTCTCTTTATGGATTATTGAAAGTCACTTGTAATGATGATGCAATGATGATAAAATAACGATATAATGAATAATTGATAAGCCTCATGAATTACAGATGAAAGAATGAAAACATCACATTAAAACTAGATGTCCTGCTGGCTAATTTTGAGAAGCATTAGTATCATGTTGTAACCTATGTTCAATTACACTCTCCTATAATTTTAATGTATGACACATTAACTTAATTCCTCTATAATTCACATACTCTTGTGCATCGCATTTATTCTTAAAATAAGAACCAACACACTTCTTCTCTACTCATTTGACAGCTTTTAATATTCAAAATAATATTAAAAGTTTAGTAAGCCAATAAATTCCTTAATCTGCTAAGAATTTTCACACTTCTATTGAAATATGATCAGGCCTGATTGCTTCTCCACACTTCATTTTCTTTAAAGTCTCTTCTACTTCAGTTTTACTAAAATTATGATAAAAATAAAAATCTCTATTTTCATTTAGGGTGATAAGATACATGAAGTCAATCATATTCATACAACATTAAGAAGTTTATCAAAATATTTCATCCACATATGTTGAATATCCTCTTCTAAAAAGAATACTTTTTTATCTTCATTCTTAATGCACTTCACTTGAACTCGAACTTTACTTCTGTCTATTTGCCTGACTAACTTATGCATATATCTTTCATTCTCCTTAGTATGCAATTTATAGGCTATCAATTAAACAATATTTCTCTTTTTTGATGAAATCCAAAAAACACACAGAATTCACACAAATGTTATGTTAATGGTCGCCTAATAATTTTTTTTTATAAAAAAGGAGATACTACCCTTTAGAATGGGTAGGTAGTCTCCAAATGTACTAGACAAGAAAGAATCACAAACAATCTGAGACTCAAACCGAAATAAAAATACAAAAAACTAGAAGAATATTGTTAAAACTCTTTTTACGTCAAACCGTATATTTATAATCATAGAATCCACAAAATTACAATCAAAATTCGTAACTTTTGGAATCCAACGGGGATGCAAATCTCAGAACCTGTAAGGATGGAAGTCCCGACATACATGAGGATCACATGGAGCAGACGGGTAAGGGTTGTGGAAGGCTTGCACCTAACATGCGATATTTGTAATGTAAGGCAGAGATCCACATGCTGCTTATCCAGGTCAAGGTGGAACCTTCAACCAGAAACCAAGTAGTCATAAATGAACGAAAATGATATAGAGGAATCACTAAAATTGAACAAACAAGCAATATAAGAAATCAAGCCAGACAAGCATCACAGCTAAGCAAGGAGATTAAGGCTTCGTTTGGGATGACTTTTTTATTGCTTTTTAAAACATCTTTCTAGTTTCAAAATTAAAATTTTTATACTAGGAAATTACTTTAAGAAGCAGTAAGAAAGCCGTCCCAAACGTAGCCTAAGTGAAGAGAAGAGTAATGAAAATCTTGCAAGTAAGCAGGCGCTGCATCAACATGTGTTTATTGAGCTCAATGTACACGTGTTAACCTAGCTTGTTGCATATTCTTTCTATTTTTGGCCGAATTTGATAATTCATTTTATGATTTTTGTTAACATTAATATGTATACAAATATGGTTAAGCAGATCTTTGGTGACCCAGATGCTGCTGATATTGTCTTCACCAGTGGGGCAGATATTTTAACCGTAGGAATTAATATTACCCATCAAGTTATTTTGACAGGTAAAAAGATGCATTTTTCTCCTAATTATGATAGCATACTTCAACAATTTGGCTACTAGATACATTGCATCTTCAAAAATCAAAATATGTTCACTTGCCGTTTCAATCTCATTGTAGAAACCCTACGAACAGCCAAATAACTTATTGCATGTAATTTCTTCCTTGTTTGGCTTAAACTTTCTTTTTTGTCACCAAAAAATATCCACTCAACTGGTGCAGATGCTGATCGTGGGAAGCTGGAACGAAGCGAAGGGAAGTTTGCTCAATACATTTGCAAAATTTTAGAATTTTATTTCTCGTATCATAGAGATGCATATGGAATAAAAGGTAGGATTGAAATTCATAGCTCTAATTTATTTGCCATTTAAAAATTTTACTGCTTGAATTCAGGAGTGTATCTACATGATCCAACTACAGTCATTGCCGCTGCATATCCTTCTCTCTTGACGTACACTGAAGGGGTTGTACGAGTTCAGACATGTGGCATTACAAGAGGGCTTACGTTATTTGATAACACCAAAAAAAGGTCAGCCGATCAAACATTAAATTATCAAAATCATTCATAAACTTTTAGATGCCCATTTTAGTCTTAAATTTCTTTAGCTGTTTAGTTTGTTCTGAAGGATCAAAATAATCTCTAACTATACAAAAAATACTAATTATCAACTTGATTCTTTTAATAGGAATCAAATTAACCATTTCACGGGATCATTTAGGTTCTTATTTAAAATGTTTAGGAGCTAAAATGAAATTTTTAAATAGTCAGGGATCATTTTGGTCATTATCTCCATCAAATTTGAACTAATTTAATGATATAGTTCTTTGATTAAATTTTGATGAAGGGAAGTTTTCATGAGAGCATTTTAGATTTCTTGGATTAGTTTTATTAGTTTAAACTGATATAGTTTACGAGCGGATCAAATTGACTTAGGTTTCGTGATAGGAAATACTTGAGTTCGCAAGTAATCCTAAGATAAATTGAGAAGATGAAATTAGATATTTAAATTAGCTCAATGTCAAAATTTGCTTCATCTACTTTCAAGCACTTCTACATTCTCTACTGGAAAGATCAAGTTGAACTAAATCAGTTCTTTTATTAAAAATATGTTCAGATTTGCAGAAATTACGGAGTGGTCTGATAAGCCGAAGGTGAAGGTAGCTGTTACCGTGGATGCGCCAGCGGTCGTTGAGATTGTCATGGATAGGCTAATGAACTCCTAAAAGTTAATTTAACATTTCGAATTAAGTACATCATCAGGGTTTGAACTGAGCCACTGAGGTAAGCTGTTTTCAGTGATCTGCAGGCAAAACTTGTATTTATTGCTCTGAATAATATTTTATAAGTATTTGAGGATTTTTTTACAAAATTATAATTTAAAGCTAACTAATTATAATATTTAAGGTTTTATTTGGGAGAAATTTTTTTGCCGCTTTTTAAAGTAATTTTTTGAAAGTCGGTTTTAGAAAATAGTAAGAAAACTGTACTAAACAAAGCATATAGCCTCGTACGGATATTTTTCTTAATGCTTTATAAAACAGTTTTTAGTTAATTTTTTTTTTAATTTTTGAAAGTAGCACTCAAAAGTTATCTCAAACAAAGCCCTGTGATGGTCTGTGTATGCAATACTATTTTTAATTTTTTATAATGTATTGAAACTTTTTCAGTATATTGAAAATTAAACTCACAACAATATTAGCTTGCTATTTGTTAAGAAAATAAGATTTCCTTTCCACATGGTGAGCTCTATAGCCTGCCTTAATGAAAAAATGAATTAAGTGTATATGTTTCATTTGAGATGATATATTATTTCTATTTTTACCATCAATATATTTATAAACTATGTTCTTAATAATAATTTTTATTATGTTTTCCTAAATAGAGTTTTTAAAGTAAATTGCATATATATAAGAAAAATAATAATTCTACAGTTTTTTCACCCAAATAAGTAAAATTTTAATGGCTGTTTCCCCCCCCCCCTAAAAAAACAAGGGATTTTTACCTACATAACACTTAAAAGTTTCTTATTTACTTATCTGACACCTAAACTTGCCTATTTACACACTTACCACTTAAAACGTTTTTTATTTTTTAAAATACCACTCCTGCTCCGTCAAAATTAGCCCGAGACTACGCGGCGGAAATGAAGTGGGAGATGAAAAAGCTTACCAGAACGCTAGCATGGGCAGGGATGTTGCCGCTATTGGTGTGGACGACGACATCAGGCCTATAACACTGCTGCCCTTCTCTTCTACTCGAAAATAAGGTTTTGCGCACGAGAAACATTTCCGACCAGCTATCTCCCTTTCTCTTCTTGCGCACGGGAAGAAGCGATAATATCTCATCACCAAAATTTTCTCAGTAATATTTGCCATCGACTAAGAATTTTTTTGTGAGAAAGAAATCATTCTTTCAGTCAAAATTTTATACCATGAAAAATCAAGAATCCACTTATGAATCTTCATCCATATCCACTTTAAGCAATGAAATTCATGTTTAAGCTGATATGTGATTCTATAGATTTGCCTTCTTTATCTGTATGACCCGCCGTTCGTTGGCTAGCGCTCCGGTGAGCATTCAGCCCCAAAGAAGGTGGCGCCTATGGCGAGCTCCATCTTTTTTCCTCCATGCCTTTTTCTCTTCCCCTCCAAAATCAAATGCTTTATTTTTAACCAAATAAGAAGAAGAAGGCGAAGGACAATAGCAGGAATAAAATGGAATAAAATCCTTTCTTTGTGCAGAGAGAAGAAGAAGCAGAGGAAGGAGAAAAAGGACAAATAATTTTAATTTTGCGGTACAGAGCTTTTGACACTGGACGGCGGCTTTTAAGATAGATTTCTTAAACCGTCATTGCCATGTGGAATCAGAAAAGAACAGCTGTTGAAGCTCTCTGGTTTTATCCTTCTTGAACATAAGAGGAAGATTTCAACGATGGATTTTGCTGTCGTCAAGGCTTCAAGTGCGAAGAAGGATATCCGGCGGGTTTTGACATAGAGGAAGAGGGAGATTTTTTTTTTGACGTCGATTGTGGGAACGCAGCAGTCGGGGAGCCCGATAATGAGCTTGATGCCGGTGTTTGAGATCGAAGGCGCGGAGGATGGAGGGTTCGGCGCCATAGAGCTTGATGCGGCCGACATTGATGGAGCGGAGAAGAGAAGCGACCTTGTCTGGGCAGAGGAGGTTATCGCCGAGTAGGCCATAGCTGACGCCGACTAGACCTGTCAATTTCGGGTTACGGGTCGAACCCGACCCGACCCGGCTTTATTCGGGTTTGGGTCAACCCGACCTGGTTTTATAAACGGGTCGTTTTTCGAAACCCGAATCCGACCCGCTTCGGGTTCGGGTCAACCCGACCCGACCCGTTTAGGGTTTAGGTGACGCACTGACGCGGGCAACGCGGTGGAGCGGGCGGTGCGGCGAGCAGGCGGTGAGCGACGCGGTGGCGGCGCGGTGCAGCGCGCGGTGCGGCGAGCGACGGGGCGACGCGGTGCGCCGGTGCGGGCAACGCGCGGGGCAGCGCGCGAGGTCAGCGGCGGCAGCGCGCGGGATAGGCGGGCAGCAGCTGGGTAGAGCGGGCAGCGGGCAACGGGCAGGGGCAGCGGGCGGGATAGGAAAATTCCGAAAATTCAAAATTTTTTTTAAAAATAAACGGGTTTTCAGGTTGACCCGGCAACTCGCCGGGTCAACCCGAACCCGACCCGTTTTTGCAAACGGGTCGGTTTTTCGAACCCAAACCCGACCTGCTTCGGATTCGGGTCAACCCAAACCCGAAAATTCCGGGTCGGGTTCGGATCGGGTTTTCGGGTCGGATCAAATATTGACAGGTCTAACGCCGACAAGGGAGGAGGAGGTGGCGAAATTTCCCGAGCGAAAGGTAGACTCGGGACGGAGTTCTGACGGAGTGGTATTTTTGATGAGACCAGGTGTATTTAGGTGGTAGGTATGTAAATAGTGTACTTTGGGTGTTAGATAAGTAAATATAATAGTTTGAAGTGTTATGTATGTAAAAATCGGTATCTCAAACGAACAGTCATGGCTGTTTTGGGAGGTTCACAAATTAGTTCAAATATGAAAGCAACAACAGCCATGTGAATGTGCTATTTCCTCTTCTCTCTCTAAAAACAGAGGGTTCAAATTGCACCCTCAAAAGTCAAAAGTGAAGAGCCACAAGCCTACACCCTTCTTGAACAGCTTCCGATATACCATCCAGCGCTAGAGAAAAGGTAAATTAAATTATTGTATACAATACATTTACATAAATATAACTAAAAAAAATCATATAAATCAAGCAAAGACCCATTGTTGTCCCTCGCATGAAAAATTGGGTTCTAAGTGGACCATCTCAAGAAGGTTTTCTCTAATGGTATGTACCAACTTGCTAAAATTGAAGATGATCAATTTATGCCTCCAATTAATGGGAAATTCCATTCTTATATCCTAGAAAGCCAGTCTTCTTCGAAACCTGCCAATCATGAGAGTCAAAAGATCTAGTCCATCTGGATTTCAATACACAAACAAACAACGGGATCACACCACTTATCTAAGAGACTAAGGGTTCGTTTGAGACAACGGGACTGGCAATTCGCAACCGAGGCGGGATCTCTGCCTCCTGCGAAGATCGAGCGGCCCGTCCGCCCACGTAGAGCCGTTTAGGAAGTTTTTTTTAGGGTTTTGAGAGAGAAATTTGAATGTAGGGACTGTTTAGGGATTTCCTTTTGATTTGTATGCATTAAATAGCTGATTTTCCTAGGGTTTGAGGATCTTGAATTTGGCAGAAATTTGAGATCTCTTAGATTTAGGTTTTCTTTGGGCTCTAGCGGCGTCTAGAGATTTGGGAGAGATCGATCCTCCTCTCGAATTGAGGATCAATTGTATCTTGGCTGTTTTATTCATCTACTAGTGAAATACAAGGGTTTTGTTTGGTTTTTTCTCAGATTTCTCGTATAAAACTCCTGTTTTTCTCTGTTTGGGGGCTGTTTCCTGCTGTGAACAGCAATATCATCGCTGCAGTTTACTGATTTTAGCTAGGAACACTTGTGAATCCAAACGTTTCCTATCATAATGCTTTCTATAACAATGTTTTAGTTAAAAAAATTTTTAAATCAGAAATTTTTGTATCAAAAAATTGTTTTAGAAAACAATTAGAAAGCCATCCCAAATGAAGCCTAAGACACAATTTGTGCATGAATGTTTGTACTTTTTTTTTTTTGGATTTTTTTAGCCAATTAAGTAAAATTTACACACATCACATTGATAAGTTTTGAACTTAAGATATCTTGATTGATAGTCAAAACTCTAAGCTAACAAATCAAGCTGAGCTGCATCTGCACAATTTTATACTTTGTTAATTATAAAATCATAAGATTCGACAATCACGTGCAGCCAATACGCCATCAATCCGTTCATGCTAAAGAGGCCAAACACTCTCTAAACAGCCATAGACAATAAACTTTATCTTACAAGAGGAGAAGAAGAAGAAGAAATTTACCAACACCAGAAATAAAAAGGTAGCAAATGCATCTTTCTAAAAGTTAGCAGTATTTTGCTAGTAGTACCAATTCAACATTATATTTTTTTTTTTTCTAGTAGGACTTACTTGTTTGCATGGAGATAGAAAACACTATTTATTTAACATACGTGGAGAACATTTTTCTTCTGCAAGTGGCTTCGGAGATGCAGCCAAATATATATCCAAAACTCTTTCTTCTTGCTGGTCAACTTGCCTATGGAAACAAAGTGCAATTACTCTTAAAAGAAATTTCAAAAAAAAAAAAAAAAAAAAAAAAAAGGCATGAATAATAACCTTCAAAGTTAGTTCTTCCAAGTGGAAGACAACATTTTCCCAAACGCTTATGCTGAGATAGCAATGGCATTCAAAGGTATGTACTATAGTAGTTAAGATATATGCGTTTTGTAGTTCATATAGAACTTTTTCCTGATAAGTTTTTTTTTTCACTGAGTTCAATTTTTTTAGTGCATTAAATTTAAACCGCAGATACATATTATGTAGGAAGTCAACCACCGCTTGCTGGTTCTATTATGATAGATAGGATTTCCATGGAGATTATGTTTAATAATAATTTGAACGATTATTACAGTATTTTACCTTGGCAAGTAAGCAATATTTTGATAACTTGATTATCATTAAGGTTGATTAACTTAGCATTGGAGGCAGGATTTAAACATGATATAGTATTTTAGGTAGGATTTATATTAAGACTTAGGCTTTGTTTGGGACGGCTTTTTTCATGCTTTTTAAAGCAGCTTATGAGTACAAAAATTTAAACTTTTGTATTAAAAAGTTATTTTAAGAAACAATAAGAAAGCCGTCCCAAACGAAGACTTAGGCTTCGTTTGGGATGGCTTTTTTACTGTTTTCTAAAACGGAGTTTTAGTACAAAATTTTTATTTTTGTACTAAAACTCTGTTTTATAAAGCAATAAAAAAGCCGTCCCAAACGAAACCTTAGTCTCAATTTGTGACAGTTTTCTTTATGCTTCTTAAAACAGCTTTTTAATACAAAAATTTAAGTTAAGAAGCATTAAGAAAGCCTTCACAAATGAAGTCTTAGTTTGAAACAATTTTTTATTACAACTTTTTTATGCTTTTAAAAATTTTTTGTACTAAAAAAAATTTTGTACAAACAAATTTTAAGAAAACTATATCAAACGAAGCTTAAATCCTATCAAACAGAGTTTTTGAGATTTTAAATTCTATTATTCCAATAAATGTCGTTTCAACCTCATTATTCATTACATTTATTATAAGTCAAATTCCACCGTTCACAAAATTTAGCAGACTTAAGAATTTATCGCTTTCATAAATCTTAAATTCTAAAATAAATTGTCAATATATTTATCAACATTTAGCAAAATTTACCAATTATAATGCCAAATAATTTTTAGATTTTAATCATTTCAAGATTTTCGAAATTTGGATTTAGAAGATTTACTAAACCCACCCTACTTAGTTAAATCATTCTTGTAGCCCAAACAACTCCTAAATCCTAAACTTTAAAGATTTATAATGCACACAACAATATACCATGCAATATAACAATAGCGAAAAGTACTTCTTACCACTCAAGAAGACTTCTCAGCTCATCATCTTCAGCAAAATCATATTGACTTCGGAATGCACCTACGTCCTTCTCCCTTGTAGAAGTCTCTTTATCCACCACCATGCTGAAATCATAAACCTGACTCTTGACTACACCCTCCAACGCCGACCCATCACATCCGTTATTAATCATCATCACATTCTGCTGTTCTTCCATCTTCAACTTCCGTTCTTCGAGAGCCGCCATTGCCGATTCCCATCGGGATAGCTCGGAAAAAGCGTAGGATAGCTCAAACTGGATCTGCTCCAGTTGCTGCTGGAGCGCAGAGATTGTTCTAACGCAGCCGTAGACAGGATCTATGAAATACATTTTGGACTCATAGACAAGTGAAATTACTGCATCTTGCCGCTCTCTGGGATGTAGATCAGTCAAGATCTTGGCCACATTGCTGGCACCGAAGACGCGGTGAACTAGGGAAAACATCTGCTGTTGTTCCGGGAGGAAATAGGGTGCGAAGATGCAATCAGGATGACATTTTCGGCGTAGATATTTGCATGCAGCGCATGGGGTATTTTGTACAGACCCCCATTCCACTGCCATTGATGAGGATGATGATGATAAGACAGAAGATGGGGTAGATAGGATTGGCGATTGTTGATCGTCCATCGATGCGAGGGTCATTGTCGTCATCTCAGATAGATTCATCAATCATCTATAGATCAACAGAAGAAGAGCACGAAGGGATTGTACTGTAAATCATCAAAGTGAAGGAGAAAAAAGAAATTGCAAGAAAGATTAGCATAAACAGACCATTAACGAAGAGATCGAAGAAGATAGTTACCGATCTGAAGACTAATTAGAAGATGATCAATCAACTGTTCCTTTCTTGCCCTCTTTTTCTCCGTCTCTATCCCTCCCTCGTCGCTGGGACGATCCGGTATAAATAGAGACGGGCGCGCGCGCGCGCATTAGCAAATCTTTAATAAAAATAAAAATAAAAATAAAAATTATATATATAGTTATATACCACATCATTGTTATTCTTATTTATTTAAATATTTAACATCTTAATTTTAATATTTATTTAAATGACACCTTAATATTTAAATTAAACAAAAAGCATATACATATAAATATGTATTTTATTTTAAATAAATTAATATTTAAGATATAGTATATGTGATTTTAAAGTAAAATATTATATAAATAAATTTTAAAAAGAAGCATTCGATGCATATTTAAATTAAGAACTTAGAGAATCAAATTTAGGAACATTTGATCACTGTCATTGGACAACTTCATTAGACGTCCCTCCTTCAACCTTGTACTATGATCCTCATATCACAATTATCCAAATACAGCCTTTTGTCCGAGACTGCTTAACTGCCCCTCGAACAATAGCCCAATTATTAGATCTTTGTATAATGCTAAAATATTAGACTCTCTTTCTCTCGATACAAATTTTCTAGCACAAAAACAATCAATAAAATCAATTTGCTAAAAAACAATATCAATACCTCCCAAAGACAAAATATCAATAAAAAAAAATTAAAAAAAGAGCAAATCCCCCAATTGCAAAGATACGAATCATATTAAATTTTCTTATCTTAGGGGATAGTTAGATGAGAATTATATATGAATTTGTCTTCGTCGGTATTTTTGAAGATCACCGGAAGCATTGGCGGAGTCAGAAACCTTTTACAGCGGGCCCAAATATATTATTTCAAAAAAATTCTAAATTTTTTTTTACCGACAAAAATCGCATAGACAATTTTATAAATTTATTTTTAATTTGTTATTTTTATTGATAGAAACTCATAATTTTGAATCGAATGTAAGATTTTCTAAATCTATTTCCAGATTATTTGATGTATTCATTTTCAATTTTCTTCTCATTTGATTTTGTTTGTCTCAGCTAAAGTAGTTGACATTTTTTTATTTTAAAAATAATTTTTTTTTACAGATATTTGATCCTTTTTTTTTGACAAAACTAAAATGAAATATCTCAATACAATCAAGTGATCCTTTTATATATTTTGGCTAATTTTATAATTAGGAAGGTGCTATCTTAAATTTTATTTATTTTATAATATTCAATATTATCTTTTCAATATGATTTAATCCGTTTTCCAATAATTGATTAAAATTTGGTATTTTATTCTATTTCATTTCAATAAATATTTTTTTAATTTTTTATTTAATTTCTATAAATATGATTTATCAAAACTTTCCATCAAACTGTGGGAAGGTTTGTCTTCGATCCATAAACAACAAATAGAGAGACCTGTTTATAATTTATTGCAAAAAAAAAAAATTTTTTTTTTTCTAAAATATTTAAAAAACGACTGAACAGTTAAAAGAGGATGCTGCCGTCTCGTTTACGAACACCCGTGACCCGCCTGACCCGACTGACCCGCCAACCGTAATGTGATACTCTTTGGAATCTGATAAATAAACTCCACGCCGATGCCTACTTTGCATCAAGCTAATCACGCCCCAATTAGGAGCACAGATTGCATCAAATATTTAATCTTAACTTATGCTTCATTTTGGAAAACTTTCTTTCTGCTTCTTAAAACAACTTTTTAATACAAAATTAAAATATTTTTACTAGAAAGCTGCTTTAAGAAGCAGAAAGAAAGCCGTCCCAAACAAAGCCTTAGACTTCATTTGGACGACTTTCTTATGACTTCTTAAAGCAATTTTTTAATATAAAAATTATAATTTTTTTTAACTAAAAAGCTGCTTCAAGAAGCTGTAAAAAAGCCTTTTCAAACGAAGACTTAGGCTTCGTTTGGGACAGCTTTTTTATTGCTTTTTAAAACGGAGTTGTAGTACAATTTTTTTAATTTTTGTACTAAAACTCCGTTTTTAGAAGCAATAAAAAAACCGTCCCAAATGAAACCTTAATCATCATGTTAAGCTGGGGAAAAACGAGCATTAGAAGCAAATATATCATATGAGTCAATTCTTAAGTAACAAGATAAGCAAATTAATTGTCATAACGTACAAACACTACTAATAAGCAGAGAAATAAGCACACTGGTTGTTTTGTTTCTAAGTAAGCAGACAAGAGTTTTAACACATTGCAACTCTAATAAAAGACCATAAAGAAGGCCCAGTGGGGTTAACTTCTAGTAGTAGTTAGACAATATCACAATCAGCAGGTAGGCCTTCTTCATTAGTGTAGATAGGTAGGAGACTGGTACTGATGGACGTGGTACCCGTTGCCATAATAGGTGGTGTGCGTGGGAGATAACGTGTAAGTAGCAGATCCAATGAGTGCAGGTGGCATTGGATGGGTTTCGGGTGGGTACAGGTACTGACGCTCGTACGGGTATTGGTATCGTTCTGGCGTGCGGTAAAAGCTCTGTTCAGGAAATGTTTGGGCCATTCGAGGAGGAGGAGCGTAGCTCGTAGCACTTGCGCGGGGCCTCTTCGACTGAGGCTTTGAAGCATCGGCAGCTCTCCTTTTGTCCGCCTTGGCTTTCTCCAGCTGAATTATTCTCTTTTGAAGCGTGTCCACAGGGTATTGTTCCTCAAGCTTGTGCTCTTCGATGCATTTGATCACAGATTTAAGAGCAGAGAGTTCGCGTTCATTCATTTCATTCTGAAACAAAATGGTAGTCTGTTAACTACTAATGTGAAGCATTTCCCTGGTAGTTCTACGAAACTTTTCAGGTAAACTGAATTTGAGAGTTTGCTGTGCTATTCATCACTAGGAAAACCCCCTGGACAAAATGCATAGCAAATTGCTAAGCTAACTACCGTTCTGCTCATCTAAACAATAATGTCCCCAGCTAGCAGAAATACAACGTAGAAAAAAAAAAATAGAATTTATTTAATGCCGCTAGGCCGCTATATTATTAAAGCTACCAAGCGAATCTATAGGAAATTTAAAAACACAATCATGGTTTTGAAAACAAGACCAAAAACTGGCCGATTTGACTGGTTCAACCATGAACCGGTCCTATGAACAGTTTGGTTTGCCTAAAAACCGATTGAGCATCAAACCGGCATTAACTGATTTGTACTGACGGTTCAACCAACCAACTGGTCCCTATTTTTAAGAAACGGTTGATTCAATTGATATACTATTTAAATAAAAAAATAAATGAATTTAATACAAAACATTTAATTAAATATTAATTAATAAATTAATTTTTTACAATAAGATTAAATTTATGTAATAATTATTTACCATTTAAGTATATTTATCCGATCATTATTATATAATTTATTTTTTATTTAAATAATTATAATATTTATTACATCATCTGATTCAACTCTGATCAAACCATTGAAACTTAAACCTTTCATATTTCAGTTCGATGTTTGATCCAATTTTCACAATCTCATGCACAACACTAGCTATAACAAATTACAAATATAATACTAAATTCTCAAAAACTACCTATCTTAAGAACTACAATTACCAGAACTAGTACTATGAAACCAACTTTTAACCAAAACTTTCTATAGTTCAATAATTAAATTATAGACATTTGGCATCCTCTATAAAACCCATATTAAGCACACATCATGCATCAGCCTCGGTGAGCGGCCACTTATGGGCATACGAACTCCTTGGCAGGTAGGGTCATCCTGCAAGGTTCAACTGAATTGGGTCATCCTGCAAGGTTCAACTGAACAAATTCAGTTGAACCGGTCCCTTGTCGAGCAAGCAGGCGATCGTGAGCAAATATACACAACTACTTGCTAGAAATAATTTGATTTTGTTCGTCCAGTAAAGTTGTGCGGGCGAAAGAAAGAATTTGGGAAAGTAGCGACTGAGAGGAAGAGAGAGATTATAAAAGAGGAAGTTGGTGAAGGAGAGTTATTTACCGTGGATGTTTGTCGAAGAATCTGTGCTCGCCAAGAGGAAGAAGGAAGAAGAGTTTGTGAGTTTTCATTTCGACAACGGGAAAAAAATTCAATTGGTGATAACCTCAACTCGAACAAGATCAAGGAAAAATTAATTCAGGTCATTAATTTTTTAATTTAAGGATATTTAATTTCAATCAATTTAGAGATTAAAATTAGATGAAGTAATTGTAATTATGACGTGATAAATTAAAAATGTTCAATATTATTTAAATGATATCTAATGCATTTGAAGTTGTCATTAAAAATGTCAAATTCATTTGACGTTACTTTGACAACGTTTGATTTCTTAAGAATTTACTCTAACCAAGGTTTAAAATTGCTCAATTGGGTATTGATGCATTTTTCGTTCATGAAGCGAAGAACAACCCTCAAAATCAAAAAATTGTGTAAAGTAAATATAAAAATTAAAAATAAATTTTTATATAATATCCAAATAATATATTAAAAGATGACATAATAACTTCTATTGAACTATGAAGTAATAAATTAACATACATATAAAATAAAAAATTAAATAAGATCTATAATTAAAATTCAAATATTACAAAAGCAAAACAACATAAAATATATGAATTGTATAAAATTATCATATAATATTATAATATCAAGTTCAACTATAAATTTTGTCATTCTAAATTCCCTAAGCATCTACGTTTAATTCCTAAAGAAAGCTAAAATAATTGGCAACAACTCAGAAATCATATGCACTATCAATATTAAGTGGATTTTTATTTGAGTTGTCGTCATAACAAATTGTTCTCTCCCTTGTCTCATCCATTAGAGTGGATACCTCTCAATGTACTTATTCTTCATTTATTTCACTCATCCATATTTCATAAATGTTTGTCATCAACATAAAGATAAGAGTAATACTCCAAAATTTTTAGGAAAGATGGTGGTGGTGTGCTGCTTTCAAGTGATCCCCTGTGATGGGTACAATGGTGGTGGTTACGACGAAGGCCAAGGGCTAGAGGGCGAGAAAGTTGCTATCGCTTGGGGGTGCAAGAAAGCATGATTTTTTTTCAAGCTTTTGTATAGGATTTAGGCAAGTTCTAAATAAAAAAATACATAGAGTGAAGCATACACCTCATGCTAGCGAGGAGAGGCACGCTTCAAGGCGAGCCTCAGCTAAGATAAGGTGTAATCCTCATAAAAAAAAATCTGAGGCGTAAGCCTTGAGATGTTTTTTACAAGAATTGAGTTGGGGGCTTCAAGGCGAGCCTCATATTGCACAATTTTAAACAATGTTATGTGCTAACTTTTGTCTATTTGTTTGCAGGTGCTCGTGGTCAGCAGTTACAGTAGCTGGAGCTTGCAGCCGTAGGAGCTAGAGTTTGCAATTGCAAGAGCTGATGTTTGCAATTGCAAAGAGGTTTAGAGAGCTCACAGGTAGTCTGGAGAGTTGTGAGTTTGAGAGAGCGTTTGAGGGTTTTATTTTGGAGAGCTATTAGCTTGTACTTAGGATGATTAGATAGTAGAAAAAATTGTTTTTATGCTTTCTTTTGTTTTATTTTTATTTGAATTACTTTAATCAATTAATTGTGTTAAATAATTAAATAAAATTTTAATTAAAGTTAAATTTAATTAAAATTTTATATTAAATTTGCTCAGGTCATTGATTATAATTTTTAAATATATTTTCAATTCCATTGACTTAATTTAATTATGTTATGAATTAAATTAGTTGCTAAAAATTTTAATAATTTTAAAAGTTTTAAATTTAATTAAATGTTTCATTAATTAAATTTGAGTTTTATTTTTTTAAAATAATCAAAGTTTGATTTTAATTAATCTTACATTAATCCGTTAAGTTTAAAATGAATTATTTAATGATTTAGATTTCAATTAATTAGTTTTGCAAATTAATTATATGATTTTAGTTTAATTGTTTAAATTAAAATTTCAATTTCAATTAAGTTTTAAATTAATTTGTTTGATTTTCAATTAAGATCTGATTAGGTTTTAAGTTAATTAATGTGGTTCAAGCAAATTTGGCATTAGTTGATGATTTCATTGACTATGTTATATTTAAAGCTTGCATTTGATTTTAATTCAATTTCTTAGTTATTTTAATTAGTTATAGCTTTAATTTTAATTTAAATGAAGTTTCAATTTCATTCTTTTTATATTTTTTAAAACGAATTTAATTTTAGTTAATTAAATTTAAAAAAATTTTGAATTGAAGATTTTTAATTGTATTTTAAGTTAATCAGTGATTTGATGATTTAAAATTGAATTTCAATTTATTTAGGATTAGTTGATTAATTAATTAGATTAATTATTAAATTGAATCATTCAATCAATTATTCAATTAGTGAAAGATAATTAGTTTGAAGTTATTCTCCAACAATCCCTAAACGTTTGAATAGTTTCGCGGGGAAATTTCGACAATCTCCCGGCATCCCTTACGCATGAGGGGAGGTTAGGGGGGCATTTGCCCTTTTGGATCGACTCAACGGGACCAAATCAATGGACAGACTTCGGGGGAGAAAATCAACCCCGAAAAATGGTCTTCGAGTCTTCAACCCATCGACCAAATCAGATCGACGCCCGAGGGCTTCGAGGGACCGAATCAACTTCGAGACTTGCTTCAATTGGTGATTTTTTACGATCATGATGTTTGCTTTCACTTCATATTAATATTAATAAAATTATAATATAATATTGTATAACAATATATATTACTCTCCTCCTCCCCACTCATTGTTTGAAACAAGGGATCAGGCATGGGTCGGGCATAGGGCACAGAGGCGGGTTGGGCTGCTAGTTCGCGAGCAAGAAACCTGAGAGCCGATCAGGATTGAAGGAGGTGGGCGACAATAGATGAGAGAGGCGACGGTTTGGCCGGTTCTAATGGTAGATCGGCGGGTTTGATCGTGTCTAGGAACATGGCGGAGGTTGGCGTGTGATGTGAGCACCGCAGTTTAGTCGCTTGAGAGAGGCCGACGGGTGGAGGTGTCAGGTCTTGCTCGCGTAAGAGAAGCCAACGACGGGCGTCAAAGCAGGTTCATTTACAGGATTCAGATGGGGATCGCCAAAGCAAGAGAGAACCAGATCTTTTGATTGCTAGAGAGTGTGTGCCCTATCCTTCGATATTTTTGTTCCTTTTGCATATTGAGGCGGCAGTTAGTGACGTGGGGGCTATCGTGCGATCATGGGTCAACGAGTTGTGGTCGTGTGAGTGTGTGTGTGTGTGGGGGGGGGGGGGGGGGGGGGGGGCTGATCAGCTAATAGACAATCAGCACATTCCTCTTTCCCACAGTCCACAAGCAAAAGTAGTCGCATAATATAAAAAAAATCGGAACAATTATTCTCGCTAACCAATGGTGCATAGCTTGCAACTAATGCTTACAATTTCATATTACACCATTGATATTCAAATTTCAAACTACAAAAAAGTGACATTTATGAGACAAACATTTCAACATTTTTATTTTCCCCAATAGCATTGAATTGGAATAGGATCTTAACGGTCTAGATAAAAACCAAAGGTTGAAACGGCGAATGGAAAAACAACTTCTTAGGTTCAGATAACGGCATCATTTTTGTAACTTATATTTGGGATAAACCTTTCAAGTTGACATAATGTGCAGGCATAAGAATACAAAAAGTTCACAGTAATGCAAGTTGACAGCTAAAAACATTACCTGAGCACCAGGAGACATGCTTCCAGATTTGGAATGTGATACTTTCCTCGCATCCTTCAGATAAGATTTGAGTAGAGGAACAGGATGAAACTTGTCTGTCAGCTCAAATGCAAATACGAGATTAACAGCATCAATTTGTCTGCCACTATTGATCAGCACATCGATGACACCTAACGCATCCACCATGCAATAGAAGATAATAAGCTGATAATAACTATTAAACAAAATCCGATTATTTGGCAATGTAAGGTGCTTCTAAGAATCAGAAGATAAAAGGCACAGCAGAAACAGTAACAGAATTTTAGTTAAAACATTTCAATTAGGTTGTCAAGAAAAACCAATATCCCTATTAAACAGCACGGGGAAACATGTGTAGAATCATCTCGATAACGCAATAGAAGTTCAGATAATTTACCATTGATGTCTCTAATTTCCTTCACTGATATGCCTTAGCGATATAAAGGCGGGTAAAACTAATAAAAAATATACATGATACAAATTTATATTAATCCAAAGAAAACTCTACAGAGCAGTATTATATTATAACATCCCAAGGCATTACAATGATACAAACTCAGCTAAAATCAAAGTGAATTTAACAAGATATTACTAGATGACTTACCAAAAGGACCATGTAATCAACAAGAGTACCCATAAATTTCAGTCAATTTGTTAGACACAAGAGAGAGCATGGTAAACACAAACTTTCCATTTGGGTAAACAATAAATCTTGCAAGTTCACTCTCAATGGCACCGTATGTTACAGACATGACTACAACTGTTTAAAATTGCGCAACTTGAGGCCCGCCTCAGCGCAATTCAAGCTCGGAACGAATCGAGGCAGACACCTCTACAACTCCCGCGAGGCATACGCTTTGAATTGTCTGAGACCCGCCTCAAGGCGCGCCTCGCCTCATTTATGTGAGGTGTTTGCCTCAATAGAATGAGTAAAAAAAAATTTTAAACTTAAACCTAACTTTTATACATTGATTCACCTCGTCGTGCTCTTCTCGACTTCGTCTGCTGCATGTAACGTAGAGTTTCGAACGAGTACCTAATAGCTTCTTCACCTTTGTTGACGATGTTACCTGTTCGATTGGAAGTCAGAATAGTGCGACGCTGTTCCTTGTTGGATCTAAAGTCACGTAAGTTTGACGATGCCCTTTATGTTGGATCGGAAGTGAGGACACGCAAGGCAGAGTTTCTAACGATTCTTTCAAAGCTTCTTCACCTTCGTCGACGATGTTCCCCGTTCGATTGGAAGTCAGAATAGTTTGATGATGCTCCCTGTTTGATCGAAAGTCACGTAAGTTGGACAACACCCTTTCTATTGAATTGACAGTTATATAAGGTTCTGCCCTTTCACGTACTCCTATTTTATTAAATATTTAAATGATTTATTGGCTTTTATTATCATCACAAGTAGCAGAACCAACAAACTTATCCCAACTATTTGCAATCAATTAAAATTTATTATTAAGTTATTATGCAAAAAAAAATTCATTTTAATTTTATGCAATTTTCTAATTTTGAAGCTAACGACTTAGAAATGCCATGAGGCTTACGCCTCCCTCACGAACGAAAAACGCTTCAATACCCAATTGCGTAATTTTAAGCATTGATGACTATCTCCATTATCATACAAGTTGCGAATTACAAGAACAATGACATGATTTGTAAAACACACTTCTTAAACAAAACCAGCAATGTAGGTTCAATAGAATTGACGCTGAGGTTCCATTTATTATAAAGAGATGAAGCGGAGACGGGGGTATAAAAGCAAGTGATTTATAGAGATGGGGCGTGAAGTTGAACCAGGAGAAGAGAAGTGAGCTACACTTCCACTTATTATAGAGAGGAGTGAGATAAATAAAAACGGGTGTAGAAGAACCATCAATAGAGAGGCGCAAGAAAAAAGAAAAGAAAAGGGCGAGATAGATCAACAACAAAAGAAAGAGATGATAGAGAGGCAAACAAAGAAAGAGAAATGAGCAAAAAGATGGAGAGGGAGATATTGAAGTCACGCATAGAGTTTTTGCATGAGACAGAGATAGTAGAGCAAAAGAGATGATTTCATAGCGTTGAATAAGTTTTTGGAAATATTTACATATTGCTTTTCTTTAGATTTAAAATCAATTGAAAATTTTTATTTGTCTCCTAATTAATAAATCCTAGTAATTATTCCTATGAAATTACTTTAGAAATTTCGAAGAGTGAGAGGAGTAAAGTAAGAGGGTATAGTCTTGGTTGTGTAAGGAAGAAAAAAATGAAAGAGGAGGAATTTTGGTGTATGCATTTAAAATTGAAACCATAGAGTTGAATAAGGTATTGGAAATTTATTCATTTTGCTTTTCTTTAGACATGAAACCGATTGAAAATTTTTGTTCTTGCATAATTAATAAAACCCGGTAATTATTTACTATGAAATTGTGTTAGAAATTTCGAAGAGTGAGAGGAGGAAAGTAATAGGGTATAGTTTTTGTTTTGTACAAAAAAGGATGAAAGAGGAGGGATTTTGTTGTATGCATCTAAAATTAAAATTTTATAAATAAATTTAAGATAATTAATTATGGATTTTAAATTCCCTTTATATTATGAATTTAAATTAGAAAGTGTAATTTACTAAATTGGATGAGGTTAAAAAGATAGCAGTTCAATTATGATCAAATATTAATGATTTACCTTTGATGATGCATTTGTAATTTAAATATAATGCTATGTTTAAATATGCTATTTTGGGATTTGAAGAAAATTTAAATACCATAGTTTAATAGATTTGAGAAAATTTTTTTTGCAAGATGCCTTGTTTAAAAAAATAAGGATATTAGTTTTAATCAAGGTTAAAAGAGAATTATAGTTAAATTGAAAATTTGAAATGTGAATACATTAAAGTAAATTAAGTTAGATAATTGACTTAAAGAAGAATGATTAATGTGCACAAATATTAGAATTAAGAAAAAGGAAATAAGTGAATTAACAATATTTTATATGTATTATTCCATTAAAAGAGTAAGTGAACAATTAAAAAGCAAAAGAAAGTCATCTAAAGATTGAGCAGGTAATTACATTTTTACTTTATGACAAATTACAGCTCATATGTATTTTAAGCTTGATGCATTGATTGACATATTCGATTATATACTCCAAAATTTATTCCGAATATAACTTGTTGATGAATAATTGAAAGAATGATTTTTTTCTTTGCTTAAATACTTTCAGGAAGTAATAACTTTATGAATTGCAATAGGTTTCAATCACGCACATCGTCAAAATATGTTTATATATATGATGGATGAAAAAATACAAAAACGATATGATTGTGCATAATGAATACAAAAGTTCACCCTTTTACAGTATTGACTGTGAAAGCAATTTACATGCACATGTAAAATAAAAATTATTTGGGCTGATATGATTGTGTCTTAATCGATACAAATTTTAGATAGTGCTCCTAAGACAGATATGGTATGATAAATTCATTACAAAATATCATGTTTCACAAAAAGATATTGCCTTTACTTTATCCAAATAGCATGCCTATTTAAATGCCTTTTAAATGAAATGCTTAATGATTACTTATGATAATTTATACGCATCATTTCTAATTTTGAAATTGTTATATTATTAAATTATAATTAGCTACTAAATTGTTGTGTGACTCAATCTGTTGTGAAATTTTAATGATTTAGGAAAGGCTAATCAAAATTAAATGGGTGAGAGAATGACTTGTTCACAGGAGAAGAGGAGCAAGTGAGAATACGTATTTAAAATTCAAAACTATTTGATTTAGTTAATTTTTTGAAGTATATGAAATATAACTGAATTGTACATGTTCTGAATACCAAAAAAACATTATTGTTTAGTGGCACTTTAATCAAAGATTGTAATGAAATCGCATGACGTTGTCATGGCTCCTTGGCCTTTCGAAAGTAGAGCCACTAATATTGTTGGGTTTATTAATTCTTCTTCTTCCAAAGGTCATTGGTTAATCCTCACTGTAGCTTATTATTTCTCAAAATGAGTCGAATCCATATCATTAAGAAAAGTCAAAGTTAAGATTGTACAACAATTTTTTTCCAGAATCACGTTGTATACAAATTTGGTGTTCCATATCAAATCATATCCAATAATGGTTATACCCTTATAAGTACCAAAATAAATCAGTTTATTAAGAAGTGTAACATTTCTTGGAAGCATAACACGATATTCGATCTTCAAGCCAATGGATTGACTAGGCTTTCAACAAAATATTATTAGTTCAATTGTAAAAAAAATCAATAATAAGAAATATGTCAGTGGTATGGAAAGTTGATTGAAACACTGTGGACATATCGAACCACATATAGCGCCCCAACTCGGTGTAACCCATTTAGAAATACAGCTTCAATCACTAAGAATTACAATCAACAACGAAATCACAAGTGAAAAAAATGTCCAACTAAGGTTTGGAAGGCCCTGATTATTAGATGAGAAATATTTACAAGTTCAAAAGAACCTATATAGCTCAAGCTCATGACAAATTCGACTGTTTTAGAACTTTCAATGTAGGCGAAAGAGACCTAGTTCATTGTAGATAAATTCTGGCTCACCAAAAAAAATAGATGCAAAGCTCAAGCCTTCACCCTATATTGTTGACCTCATTTTTGTATGAGGTCACTTTAACCCCTTTCTGGACTCTAGACCCTAGGATTTCTTAGACCCTAAGTTCCTTCTAGATCCAAGGATCAATCCAGATTCATATCAATTCAAGTCAATTCAAGTTTCAAACCCAGTCAAACTTTAACACAATCTAGCTCAAAATTCAGGCTCCAGTTTAATCCCTGATTCAGCCTTCAAATCAGTATCAAACCTAATTTAGATTTATCCAATCATTAGCAATCGTTCAATTAATTACAAATGACAAGGATAATTCAAACTTAAACTATGAAACCTAAAACCCAGTTCAAATTCAGAATTTCAAACGGTATTCAAGGATAAAAGGCTAAATCCTGAAAACCTTTTCCATTGAATTTTCAAAAATATCAAAACTCAGTCAACTGACCTCTGATTCAGAGTCTATCAATTGCACATTGATAGGATATGTCTCTAGAGGCAACCCTCCAAATTTAAGCCCATTCTGAGGTCTCTAATCCCAGAAATTGAATTGAAATCTAAAGACTGTAAAACTTTCAAATATTTACAGCCTATGTCACTGGACTTGCCACCCAATGAATTTTGACCTTGAAGCTTTATCCAAAGCCTCTAATCACTTCCAGATCCTTAATCTTGACTAATTGAACATTAAACTGAATTTTGGTGGACCCATTTCGACCCCCGGTTAACCCAGGGGTCAAAATGACCAAAATACCCCTTAGAGATTTAAACATCAATTTCAAACCAAATGATCTCTAAATTGCTTGTGACCACTCCCAACAATTTTCAAAGATCAAATAAAACCTGTTGAGCCTGGACCCACCCCTTATATCAACCTAGTTGACTTGACCAACCTTGGTTCACTCAATTACACTTTAAGGTTTAAATGGATTATTCCAACCCATATAACCTATCAAATCAAATTCAAATCATGGTCTAATCATACTCTAATGTTTGGCCAATCAAACACAAATCAAAGTTGACCAAGTCAACTATAAGATTTGATCAAATCAATTCAAATTCTCATACTCATGTTCAAACATCAATCATTAAGTCTCAAACTTTCTCCAATCCATTTAACCAGCTCATTAGAATCACTTTGTTGCCACATCATTAGTCAAAGACATAGTTGACTAGTCAAAGTAATCAAACTTGTTTAATATATAACTTTATCATCTTGGTAAGTCAAGCCTACTTAATAAATCAAGTTTTATGTAAGTTGATAGCTTGAGAGGACAGTTGACAGCACCCTAGATCTTCCCTTTATCTTGATTAAGATAATAATCATGAGGAGTGGAGAGAACTTTCACTCTTCACTCAAAATTTGTCTTCATTCCATACCTTTCAAAATCTCCAATCCCAGCAGCCCACAGCCTTCTCCAAGGCATGAGTCAGCCTCTCCATATATAATTAGGCCTCTTCCAACCATTAGAAGGTTGTTTGCCTGAATTAAAACCCAAATTGAGGAGAGAGAGAAAGAATAATTTCGATAGCAGATTTAAAACCAGCCAGCAAAAGCTCTTAGACCCTTGAGAGAAGATATAGATGACATCAGCAGTTTTCCAAGAAGCCCAAGATCATCAAAATCCACCCACAGGATTGTAAGATATCTCAACTTTTATCTAAAACTTTAATTTGAAACTGCAGAAAATCTACAACATATGAAGCCTCCAAATTTCAGGTGCTGGAAGATTACATTGCCCTCTAGCTGTGTTTCAAATTTCGTTGAGTATTTTGAAAGATATGGGTATTTAAAAATTTTTGACCAAATTTGACTTTGGTTCAACTAGAGTCGTCCGATCGCGATCAGACTAACCAGAATCGGCCGCGTCACCCCCTGACCACGCTACTTCCCTGTGGTTCGAACACGGGTCCTTCCGTGGTCCCGACGGGTGATGTGGCAGCCTCCTGGCCGTCCATCCATGCCGCAGCCAAATAAGCGGTCCTGATGGACCGTTGATGTGATTAAGTGGCGAAACCCAACCTGCCATATGTCATGCCGTCATTCGCCGCCAATCATTGGCTCGCGGCTGATTTGACTCAGATTGAGTTAAAAAAATTCAAAATAAAGCCCAAATCTTCCAAAATTCACAGTAAATCGAATTTTTCACTAATTTGAACATTTTTTGGCTCGTTGGAAAGGGCATTTTATTTAGTATTTAATAAAATTAAATTTGAGTTGATTAAGCCACTGTAATGTGAGATATTTAATATTGTTTGAATTGTCTTTTGTATTTTTCCCACAATCCAGTGGTCAACTGGAGTATAAATTTTGGTGAAAGATTATTGGGTATCTTAGACATGTTTAGTAATTTTTCTAGGGTCTGATACTCAATAGAATGTTGTGATGTGAATTTGCAAGGCAATGGGTCCATTTTGGACCCAAAACTTTGAAAATTTATACCTCCCTAGATTTTTAATATTTTGCTATGAAAGTTTTGTAGTGTGAATGCATGTATATCAGGGTTAGACATACCAAATTTGAAGCTTATTCGAACAATAGAAACACTTAAGAAAAAAAATTAAAGAATTGTCTAGAAAAGTTAAAAAAATTTTAGGGAGCTGTACATACACCCAATAGGGGCGAAACTTAAACAAAGTAAATCTAGTGACATTTTGAACTATAGATTTAAATTTGACTGAATTTGGAGATTATTATATTAGAAAATTAGACTTACCAAATTTCAGCTCTTTTAAGCACACAGAAATTTCAAAAAATCACAATAAATTTAATTATAATTCAAAAATTATATACAACACCTCTAACTGATCAGAATTTAAATCTTAACTTATGAAAATAAAATCTCTTTGATTTGACAACAAATATAAGCTTAATTTAATTTTAATTAAAATTCAATATTTAATTAAATTCATTAATTAAAAATAATTATAAATTTTAGAAAATTTCTAAATACTTGAAAATCTCTCATTAGGTCATTCCTGACCTTTAGACTTAATTTCAAGGAGTTGGAAGTTTATTTGAAACAAAATCATAAAAAGGGTCTTTTATTAACCAATTAGTCATTCATGATCTTTGAAGTTGATTTGGACCAAAGGTCAGGAACTCCAAAGTTTGATGAATTAATTGTATTTTTAAAATTGGTTAATGGAAGACCTTTTTTATGATTTTGCTCTAAATGAACTCCCAACTCTTTGAAATCAACTCCAAATGTAAGAATGACCTAAAGAGAGATTTTCAAGTATTTGAGAATTTTTTGGAATTTTTTTAATTATTTTTAATTAATTAATTTAATTTAATATTGAATTTTAATTAAAATTAAATTAAGCTTATGTTTGTTGTCAAATCAAAGAGATTTTATTTTTCTTAAGTTAAAATTTAAATTATAATCAGTTAGATGTATTGTATATAATTTTTGAATCATAATTGAATTTATTGTGATTTTTTGAAATTTCTGTGTGCTTAAAAGGGCTGAAATTTGGTAAGTCTAATTTTCTAATCTAATGATATCCAAATTCAGTCAAATTTAAACCTATGGCTAAAAATATTATTAGGTTTAATGTGTTTTAAGTTTCACTCCTATTGGGTGTGTGTACAGCTCCCTAAAAATTTTCTATGTTTTCTAGACATTTACTTAATTATTTTTTTTAGGTGTTTCTGTTATTCAAATGGGCTTCAAACTTGATGTGTCTAACCCTGGTATACATGCATTCACATCACAAAACTTTCACAGCAAAATATTAAAAATCTAGGGAGTTATGAATTTTCAAAATTTTTGGTCCAAAATGAATCCATTGCCTCGCAAATTCACATCACGACAATCTATTGAGTATCAGACCCTATAAAAATTACCGAACATATTTAAGATACCCAATAATCTTTCACCAAAATTTGGACTCCAATTGACCACTAGATTGTGAGAAAAATACAAAAAATATTTATCAAACAAGATTAAATATCTCACAATACAGTGACTTAATCAACTCAAACTTAATTTTAATAAATACTAGACTCTTTCCAACGAGCCTAAAAAAATTCCATTTGGTGAAAAATTCGATTGACTGTGAATTTTGGTAGATTTAAGCATTATTTTGAATTTTTTTAACTCAATCTGAGTCAAATCAGCCGCCGGCCAATGATTGGCGCCGAAACTGCGGCGGCGAATGACGGCATGACACGTAGCGGGTCTGGTCCCGCCACTTAACCACGTTAGCAGTCCATCAGAACCGCTGATCTGTCTGAGGCATGGATGGAAGGCCAGGAGGCCGCCACATCACCCGTCAGGACCGCGGAAGGACCCGCGTTCGAACCAAAGGGAAGCCGCGCTGTTAGGGGGGGTGACGCGGTCGATTCTGGACCGTATGAGTCAAATTTGGTCAAAGATTTTCAAATACCCATATCATTCAAAATACTCAACGAAATCTAACTAAATTTGAAACACAGCTAAAGGGCAATGTAATTTTCCAACATCTGAAGTTTGGAGGCTTCATATGTTGTAGATTTTTTGCAGTTTCAAATTAAAGTTTTAGAGAAAGGTTGAGATATCTTACAATCCTGTGGGTGGATTTTGATGATCTTGGGCTTGTTCGAAAGCTGTTGATAACCTCTACAACTTCTCTCAAGAGTCCATGAGCTTTTGGTGGCTGGTTTAAAATCTGCTATCGAAATTATTCTCTTTTTCTCTCTCTCTCTCCTCAATTTAGGTTTTTAATTCAAGCAAGCAGCCATTTAATGGCTGGAAGAGGCCTAATTATAGATGGAGATGCTGGCTCATGCTTTGGAGAAGATTGTGGGCTGCTGGGATTGGAGATTTTGGAAGGTATGAATGAAGACAACGCTTTGAGTGAAGAGTGAGATTCTATCCACTCATTCTCATGATTATTATCTTAATCAAGATAAAGGGGAGATCTAGGGTGCTGCCAACTGTCCTCTCCAGCCATCAATTTGCATAAAACTTGATTTATTAAGTATGTTTAACTTACCAAGATGATAAAGCTATATATTAAACAAGTTTGACTACTTTGACTAGTCAACTATGCCTTTGACTAATAAGGTGGCAGCCAAGTGATCCTAATAAACTGGTTAGATGAATTGGAGGAAGTTTGGGGCTTAAGGATCAGAGTTTGAATATGAGAATGAAAACTTGAAGTGATTTGACCAAATCTTATAGTTGACTTGGTCAACTTTGATTTGGGTTTGATTGGCCAAACATTAGGGTATGATTAGGCCATGATTTGGATTTGATTTGATATTTGAAATAGGTTTGATAGGTTATATGGGTTAAAATAACCCATTTAAATCTTAAAATGTAATGGAGTCAACCTAGATTGACGAAGTCAACTATGTTGACCCAAGGGGTGGGTCCAAGTTCAACAGGTTTGGTTTGATGTTTGAAAATTGCTGGGAGTGGTCCCAAGCAATTTGGAGATCAATTGGTTTGAAATTGATGTTTAAATCTCTAAGGGTTATTTTAGTTATTTTGACCCCTGAGTCAATCGGGGGTCAAAATGGGTCCACCAAAATACAGTTTAATGTTCAATGAGTCAGAATTAAAGATCTAGAAGTGATTGGAGGCTTTGGATAAAGCTTCAAGGTCAAAATCCATTGGGTGGCAAGTCCAGAGGCATAGGATATAAATATTTGAAGGTTTTACAGCCTTTAGATTTCAATTCAATTTTTGGGATTAAAGATCTCAGAATGGACTTAAATTTGGAGGGTTGCCTCTAGAGACATGTCCTATTAATGTGCAATTGATAGACTATGAATCAGAGGTCAGTTGACTGAGTTTTGAAGTATTTGAAAATTCAATGGAAAAGACTTTCAGGACTTAGCCTTTTATCCTTGAATTTCGTTTGAAAATTTTGAATTTGAACTGGGTTTTAGGTTTCATAGTTTAAGTTTGAATTATCTCAGTCATTTGTAATTAATTGAACAATTACTAATGATTGGATAGATCCTAAATTAGATTTGATATTGATTTTAAGGGTGAATCAAGGCTTAAACTGGAGATTGGGTTTTGAGCTGGATTGGGGTAAAGTTTGACTGGATCTGAAACTTGAATTGATTTGAATTGATATGAATCTGGATTGATCCTAGGATCTTGAAACTTAAGATCTAAGAAATCCTAGGGTCTAGAGTCCAGAAAGGAGTTAAAGTGACCTCATACAAAAATGAGGTCAACATGTATACACCATGGTTTTCAAGAAAATCATTACTTTAGAAAAACTAGGGTCTCCCTTAATCACCAACTTTTCTTCCCTTCACTTGAATCTCCATAGCTAAGGCCTGTCTGTCTACCTTGGTCTCCCTCAAGGTTTGAAGCCACTTCATACCCAAGATCAAATCGCACTTCCCAACCCCAATGGAAAAAAATATCCTCTAATATGAATCACCTATAACTCCACCACCAACCCTTACAAATACCCCTTCTCTTCTCCACCTTCCATATGCCCATTATCACTCCAAAACAGCCCGTGTCTACCAACTTTAGCCCCAACTTGTCAACCACCTGATTGGATAAGAAATTGTGGGTAGCCCCACTATCCACCAAAATTGCCATTCCTTCTCCTATTTGTCCTCTCATCCTCACAGTATGATTCTGGGTGAATCCCATTACAAAATTTAACGAAGCCTTTACCACCTCCAAGTATAAGTGCTCATCTTCCTCTACCACTTCTTCTATCTCTACTCTACCCATCTTCTCCTTATCATGAACAAAAAAGACCCGCAAGGTGCAATTTTTACACCTATGGCCAGTGTAAACTTCTCGTCACACGTAAACTATGGTCCCTTAGTCTCCTTCTCTTTGACCCGATACAGTCAACACCCTAGGTGCAAGAAAGGTGGTCGTCGTGTGGTAAGAAGCACCAAAAATGCCCCCTTTGCTACTCCTCTCAAGTGAGTTATTGTCCTTTATCAACTGGGCTAACACCATAGCCACTCCCAAGGCATGGGGTCTTGCAACCAGCATAGCGACTACTAACTCAGATTTGAGCTCTTTCATGAAATCACTCTCTAACACCATCTCCGGTATTTTCCCTAAACGGTTGAATGTCCCAACATAATCACAAATCTCTCTTGGTACTTCTTCATCATTCCCACCTGTGTCAAAGCAAAGAACTTCTCATAATAATACCCCTCCTACTTTGTTCCAAAGTGCTCCAATAAATGATCCTTGAATTCCTCTGATGAACGGATCAGGTACCTTGCACCTCGCCTCCCCCCATTGGTACCTATTAGACCGATTCAAAATGAACCGGTCCAGCTCCAACCGGCCCAAGGCTCACATAGTCTATAGGAGGCGGAGGCTTCCGCCTCCTCTACTTGGTCCGCCCAATGGGGCAGACCCCATTATTACAAATGAATAAAAAATTCAAACGGAGCGGGCGGCTAGTTTTGGGAGCGAAATTAAATTAGGAAAGATCTTATATTAAAGGGGATGAGGGAATTAAGAAGTTTTATGTTTTGATTGATTGGGAAATTAGGGTTCTTGACGCTTGGGCTCTAGACTCTCTTGTATAGAGATTTTGGGAGAGACAATCCTCCTCTCGAATTGAGGATCTCTTGTATCTTGCTTGGTGTTTGTTCCTTTTGCTTTCTATAAAGATTTTTCTATCGTGTGCTTGCTTTTCTATGACGTATCCACATTTTTCTCGCAGATTTTACTGATTTTGATAAGGTTTGCTTGCGAACTCAAGTATATCAGATAGGATTACTTGCAAACTCAAGTATTTCCTATATGTACCATGCTAGTGCCTTCCACTAGAGACATAGAACTGCCGCCATAAGCTCTCCCCTTCTGCCAACCCATGCACATCCTCGCCTTCAAACATCAACATTTTCAGCTTCCTAACCTTCTGATCTCCCCCGCTTCAATTTCCCCTTCCACCCCCCATGCCTCCCATGAAGCGAGCACTAGGGCCTCTCCAAAATTCCCTCTGCTCCCTTCTCCCTTCATGTCCCTCTCTTCCTTCAAATTCAACCCGTCAGTTCTCTTCTTCCCATTCCCTCTTACATCCATATTCCCTATCCATCCCCATTCTTAGTAGAGACTCAAGATAGAGTATTCCCTCCTCTCCTAAAATTTCCACCTCTCCATCTCCCTTTAGCATGTCATTTCTCTGATTCCCCTTTACTTCCCACGAAGTCGCTTTAGTTTGAAGTTTTAACATCCGCTTCAGTTTGAAACTTCAGCATCAGCTTCATCATTTCCTGTACATTCTCAAACCTTCCATCACTGAAAAACGCTCATTCAACGATCCAACATCCGATCACAACTACCCTACTTACCCCTCTGATTTTCTTCAAACACCTCAACTCTTCTCCAAGCCATCCGGCCCAAACACTTGCTTTGATACCAATTTAATATGATTTGAGGATCAAATCAGCACTCAAAACAACCACAAGAACGAAATCAACACCAAATAGTGAAAAATAGCCACCAAACTTAAGAGAAAACAACAATGATATACAAGAACAATACTGATAAAGCTCAAATAACAATCTTCAATAAAAAAAACACAATATACAATTGATTCACTACTCGAGAGTTGAATTGGCCCTCCCCCAATTTTCTAGCAGCAACTAGGAACCCAAAATCACCTAAGAAACAACACCATAAATTTTTCACCTTAAAAGTAGCCCTAATCCCACCATAAATGCACTTCACATTTCTTCCAATGTTCTTCCCTTAAACATTTTCCATGTGCAATGTTAGACTAGGTCTAGTTTTTACTTCTGCCAAAAATTATTTCTCCCAATTTTAGTATATGTGATTTGGCTAATAATCTTAAATTTAAAATCTAGTGTGAAATAATGATCTCAACGAAGACATAGGAACAATTAGCAAGATTTGAAGAAAAACTTAGAAATATAGGCATAGGCATTTTTAAGTTTTTTGAGTCATTAAAGGAGATGATGTAATGGTAATCAAAAGAGGTGATTAGAATAAATATGTTGCAAGTCATCACATAGCTGGTATTCCGATTAGCACAGGAATTAGAATTATTCACAATTATATTTTCAAGACCTAACGAAACTTTCATCCAATTAATTATAAATTCAACGTACTTACAAAATTAAAAAAAACCAAGAAAAATATCTTACGTCTAGCTTAATCTTCCTTCAAAATATCGAATGTGGTACGATGATTTAAATGATTCATAAAAGTTAGCAATTAACCCAATAAAGATACAATCTTGCTAATCATGAAAATGATACTCTTTTATTATTTTCTTACTTGAAACAGCACGTACACTTGCGTATCACCATGTTAGTATCCGGTCAAGTTTTTAACACTGTTGTTGGGGATCAATAACTGGTCATTATTAGCTAATATTAATTTTAATATTATTATTTTAATACAAACTTTTATTTGTTTTATTGTGACACCTATGATAAAATGTTTTCATTTTAGTTTTTATGTACAATAATTACAAGTTTTGTTGTAAGTTCTATAAATATCAAATTGTTGTTGGAATTGTATATAGTGTTTTTAATCAATTTGCTTTGTAAGTGAATTTTTTTTTTTAATTGAATCAATTGTTGTATGCGTGGAAGAGATCTGTTGTTATTAGTTCCATTAGACCTTGAAATAGAGAAAACGTGCTAAATTTTTAGAAAAAACTAAAAGATAACTAGGAGAGATGGCTGATCAACTTAATGGAGAAGATGAACCTGGATCCCTTAGAGACTTTGCAAATGCTTTAGTTCATAGAATTTATCAAAGTATCAATAGACATGCTATTCATGCTAAAAATGTTGAACTTAAACTGACTATGATCCAAATGATCCAAAATTCTCAGTTTGGGGGTTACCTATAGAAGATCCTAATTTACACAAAACTAATTTCTTTGAAATGTATACAACCTTTAAGTATAATAGAGTTTCCAATCATGCTATTAGGCTTATAGGTTTTTTCCCTTTTCTTTGAGAGAAAATACTAAAATGTGGTCAAATTCTTACCCACATGGCTCTATCACTTGGAAATGAGTTAGCCAAATATTTTCCCCTTCAAAGACTGTTAAATTAAGGAATGAAATAACCTCATGCATCCAATTATATTTTTGTGATCATTTCCTATATGTTTGTGGCTAGTTGAAATTGTTTGGCGTTTGTGCATTAAAGAGTACATAGAAATGTTTTAGACTTTTAGTTTGGAGTCATCCGGTAAATCTGACTTATCCTATGAAAATATCAACAGCTTAGCAATTTGCTAACCGACTCTTTATTTTCTAATTACTTTAAATGTAAACTCATCGGGGATTTGTGATTTAAAAAAAAAAACTTAAATAAATTTCATTTTTAAATAAATTTCTAAAACTTGTGTGTGTTTATATGATTTCTTTTGCATAGCAAATCATGGTCCTTAAGGCAGCCTACATCACATATATTCTAATAAACTTGTATTCAGTCATATATCGGACAAATATGTAATTAACTCTGGGAAAAAAAACCCAAACCTGGCATTTTTGGTAAAAACCCAAGTGAGCGGCAAAGATCAGCAGTTCTGCGACGCCTTGAAACAGCTGGGATTAATTTGCATATCTCATTCTCAGGGAAATCTGAATAAATATCAAACGTAGCCAAAAGTTGTAGAAAAGCATGAGCTTCTAATGAGTTGCCACCACTGGCATAAATGTCAAGACCATCTAACTTTGGCTTCCAATAGCTGGCAACTGCTTTTGCTTGCTCTTTAATTTCATCTGTGAGCTTCTGCTCATCAGAAAGCGTCTCAGAATTCATCATTAAGCAACTGAGAGATTCCATTAGCATGAGGCAAGTTCTTCGTAAACCCAAAAGGCCAGCATCCTTCTTTCCATCAGATCCTAAAATTTCTCCCGAGTAGAAGTTCTTCAAGGAATCCAATACCAAGCTAAAAGGATTACTTGCAGCTCTTAATGCAATTGGGATCTCTTCACGAATGGAGGCAAGATTCTTCCTATTGTCAGAAATGTACTTGTGGAGCTCTTCTACATCCATTTTCTCACACAATTCCGCCAGCTGTGAATGAGGTTTTTCATCTAAATAATTACTTTCAACAGGTGCTTCATCATAAATGTCAGATTTAACAGCAGTAACATCTGATCCATCTTCAACGCTGCTCTCAGGATAATTATTACTTAGACTATAGTCAGCTAATGCTGCAGGGTAGTTCCTGTATTTTTCAAATAAGGTAGACAGAGCAGCATCTCGTTTCTCCTGCAGCCTCTCTAGTGAAGCTTGCTCCTTCGCTACAACGACAGCTTCCCTCCTTTCAAGCATTTCTTGTGTCTCTGATACTTTGCACGCATACTCGTTTTCTTCATTTTCTAACTCGTCAAATCTTTTTTTCAGCGACTTTTCAAGCCCATGAAAATGCTGTTCCAGCTCTTTCCATTTCAAATTCAAAGTTATAGCACTATGGCTTTCAAGTTCAGCAAATGCTTGCTGAAGTTGTTGCAACTTCGATGACGTAGCATCAATTAGGGTAGTAACTGATTGTGCGTCAGCCATATAAATAAGCCCTGCCATAGGAAAGGGATTAACCAAATACATACCATATAGTATAGCAAAGTCAGTACAATCTACCTCATGAATTTTGAAGGTGACAAAAAGGAAAACACCAAATATATCTAAGTGATGAATTCAACAAACTACAAATAAATAATCTAGTTTTTACAAAAGCTGATACGCATGAGTTACTACCACTGCCATTTACACAATTGCATGACGTTTCTCGCTTAAATTTAGGAAATCCTGAAGCATATGCCGCTTTCACATAACAATTTCAACACCGTATGGCATGATTCTTATAAGACAGGAATAAAAATCAAATACAATATATTTGAGAGGGAGCAGGAATCTCAACAATTTCGCTGCCAGGATGACTGCTAGAATTATGAAAAGTGGAATGAAACTTAACCATAATAATTTACGTAAAAAATGAACACTAGATACAATGACAATAAAAAAATTTCTCCATATTTTTATGAGTATGTGATTATTGAAATATAGGTACAAGAAGCTACATATTTGATTTAGCATAATAGCCAGCTTGGATAAGAGCTGGCCATTCCTAAAAGTCACACTAAGGGCTCCAACAAGAACTACTCTATAGTAAGAAAATAACAAGGCATATTTTACAATCAAACAGGCAAATGAAGATCACGTAAGAGTAAATATGAAATATAAAACACCGATATAAAACATTTTTAGGAGAATGTTTGATGCATAGCTTTGATGAGTTAGACCGATAAGAAATGACCAGAAAATTCCAGTGAAATTAAGAAAGTATAAAAGGCTTCTGAAATTTATGTCCGTGGCATGTAGAATGCCATGTCTGAATAACAGGTTGATAACATAAATTAAAATTTATACCCATATCCCATCGTCCATAGTAATTTGCTTCCCAAGAGGATCAAAGTTGAGCATCTATATTAAAAAACCAACGATAGTGCTTGTTAATAGCTTCATTTCTTTATGCGTTTATTTAAACAATCATATTCTTTGGTATTTCTCATATCATGTTTTAAATTTTTAATAGCAATTCCTAATATATCTGGAAGTGTTTATAATTAAATCAAGTGCAAACAGCAGAAGAAAAAAGTTAGATGACCATGAGCACCATTCCATAAGTTCATTTTTCATGGGAAATATTCTTAAATTTTAAAGAGTTCAAAGAACCAAATTTGAACACAATCCAACTTATTTATTTATGTTTAAAAAACAAAACTAATTTAATTTCCAACAATTAACTTGTTAAAGGTTAAAATCATTCTCGATGGTGGCTTGTATGTCATTCAATTAATATTTTTTAAAAATATAATTACGTAATTACTTATTTAATATTAATATATTATATATTTATTTATTAGGATATGTTACTATCCACCTCTCTTATTTTCATTTATTACATATCATTATGCACTTTCATCGTTTTCAATCTTCGGTTACCCGAGTTCCAAGAATTGCGCCAACATGAATATATCGTTAGGATTACGCTAAGAATCAGAGTCTTTAGAGCTTAAAACATCCTCTCCTTCTCAACCCACTTCCATTCAACGAGTCAGTGAGCACGGTTTGTGGTGCTCCATCTTATCCCTTGATAGAAATTCTCTAACACACACATAGGATCAGAGCAAACTTGCATGAGAATCAAAGTTGAGCGCATCTTCTTTCTTCTTCGATTACCTTAGTAAATAGATTGTCTTAGCCCTTGAGACATCTCCGACATGCCATCAACTCATTGTTAACAACCCTTGTGCCTTCATTCCAATCCTACCATTTAGACATCAATATCCTCTTCAGGGCTTTATTAAATATTTTCAATTAATATTTCTTTTTAATCCTATTATTATCTTATTTAAATTATGCTTATTTAATTTGTATCAAATATTTAGATAATTGATACGTCGTCAAAAATTTATCTTAAACAGGCGCGAATCTCGATGCAAAATCAAGTTGGAAACTTCAAAAATTAATTCGGAGACCATCCGAACTCCGATTTCAGCAAACTTATAGTCAAACTGAGCGTCTCGGAAATACAAACCCAACGACACCAAATTCGACTCAATTCGAGCCCAAATGGATTCAAATCAAGGACTCGAAGTCCTGTTGGAAGTTTCAAACCACAATTTGGAATACCAAACGGTTTCCAAACATAACAAACTTATACTCGAATCGAGTGGATCGACGAGACGAATCCAACGAGCCCAAGATCGCCAAATTCCGACATCATTAAGGTCTTCAAATGTCTAAAGAACGGTGCATGATCAAGGGATTCAACATCGGCCGTTCAACCGACCACTCCCCATTTACCCTTGATCTCTCACCTATTTACGGGTCATGCCACTCCAGAAATCTATAAATAGAGTTCCCTCTCCTCTTGAGAGAGGACACCCCGAAGCCTAAGGAAAAAAGAGAGAGACCGGAGATCGCTCTTGCTTCCTAGCCTCCTCGACCACCCCCGGAGTTTCCCCGGACCACCGTCAAAGTTCCGACGAACCACCGCTGCTCCACCAACGTCGGACGTTCGCCGGACCACCGCCTAACGCCGTTGCTCCGCCGGATCACCACCTGACGTCCTGTGCTTCGCCGGACCACCGCCTAACGTCGTTGCTCCGCCAAACCACCACCTGAGGCCCTCACCTCCGCCGAACCACCGCCTGACGCCGTTGCTCCGCCGGACCACCACATGAGGCCCTCACCTCCGCCGGACCACCGCCTGACGTCGTTGCTCCGCCGGATCACCACTAGAGGCTCTCACCTCCGCCAGACCACCGCATAACGTCGTTGCTCTGTCGGACCACAACTTCAAGCCCTCACCTCCGTCGGACCACCGCCTGACGCCGTTGCTCTGTCGGACCAAAACTTGAGGCCTTCACCTACACCGGACCACCGCCTGACGTCGTTGCTCCGCCGGACCACCACTAGAGGCCCTCACCTCCGCCGGACCACCGCCTGACGTTGTTGCACCGTCGGACCACCACTTGAGGCCCTCACCTACGTCGGACCACCACTTAAGGTCCTGTGCTCCACCAGGCCACCACCTGAGGCCCGGACTTCCGCCGAACCTTCACTTAAGGCCTTGCGCTCCACCAGGACATCACCTGAGGCCCAGAATTTTGCCAGACCACCATCTGAGGCTCGAACTTCTGCCGGACCACCACTTGAGGCCATGTGCTCCACTAGAACACCACCTGAGGCCCGGACTTCCGCCGGACCACTACTTGAGGCCTAGAGCTCCACCATGCCACAACTTGATGCCCAGAGTTCTCCCAGAATACTTTCAACCTCCATCACCAGACAATTGTCTTTCTGACCTCGGTCTCCTACCGACTATGGTCCTTCTGACCTGCATCACCTACTATGGTCCTTCCGACCTCCATCACCAGACAACGGTCTTTTCAGTCTCCATCCTACCGACTATGGTCGTGCCGACCAAACAAACATGTCTATATTGTTCTCCCACCATGTAATGCACTCTATATGATGTACATTTGTATCATCAAAGTCAAGGCCTTCTCCCATGGAAGCCTCATTTGTAATCGACTGCAAATACTAGTGGATTCATTCAAACTGGGCCAGGCCCCATGGTTTTTCCCCCCTTTAAGGGGTTTCCACGTAAAAACTCTGGTGTCTTTTATGAACGATACTCTCTCTCTCTTATCTGATTGTGTTCTGCATCTTCATACAATGTTAAGACGTTAAAGTTTAAACTATATATTTCTCTACTGCCGCGAATATTCCAGGACGCAACAATAATAATTTCAAACTAATGGAATTATTTATCATTTAGATCTAGAAAATTATTTGTTAATATGATAACCACATGAGAATTCACTTAATATATATTCATTCATGAGATTGTCTATTAACTTGTTTCAAGTACTCATCCATTTAATTTAAGCAACTCAAGTATGAGCCAAGCTCAATCATAAAAAAATCTAAATAAGCCAAGTATGAACATGCGTGTGAAAGTTCGGCATGAGCTCAAGTTGAATTTTAACTTCTAGTGTGACCAAGCTAAGTCTAATCCATTCCATGGAATGCTTGACTCGGCACAATCAGATTACAACTAGTTTTGATTGAAGAGATGGATGCTAATTCTTCAAACACAAAAGCTTAGATAATATATTTATGCTGGTAATTTGACATGACGTAATGCAAAATGATCATTGGGAGTATTATAAATAAGAAAGTGCATTTGAAAAAAAGTTGCACAAACTGCAGAAAAAATAAAAGCTTCAAGTTTTATAGTAGTAAATCTTAAGAATGAAGAAGGTTGCAAAGAAATAGAGGAAGAGATGGAAGGCAACAAATCTATTACGGGAAAAGATAACATGAATGAAGGAAATGATGGAAAAAAAGTAAAGACGATTAGATCATCCTTAGGTCATGCATACTACAAATTTAAATAGTTTACAATTGTTTAAGATAATCTATCTACCAAAAATTTTGAAATTGGAATACAGGTAGAAGTTGAAATTTATTTTTTTTTGTCAGCTAACTTTTATGTGAAGATTATCAAATCATGGTCTTAAAAACAAGAGTTATCATACTTAACATTACTTCATAAGTAATTCAATCATTTCTTTTCAACTCAACCACTTGCCTAATGCCTTAGGCATTGGACAGCCATATTGCATTTAAAGTGCCTACTGCCTAGTGACTTTTACAGCATTAGCCAAAATAAGACCTTTTGTAAAGAAAAGTACACTAAATAATGCTTCCTTAATATAATTGTTGAAACTAGGAAGTATTACTATTTTTAAGGATCTATCAAAGAGATATGAAAATATCTACTACTTTCTAGATGTTCATATTCTTGAAGTGATCATGCCAATTGCATCGGACTATTCTCCCCCAATGCAATTTAAAATTCCTATAAATAGATTGATACTCCAATTTCTCCCATATACAAATTCACAATAATAAGATCCATTTTCTACTTACTATTTTTCTTAAATTAACGGACTATCCCATATTCTAATTTGCAGTTACCAAAGAGATCCCCCAAAAAGAATCAAGCCTAGAAATACATGGAGGGCAGCTTCACTCCAACTCCGTATTCCATGATATAATCCATCCTCGCTATCACGCTATCAAATTTAGATATTCTTATTCCGTAAGAAAATCATCCTTAAAGGATCAATGAAAACCCAAGAGCTCCAGATCTGGTTTCAAGAAGCCACTCCATATTGTCAACTTCCAGTATCCAGCTCCGCTTGAAAACTATCAAGAACAATGAGAGACCCGGGAACTTCAACGCCTGGATAGTTTTATGCTCAAATTACCGCACGTCTTCATTTTCCAAAAAATAAAATTAAGAAAAAGAAGGCGCAAACCGAAAGAAACCCTAGGCAAGGAAAAGTAACTAGCACCACCTTTTCAAAGTCAAAATCAAGCAAATCAGCGAAAAAATCCAAGGGACAAAAAACTCAAGACACAAACACTGTACACCCTTGCCCTAACACCACCCAATCGGAGCAAGGATTCGGCAGAACCAGACAAGAAAAATGCAATCTAAGCTAAAATGACCAGTTTAAAGCAAGGGATAACTGGATCGGAAATACGCTTACTGAGCTTCAACAGGGGATTCCAGCCGTCGGGAATTAGGAGAACAGTAGAGGCGGCGAGGTGCAAGAGTTCGAGTATGAGCAGAACCGACCCGACACCACCATCGAAATATCGAAATGGAGATGAGAGCAGACGGAGAGAGATAGGAGAGAGAAAGAGAAGGCTCTTACCAAATACCAAGCCACCTTTAAATGCGGGAAAAAATAACCTGGGGATTTAGCATGATTGCACGACAGGTGGACTGTAAAATTCGTGATTCGGGCCGATAATATATCGGGTACCGGTATTGAACGACCAGCATACTCTCTTAATTTTGATTTAATTAAATTTATGTCAATTAAGAACAAATTGACTTTGACTATGGTTTGAGAGAAAATATTCTCTGCGGACATCGGATGGTTTGGAGATCAACCAGAACGTGCCACATTATCCAGTACACAGTGGTAATGAGCGTCGGTACTGAGCAAAAAAAGTGCCGTGGGGCATTTTATTTGATCTCCAAGTCTAAAGAGTTTTGTATTCAAGTTATGGTCCGTCCAAATAATAATAATAAAATGGCATCGCTTAGACAAAATCTTAATTTTTATTCAAAATTGCTTATTTTTTATTCATCTCATCAATTAGAATCTTAAATATAAATTTATAATTGGAGCCATTGAGTCTTCTAAAATATTTTTAAATATAGCCTCTTTCGGATATGAAAATTTATGTGAAATTTGATTAAGTAATGAATTAACTTTGTTAATCATGTCATTTAATCTCTTATATTTGGTAGTTGATGTTTCTATGTCTTACAAAGTTATGGGCCTCGAGAAATTTGACACCTAGAAAATTACAACTTAAGGAAAATCTCTCAATGCATGACCATGCACTTATAAGATGTCAAAATAAATATCATAAAAAAGGATTTTCGAAGGACAAGTTCGTGCTCAAGCTCGTTGTATGGAATAATTATTAGATCCGGACACTTGATGTAGCTCTACATCCGGACGCCAATAACATGTCGCCACGTGCTCTTACTCTTTATCGTGCGACCCGACGACATGCACCCGATATTGCTATGTTTTTAGCTTGGTGAAATAATGGCTCGCGGTGTTTTCACCTTGGTTCCGTTTGTTTATTGAATTGATTTTTTTAAATATGTCCAGATTGTGCGTCATGTGTCGGATTACAGCAAGTTCCTAAGATTTTTTGATTGATAATCAAAGCTCTAAACTAACAATCTGTCAACATAAGCTACCGATAGAAAGATACCAACTAGGCAAATGCAAATGAAATGCAAAATGCTTTAGTCAAGCAAATTAAATATCGACATGATTGTTATCACACCGACACCTAATAAGTGTAGATATACTTTTTTGATCATAATAAACTTAGAGTCAACTTACCCTTAGGTTTTGTTTGTGACAACTTATAGCTATTGTATTTTATTAGTACTAAAAAATTGATGTAGATAGCAATAAAAAAATTATTTCAAATGAAGCTTTAATTTACTTTATTCATTGCTTGAGTTTTATTTAATTAATATATTCATTAATGTTTAATTTATATTTCTATGATCTTAATTTGTTATTTTGATTTAGTTTTAAGGATTTATTTGGTATAATTTAATGTTTGAATTAGTTCCATATTACATTAATTTTTTCAGAATTAATTTGCTTAGATTATGATATCCATTAATTAAATCCAACTTAATGATATGTTTATGATTGTTGATTTTATTTGATTTCATTTATGTTTACTACTTCACAATTTAGTTAAGCTTAATTTTTTTCAATGATATGATTTAACAAATGTGATAGATGACTAAGGCTTCGTTTGGGACGGCTTTTTTATTGCTTTCAAAAATAGAGTTTTAGTACAAAAATAAAAAAATTTGTACTAAAACTCCGTTTTAGAAAACAATAAAAAAGCCGTCCCAAACGAAGCCTAAGGCTTCATTCGGGACAACATTTGTACTGCTTTCTGAAGCGGCTTTTTAGTGCAAAAATTTAAAATTCAAGAAATTGTTGTACTATAAAACTATTTTAGAAAGCAAGAAGAAAATTTTATTGCAAAGTCTGTTGAAAAATAGTTTTTAAATATAAAATTTTTTAGTCTAAAAAAAATTATGCTGAATAACTGTTTTAGAAATCGATAAAAAAATTATCCCAAACGAAGCTTTTATTTATGAAAACTTTTTTATTGCTTCTTAAATTAATTTATAGTAAAAAAATTAATTTAAGAAATAATAAAAAAATCATTCCAAACTAACCCTAAGACATTTAAAGCTATTATATAATTATATTATCAACATAGACAGTTTAATAAATTATTCAGAGTTCTGATTGAAATGTTTAGAATGCACATTAAAGAAAAACACGAATATATTATATTTATATACATTATAAGAGTATCTTGATGAGACTAAGGCTTTTCGTTTGGGACGGCTTTTTTACTGCTTTCTAAAACGGAGTTCTAGTACAAAATTTTTTATTTTTGTACTAAAACTCCGTTTTAGAAAGCAATAAAAAAGCCGTCCCAAACGAAGCCTAAGGCATAATTTGAGGGAACATAATCTTGAACTTTGTCAAAAATATATATTTATATGAATAACGTTATTTTTTAGTGTTTCAAAAAAAAGTTTAAAAATAATTGAAGTCTTAATCAATGAAAACATAGTAGTAATTAGAAAAAATGTTGAATTATGCTTTGAATTATGCTATTCTATAATTAATATAAAAATCAAAATTATTTAACTTATTTTGAGATAAACATAATATAAAATTTAATTAGTTCTCTTCTATATATTAAATCAGTTTCAATATAAAATCAATAAATTTGAGATTAATACCGATAAAAAAGATTGTTTAGAAAATTTTGAATTTATTTTACCGTATTAATATTTTCCTTGCATTTTGCACTGCCCCTTAGCCCATCTGCCGTCCATTTATTGTCGAACTAAACATCTAGCCGTTCAATACTACGAGAAATTATTCTATTCTGTGCGGACACTAGATGGTAGGGGTGTCAATATTTGACACGACCCGAAAATCCGACTCGAACCCGACCCGAAAATTTCGGGTTAGGGTCAACCCGATCTCGAAACGGGTCGGATTTAGGTTGACCCTTTGACTCGAAATTGACTCGTTTTGACTCGAAAATCCATTTTGACCCATCAAACTGAGATTGACCCGTTTCTGACCCGTTTTGACCAAAAAAGCTGAGATTGACCTATTTTTGGACCCAAAAACTTGTATTTTTAATGTATCGGGTCATTCGGGTTGTGTCAGGTTGACCCGGACCCGAAGCGAGTCGGGTTCGGGTCCGAAAAAATGACCCGTTTGCAAAGGCAGGTCTGGTTCGTTCGGGTTGACCCGAATAGTGCTGGGTCAGTTTCGGATTCAACCCGAACCCGGCCCGTGACCTGAAATTGACACCCCTAACAGACAAGAGAAATGAGAGAATCGTCTAGTTCCGCTTAGTACCGAGCACGGTACCGAATGTACCGACGCTCTGTATTGTACTGTGCTCGGTACAGAGCTCGGTATACTCTTGGAATGACGTGACGTATTTTTATTTGCCTCTGGATGATTTCCGGACTCTGCATAGAATAATTTCCCCAATTCTCTACATGATCTCACAGAAGTTTCAGAAAGGTGGGCCCCGGTCAAGCCCATGGCAGAAAATGCGTTGTACGGCAGCAGCAAAGCCTTCGTATTTTGGCGGAAATCGCAGCGGCCGATTCCTTCTTTATGATTCCTCGGCCCGGCCCACGTAGCTCCCCCACGTGGTATCAAATTATCAATCTTCAGTAAGAATCTCGACTGTGAAGAAAACTGACGTTAAAAAATCAAAATGAATTCCATCACATTCTCATGCTCGTTTTTTTAAATCTTATATTTAATCAAAATGATTTATAACTTATTATTAAAAAAAAAATCATCTATATACTCTTTAGTCATGAATTTGGCTCGACCCTTCAGTACAAGAAAATAGGTCAATTATTACAAAAAAAAAAAAAGAAAAAAAAAATTGCAGCTAAAATATATTTTTACTACCAAAAGTAGCTAAGGCATCTAAATAATAAGGAAACTTGATATTCGAGGTCCAAGGGGGCAGCGTGCCCTGAAATAATTTTTTTTGTAAGTATATTTTTGAAATTCAAATTAATAAATAAAATGTTGAATTCTTTTTAATGTTTGTTAGAGGCAATTGCCTAAAGATCTTCGTATTTTAAAACTTAGGGAAGGGTCCCACCCCTCAGCTCGCTATTAAAAATAAGTATATAATTCAAATAATAATTAAAATTTGTGAAAGCTTAGTGGACTAATTATCTTTCATTAGCAATTATATGGGTAATATCATTTAAAACTTATATGTCTATAAGTTTAGCACAATTTATTTTCATTTTATTACAATGCAATTCAAAATTCAAAAAGCACAACACAATTTTAGCTCGCATTTTTTCGTTTTCTGCAAAATTCAGAAAGATTGTTGATGAAATCTGCAAATATATTATATTTTTTAATTCATAAATATGCAAATAAGAAAAGTTCAGATGATATATTATTTTTTTCTCTATATTTTATTGTTATTTTCTTTATATTAATGATATTTTTATTTGTAGTTCTAGAAAGTTCCATAATTGATTATTTAATGATACCATGAATTAAAAGATTAATTAGATGCCACTTCTCAAAAAATTGATTTCGAATAACATTTTTTTTATAATTAAATCTACTAAATTACGACAACTTCATTAATATTTAAAAAAATAATTGATGCGTCATCAAAAAATTATCTTGACCGGGCACGAATCTCGAGGCAAAATCTAGTTAGAAACTTTTGAAAATTTCAGTAAACTTATAGTCAAACTAAGCGTCTCGAAAATACGAACATAACGACACCAAATTCGACTCAATCCGAGCCCAAATCAAGGTTAGAAAGCACTATTGGAAGGTTCAAACCACAATTTGGGTTACCAAACAGTTTTCAAACATAACGTGCTTATAATCAAATCGAGTGGCTCGACGAGACGAATCCAACGAACCCAAGATCACCGAATTCCGACATCAATAAGATATTCAAATGTCTAACGAACGGTCCATAGTCAAGGGATTCAATATCAGTCGTCCATCCAACTACTCCCCATTTGCCCTTGATCTCTCGCTTATTTACGGATTATGCCACTCCAGAAAATCTATAAATAGATCCCTCATTTCTCTTGAGAGAGGATCGAAGCATGAAGAGAATAAGAGAAGAGAAGGAAAAAGCTCCTCCTCGACCATCGCCGGAGTTTTGCTGGACCACCGTCGGACCTTTGTCGGACCACCACTTGAGGCCCTCACCTCCGCCGAACCACCGCCAGACATCGTTGCTCCGTTGGACCACAACTTGAGGCCCTCGCCATCCTTGACCACCGCCGGACTTCCCACAGACCACCACTTGAGGCCCTCACCTCCGATGGACCACCGCCTGACGTCGTTGCTCCGCCAGACCACCACTTAAGGCCCTCACCTCCGCCGGATCATCGCCTGACGTCGTTGCTCCACCGGACCACCACTTCAGGCCCTCACCTCCACCGGACCACCACCTGACGCCGTTGCTCAGCCGGACCACCACTTGAGGCGCTCACCTCCGCCGGACCACCACGTGACGTTGTTGCTCCATCGGACCACCACTTGAGGCTCTCGCCTTCCTCGACCACCATCGGACTTCCATCGAACCACCACTTGAGACCCTCACCTTCGCCGAACCACCGCCTGACGTCGTTGCTCCGCCAGACCACCACTTGAGGCCTTCACCTCCGACGGACCACCATTTGACGCCGTTGCTCTGCCGGACCAACACTTGAGGCCCTCACCTCCGTCGGACAGCCGCCTGATGCCGTTGCTCTGTTGGACCATCACTTAAGGCCCTCACCTCCGCCTGACGCCGTTGCTCCGCCGGACCACCGCCTGACGCCTTTGCTCCGTCGGATCACCGCCTGATGTTGTTGCTCCGCAGGACCACCGTTTGAAGCCCTGTGCTCCACCAAAACATCACCTGAGGCTCATACTTCTGCCGGACCACCACTTGAGGCTATGTAGGGCTGCAAGTGAACCAAACGTTCAAACGAGCTACTCGTTGTTCGGTTCGATTAAAGCTCATTTATGATTGTTTAATTAACTAAGAAAACAAACTTGAACAATATTTTAAATACTCGAACTTAAATAAACAAACTTGATTTATGTTCACGAACAACATCATTTGAAGTTCGTGAACAAGCTCGACATTAAGCTCAATAAGAAGCTCAATAAAGCTATTTATTTATAAATCATTGCCTTTGTTAATGCTGCTGTTAGAAAAAATCTGTGAAGATGAGATTTGCTTATAAATCGTTGTCTTTGTTACATAGACAATTGCTTTTATTATAAATGTGTTTGTTTGATAGTTAAAAAAATCTGTTGAATATGTTCGCGAACATGCTCGATGTAATCATTTGTTATGAAGCTCCATAAAACTTGTTTGTTAAGTTAATTACATATAAAAGTAGAGCTCGTTTAAAGTTCGTTCATGTTTGTTTATTTAAAACTCGATAAGCACTAAACGAACGAACATGAACCAAATATGAACACCATTAATTTAAATGAACCAAACATGAACACAAACAATAAAGCTCGAACAAACATGAACCAAACTTGAACAAGCTGATATTAAATGAACACAAACATGAACACTCACATACTCGGCTCGGCTCGATTCATTTGCAGCCCTAAGGCCCTGTGCTCAACCAGAACATCACCTGAGGCCCGGACTTCTGTCGGACCACTACTTAATGTCTTGTGCTCCACCAGGGCACCACCTATGGCTCGAACTTCTGTCAGACCACCACCTGAGGCCCTCACCTACGCCGAACCACCGTCTGACATCGTTGCTGTAATATCAGTTTTTGCTTCAGGTTCGTCCGGGACGAAGTTGGATCGTCCGGGACGATCGGTGCAGGTTGTGTAGAAAAATCATGTTTGGCTGTATGGTTCGTCTGGACGAAATCAGGATCGTCTGGACGAAAATAAGTCAGAGAACCCTTCGCCAGCGACGATATGTAATTTTTCGTCTGGACGAAATTCTTCTCTTCCTGGATCGTCCGGTACGAAGCTCGATCGTCCAGGACGATCAGTCTGGATATATATAGAAATGAGATATTTTGAAGAGATAGAAATATCTGAGGAGAGAGAAAGAGAAAAGGAAAAAGAGAAAAGCTGGTTTTCGGAGACCGCGGAGCGCTTTTCGTCCGACGCTGCTGTTGGGAAAAGTGAAGATCTCGTGGTAAGGACTCCGAACCCTGTTTCTGTTTTCAAGGATGTTGTGTTTTGACCGAGTTGAGATCTGTTTTGTGTTTTCGTAGTCGAACTTTTGACGTGATTTGAGATTGACACAACTTTCACCGCACAACTTCTGATATGTTATAGATATGATTATTACACACGATTTGAGTGTTTTCTGCGATGATTTTACCGGTCGGAATTGATTCTACGCGATTTTAATTGAATAGAAAATTATCAGGACTTGATTTGATTTGGACTCTATAGATTGATAGTCTTGTATTGATGCCGTGGATCTTCGTCTGTAATTTGGAAAGATTTGGAATTTGTGTCTTTTGCAGGATTTTTTGTGTAAATTCGATAGACTGCCGTTACTCTGCCCGATTTTCGTATGATTTCTGAATTGTCTGGAATTGATAGATTGAATCGATATGAATATGATTATTGATATGATTGCTTTAATATTGACTATTGAATTGCTTATTGATTGAATTGACTATTGATACTGATCGCAAGTGGAACCTGGTTGAACATTGGTTGGAGATTGATATTGATACCTGTACAGGATGGTGGGCCGACGGGCTTTCCTTTAAACATTGATTATTGATTATTGAAGGGAGACATAAGGAGTTTATTGATATGCCGACGGGCGAAAAGAGTGACGACTCTTATTGATAGAACCAATGTACGAATCTACAACAGCAATATAGAATCTACAACAGCAACATAGCCAGTAGTTTGTACTTGTTCAGTATATAATATTGAAATGCATGTTTACTGTATTGACTCACGGATCTATTGCTTTATCGATTTCTACTTTATTGATTTGATCAGAATTACTGTATCGTACGATTTCACTGATTTCATCGATTGACTACTGAACATTGATACTACTGAGCATTGATATAGACATTGATAGATATAGATACTGCATTGATAGCATGGATTTGGACTACTGCCTACCGATTCATTGATATTGCTGCCTATAGATTTTATAGACTCGCTGTTGCTACTGTTCTACACCGTATTGACTGTTGTATAGATTTCTTGTCAGAATGGATTGAAATTTATCGTATTGCTTTCCTCGATTGATTTCATTAAATAGATCGTATTGATTTGACCGTATTGATTTGATTGACGGATATTGATTGATTGATTGAATTGAAATGATTGATTTGCCTGCCGCTGCATTGACTGGTTTTATTGACTTCGGATTGCATCGATTACTGATTTGATTTCCACTGCATAGACTCATTGACCATTGACTGATATAGATTGATTGACTGTGATTGACTGACATGCATATTGATAGCATAGCCGTGCTTTGATTTCAGTTATAGGTATTAGGTGACCTGCTGGGCTTTGTAAAGCTCATTATATGTGGTTGATATTTTCAGGTCAGGGCTCGGGAGCAGGAGATAGGAATTGATCCAGATCGACAGGTTTTAGTTTCTTTTGATCGATAGATGATTCTTTTGTACTCAGGACAGGATAGATTTCTCTACTTGTATTGATAGTTTAGTTCCTGAGTATTGTATATGATGTTTTGAGATGTGAATCGACTTGAATATTGATGTTTAAATTTTATAGATGTGTGATAGATTGCTTACTGAAGGTTTATAGATAACTCTGGTAAATTGTTGTGAAATTGATTGACATTCTTTCCAAGTTAGATCTTGGGGCATCACAGTTGCTTTGTCAGACCACCACTTGAGGCCTTGTGCTCCACCATACCACCACCTGTGGCTTGGACTTATGCCAGATCACCACTTGAGACCCTCACCTCCGTCGAACCATCGCCTGACACCGTTGCTCCGTCGGACCACAACTTGAGGCCCTCACCTCCGCCGGACCATCGCCTAACGCCGTTGCTCCGTCGGACCACAACTTGAGGTGTTGTACTCCATTAGGCCACCACCTGTGGCCCGGACTTCTGCCGGACAACCACATGAGGTCCGAACTTCTTCTGAGCCACCACTTGGCACCGACAATTCTCCCGAAGTACCGCCCTCCTACTACGGTCTTTCTGACCCCGGTCTCCTGCCAACTACGGTCTTTTAGACCTCGGTCTTCTGTCGACTACGGTCCTTCCGACCTCCGTCGCCTACTATGGTCGTTCCGACCTCCATCAACAGACAACGGTCTTTTTGACCATAGTCTCCTACCAACTACAGTCCTTCCGAACTCCGTCGTCTATTATGGTTCATACGACCTCCATCATTAGGAGACAGTCTTTGTAACCCTAGTCTCCTGTCGACTACGATCCTTCTGACATCCATCAGCTACAATGGTCCTTCCGACCTCCATCACCAAACAACGATCTTTTCGGTCTCCATCCTACCGACTATGATCGTGCCGACCAAACAAATATGTCTATATTGTAACTCCCACCTTGTAATGCGCTCTATGTGATGTACATTTGTACCATCAAGCCAAGACCTTCTTTCAAGGAAGGGCCTCATTTGTAATTGACAACAAATACTAGTGAATTCATTTAAACTGTGATAGGCCCCATGGTTTTTCCCCCTTTTCAGGGGTTTCCACGTAAAAACTTTAGTTTCTCTTATGAACACTACACCCTCTCTCTTATCTGATTGCATGCTGAATTTTCGTACAATGCTAAGATGTTAAACTATATATTTCTCTACCGCCGCAAATACTCCATGACGCAACAATAATAATTTATAAAATGAAGTGCTACTTTACTATGTCATTTTTCCCCCGATAATTCCATAATAATTTGTATAGATAGTTGCAATTATATCAAATAAATCCGAAACGCGCAACTAGAAAATTATTGTTCGACATGATTGTTAGTGTGCTTCATATTATACTTTAATTATGTCATATATTAGAGGTGTAACTAAGTGAAGTTAAGTTCTAACTATCAAAGCTAAGTTTTAGCATGATTAACTAATCAAATTTGAGTTGAGCTCGAGCTAAATCCTATTAATTCGAATTGGCTTATAGTTCAACTCATTTTTCATAAAAAAGAGACGATGATTATACTTCAAGTAGGGGTGCAAAATGAGTCGAGTCGGCTCAAGCATGACTCGTTAACGAGCACAAGAGTCAAATTTATCAAGTTTTGAGCTCGATCTCAAGCAAAATTTCTAGCTTGTTATATTATCGAGGTTGAGTTCGATCGAGATGATGTTGGACTCGATTACTCATCTAGCGGATTGAGTGTGGAAGCGGAACATCGAAAGCCGAAAGTCGAAGGAGGAACCATGGGGGCAGGCTCAAACGCTGAAGGAGGAACCACGGGAGCGGGCTTGGACGCTGAAGGATGGAAGGTTGAAGCTAAAGCAGGGCACAGACCCGAAATCACTACGCTTTGCGAGCTGGCATCCATTGTCGTGAGCCTAGCTCGAGAGTTGGGTCATGAGTCGAGCTCGAGTTAGGAATGACTCAAGTATGTGTTATATATACTAAAGGGTAAAAAGAATGAGAATCATTAGAGAAATACTAGGAAATTTGACGAGATAAAGATGATTGGTATATATTTTTATTTTTTTAATAACTTCATTCTAATATATTTTATTTTCATTTCCAGCTTAACAAATCAATTCATGACTAGTTGGATTATCACTGAGTTGACTTATAATCTTTTAATCTGGCCGAACTCAAAATATCCTTTGATGCATCAATATGGACACTAGTACATTAGACATAGACACACTATGATTTGGTTGTTAGATCTAATTGTTATTGAAAATATAAAACAGAGATATACATTTGGTATATTATTATAATATTTTATCTAAAAAAATAAAAAAATTATTTTGAGATTATACAAATTAAAGTCACATAATAAAAAATTTATTTCAACATGCACTAAAATAAAACAAAAATTAAATTTATTAAACATCTTAAACTCAATTTAAAAAGAAATAGTCACATAATATTTGTTGCGTCTAAGAGTATTCGCGGCTGTAGAGAAATATAAAGTTTAATGTCTTAGCGTTGTACGAAAATCCGGCACGCAATCAGATAAGAGAGAGGGTGTAGCATTCATATGAGACACCAATATTTTTACGTGAAAAACCTCTGAAAATGGAGAAAAACTACGAGGCCTTGCCCAGTTTGAATGAATCCACTAGTATTTGTAGTTAATTACAAATGAGGCCATTCCTTGGGGGGAAGGCCTTGGATCTATGTACATCACATGCAGTACATTACATGATGGGAATACAAAGAGCTACTGTTGATGTGTTCATTTGCTCGGACGGACTGTAGTCGGTGGCGACGTAAGTCAGAAGGATCGTAGTCGGTGGGCGACAGAGGTAGGAAGGACTGTAGTTAGTGGGCTACGTAAGTCAGAAAAACTGTACAGGCGACAGAGGTCAGAAGGACTATAGTCGATGAGCGACGTAAGTCAAAGGGTCCGTAGTCGGCGTGCGACGGAGGTCAGAAGGACTGAAATCGGTGGGCGATGTAAGTCAAGAGGAGCGTAGTCGATAGACGACAGGGTCGGAAGGACTGTTGTTGATGGCCGGGGAGAACTCCAGCGTTAGATGGTATTCGGGCAAAACTCCAGAGTCACCTGGAGATCAGACAGAATTCTAGCATCCCGTGGAAGTCAGGTGGAATTCCGGCGTCACTTAGAAGTCGGGCGGAATTCCTGCATCTCTTGGAAGTCGGACGAAATTCCGGCAGAATTCCGACGATGGTGGTCGAGGAGGAGTTTCTTCCCTCCTAGTCTTCTTCTATTCTCTTCTCCTTCTTCTCCTCTTCCTTTTTCTTGGGTCCCCTCTCAAGAGAAATGAGGGGTATATTTATAGATATTCTGGAGTGGCATGACCTGTAAATAGGTGAGAGATCAGGGGTAAATGGGGAGTGGTTGGATGGACGGCCGATATTGAATCCCTTGATCATGTACCGTTCGTCAGACATTTGAAGGTCTTACTGATGTCGGAATTCAATGATCTTGGGCTCGTTGGATTCGTCTCGTCGAGCCGCTCGATTCGATTATAAGCACGTCATATTTGAAAACTTTTTGGTACTCAAATTGTGGTTCGAACTTTTCAACAACACTTCGGGTCCTTGATTTGGACTCATTTGGGCTCAGATCGAGTTGAATTTGGTGTCGTTGGGTTTGTATTTTCGTGACGCTCAGTCTGACTGTAAGTTTGCTGAAATCAGAGTTTAGGTGATCCTAAATTTAATTTTTGAAATTTTCGGCTTGATTTTGCCTCGAAATTGGTGCCAAATCAAGATAATTTTTTAATGATATATAAATATTATTAGTTATAACTTTAAAGTTCAGAAAATAAAAATTCCAATAAAATAAAACATAGTTTTATAAAAATAGGAAAATAGGAAAAAAATAAGAAAATAAAATAATATTGAATAACTATTTAATTATTTAAGTAGCAAATTTTAAAATAAAGAAATACAACTTAAATTATTTATATAATATATTTATTAAATATATCCTAATCATGATTCGTCCCATCGTCTTCATGCAATATCTAATTTTGTCCTTTTCATGAAAGGAATGTGTAGCAGTCCATTGCTAATGACGAAACAAGAATGGTCGGCCATTACTAAACCATTCATCTTAAAATATTTTTAAATGGAATATTTTAACCATCCGAATAAGTAAAATAATTATTTTATTTGTTTTGTGAAATTCTAATATGTTTGGTTAAGAATTTTGAGTGGCAATAAATTACTACAGGCTCGATATTTGGAACAAAGATCGTTTGGCAAAGCTTTTTTTTTTTTATTTCTAGATTAAATGTTATAGTATAATTTTTTTTTTAATTTAAAATTTTTATTAAAAAATTATTTTAGAAAATAGTGTGGTCCGACGATGGTCAGGCTGAAATCCGACGGCAGAGGGCGGCCGAGCGGTGGTCCGACGAAGGTCGGGCTAAAGTCCGGCGGCAGATGACGGCCAGGAGATGGCCCGGCGGTGACCAGTGGTCGGAGTGGTGGTCAGACAATGGTCAGACTGAAGTTTGACAGCAGACGATGGCTGGACTGTGGTCCGACGAAGGTAGGGCTGAAGTCCGACGACAATCGGCGTTCGGACGGTGGTCCGACGATGGTTGGGCAAAAATCCGGAGGCTATCAGCGACCGACCGGTGGTCCAACGAAGGTCGGTTTGAAGTCTGGTGGCCGCCAGTGGCCAGGTGGAACTATGGCGGCGAACGACGGCCAGGTAGAAGTCTAGCGGCGGCTAGTAACCGGGTGGAAGTTTGGCGGCAGGGCGAAGGTCTGACGATGGTCGTGCTGAAATTCAGTGGGAGTCAGCGAACGGGCGGAGGTTAAGCGGCGGTCGGCGGCGGGGCAGTGGTCCTACGATGATCGGGCTGAAGTTCGACAGGGGTCGTCGGCTGGGCGAAGATCCAGCGGTGGTCGGCAGCCGAGCAAAGGTGCTAGAGCTCTTGAAGCTTCAGAGCTTTCTCCAATTTCCAGCCAAACGTCCCCTTCATTTAGAGAGTGAGGGTATATTTATAGATTTTCATGAGTGACATACCCCATAAATTTAGAGAAGATCCGGGACAGGCTCGGAGTGCTCTATCAGATAGCTAGTATTGATTCCCCCAATCATAAAGAGTTTTTCAACTGTTGTAATTTATCGATTTTGGGCTCGTTGGATTCGTCTCACCGAGTCGTCGCTTGATTTGACTATAAATATGTCATATTTGAATATCATTTTGTCATCCAAATAATGCTTTGACCCTTCCAAATGTGGTATGGGCCCCCGATTTGGACCCATTTGAGCTTGGGTTGGATCGATTTTAGTGTTATTAGGTTTGTGACGTTTGTCTCTTTGAGATGTTCAATTTGACTATAAGATTGCCAAAATTAGAATTTAGATGATCCTGAATTTAATTTTGAAAGTTTCCAACCTGAGTATGCCTCGAAATTCGTGCTCGATCAAAGCAACTTTTTTATGAGTATGTCACGTCTTATTTAGGCTCCATTTAAGACCGTTTTCTTACCACTTTTGAAAGTAACTATTAGTACAAAAATTTCTAATTTAATGAAATTTTGAACTAAAAAAATTACCTTAAAAAGCTGTAAAAAACCGTCTCAAATGAAAATACATTTAAAATCTAATAAATCATTAGTCAAAAGTCTATTTTTTGTTTCTTCTCTTCCTTCAACTACATTATGATAAGGAAGCTCTTACCCTCCATCAAATTCTTGCGATAAGTAAGTAGCTCATTGATCATTGATCAACAACTAGTGTTCGCTCCTATTTCTCCTTTCCACTATTCTCTTATTTTCAATTGTCGCTTTCCTTACCTTCTCTGTTATGTGTGCAACTAATTGAGAATCATTGCCTTCAACTATATTTCAACCGTCGATAATTGCGTGAATAGTGAGTAATCTCCTATATTTATCGGCCGCAATCGCTTTTCTTTTTCCTCTCTTACATATCCCAAAGGGAATTTTTATTAGGTCCGGACACCTGACATAGCTCTACATCCGGATGCCAATAAAATATCACCATGTGCTCTTACTATTTACCGTGCGGTCCGACGACCCGATCCGGAACGGAAACCAAGCATTGCTATGTTTGTGTACTGCTCGGTATTGCTAGGTATTGCTATGTATTGCTTGGCAATAAGGAGAAATACCGTTCTGTCAAGACCAATGCCGAGCAATACCTAGCAATACCGAGCAATACCCCGGTTTGCTCGGTATTGCTAGGTATTGCCAGGTATTGGTCTTGACAGAATGGTATTTCTCGTTACTAAGCAATACCGAACAATATCTAGCAATACCCTGGTATGTAAAAATCAACTAATACATAACAATATTGGGTTCCGGTCTGGGTCGGGTTGTCGGGCCGCGCGGTAAAGAGTAAGAGCACGTGACTACATTTTATTGGCGTTCGGATGTAAAGTTACGTCAAGTGTCCGGACCTAATAAAAATTCCCCCAAAGGAGCTTTTATTCTGTATGGAGACCGGTCATGAGAACCGTCCGGTTAAGTACTGGGTACCCAGCGGTACCGAGTGCGGGTACCGGGCTGAGTACCCACCAATGAAGTGAAGTGGCACATTTTTATTGGTCTCCGAATACCCTCCGCACTTCACACATAATAATTCTTCCCAATGCCTAAATCGTCCGCTTTGACTTTCTTTCATTCTCCGATAATTGAGGTGACCGCAACCAATCTCTTATATTTTTAATTCCATCTTTCATATGAAAAACCTCATAACTCTCTTTGTAGAATCCCTCATGTAGTCTTTTTTTTTTTTCTCTGATATAGTGATTGCTCATTCAAATTAGTACCATTCATACTCCCTAACAATTTAATTTTTTTTTTCAATCTTAATTTTATTGAAGAATTTTTAGAATAATTATATTAATTATTTTTTACATGCTCAAATATATTTTTTTAATTATTATTTTTAATTTTGTGCAATGTAAAGCTTTGAATCAAAATGGCCACCACATGCCTAACATTTGAGTAACATGACTTAACAAATAATTTGACTACTACGACTTAGGCTTTATTTATGATGACTTTTTAATTGCTTCTTAAATCAGTTTTTTAGTTCAAAAGTTTTAATATTTGAACTAAAAAGCTTTATTAAGAAGCAATAAGAAAGTCGTTCCAAATTAAAATTTTTGTACTAAAAAACTGCTTTAAGAAGTATTAAAAAAGCAGTCCCAAATGAAACCTGAGATTTTATTTGGGACAGTTTTCTTACTGCTTTATAAAAATTTTAATTCAAAAAATTTATGCTATAAAAAAACTATTTTAAAAATCAATAAAAAAATTGGCTTAAATGAAGTCTAAGATTATTAAAATTCATGTCAGTAATTATAATAAAATGTAGTACTCCAAATATAAAATGGCAAATTAATCATTAAAAATGTATACAATTAAAGTTTAACACCCTCTCAGGTTTAGCTAGCTAGCTATTTGGTTACCCCAAGAAATCAAGCTGGAGCCAACCTACAAATCTGTTGGACCCCAAGACTTGATTCCTTTCATTATGAGTTCTCTTTTTGTTCCTATACTAGCATAAAGAATAGGGTCCACATACTATAACTCTTAAAGGTTCACTTCAATGAGATGCATAGTTTGTCCCAAAAACTATTGAAATGCTTATATTTTGTTGTGATATGATAATTTCATGATTTTATTTTGGCTCAAGATGAACACCAAATTAATTAGCTTAATCTATGCTCATAGGGTAAGTTGAGTTTATATGATCATAATTCAAATAAAATTTGAGATAGATTCTAATAGAATTAGGTTAATTTTGTGAATAATAACTTTGTATAATTTGATAAATGCTTGTTGAATACAAAGCTAATTAAGACTTAGGCTTCGTTTGGTATGACTTTCTTGTTGCTTCTTAAAATAACTTTTTAGTATAAAAATTTTAATTTTTATATAAAAAAGCTGCTTCAAGAAGTAATAAGAAAGCCATCCCAAATGAAGTCTTAGGTTTTGTTTGGGAAGTCTTTCTTTTTTGCTTCTTAAAATAACTTTTTAATATAAAAATTAAAATATTTGTATTAGAAAACAGTTTAAAGCAGTAAAAAAGTCATCCCAAATGAAGCCTTAGATGGGACAACTTTCTTACTGCTTCTTAAAATAGTTTTCTTGTTTATATTAAAATGATGTTTTGAGAAGCAGGAAAAAAGTCGTCTTAAGCAAAGCCTAAATTGAGAAATATCTCTTAATCACAGTGCAAGAGAGTCAGGAGTCAACTTAAAGTATATGACTTATAGAGTGGTACATTACACAAGCATTTATATATATACAAGAGTTAGTATTTGATGTGGCATGCTAGAAACGAAATTGTTAAGCCATTATTGGCACATCCATTTGATGGAAAAACAAATCAAAATCGTTAATCGATGATTTTCGTGTATGCACCACATTACATGGGTTTATAACTCGATTTATTATTTTGTGCGGACGTCGAATGTCATCTAGAGACCAATCAGAATGTGTCACGTCACCCCTTCGCTCGGTATTACTGCTCGGTACTGCTAACGTGACACATTTTGATTAGTCTCCAGACGTTGTGCGTCCGATCTCCGCACAGAATAGTTTCTCGTAGAACTCATGGGTCGAATACCAGCATTTTTTTACTTTATCAAGTACAATAAAATCATTCTCTTTAAAAAAGATAACAATGTTAATTTATTTGATGGGTATAATAACTTTTTGTTTTGTTTGGTACAGCTTTTTTATTGATTTCAAAAGCAGCTTTTTAGTACAAAACTTTAAAAATTATAATTTTTGTATTAAAAAAATAATTTAAAAACTAGTAAAAAATTTGTGCGAAATGAAACCTTTATTAATCAACAATATTCTAAAAAATTTATAAATTCAAAATATGTGAACAATTTTTATTTATTTTAAATTAAAATATAAATAATATAAAACAAAAACATTAAAAGAACATGATCCCAATGGGCCTCATAGGCTTAGCTTTCTGGTTTGTATAGCCATTAGCATTAAATAGCGGCAGCTGTCATTTACCCATCAGGATTTTGTGGCCCTAGGCATACCATTAGAGAGCATGGGATTGATCATTGTAATTAAATTCTTAGAGGCTGTTTAGGATATTTTTTATTTTTGTTTTTAAAATGTAGTTTTTATTTATATTTTCTAGTTATTTATTTTTTATTTTAAAAATATGTCAACTCTTTTGAAAATATTCAAACTATTTTTTTTATTTTTTTTGGGTATTTTTATCACTCTTGAGACCTGCTACCACCAATAACTAGACACGTCTTATTTATTTTATTTTTAAATATAAATATATTTATATATAATTTTATCATCTCAATTAGCCATCGTTACCACCAACCGCAATGCAAACCACCATCAACGCCTTATATAATATTGAATAAAAAAACAACATATCTTGGAAACTTTGATTTGGACCCATTTGGGCTCGGATTGAGTCGAATTTGTTGTCGTTGGGTTTGTATTTCCGAGACGATCACTTCGACCGTAAGTTTTGGACTTCAGATGGTCCCAATTTTAATTTCGAAAGTTTCCAACTTGATTTTGCCTCAAGATTCATGCCCGCTTTATATAATTTTTTGATTATATAATCCAATAAATCCAATACATGATGGTAGATAAAGCACAACAACATAAGACATTTGATTCAACATGTAGATGCCTACATCTAAGAGAATAAGGTTTCATTCGAAATGATTTTCTTACTGTTTCTTAAAGTAAATTTTTAGTACAAAAACATTATTTTTTGTACTAAAAAGCTACTTTAAATAGCATTAAAAAAGTCATCTCAAACAAAGCCTAAGTTGAGCTTATATTTTTATTTAATTAGATTTTCATTGGTTGCTTATTTACAAGCTTACCAATGTGAACATCCAAATAAATTTTTTTAATACCATTAATAATCAATTTCAAGATGAAATAAAATTTTAGAATATAATTACAAAGTATTATAGTTTATGTAAATAATAAATATAAATTAATTAAAAAAAGTCTACAAACTATAAATAAATTTTAAATATTATATAAATACAATTTAAATCAGTGTAAGTTATACATTTTCAATATATTTAAATTTCTTAATATCTATTCAATTAATTTATATTGAATATACTACTAATGGCAACATGCATATTAAGTTAAATTTATACATGGAACATAGTTCTTCATTAGACTCTTCTAAAATTATAATATTATGCCCATCCTTCAAGCGGCTTTGTGAAAATATTATCTCATTATAGTGGTTGTTATATAAATTATTAATCTAAATTAAAATATTTGATAAATCATTTGATGATATCACACTAAATAGTGCAGTGACATGTAAAAATAAGACTGAGTTGAGGCATTTAAAAACTTTTGAGTAAAAAAATACAAGAAGTTGTGAGTGTAAAAATAAAATTAGTTGGCACTAATAAGTAAATAGAAATTCAAAATAAAAATACAGTCTAATTGACGACATCAAACTCGAACTACTATCTAACGTGGGCCATCGAACCAAAGTCAGCTGACCACAATCAATTAACTACAATCCTTTGACAACTATCTATTGCTCGACATATATCCTCCAGCTAATGTTGGGAAAGTAAAAATAGTGCAATGCACACAAACAAAAAAGAGAAAATTACACTGGAAAGGCATAACAAAGAGAATGGACAAGAAGACACTTTTCAATAACTCAAAGGAACGCAACCTTTAAAGTTAAACATGGAAAATGAAAAAGAAAATTTCTTAGCAAGACTCACAGTGCCAGGTTTGGAGCGTCATGGGGCTTTGCTTTCTATCTCAACTCTAACTAATAACACTGCAAAGTTGGTGCATAGGGTGTCGTAGAGCTCTATTGTAGGGGTGTCAAAATGGGTGAACAAGTTTAGTTCGAGTCCGATCGAAATTGACCCGACTTTAATTTGATCAACTCAAACTCGTCCCATTTAATAAAAGAGGTCAATAATTAAACCAAACCCGACCCGAGAATATATTCTAATTAAAAAAATAATATTTTTATTAGATTATTTATCATAATTTTAGGTTAATTAACAACAAATAATATTATACCAATAATAATAAAACATTAAGAAAATAATAAGTGGTTCAATTTTGAGTCGAAATTGTATTGGCGGGTTAACTCAAACCCTACTCATTTATTAAATGAGTCAAACCGAACATGGGTTTTTCGGATGGGGTTGGCAGATCTGGTCATTTTTCTATACCCTTACTTTGTACTTTGTCTTTAGGCAACACGAGGGTAAAACGCTTCTGCGCTCAAGCATACAGTGCTACAGTGTTGTTCCGTTGTATGGAAAAAAATTCAGGTGCAAAGCACCCTAAATCCAAGCAGAGAGAGGACCCCCTGCAACCCCCCAGTGAACTCGATTAACAAAATTGGACTTCAATGCAATAGTACAACCCAATTGATAGATAAAATCTAATTCCACAGAATTAACAACCACCATGGTCTTCCAACCATTATTACATTATTATAGTCCCCTGACAATGGTATTCCAAGCTCGAACCATCGTCGGCTAACTATGATATATCGATCTTCATTACTTGACTTCGATCCTTTAACCACCATTGCCCTCACTAAAATTCTCCAACCACCATTGCTTAACTATTATCCTTCAATTTTCATCTCTCAACTAAAATACTTCACCCTCAATCACACAACAATGATTGTTTGCCCATTATAGTCGGATTATGATTTTCTTATGACTATCGTGTGAGTATTTTCCTCCAATCACTATTGCCCTACTACGATTCTTTGATCACCCTCACTATAATACTTTTCTTCGACATTTGTAACTCAACTATGATTATTCGACCTCCATCGCTTAACGATCTTTTGACCACCTTCGCCTGATTATTGTTCTTAACCACTATCTCCATGACTACGAATATCTAACCACCATAACATTAAAAAGGTCCTTTGAACACCACCACAGGACTATAGTCATTTGAACATCGTCGCTCGACCGCAATCCTTCAAAGACCACCTATAGATCATAGTCCTCTATCCATCGTCACCCAAACATAATCCTTAGACCACTGCCACCCAACTATGATCATCCGATCACCATAAGTTCACCATGGTCTTCCGACTAACATCGTTCGATTCCATTTCTTTGATCAGTGTCATTCGACTACGATCTTTCGACCATTGTTGCCTGACTATGGTATTTTAACTTTTGTTGTCGGACTACGATCCTCAAATCACTCCAATTATAGTCTTCCAATCACTGTCTCCCTACCATATTTTTTTGATCATCACGCATAACTACGATCCTCGGGCATCAGTCTTTTGACTACAATCCTTCGACTATCTTATTTTTTCCATGTCTTTGGTCTTCTCTTCTTATAGAAATATGATCAAACAAATAAAAAAATACTCAAGGACATCTCCCAAGTCACAAGAAGCTTTCAACTTCAACAATATAATATGTTTTATACATTATATGTTTACTATATTTAATTGATTTCTTCTCCCAAGGAAGAGCATCATTTCTAATAAATGACATAAATAAGAAGAGTCTTTTTAATTGAGTTATGCCCTATAATTTTTTTAATTTACTCTGATTTCTCTTATAATTTTTGCACAAATCTATGGGTGTAAGTGAGTAATACTGACTTGTGAGCCTGGCCAGGCTTGGCTTGATAAATAGCTCGTGAGATGAACTCAATGAGCCAAGTTTGAGTTAGCCTCGACTTAAAGTAGTTAGCTCGCGAGCCGGCTCATTTAAAAAATATTAATATAAATATGTTTAGTTTTCAAGATTTCAAGTACAAAGATGATAAAAATATTAAATTTATATCTTATTTTCTTATAAAAACGATTCTTTATTATTTTTCTTATTAATTCTTATTCTTTTTTATTATTTTATTAAAATAATGTTTAAATCATAATTATTTTTGTCTTTTATAATAAATAAGCCAACTCGTAAACCAGCTTAAACTCATATAATAAAATTTGAGCTGGAGCTTAAACTTGATTAATTTATCAAGCTCAAATTCAAATTAAAGATGACTCAAACTCAACTCCACCCGCTTACCCTTTGTCACATCTCTCCATCACTGCTAATATTCCAGCAGGCAAGAAGTGCTATGAAGTTCAGCTCGTACAGCCCGGTACCTGATCGGGTCAATCGGGCTATCGGGCTCGACCTAATTCCTTCTGTGTGTGTAACGCATGTTGAAAAAGGCCCGAATGGCATTCTATGTAATAAAAGGAAGCTCGATTCCCGCGCTTTGTAGGAGCAGACGAGCAGCCGATAAGACAGTAAATGACAAAATTGTAATAGATTGAAACATTTGATTTTAGCGCCTAAAAAAGCTGTTGTCGGCTCTTGAATTATATAAAAAAATTTAATTAGTAAAAAATTATTATTCTTCAATATTATTATATATTTTTAGACCCAATAAGAATAAAATTAAAATATAATTATCCATGTGTAAGACAATTATATATTAAATTAATAATTAATCTTAATTAAAGCTTGATCAATAAAAATTAAGCCATGCATTGGTCAAATTAATATATGAATTTCTACTAAGATTTATTAAACTTTTTTTAATGATATATATTGTATTACACCTATTTATTTATTAATTTTAAATGTTGAATGAATTAATTCACAAGTAAACCTTGAGCTAAAATTGTGATTAAATTATATGATACATAAATAACTTGGTGGCACAATTATTATTATAATAGTTTCTTAAGCTCAAATTGGTGACTTAGGTTTCATTTGGGATGTAACAACTATGATTTAACAACTATAATCATTAGGCATATTTTTTAGAAGTTTTGCTACTTCAAATGGTCTAATATATCTTGGAATTAACTTTCTTTCTTTGTCAAATCTGCTATTTCTAACTTCTGAGTTTTCTAAATCATTTCTTGTAAAGATGATTGAATGATCAATTATACTAGAACACCATAATCCTGATCAATAAGAGAAATCACCTAAACTATAACATTTTCATATTCCCAATCAAATTTTCAACGTAAGTGGAATACTCAATAATCTAGAAGACTTCTTGCTCAAAACGTCTGCTATCACATTTTTCTTACCAGGCTGATACTGAATAGTTAAATCATAATCTTTAATTAACTCAAATCATCTTATTTACCTCATTTTCAAATTCTTCTGAGTGAATATATATATATATATATATATATATATATATATATATAATAATAATAATAATAATAATAATAATATATAATCTCACACATGACTTCATACATATAGTGTATCTAGATCTTCAAAATAAACATAATAGTAGCAAGCTCCAAATCATATGTTGGATCTCCCATGACTTCAACTACTAAAAAAACATAAGCTATAACTTTTTTTGTGCTATATTAGAACACATCCCAGTCCTTTCAACAAAGCATCACGAAATATATGAAATTCTTCTATACCATATGGAAGAGTTAAAATTTGGGCATATGTCAGACAATCCTTCAGCTTCTTAAAACTTACTTTATAATCAGAGGTCCAGATGAAAGCCACTGACTTCTAAGTCAATCTCGTTAAAGGTATAAAAATATGAGAAAATTCTTCGCAAGCTTCGTATAATAATCGGTCATGCCTAAGAAACTACGTTCTCAAGCACAATAGTAGGCCTCGGTCAATCAACAATGAACTTAACTTTATGAGGATCGATAAAAATACATGTAAAGCTTACCATATGCCCTAGGAAAGAAATGCACTTCAACCAAAATTCTTACTTATAGAATTTAGCATAAAGTTGATGTTGCCTTAGAGTCTCCAGAATAATCCTTGGATGCATTGTGTGCTCTTCTTCATAAGCAAAATAAACCAAAAAATCATTAAAATTAATCCAAATACTCTCATAATATCCTACTCATCAGATCCAAGAAAACTGCTAATGTATTAGTCACCACAAATGTATGAATAAAAACTCATAATAATCGTACTAACTGCTAAAAGAAGTCTTTATCACATCAACCTCTCTCTTACTTTCACCCAATAATATTCGGATTTCAAGTTAGAAAACATAGACAATCCTGCAAGCTGATCAAACAGATCATTAATCCTTGGTACATGGTACTTAATCTTTATAGTAACCTTGTTCAGTTCTCTATAGTCAATGCACATGTGCATCATATCGTCTGCCTAATACGGATGTGAGATGGATTATGGCATCACTTGTTATATGTGAGTGTGGGAGGTAAATGAAGGCATAATTGGAATAGAGTTATAAGTAGGCATCGAGACATGTGTATGAAATCAGTGCATTACATTTTTGTTAATAAATTAAGTATAAATGATAAATTGAAATGAATGTTTGAAATTTTGAAACTCTATATAGGTTATGATGTAATATGAAAGTCAAGTGCCACCAAACTTTTGAGACCATGTATGTTACAAAGTATCTGGAAGTCTCTGTGCAAATGGATTGTAAGTAAGTGAACATGTTGAGTATGTACTAGAAGTATCATACTAGTTTGTTGTTTTCTTACCACTTTAATGTTTATTTATTTATTTTTATTATATTGAATATTGATAGTTGAATGAATCAGGATAGGAAGTATATTGACCTAGTTATGCTCATTTCATTCTTTTAATATTTCAAAAAAAGTAAAAGGTATTATTGAGTGTAGATCGAGCATAGAAGCAGGCTTCGACGTCCTAGAGGTTGAGTTGTTGTCGATTTTGTAATCTAGCATTTAATCATTTGTTGTATCGACTTCTGGCATCTTGATTATTTTATTTACATTTTGAAGCAAAAAAAAAATGATGATACTGCTTTTATAGATTAAAATGTTAGTTGCTCTGGCTATTATTATTGAATGGTTGAGTTAGATAAGTATAAGTTTAAGTAAATTAATCTTTATATTAGATCCTAGGGTGTTATAATGGATATATTAAAAATAAAACATATTCTAAGATATACTTGTATTTCAAATCATCATAGATTTAGAGAATTTATTTAGCAACACATGAAGGCAATGTCACGCATAAAAAACATAGCAAATATTTTATTTCACTGAATGATAAATAAGTTACAAATTGACAAATACAAGATGAAAAAATAAATAAGTTAAAATAGGATTAAAAAATATATAGAATTAAAATTACAACCCTTTTTTGCATTTCTTCACTTTGCTCCACTCGAAATACAAGATTCCATATATAATAACACAAACCAAACTCTCCCCAAGGCAACCCACACACTCATACACACTCACACAAAATGACTCAATAACGTGACAAACCCTTTATAATAAGTCTAAGGCTACAATTTAGATTTTTACAATTTAATTGAAAGAGCACAATAGCACTAGCTTGGTGGCGCTATGGCGCTGTCAAACTAGTATGCATACTCGCAAGTCATTACTTTGTCTCACCGATCCAACTTTCTCATGCTGCGGTGTTGGGCCATTTGGCATTGCAGTGCGATGTTGACTGGATAACACTTCGATTTTAATCTCTCTACCAGAATGTTGTTATGCCCTCTGCAGTGATGCTGAAGGTATGGCGTTGTGGTGTTGAAATTAGTTATAGCGTTATGACGCTGCATTTGTGGCGTTGGTCCAATTTTATGATTTTTTTACTATTTTCTTTCACAAAACTCAGGGATTACAAACACAAAATAATATAATAAAACTAATTTAGATTGAACAATTGTTTATCTTTTTTAATTTTTCCAAACTTGAAGCTATTACGTACTTATTCTCAAGTAATTAATATTACATTGTGATAAAAATTTATCTTCCGTATTGAGTATAATTTGTGGAAAAATAAAATTAATAATGTAGGTATTTATATGGTATATAAGTTAGAATATTTTCTAATAAAATAATTCATAACATATTGATCATTCATTTTAAATTAATATCCCTTTTAAACCAAATTCTTATGGATAAATAATTTTGACTAACTAACTTAAGTTTATTGAAAATTTTGGAATTAATGAAACTACTTATTTAGTTAATCCTTAAATCTACCTAGAAGTTTTTTTTTTTTGGGTAATATGATTTCAATAATTTCATCATGAAATGTATACAAACAATGCTAGACATTACATATATCAATTTTTATGTCAAGTATTTAACAATTAATCTCTTTCTTTTTCTTTTATCTTTTTTTTTTATTGGGATAAGTACCTTATAATGATTTTGAATACTTATATATTACATCCACTTAATATTTTTAAGCGGGTCTAAACATTGCAGGTATCAATTTTTGATATTTAGGTACTTAAGCCTTTTTTAATATTTCAAATTTATGATGCCATAGAATTTCGAAAAAAAACTATTCATTTTATCTTTTTAATTATAACAACCAGAGCCATCTAATTCTTTTAAATAACGAAATACTAAAAAACTTCTTTTGATTAAAATATCAATGTACATTTATAATCACCATCCAAAAAAATATGTACAATACTATTCATACACATAGAATAATCTATCTTCTCATTTTTGAGTACAAAAGAATAACTAAAAGATAAAAAACAAAAACAAAACTATAGAAAAATTCGATGAATCCTATAATAAACAATCTCACATTCATGATCATTTTTCCTAATTTAAAATCATTTAAATCACATATAATAATGTTATAATTATGATGGTTATGCTTAGTGGGCATATCAAATCATTGCCCCTTCCAACATTGGCAAGGATATGTTACAATGGAAAAGGGGATGAAAGAAGAACCCTATTTTCAAAAATGAATAAAGTTTGAGCCTCATGTTTGAATTTGGTTGGAATAATAACTTTCCATTTACTTGAAGGAATTCATGAAAAATACTTTATGATAGAGGGATCACTTGAAATCATAAAGAGATGTTTTTTTTTGGAAGACTATAAGGATTGAAAGAAAAATATTTAAATGGCTATTTTATTCGAACATTCATATCATCATTAATAATTGTGGCTTGTATTATTATTATAATTATAATTTCATTATGAGGCACATAAACTCAATTTTCCTATTTTTTGGAACAAAAAAAAAAATAGTTAGAATAGATTTAATATCAAAGCCCTACAAATGGTCCTGGTTGGGTACCCATACTCGGATAGATTCATGGTGACTTTCGGGATGTCGTACCCACCTATACCCACCCACTTTTCATACTTTTTGAATGCAATCTGCCATTAATTGATGACCTAGAGGCTTGTTGTCCTTTACTCTGATTGCAAACTTTCAAGCCGCATATAAGAATTTACCGTAGTCGCGGCGTGGTTAAGTGTTGCACACTACATAGTGAGGATTGCAGTAATATAAGAAATATGATGATTAACAATGTAAATTGATTTATCCCTTGATGTTGAGTACCCACTCATACCCAACCACGAGGTCATGAGCATACCCATACCCATTGGATATGGGTGGGTACATGATTGGGTATGAGTACACAATGGAGGACTCTCTTTAATATAGAACTGAAAATTATCAACCCAAAAATTGATTGCGTCAAATTGCTGTTTGCTGTAATTTATGCGGATCCGATCCTCATTCTTCCCCCGGCTATTCAGACACGAATTCCCCCCTTTTCTCTCTCCCCCCTGAAAACCTCTGTCTGGTACTGTTCCACAGCTGCATCACCTCGAAACGAGCAACTCTCAGTGTAGAAAGCCAGCTAAAGCTCTCAAGTAGCCGTTTTGGACCTTTCTTCTCCTCCTTTCTCACTTGCCGTGTATGCTCTGCTTTTGTTGCTAGCTGTTTATCAGCTCGCCTTCATTCCAACCTTTATCGAGAGAGAGTGAGAGAAACCGGAGGAAGCAATGCCCAACCATGGCTTCCTCCTCCTCCTCCTCCTCCTCTTCTTTAAAACTGTCCTTTCCCGCAGACTCCTCCACCATCCCTTCTTCCCTCTCACCTCTTCTTGGCCTCCTGCCCAACCCCCTTCCATTAGCTTCCCCAAATACCCCTTCTCCACGAATCAAAAACCTTTCTTTCCTTCCAACCCCACCCCTCGTCCACCTCCACCTCCACCTCCCTCCGCTTCGTCATCCCTCCCTACTTTTCCGGCCAACATCTCTTCACTTATCACCCCTTCTTCCCATTCTCCTACCACCAAACTTCTCCAAGCCATTGCCTTTCCCATTCTCTCCCTCGCCCTTCTATCTCTCCTCCTCCTCTTTCTCTTCTTCCGCCGACGAAGCCGGCGTGACCACGCCGATGACGGCTCCGATAGCGACCGGCTTTTTCCTCCCAACTCTGCCGCATCCGATAGCCGGAAGCCGTCGGCGAACTCTGGACCGGTGAGTTCCGAGTTTCTGTATCTTGGTACTCTTGTGAACTCCCGTGGCCAGGAAGATGGTTCCAGTGCACCAGCACCGGCGCCGCCGCCGGCGAGCTCACCGGAGCTCCGCCCGCTGCCGCCCCTTGCTCGCAATGTTCGGAAGGGGGATGGCGAAGGGGGTTTCTCTTCGGAGGAGGAGTTTTACTCCCCAAGCGTTTCTCCTGGTGAGAAGCGTGGTGCTGATTTCAAGCATGGATCAAGCTCAAAATTGGATTTTTTTGTGACCGCGCCGCCGCCGGAGAAACGCGGGTCGACTTTTTCAACGCTGAGCACGCCGTCGTATCCGTCTTCGAATGTTGCGTCTTCGCCTTCCTCCTCGCCTCCTATTGGCTCTAGCCCAGGACGATCAAGTCACAAGCTACCAAGTGTTACTATTTTCCGGCCGCCGCCTCCGCCACCTCCGCCTCGTACCTACGTGCCGCTTCGTCCGATGACTCCTTCGCCTCCAAAGAGGAAACCCCCTTCTTCTTCATCGCCATTTTCTCCATCGAAGAAAGTTCCAGTATCGAGTCAGAACCTTTGGTCGCCTAGAGCCATTGGGGAGTTTGCAGGAAAGCCTTTTGTTGTCCTTCCGCCACCACCTCCGCCACTTCCACCTGCCCATCAGACCAATGGCATGGTATTTTCCACTGATACACCAAAAAGTCCCGAAGTTATGAAGACGAGCGAGGAAATACCCAAGCCCAAGCTGAAGCCTTTGCATTGGGATAAGGTCAAGGCGAGCTCTGATAGAGAAATGGTTTGGGATCAGATAAAATCTAGCTCGTTCCAGTAGGAATTCTTTTATTTTAATTTTCTTGTTTTAAGTGAAGTAGTTTTGATTGTCTGAAATCTTCTTCTTGCTGTTGATTTAAATAATTGTTTACTGACAGGTTGAATGAGGAGATGATTGAGGCATTGTTTGTTTATGATACAAAGAACATGGTACAGGAGGGTGCAAGGCCTGTGATTCCTTCTGCGACAGTGCAAGATATTAGAGTGCTTGATCCAAAGAAGTCTCAGAACATTGCGATTCTGCTTAGAGCACTGAATGTAACCAAGGAGGAAGTTTGCGAGGCGCTTTTGGATGGTCAGGCTGATGTTTATTTACACTGCATTTCTTCTAATTTGTTAATTCTGGTCAATGATACTGTTTATCAATTAGAAATTACACAATTCTTATAGTAATGCTTCTTTTCAATGATCTATAACAAATCAAGTTGCACCAAAGTACCGGGTGCATGCTTTTTCATACTTTTTAAATTTAACTTAAGGTAATTAGCAAAAACGCCCCTACTTATGTGGAGAGATTATTACGTGCGGAGTTCGGACCCAGAGAACTGTTTTGTTTTGTGGATGTGAACAGTAAAAGTGCAATAAAAGCGCAGCGGTGAACAATAATTGTTCTTTTGCTGTTTACAATCACACAACCGAACGGTTTTCCTGGTTCGGACTCCGCACGTAATTATCTCTCTTATGTGGGGGTTAAAAAATGTTGTCCTCCCTCCATGAAAAGGTAACCATCAGACCAATTATTGTAATTTTTTGTAAGTAATCACTGGACATTGAATAGTTTTCAAATATTTGTCTTAAACTCCAATATTCTTATATTTGATCCATGAAGATTGCGACCCTATGATGCTACTTGGAAAATTATTGCTTGTTTTTTCTCTACTCCCTCAGTGATCAAAATTGTATAGATAGTGTGGATCATAGGCATCCTTGGCTTTTTTGCATTTATAAATCATAAGAGTGTGGTACTGATATTCTTGTTATTAATTACTTGTGCTGTCAAAGTACAACTATGGAGTGTTTGGTTTGCAGTAAACATAAATTTTCCAAGGTTATATGTGTGATAACCACATAAATTGTTCTTTAGGACAACCTTCTATTGACTTAATGAGTAAGATTTTTGCTAGAAGATAACTCGAAGATTGAATCGATTTCAACGAGGATTGAGCTCAAATTGAGCCAAATTAGTTGAGTTGGTGTGCTCCAATATTTGAGCCAAATTTGAGCAAACCTTGGATTGGTTCGGGTCAGCTCAAGTTAGCTTGAAAAAAATATCATGTATGTTTTTTAAGTATATTATAAACATATATGTGTATGAGTACTACAAATATAAACATGTACAAATTATTATTTTTAAATTTAATAAATGGAAAGTGCTTGAATTTGAATTGACCTAGCTTAAAATATATTTGTTTGAATCAACTAGTTGAGTTTTAGCAACTTAAATATTTTTTTAACCCACCATTTTTAAATATAATATAGCCAAAGCTTCAATTATGCCTACTTATTCCTTGTGAAGGCAATTTGCATTGTTGTTTATTACGTTCTTTTTGATATCTGGAAACAGGTAACACTGATGCTCTTGGTAATGAGCTTCTGGAGACATTACTGAGAATGGCTCCAAGCAAAGAGGAAGAGCTTAAACTGAGAGAATACAATGACAGTTCCCCTTTCAAGCTTGGACCAGCAGAAAGATTTCTCAAGGCGGTGCTTGACATACCATTTGCATTCAAAAGAGTTGAAGCGATGCTCTATATTGCCAATTTTGACTCGGAAGTTAATTACCTTAAAAAATCATTTGAAACTCTTGAGGTAAGTCTGATTATCTGTCAAAGCTTTCCATTATGCATCTTTTAAAATTTTTGAAGTAGATAGGCTCTTATATTTCTGATAAAGGCTTCGTTTGGAACCACTTTCTTACTTCATCATAAAGTAGTTTTTTAGTAAAAAATTAAATTTTTTTTTTAAAGCAGCAAAAAAGTCATCCCAAACGAAGACAAAGTCTGTTTGAGTTTAAGATTCTCATGATCCAAAATAAATAAACAGGAAGTTGGACTGGTATTGTTGCTTTACGTAGTTGGGTTGCATATAATTGGATTCCTTCAATATAGCTTTACCTCTTCTAGAAAGAAATAGTTTACTATAATTCAGTTATGCCCAACTTACTAATTCCAATTGGAAGCAATTGGCTGGTTTCAAACTCTGTAATAACATACGCCTGTGTTATTTACTACTTTATTCTTTTCATAAGTTCTTGGGAATCCAATATCCATGACTATTGTAAGATAATTCGTTATTATAGATTTTTCTATGCTCAAACAATGATGCAAATGAATTTGTTAGTATATTATATTAGTTATCTTCCTTTTTGAGAAGTGTTACAAAGGTGTTAGGGGTGTCATTTATTGACCTGACCCGAACGCGACCCGGAAAATCTTGATTCAGGTCGACCCGTTTAAGAAAGTGTTGGGTTCTAATTTATGACCCATTTGAAAAATCGGTTTGAGTTAACCTGCTAACCTGAATTTGACCGGATTCTGGCTACGCACCCGCATTCCCCACCCGCACAGGCTCTGCTGTGCTGCCTACACTTCCTCACCGGCCCGCATAGCAACCATGCTCGCGTCGCCTGCAGCTCGCGCTAGCACCCCGTGCTCGCACCTCGCACTCACTCTCGCATCGCGCAACTCGTGCTCGTGCCTCACCCTTGCTTGCTCAAGTCGCGCACCTCACACTCTAGCTCACCTCCGTGGCCCGCACCCTCGCTGGCCTATTGCCTTGTTCGCAACCTGGGTTAGTGGGTTGGGTCGGGTCAACTTGGTATAACCCAACTGGTTGGTAAGCTGGAACACTACTGGTGCAGATAAACTGAAACCAAATGATGATCCACTGAAACTAAATGATGATCCTTCATTTAAGGAATTAGGAGGTAAGCCGAAGGAATTGACTATCCTTCTCATTGGGGAGAAATTATTATGTGCGGAGTCCGAACGTAGAGTTACGTCCGGACTTCAATAAAAACGTGACACGTGTCCTTGTACACAATGTGTACAAATTTATACATTGTGTACAATGTGCATATTATGTATATAAGTTTGTACACACTATGTACATAATTTTGTACACACTATGTACATAATTTTGTAATTTGTGCATAGTGTGTACAGTTGTACACACTGTGTACAAGGACATATGTCGTGTTTCACGTAATAATTTCTCCTCATTGGGGGTGTTCGAGTAGGAACCACCACTAGAAGCCATTGAAGATCGTTTGGAAGTTGGAAGAGGATCCGTAATTAGAGGAGGTTGAAAGTAAGCTAGAGGTGTCAACAATCTTCTCACCGTAGAAGTGAAACCATAATTGGGTAGATAGAAAAGAAGCCATAGGAAGAGCCATCGCTGGATGAGGTGGGAGGGGATGTCAAAGAAACTAGTGATCTTCTCATCACTTAAAGTTTGCGCTTTTTCCTGAATGCAATTACTTTTATTGGCTTCTATGTTTATTAAAACTGATCTCTTTTCCTGAATGCAATTGCTTCTGTTGGCTTTTAAAACTGTTCTCAGACAGCCTGTGAAGAGCTGAGAAATAGTCGCCTTTTTCTAAAGCTTCTTGAGGCCGTTCTCAAGACTGGGAACCGTATGAACGTTGGAACAAACCGCGGCGATGCGCAAGCCTTCAAACTCGACACACTCCTGAAGCTTGTTGATGTGAAGGGTACTGATGGCAAGACCACTCTTCTTCATTTTGTTGTTCAAGAAATTATCCGGGCCGAGGGTTCCCGCCGTTCTGCAGCCAAACTTCACCCAGCTACTGTAGGAGATGATCTCCACTGCAGGAGAATTGGTCTCCAGATTGTCTCCGGGCTCGGTAATGAGCTCGGCAATGTGAAAAACTCTGCCGGTATGGACTGTGATGTGCTTAGTAGCTATGTCTTGAAGCTTGCCGGCGGTATCGGAAAAGTTAGAGAGGTGCTTCGACTAAACGAAGCTCTGAGCCCAGCTGACAATAGTGAGAGATTCCATGATTCCATGATAAGCTTTTTGAAGAAGGCCGAAGTTCAAATTGTTAAGCTGCAAGTGCTGGAGAGTGTTGCACTGTCTCTAGTGAGGGAGATAACAGAGTATTTTCATGGAAACTCAGCCAAAGAAGAAGCTCACCCGTTCAGAATATTCATGATTTTAAGGGATTTCCTGAACATTCTTGATCAGGTATGCAAAGAGATTGGGAGGATCAATGAGAGAACATTCATCAGCTCAGCTCGGCGACCTTCTACTGAAGTTAACCAAATGACTCCATCTGTGTTTCCCAAGTTTCAGGCAGTCAGGTCTGGAAGTTCTGATGATGAGAACTCCTCTTAAGCTTCATCTTTATATCACTGAAAATTGGAATTTTGTTCCTCTGCAGTGAAATTTTGTCTTATAGGCTAGGCCTGTTAGAAATTTGCTTTGTAGTCAGCGTATGTATAAAATGAAGAAGATTGCGTTCACTCATGCCTCATATATATGACATGTAATCATTTATTTATATAATATCATAATCTAAATGATAGTAAGTATCATATTATCTGGATATTATAGTATTATATAAATAAATATTAAAATTTAAATGTTAGATATATTTGTAATTACATATAAATATTTAGTGGTAGGTATGTAAAATTCACTTTACAAAAGTGGATGACATATTTTTGGCATAGGTTAGTAAAGCTGTTAAATCTTTTATTCTTTCAAAATGGAAACCTTCCAAGAAGAGTTTAGGTTACCGTTATTTCTTCAATCATGCTAGCAACATTTTTTACTTCAGAACTATCTCCCTGTAATGCATTTTATATAGTGATCTCTGAAATTTTAGCTAATAGGCTTAAACCTATAATGTCACATATCATTCGTTCATTCAAGTCAAGTTGGGTTTATTCAGAAGAGAATTTTTCCCAAGAGCTTATTAGCAAGAATAATATTAAGAAAAAAAATTAAATAAAAGGCTAGATTCGAATACTTTTGAGTAAATTTGATATTCATAAGGCCTGGGAACCAGTATCTAGGAGCTTTCTTTTGAAACGGTTGGCTTAGAAAGGACTTTCTGCTAGGGATGTAAATGAGTGGAGTTGAATCGAGTTTAGGCTTTATTGAGCTCAGCTTGTTAGTCGGAAGGCGAGCTCAAACTCGAGCTTGTCATACTGTAAATGAGCTCGAGTCGACTCACGAGCTATGGACGGGATTTTACTAAACGAGTTCAAGCTTGACTCTTGAGCTCGATAAGCTTAGCTCATGAGCCCATAACCGAGCCAAGCTCAAGCCGACTCGCGAGTTGGCTCAGCTCACTTACACCGCTACTTCAGCTATCTTCATTTTGTGGATTAAACCCTATATATCTTAATAGTAGTTTTGAGGGCTTTTTTGGATCCTCTTTTGGTTTGAGGCAAAGTTGTTTGCCTCTCCATATCTATTTTGCATTATTGTCGATGCTTTCTCAAATATGCTTTCACCATTTGTTTATGGCGGATGCTTTGAAGGTTTTTCTATAGATAGATATTATTTGATGAATTTTTGTTTTATTGTTTGTGAAATTCAGATCTTTGTGTTTTGTATTTTTCAGTGTGATGAAGGCTTTGGCTGTTCATGAAATTTGCTTCTTTTTGGTGCAGCTCTTTTTGGTGCAGCTCTAGTAGCTTCAGGCTTCTTTTGGGACGGCTCGAGTTTTAGTACAAAAATATGATCCCAAACGAAACCTCATTCTTTTCTATATTTTATCAAATACTTAATAATTATCTTTAAAGTTAATGAAAATGAGCTTTCCCCTCAATTTTCTGAAAAAAAAAAGTGCAAATCCACTTATAATGTTCTAGTCCTTAAACAATATGGACAAGCTGCATAGAACTATCAGAGCTGTGGGACGAGCTTTTATTCTATACGGGTACTAGATGGGAGAACCGTCCGATTAAGCATTCTTTCAAGAATAATCACTGTTTGCACACAAATCCACATTTTTTTAAGAAATAATTTATGCCTCATAAAAATTTGAATATTTGTGCCCTAAAACTCTTAATTATATAATACTAATTATCTATACATTACATTACATTAATTTTAATGTATATCTAAAAATTTTGAACCGCATCCTAATCAAAATTAAATGTATTTAAAAATAATTAAAATCAGAATAAATTATATATTACATTCATATACAAATAAATAAAAAATTTTTAAATCCACATTATCAGTTTTTATTAAGGTAATCTGAAACAATTTTTTTCCTATGTTTTTTTTTTCTTTAATTTCAATCTAAATTATGGTTTCTAACAGCGCAAATATTGTTCGTAGTTTTTTTTGAGACATTTCAGTCAATTAAGAAAAAACTCACGCACACATCACATACACAAGATTTAGATTTCGTATGGGGCAGTTTTCTTATTAATTGTTAAAAAACTTTTTAGTACAAACATTTTAATTTTTGTACTAAAAAACTACTTTAAGAAGCAATAAAAAAACCGTTCCAAATGAAGCTTTAAATCTCTTGATTGATAGTAAAAGCTATCAACTAATATATCAATATGAGCTACATATGTTCATGAATTCCACTATGAAGATGATGCATTAGCAGTGACTTACTACAAAACAAAGACCTATATACATTTTAAGCCAAAAATCGGAGACTTACCTAATCTATTATCAACATTTTTAAGCAGAATAAGAAAACATACAATAAGGGTTTTAAAAAAAAAACTAAATTAAGGCTGATTTTTTAGCTCAAAACACCTCAAGCAACAGGCACCCATGAGCCAAAAACATACAACCATAAACACAAGAGAAGCTAATAAAGGAGTCCTATGTTTTATGGCTACAATTGGCCTACGGCCTTGTAATAAAAGGCGAAAAATATTCTGATCAATTTTTTATAAAAATAATTGAAAATTAAATCTTTATTTAAAGATAAATATAATACAAACTTTAATTAAATAATATATTTTATATTCATCTAAAAAAATTTAAATAATTTTAAAATTTATTTAAATTAAACATTGATGATAATATCCTCAAGCCTCCGTTTTTCACTGATAACACAGAGCCAGTTTAAGAAGTGTAAATCAAACAGCTGCGCCGTTTATCTGACAGATAAATTTTGTACTAAAAAAAAATAGTCCCAAACGAAACCTCAATTTCAAACGAGATTCGGCTATTCTTCAACTTCTATTCAGTTAATTTATTGGCGAGACAGTTTTTATTCTTACTTTCTTTTATTGGGCAGCTGAGCGATTAGAAGTTGGATCACTTTGGGAGGAAATTTTTTCATCAACCAATGAGCCACAGCTCGATCTGCAGTTTTTGTTCTTACATATGGTGCCACACCAGAAGCTTTACAATGCTACATCCTGCAATGAATGAAAGAAAAGATGCTCAATGTCAGTAAATAATGAACTCAAATATAACTTGTTAGAATACTGTATTTGAGGCTTTGTCTGTATTAGGATAGAAGTCTTTCCTCCCCAACAGGACTCTTTAGTAACAAAACTACAAGCTCTTGAACAGCAAACGTTCATTGAAGTTGTTTAAAAAGTGGATTTAGGTTTCGTGTGGGACAGCTTTTTTTTGACTTTTTGAAATAACTTTTTAATAAAAAAAATTTTTTAATTAGAAATTTTTATGCTAGAAAACAATTTTAAAAAGCAGTAAAAAAACTATCTCAAATGAAGCCTTAGGCTTCGTTTGGGACGGCTTCTTTATTGCTTTCTAAAACGGAGTTTTAGTACAAAAATAAAAAATTTTGTACTAAAACTCCGTTTTAGAAAGCAGTAAAAAAGTCGTCCCAAACGAAGCCTTAATTTGATAGGAGATAGCATTGGTTTTCTAGCGTTGCTTTTTTTTTTTTGTCTTCATCATTTTATCTTATCGTTCCTTCTTTTTATCTGGTCATAGCTTATACGATGACAAAATAATCAAATATAAGGTTCCCACTGTCCATCTGAGAAAAAAAAAATGAAAGGTTAAATAATATATTTATTTGTTTATTTATAGTGAAAATTTTTAAAATAATTCATTATCCTTCAAAAGTATTACATTTTGTCAGAAAACCAACAACAAGAAAATTTGGAATAAAATACACATGAACACTTCGTATTGAAAGTTTTATGAAAGAAAATACAAGATACAAGTGAATCTTCAATTGGAGAAAAAGATCTGGCTCTCCTAAATCTCTAGTCGCCGGCTAGAGCCCAAAGACCCTAATAACAATCTAATTTCAGCAAATAATTCATAACATTAACCCTAAGAAAATCACCTACTTAAAGCATCGAGTAATGATGTAAATCCCAAAACAGCCCCTCTTTTGAATTTTTCCTCCTAATCCCCCTTAATCCCTCCTCTAATTACCGCTGACTCCACGCGGGGAGGGGGGGGTTGAGTCGAAACTCATCCGTCTCCTGTATCAGGAGCTGGTCCCTCCTGAACTGGTCTAACACAAACATAATTGAGTACTATGAAATTAAGACTAAACATATGAACTTTTGCTAGTATAGCTCCCGAAACAAGTCCAACTACCTATTTTTCACACAAAAATTTCAGTTTTATTTTGGTAAAAAGAGAATCTGGCCGATGACTACAGGGATGCAGCTTTTCTAACATGTCAATATCTCATGATCTAGCTTTTACTTGCTCTCCAAAAAGTAGAAGAAATAGACATCTTCTTCATTCATACGGAATAAGATTTTCTCAGAAAAGATCGAACATTTCAATCTACATTGTAAGGCCTAAGTCAAGAAAATGAGGCTAATGATTCAGGATATGCTTCACCGCTTAAGATAATGAGCATTAATTAACAATGCTTAAGTGTATAACACTACGATAGCTACTTTTTTAAAATCTGCAAAGCATTTAATGCAAAACATGTAATTGCATGAAAAGGAGCTTTGATTCAGAAGGTGGTAGCTTTAGCAATAGACAATAACATAGATATAGCATACCAGGGAAGCTTAAAGGTGCCTTTCCACCGGCCTTGCTTAGAATAGTCGGAATGCATTTTGTTCAATCTCACAATTATTTCGGCGAATGTTGGTCTTATCATGGGATTTGTATTCCAGCATTCTTTAATCAACCTGCAGAACAGAATTCTACATTAACACTCTTGAAACTCAATCAAATTGCAGTAGTAATAAAGGTCTGTGCACAGTTTAGGGATACAAAATGTAGGCATTAATAGGAAAATCATAGAAAGCAAGCATTTAAGCCCAATTATTATCTTTCATAGATTTGGAAACAAATCAAAGAAGGTGCTGAAGGGAGGCTCACTCTCTTAGGTCGGAAGGACAAATCTTAGACTTGAACTTAAGTGGCGGCCGTATACCTTCCAAACATATCTTTTTAACAACTTCTTCAGGGGGGCTAGGATGGAAAGGTGGCGCGCCATCCAACATCTGAACCCAAAATAATGGACAACAAGAAAGGACATGAAAAAAGATTAAAAGGAGATCATTTCAACTTTCTAAGTTCAGTTTAATTTGCATTTCTACAATGTGAGAAAAAAATTTTATATACTTGGGCATAAAAAAATGACTAAATTTCATAAAGTTTTTTTATTTAAATTTGACATATGGTCAGAATGATCCCTATATTATTTGTGAGGTGTCAATTTTGCCCTAGACTAATTGAAGTATTTAAATTAGTCTATATACTACTCAACTATGGAATTGGTCTTTAAATCCTCCAATTTGACAATTACACATGTTAGGAGAATTTTTATAATTTGGTGTTTTCCCAGAATTTTGGCAACCTTACGGCACTCCCTCCCTGGGAGGCCATGTTGGGGATGACAATTGCCCTTTTAGGTCCGCTCGATTGGATCAAAATCGACGATCGAGGGCTTCAGGGAAGGATCAACCCCAATATTCGTCTTCAATCTTCAATTGAGTGATTGCGGTGTCTCCCTCTTCTTTGTTTTATTATTATTACTATTATAATTATAATAATTATTATTATCATTATTAAATATTTACTCACTCTTTCAAAATAAGAAACAAGGAGATCTGGAGGTATGCGCACAAAGGCTTCAATCGTGTGAGGGATTATAGGCCTGTGGGGTTCGGCAGTATGGTGGGAGTCGGACACCAACGTGCGAGGCAGAGCAGAGTTTGAAATCAGGCTAGAGGCAAGCCAAACGTTGGGTTTGGGGGGTGTCACTTCGTGCTGAGAGGGGTGGACGGGAGGCCAGCTTTGGAATCAGACAGATAGGGTTGTGCTTGAGTTCGGAGGTCTGGGCGAAGGATGCCTTAGTGTGAGGGGTTGGGAAGCGGAAGCCAGAGCCGAGTACGAGAGGCAGAATTGCAGGCCTGTTCATGTGAGGTGAATGACGGGAGGCCGAATCGTTCGACCAGGACTGAACGTAGAGGCAAGAGGCAGTTTGGCTTTGGGTAAGTTGGATGCGGGTAACCCGAGTTGGAGACACGGGAGGCGAGCTGCTCGCTCAGTCGGATGGATGCAGAGGGCTCGGGTGTCGCTGGCGGCTGAGGGTGTGCAGATGGATCCAACATGGGAGGCAGAGTAGTCGGGATCAGGAGCCGACACGGGATCGCAAGAGCAAAGCAGAGAGCCAATCTTTCAATCACAAGTGAGCGTAACTCCTCTCATTTCTTTCTTTGTTTTTGCTTTTATTCGTATTATAACCGGTTATTTCAACCGAGATGTGGGCGACGTGGGCAGTTGCAAATGGGGGCAGATCGACGATTTAGAGATCAACAAAGCCCTAATAAGTAAAACAAATAAATAAGGTCAACAAAGCCCTACTTCACTTTAATGAAGCTTTTAAGTAAATTATCAAATCTTTCACTACTCTCAAAATAGGAGTGTCTTTTTTACAAGCATGAAGGCAAAACTTAGAACATATGTACTTGCAATATCTTAACTAAAGGAGATAAAAGAGGGTCCACCCTTCTAAAAGATTCACATTGCTTGCAAAGGTAAGATAGCTCTTGAGAAGACTATAACAAATCCAACTCTACAAAGTACAGTTCTTTAAAGTGGTGTAGAATTGATTAAGTACAAGATTACAACTCTAAGCAAGAACATAATAAATATGGGGATCCATTTGAGACTTGGATCACTTTCTTATTTGAACGGATGCCTTCCTTCAAAAGCAACACAAGATTAACAATACCTCGAATGATATTTTTCTATTCTAATTATTATTTAATTTTGAATTTCGATAGGTAGTTGAAAGTTAGCTTGATGTTAGCTAAGTGGCTAGACCTTAGTTCGAGGTTGGTTGAAAGTTAGTAGACAATTGGCCAAAAAGTTAATTGAGAGTCAATTATGAGGCTATTGGAATAAGGTTGGTTGATCAACTTCACCCAAAGTGAAGTGGTAAGCTTTTTCAATATTTAAATTCAAAAGGAATGAGGAATTCTCATTCCTATCATAAGATGGCCGAAATATACATGCCAAATTCAAAGGGTAGCATAAAGCAGGGCATGGTTCAAAGCATGTCCAACAAATACAAAGATACAAAATAACTCTCTACATTTAGTTTTATATATATATATATATATATAAAGAGAGAGAGAGAAGACCAAAATAATCCCTAACTCTTTTGAGGGTCCAATTGGTCCCTCAACTCCTAAAAAAGGGGCCTTTTTGTCATAACATTAAATTTTGGACTTAATGATATTAAATCAAGAAATATTTTGGTCTTTTTTTATTAAATTATCTATTTAACATAATTTTCAAGTATTAATACTTTAAAAAATTATTAAATATTTCTTTAATAATAAATTATTAATAATTCTAGTCTATAATGATCATAAGTTAAAATTAGAATTATTAATGATTTTTTTATTAAAGAAATATTTAAAAAATTATTATTACTTGAAAACTACATTTAATAAATAATTTAATTAAAAATAACTTAAATACCCCTTAATTTAACACAATTAACCCCAAAATTTCATGTTAGGACCAAAAAGACCTTTTTTAAGGAGTTGAGGGACCTCAAAAGAGTTGGGGAAAAATTTTGTCCGTTTCTTTATATATATATATATATATATATATAAGATACAAGATAACTATGTGGAATTGAGCAACAATTTTTTAAGAAAATATGCAAACTAAAAGCCATTTTTTAGCAATACAGTAAGCTAAAAAAAGTGAAGCACCCACGCATCCGAACGAAACAAAACGTTAAGTGATGCATGTGCTACACTAAAACACAATTTATTTTCTACTATGTGAATTTTGATTGCTTTTTGATATTGAGCACTGGTTTACTATTGAAAGTGTTAAGAGATAGATAAGCAATAGAGATTCAGTGTTATATTATTTGACACAACATGGACATTTAGTACCTAAGAATAAAGATGTAAAATTTTTATTTTAATTTAGACATGTGATAAAAGTATTTTTTCCAGCACAGAAATCATTATCCTATATTTAACAAAATTGTAATAATCATGAGAATCATAAAGAAAAGACTTCTGCAATTCTAACAAACCTCATATAGAATGAGACCAAAGGAAAATGAATCAACCTTTCTGTCAAATATTTCGTTCTTGTAAACCTCAGGAGCCATATATAAACCTACCACAAATAAGCCCCATTATTGACAAATTAGAATAATGACATTTTAACCTGGAACTCACCAATATGCATAGAAAATATAGTGCAATGGGCATATATTTTACATTCAATTAAAAAATACATCAACGCAATTATCTCAATTTATGTTTTGAGGTAACAATGTAAAATGTATGTTTCAAAGAGAAAAAAATAAAAATAAAATTGTTTCTGGACTATTAAGAGGGGGTCATTTTAGCCCCAAACGATTTAATATGTCCAATTTGGTCCCTTCTCAAATTTGATCCAATAGAATCCAACAGAGGAACTATTTTGGGTCATATTTGAGAAGTCCAGTGGCTGAACTGGACACGGTAGACAGCTAGCACAGAAAGGCCTCGTACAAATAGTGCAAGATTTATTTTGATATTTTTTGCATCTTTAAAAACGTGACCAACAAATAACAGAAAATAAACTCAACAAATATGTCCCAGCTAAACTACTTGTAGTTAGATTAAAGGTTCATTTTGTGTATGCCACATCAAAAGAAATAAAAGCGCTTTCAAATCTAAGGTAAATTTACGTTCTTTAAGTTATTCAAAATCTTTATATGATGTTTGAGATAAAAGACAACAATAGATGTATTTTCACCAGCTAATTGATTTAGGCAAAAATTTAGCATTTAAGGTTAAATTTAATTAGGTGGGGAATGTATAGGATAATGGAGATAGATCTAATCAAAATTGAAATAGTTTTATGATCCTGGGTGCACTATGATTCCAACTTGCCAACATTAGAGAGCTTGGAATCATAACATCCAAGCATCAGATTAGCAAGCATTGCATTCTCTCAAGTACCTTAAGCATACAATGGCTGAAATAGATATATGTGTCAAAGGGTTGCATTCTCTCAAAGATGTGCTCTTGAGTTAGTGGTTGACTCATTTAATAGCAAAGGGGCAGACATACACGTTTTACTGAACAATTCAAAGGCACAAAGCATGGCAACTCGTGGTTCAGAGGTACTAGACATAATTGATAAGAGCTCATAGACATGACGTGATCATCGATTATTCAAAAAGTTTCAGTTTGACTCGAATAAATGTTTAAGAAATATGGAATTTTTTTATTTATAAGATTTTAGCTCATGGATTTAATTTTGATTGTTGGGCTTGTTAACATAAGAGCTAGCTAGCTAGCTAAATGTTAATTTAAGTTAGGGCTTACGTTCATTGTAGGCCCAAGGTTTGATTTAATTAGTTTCATAGCTTTATGTTGGCCCAAATTAATTGGTATGTGATTACATCCATGGAAAGGCCTGGATTACTTGAGATGAAACTTACATCTATTTGAAGGCCATATTACTTAGGATGGAGCTACATGTATTGGAATGCCGATAAGAGGGACTTAAAACCTCAAGGAGAATGAAAGTCTGGTGACGTGTCTTCCAAATTAATCCCAAGGATAAGATGGCATAATTGATTAAATTCATTTTTTAGTTTGCAAGATTCATGTCTGCCAAGTAAATAAAGTTGGGCTTACATCTATTGGAAGGCCCATAAGTGGGATCAACTAAGGAAAATTGGGATGGATATAAATTCATTAGAAGACCTACAAGTGGAACTTACAACCTTGAGGATGAGGAAACCCTTGGGATGGGGATACATTCATTGTAAGTCCAAGATTTGAAAGATATACGTGTCAGCTTTGTATCGATCAAAATTAGTTTGTATAAGGGTCAAATCCCTATCCCCTTCCAAACTTGTTTCCAACAAAAACAAGTTATATTCCCCTCACTAAAATACAACTGATGATGTCCACCTACTATCGCAATAAATTAACAGCTTTTAACCACACGTACAATTAACTGAAATTACCACTATTATATAGCTAACATACTAAACTTCATATCTAGAGTTCCCATAAATTTCTATCAAAAAAGCCTACGCACATCCATAAAGTTTCAACATTAAAAAAAGGTAATACCTTCCTTAGTCGCAACCAACCTAAAACTTCCAATACCGCTCAACATTCTCTCAAAAGCAAAAATATTCAAAACCCCAAAGCCCTTGTCATAAAACAGAAAGAAACAAACATCTAGAGAGCCATCACCATCAAAACAACAAACAGCCCTATCATGAAACCTCTCCACCAAGGTTTTCATACACCAAATCACTTTTGTTTTAAGAAGGAGATCTTCTACTTCATTAACAAGAGGAGATATCAGTCCACTTCTGCAATTTCTTCCATTTTTAGTTATCTTAGTATCTACAAATATCATATCACAGAATGCACCTATAGCTACAAATATTCCACCACCTATACAAACACATAAGTTATCGGCTCTACCACTTCATTACAATGCTTTTAACTCGCAAAATAAAGTTCATCAAGCGGAGGAGAGTACATGCAGGACAACAAAGGAGGTTCATCGCTAGATCAACTACTAAGGCCAAATTTAAGGATGATTAATTGTAATTATTTATTTCTTTATTTTTCTTTAGAATTTGAGAGGCAAACCAGGTGAATTTAGAGAGCATTTTTAAATTAAAATTTAATTTTGAACAATATCAATTAGCCTAAATTAAGGATTCAAAAGAAGCTGGAGGTGAGCACACCTTCTATTTTTGTCCTTCTCAACCTACCTATAGTTTACGCATCAACTAGCCAGCAATCTATGAGCATGTTCTCTCAGCTCTAAAGAGCAAGAGGCCTGAAATGGGTGAAAGTCAATAAGAGCTTTGAATCCTACAACTCTAGTTACTCTCGCTTTGATTTCATGGTACTTAATTATGTTTCATCTCCCTAAAATTTACACCATGTTTATCTGTAAAATCTTAGTCCACAGTTCAAAAAATTACCAGCATGCTTATCTTTAAAACAATTAAGGCTACTTCTTTTGTTTCATGGAGTACAATAGCACAGTGCTTTTATCTGCTTTATAAGAAAATTTTTCTTTAGCTTTCAAATATATGTATAGTACAAGGAACCAAACTAGAAGATAAATCACAAATAATATCGCAAATCATACATTTTTAAAAACTAATCCTCATACATTCATGTAGAAAACAAATCAAATCCATAGAATGCTTATTATCGAAGTAAATATTTATGTTTATATTTTAGCATTTATTCTTATTCAATTCTTAAACTAGTCCAAGTTTAAACAATATGTACTGACTAAAAGTTTGAACTAATTATCAAGAATATAAGATATAAGATGTGCTAATCATCGAGAACATAGAATATAGGAAACAGATACGCACTTAATTTGTTCATATGAGATATAGGATGTGCTAGCTTGGCTTTTCCTGGTGATATTTTTGAAAGCTTTATCAAACCAAACCCAGCCACCTTCAATTTGTCACCAGCATCCAGTAATATATGCCTGGCACCTTAGCAAAAAATCCACTAGTAAATGATAGTACAAAATTAAATGAAGAAGCACACACTAACGAAGTTAGGATTTCATAAAAATTTAGTTTCATTATCTGGCCAACTTACTTGGGCTTTAAATTACAATGTATAATAGGGTCTGGCTTGCATTCATGCAGATAATTCATGCCCCTGATAAAAGAGAAGACCAGAGCAAAGGTAAATAAGTTTCAACTGTAAGAGCGTACGTATAATATAATAAGAAGTAAAATAAAATTCTTTTTTATAGTGCATTTTATAATTAGATAATCATAAGAATACAACATGGGCAATTATCAAGATTAGTCAAGAAAAAAACATGAGACAAAATATACACATATATTTCTTTTTCTCTTGGGGATGGGGCACAGGCCTCTCTTCGTAAACATGTCTTGGCTCTTAGGTATAAGACTTCTATAAGTAAAGTTTATGTGGATTCGAAACTAAATCCTCAGCCTTCAAAACACTCAGTTCATCTCCAAACCTTGTTACTAGCACCTCCATCTCCCTATCAATCTCTCAATCTGCTCTTTGGTTAGCTCTCCATCTCTATCTCATTTGTAGTCCGGTTCTTTATGCCACACTCACCCCATTCCCAATCCGTAATTTAAGGAGGCCAACCCAAAGTCTCACTTAAGACTGTGGGGGAGCAAACTTTTTCAGTCCGGTTCAATTGAGCTGGCCATACCTAACCAAAGTTCCTTTTTTTTTTAATTTAACAGGTTATTAAAATTGTCCGACGCAATTTTCAATCGAGTAGACGAGCTCATGCCTCCAGCTAGATCATAGGGTCGCGTTGTGCAAATCAGCACAATAGAAATCCTCAAGGGTGCTATAGCGCCCTAGTTTTCTCATTGAAAAGTAAATAGATCGACTAGCACAAGTGAAATAACAGAACAGACATTCCTGTAAAAACCTCAGAAAGCACCGGCCAGCGTCTTCTCGTCGGTAGCCAAAGCAAGATAGCAAACTTAATGCTAGGAACCGCGAGGGGGTAATGGAAGAATCCCATCCCTACGATAGGGCCAAAAAGCATGGGGGCTAAAGGCATATAACTCATGCCAAGTGCCAACTGTCTATTTTTATGGAGTGCGTAAATAGCTGCTTATACCGTCTAAAATGCGGGAGATTCGAGTGGCCGTGTAAATAGAAGCAAGTTTAAGTTAGTGAATAATAATAAATAATAAATATTTTATTTATATTTATAATATTAAAAATATAAATATCAGATTTAGAATTTAGTTTCAACAAAATAATAATACTTTTAATATTTTAATCAATTAAATTATATGTTAATCACAATTAATAATAATTTAAATCATCAAATTTTATATAAATAAAATAATAAATTAAAATTAAAAATCATCATAATTCATTACAAAACACTCTAATTCCTATCTTTCTAATTGTTGCATATTGGAACATTTGTTGAAGTAGAGAGATAAAAGCTTAATGTCTTAGTTTTGAACGAAGATTCAACACACATATAGATAAAGAGATAGAGAGCGAGAGTCATAAGAGATACAAAGATTGTTATGTGGAAAATTCTGAAAAGAGGGAAAAATCACGGGGTCTAACCCAGTTATAATAATTACACTAGTTTTTGTAGTCGATTACAAATGATGTCCTTCCTCGCAAGGGGGAAGCATTGGCTCAATTTATCATATATATAGGACATTACATAATTGGGGTTGGAATATTCCAATCATAAGAAAGTCATTCTTAAGAAAACACCAGCCTATTCATTTGGTTAGCATGATGACAAAGGTCAGAGGACTATAGTTGGCGAGCGACGAAGGTTAGAGGGACTGTAGTTGGCGAGCGACGGAGGTTAGAGAGACCATAATCAGTAGGTGACAGAAGTCGGAGGGACCGTAGTTTGTGGGTGACGGTGGTTGCAGGGACCGTAGTCGGCGGACGACGGAAGTCATAGGGATCAGAGGGACCGTAGTTGGCCGGCGATAGAGGTCCGAGGGACCGTAGTCGGTGGGCGACGGTGGTCGAAGGGACTATAGTAGGCGGGAGACAGTGGTCGAAGGGACAATAGTTAACGGTCGACGGTGGTCGAATGGACTGTAGTCAGCTGTCGTGTGGTGGTACATCGATGGTCAAATGAAAGTCTATAGGCGATCGAGGGTTGGGCAATTGATGGCGGACGGGCATTGGTTTGATGATGGTCGGGCGGAAGTCCATTGGCGACAGGGTAGAAGTCCTGCGGCGATCGATGGTCGGGTGGTAGTCTGATGATGGTCGAGTGAAAGTCCGATGGCGATTGGCGACCGAGTGGAAGTCTGATGTAGTCGAGTGAAAGTTCGGTGGTGGTTGACAACCGAGTGGAAGTCTGGTGGTTGTCGACGGCCGGGTGGAAGTCTGACAACGGTCGAGCGGAAGTTCGACGTCAGTCGATGGCCATGTGGTAGTCCGGTAGTGGTTGGAGGCCGAGTAAGTCCAGCGGTGGTCGGCGGACGGGTTGTGGTCCGACGATGGTCGGGTGGAAGTCCGAGAGCAGTCGGTGGCCAAGCAGTAATCCGACAACAGTCAACAAAGGTTCATCGACGGTGGTGTTGGAGCTCTTGAAGCCTCAAAGCTCTCTCCAAATCATAGTAGGTGGGCTACGGTGGTCGGAAGGATCGTAGTTGGCAGGCGGTGGAAGTCGGAGGGACCGTAGTCGGTAGTTGATAGTGGTCGGAGGGACTGTAGTAGGAGGGCGACAGTGGTCGAAGGGACTGTAGTCAGCGATCGACGGTGGTCGAAGGGACCGTAGTCGATAGTCGGGTGGCAGTACATCGATAGTCGAGCAGAAGTCTGGCGGAGATCGGGGGCTGAGCAGTTGATGACGGTCGGGCATTGGTCCGACGATGGTCGAGTGGAAGTCCATTGGCGATGGGGTATAAGTCCTGCGGCGGTCGATGGCCGGGTGGTGGTCTGACGATAGTCGGGTGGAAGTCCGGTGGCGGTCGGCAGCCGAGTGGAAGTTCGATAACAATTGCGCTGAAGTCCTATGTCAGTTGACGGCCGGCTGGTAGTCCGACAACGGTAGGCGACTGAGTAAGTCCGGCAGCGGTCGACGGACAGTATGTGGTCCGAAGATGGTCGGGTGGAAGTTCGGGGGGCAGTCAGTCGCTAGGCAGTAATCCGACAACGATCTACAGAGGTTCATCGACGATGGTGCTGGAGCTCTTAAAGCCTGAAAGCTCATGTCCAAATTGTAGCCAAATGTCATCCAAATAATGCTTTGAACCTTCCAAATACACTTCCGGCTCTTAATTAGGGCCCATTTGAGCTCGGATATGACTGATTTTGGTAGCATTGGGTTCATCTCTTCGAGACATTCAGTTTGACTATAAGTTTGCCGAAATTGGAGTTCAAATGATCCCAAGCCAGCTCACAAGTCGGCTTGACTCACTTACACCCCTACAATGGATCAATTTAAAATGATGAATGAGAATATTTTAGTCACAAAACTTCATGGAATTCAAATGAGTTAAATTAAAATGATAAAATACTGACGTCCTTGCCTCCCCTGGCTAAATATAATCCCTATAAAAATCAATATATAACTCAGGGACTAATTTTTTTATATTTAAAGGCGTTGGGGAATAAAAAATAAACTTTTTTTTAAAATATGAATTAACATATAGCGTGATCTTTCATTCAAAGACCAGAGTGATATTTACCCATTTTATTATTTTACTCGGCTTGATAATATAACTTGGCAAGTGTATGCTCTGAATTAGGCTTGGTAAACTATATTGAATCTCCTATCTGCTTCTATATTTCAATTTGCAACAAAAAAGAAAAAAGGCATTGCTTGCAGGTTTTGTTGTGGAACCCAACAGAAATGAGTTGTGTCAATGGAATTTTCATCGAGCTAAACCAAATATAGCAAACCTAAACTATAAAATAAAGAAATGTATATGAATATAGAGGGAAATTTAAAAACCAGATATTTTTTAATGTGTAAAATTTCAAGCAAAGCAAAGCCTTCAACTACTAAAATTTATGTTTCGACCATGAAACATCTGCAGCTTGAATCTATGTGACATGCCTAGCATTTTACTAGTGGGCCTTGATTGAATAGAGGATAGAAAGAATATTAGTGTTTAGTTCATATTGGTTCATTAGGAATAACAACGCCCATTATGCAGTCATTTGGCTTCATTTGGGACAGCTTTCTTAATGCTTTCAAAAAGTAGTTTTCTAATATAATTTTTTTTGGGTAAAATATAAAAAAATTTAGTTCGAAATATTTTTATACTAAAAAACTGCTTTAAAAAACAATAAGAAAGTTGTCTTAAACAAAACCTTAATATATATATCAACCGATATTATTGTGCAATGTAGGCAATATAATTTTGACGCATTAATTTATTTTGCAAAGCTAGGCTTTTGATGCCTTTGCAACAGAGTTATCATGACAGCTATTTTAAAAAAAAAATAAATAAAAAAATCATGACAGCTATTTTAATATTTACGAATTTTAGTGACCATGTGGCCAAAAGTAAATATTTTCAGCATCAAGAATTTTTTTTTTTTAAACAGTAAAGACTTACCTGGCAATGTCAATGGAAAATCTAAGAACTTGATGTAACTGTAGTCGACCTTTTTTCTGAAGATAGCTTCCTAAGTTGCCCTGAGGTTCAAAATTAAGAAGTCAGGCAACAAGTGTATGTGCAGAAATAATATTTATGAAAAAGAAATAGCACATATCAAAATTATAAAAAAAAAACACAGCAGAAAGAGAATGGCGGACATAATCTAACTTTTGGATGGTACTCTGAAATAATCATCATTGGGGTGTTTTGAGTGACAGCTCCAAAAAATTGGATAACATTAGGATGTCGAACCTTCAGCAACATACTAAGTTCATTCTTGAAAGCATTTCTGCGCAAAAAAAATATATGTAAAGTTTTAGTGAAGAAAGATTAAAAAGTAATGCAGATGCAGCAAGAACTTCAACAAAACACAATCAGTTGGTACCCTTGATGTATGCTAAAAGAAGATATAGGTTTATGGGATGAGAAACTTGAAATGAATTATCGTACTAAAATTTAAAGGAAAAACTGCATTTAATCATCTTATAATTTATCCCCTTTGTACTTCACCCCCTGTAATTTTAAATATGCACATAATCCACCATTGAGATGAAGTGCACTTTGCCCAGATTTTAAAATGATATAATAGTAAAGACATGGCAAGCTAACTCCAAAAAACCATGAAGGTTATTTTTCGAAGGAATGAGGAGCAAGCCAGCCCTTCTTGTATTACACAGAAGAGAAAAAAATTATTAAAAGAAAAAAAAAAAAAAAAACTTTAGCTAACTTCTTGAAAGAGCCAATTTCTATGTAATAAAATACATGCTTAGAACTGTATTTTACACTTTTTATTCGCACTATCATGTTAAGAAAGTGAGCTTCTTATGATTAGTTGTCTGTGTTCGCTTGATGATCCACTGGGATATTGTATTTTTTTTCCTCCTATTATACATAAGAGATCCATCTATTGAATGAAAACACACACAAAAACATTTAATGAAAAATAGTATTAAAACAAGAAAACCTATTTCTTACTCCCCTAATCCCAACCTAGCCCCACTCGCTTGCTAATCCCACACTGCTTGTACCGCTCGATTAATCACTTGACTACTCGCTACTATCTCAATCGCAATACCCGCAGTCACATGCTCAACCCACTGTAAGCCCCTTGCTGCTCAAACATTCACTGCTTTTTTTATTGTGCTACCATCACCGTTTGTTCCTCATTTGATCACCCATGTCGCTCACTCAATCTCCCATTTTGCTCAGATCACTTGCTCATGCCTTCTTATGTTGTGTGTGCTCGCCAATTTGCACCTCCTCTTGTGTGCTCACTTGTTCTTGCACAGTCGTTTATTTTTACCCTTTGACAACTCTATTGTCATGTCAATTGTCTAATCGCCAATGGATTTACTTAGATTAATGAGATGATTATTTTAATGCCTACTCTCCAATTATTAGCAAGAACACTCCAGTCTTAAGAAAAAAAAAAAAAAAACTTTTTCTCCAGTCGCAAAACTTAATTTTGTTTGAATTTTATTATTTATTGCCATCAATCAAGATTGGTCTTCACTTCAAAGGGATGTTATTAACATCTTTCTTTAAGGTGACCTAGTTGATGTTGTTTATATGGGCCAACCTCCATAGCATGTTACTCGAGTAGAGACCAAAGCTTGTAAATATAAGTATGTAACAAGGACGTTTATGAAATTAAGAAAAGCCTAGTGCATGTTGATAAGTTTTGCAAAGCTATTTGTAGACAACCTTTGCAATAGCACAATAAATCACTCCATCTTTGCTAAACACACCTCCTCAAGGTCTGTTATATCCGCAATCTATGTTGATGGTATTCTTCTTATAACAAGAGATCAAGAAGGGGTAATTGAGGTTAAAAACTACCTTTAAAAATGTTTTCTAACCAAAGATTTTGGTCATTATAAATATTTGTGTGTTTAAAAATGTTTTCTAACCAAAGATTTGGGTCATTATAAATATTTGTTGGGTATTGAACTTAACCATAGCAAAACTAATGTATTATTATCTCAATGAAAATATGACAATAATTGCCAAGAGGAAACTAATCTTCTAAAGTTGCAAACCAGCTAACACTTTTATTGACACTTAGAATATAGCTAATGGAGAAGATTGTATGGGGTTGTTTCTAGTTATTGTAGGTTTGTTAAATTAATAATTTACCTTGCTATGACTAGTCTAGATATTTCTTTAATTATAGTAGTGTTGTTCAACGCATGCAATTTCCCAAACAAAATTTTTGAGAAGTTGGTATTCATATCCTCGAGCATATTAAGAGGACCCCAATGAAAATTTTCCTTACAGAGATACCTATAAATATTATTAAAAACTCAAGATGTATGGGCTAATGTCTACTGATGGTTATTTGGTACTCCATGATTTTTACGATATTAGAAGATAAATAGGCAGTGCTGAAGTAAATTAGTATCACTGAACAATATCTATTGCAGCTGAGGAAACAGAGTATTGGCTATTGGTACCAACAATATAATTTATCAAAGAGTTTTGTTTGTTCTTGGTTGTGTTATTTAGATTAGAAGTGATCTACCATTTTTGTCACAAATTGATTTTCTTTCAAAGCTATTTACTATGATAATGTGGGCTATAAAAATTAGAATGCATTCACATAAAGCGATGTTTGGGAGCTTCCTTGTCTAATTGTACTCGAACTAGGTTATCAAAGTTTAAACAGTACTGTTAAGGAAGAGCAAGAATCATAAGGTGGAAACGGAGTGCGAAAAGAAGGCTGGGAATTGAAAGAGGAAGGCAAATGTGTGTAACATTAGATATTTAACAGAAGTTCTAAATAAACCTAGAACTTGGCGACGTTGGCAAATATATCTCTCAATAGGAAAAAGATGGGAGATAGAGACAAGAAGTTGGCCAAGTAGCAAGGAGTAAAAGTTGACGATGATGATTAATGTTTTGTTTGGGATAGCTTTCCTACTGCTTTTTAAAACGGCTTTCTAGTACAAAAATTTCAAATTCAAGAAACTTTTGTGCTAGAAAGCTATTTTAAAAAGCAAGAAGAAAGCCATCCCAAACGAAGCCTAAATCATTGTTGTTTTAGCTTCTATGTGGTACAAAAAAGTAATAGAGTTAATGTGGCATGGTCACTTCCTATTGTGCTAGAGAAAACATGCAAAAATGGTCCAGTTTCTGCTGGGAAGCGACGGCCAATATTTCTAGGCATTTTTTTTAATTCCAAATTGAATGTTTTAACAGCAATCAATAAAATTGACAATGGCGTATTTCATTGCTGGTTTAGCTTGTTTGTGGTACACAAAAGTAATGGATTTAATGGGGCATAGTCTCTTCCTGTCGTACTTAAGAAAACAACAGAAAAGGCCGAGTTTTTCTTCTGGGAAGTGACAGCCTCGATATTTCTAAACTAGTTTTTTTTTTAAATTCCAGATTGAATGTTTTAACAGCAATCAACAAATTCGAAGATTGATTTGACTAGATGAATGGTAACAAGTTTTCACTACAAGGATCACTACAACAACATAGATAACCCAATTAATGAACAGATGTGCAGCAAACTCCTTTGAATTTACAGAAACAACAGATATGAACCTACGGAAAATTATTTCAAAGCATAAGCACAGTAATTACATGAAATCTGGATCCGAATAGCTGTCTTTATCAAGAATCTTCACAACGACCTTTGTCCCATTCCATTTAGCTACCTGGTGAGTATTCTGTCAAATGGCATCAAGAAAGTAATTATAAACCATCCTTTTTGGTTTACACACTCCAATTTTGGTTTACATGGAAAACAAATGAACCTCCTTGAAGAAAACTAGATTTTCTCAAATAATCATTTATACGTTAATAAAATGTTATTATCTTGATCCCAAAAATCAAATTTTTATTTATTTTCAATATATCCACAATCTGTATATAAGAACCAAAAAAGTCCTGCAAGTTCTATCCCAGCAAGAAATGGAAATAACTAGTTCTGAACCCCCTAGCCTGTATATAATTATATATCAGCTAAATGAGCACGACGATCTAACAAATCATAAGAGCATGCCTTAAATATGTCTTCTCCTCGGCGAAACTGAAGTTCTGTGGGATTGACCTCATAATCTGGCACATCTTTGGGATTTGAAACAGCCATGGGGGTCTTTCTGGTTTTCTAGAAAAACAAAATAGTAGGATAATTAAACACGTTTTTAAATTAATGAATAGTTTCGCAAACTAAGAAGTAATTAATATTACTGGACGTTTTGCCCCTCGAGCTTTCAAGAGATTATAGACTTCAACGTTGCCGTAGAACTTAGCATCAGCAGCAGCCTGCATGATATAGGAAACACAACACCAACACGAAAAACAATCTTGTCTGAATAATAATAATAATAATAATAATTCCTGCAGATTATACAAATTATAAAAGGGAGATTGGCGTTGGATTGGGAAAAGAACTCTTAATTCGTTTCAGAAGTTAATGCCTTATTGCCATCACCAGATTGCAATTCTAGTGAAGAAATATGGCATACTTTGCCTGTCGTACTCTTTGATTTTCCTTCCAGCCTATTTGCAATTTCCCTAGGAATATCAATCAATTGCTGATATATCTCTTACTGGATTGGACTAAAACAATAAAACCTAGGAATGCAGGAAACAGGAGTTCAATCTACCGTGCTTCCCCAACGATCCCTCGCCTCAATGTTGGCCTTGCAGTCAAGCAATAGCTTGACCACTTCAACATGACCCTCGCAAGCAGCTATATGAAGAGCAGTCCTTCCATCCAGGTCAATACTATTCACATCGATGCCCTCCCTCAGCAACTCAGCCATCCCCTTCCCATCACCTCGGCAAGCCATGAAAAGGAGCTGCATGGTGGAATCCAAATTTTCCGGCACAGCAGGATCATCGCAGACTGGACTCCTGCGATTAGGGTCAAGCGATGACTGCCGGCCAAAGAGAAATCTGCTTGCATTGGTAAGTCTGGGATCAAATGATGTCTGCCTCTTAAAACTGAAACTCCCAATCTTCTTAAGCGAACCAGTGGAGAACTGCCGAGATATACCCCGCTTTAGCTGGGAGACAACTTCCATCTTGTTCACCCAATGCAAAATTTTCAGCAAGTAAAGAATAATCTAAGAAACACATCCATCTGAAGCGCTTCAGAAACAACAAAGGGCCTGATAGTCAAATCTTAGTTGAAACAGGCCCAAATTATTTGAGGCGCTGAAAGCCAAACAAATTAACACGAGTTAATAATTGAAATTGAAAAGGATTTATAGCTATTTAAGTGCAAGCAACCATCCTGTCATTCTAGTTTTAGAAGAAAATCAATAAAAATTCATGAAACCCTAGACAGATCGAGAACCAAGATAAAAGAGTTGGAGAGCTCAGATTACAGATCGAAATTACCCTTTCGCTTCTTCTTTTGAGCAAGAGAGAAGCTGCAACCATGAGAGATAAGAGAGAGAAAGAACATGAGACTGCAAAGAGCCAAAGAGAGCGTGGAGAAAATGGAGGAATCGTACAGTTTTGGGGCCTTTTAATCCGGAGACGGCAATGGCGATAAATTGCTATTTTTTGTCTATCATTATAGCCTATTGGTAAAATAAGAACAAGTGGCGTGGAAAATTTGCGCGGCAACGGTTGTGATATTTAAAACACGTTGCCATCATACAGAGATTTAGCTTTTTTTTTTTAAAGTACTTTGGAGTTCTACTTCACAACTCGCATCCCACATAGCGCGTTTCTGCCGACATAAGGGCATCTCCAACCGAAAACTTCATTTTTCACGGCAAAGTAACGCAAAACTCCAAAATGACGCGGAGATGCTCCAATCGAACGCCATTTTAGGTGTTTTTGAGAAGGTAACGATCGCTCTCCTTTCGCGCGTTTTTCCGGTTGAGAGCAAAAAATGGCGTGAGTGAACAGTGCGACGCCAATATTGGCGTCGCACTGTTCACCTGCGATTAAATGGCGGAAATTTTCGCGTTCGATTGGAGCGACGGAACGACTCCATACACCCGTTTAGCGTTCGGTTGGAAATGCCCTGCCAATACACTTTTTTTTTTTGAAAAAATCGCTACCCATACGTTGGTATTTAATCATGACATAAATTTAATTTTTATGAATTTGGGCAAATACGGAGTTTTTTAATTGGGTATCCATCTTCACACGCCCATAACCCTCATGACCAGATAAGTAGATACGGGTGAATATTCAACATCGAGAGATAAATTGATTTATATTAATAATCACGGTATGTCATATATTACTACAATTCTTACTACGCAATGCACAGTACTGAACCGCACTGCGACAACAATAAATTGTGATTCGAGCCTTGAAAGTTTGCAGCATAGCAAATGTCAACAAACATCAAGGTCATTATATTGTTTGTATGAATATTTATGTGATCCAATGGTGGAGGAACTAGAAGGCCAATATCTCACTTGATCATAGTTATGCATAGAATATATAAGTATAAATTTTATGCATAGATTATATAAGTATAAATCTTCATTTCTTTTATCAGGTAGTCAATAATAACTAAAAGCTAACTTTTTAGAAAAATATTAACAATATATTTATCCCACTACGTGGGGTCAGCTACATGAATCCATTTTCTCCATTGAGTCCTATTAAAGGTCAAATTTTCGTTTAAATATAATAAGGAAAGATCATTCCTAACATTTTCTAATCAAATCTTTCTATGTATGCCTTTACCTTTCTTAACATAAATCAAATCTAATACCTCTACTCTCCTAACCAGGTCATTGGAAGGCCGCCGTTTTATGTGATCAAACCATCTAAGGCGATTCTCTTTAATCTTATCTTCTACTAGAGCTACTCCAACATTTTCATGTATATACTCATTTCATATCCTATCTCTAAGGGTAAAGCCACTCATCCACCTTAGCATCCTCATCTCTGTCACACTTAAGTTAATATTATGCTTCTCTTTTAATGGCCAACATTCAGCACCATAAAGCATTGCAGGCCTCACTACCATCTTATAGAATTTTTCCTTAAGTTTAAGGGATACTTTTCTATCACACAACAAGCCCAATGCATTCCACGATTTCTACCATCCAACTTGAATTATGCTTATAATATCCCCATCTATTTCACCATCACTCTGAACAATAGATCCAATATATCTAAAATATGTATTCTTATTAATGACTTGATCGCCTAAAGTCACAACCCCTCACTAGGTCTATTACTAATAAAATTACACACCATATATTTCGCTTTAGATCTACTCAAATGAAAACCTTTAGTCTCTAATGTTGAACTTCATAATTCAAGTTTACTTTCAACTCCCTCCATAATTCAAGTTTACTTTCAACTCCCTCTTCAGTCTTGTCAACAAGAAGAATATCATCAGCAAAAAGCATACACCAAGGTACATCCTCTTGCAAATGTCTAGTGAGAACATCCATGACTAAAGCAAAAATATATGGGCTTAAGGCTAATCCTTGATGTAACCCAACCGAATTAGGAAATAATTGGTCAAACCACCTTGTGTTTGAACACAAGTAATAGCTCCTGCATATATATCTTTGATGATTTGAATATAAGCATTATTAACTCCTTTCTTTTCAAGAACTCTCCATAGCACTTTTCTTGGAATTTTATCATATGCTTTTTCTAAATCAATAAATATCATATGTAGATCCTCTTTATTTTCTCTATATTTCTCCATCAAACCTCTTAATAAATGTATGGCTTCCATAATTGACCTACCCGGCATGAATCCAAATTGATTTTTTGAAACATTAGTATCATCACACCGCAACTTATGCTCCATAACTCGCTCCCATAGTTTAAAGTATGACATATTAATTTAATTCCTCTATAATTCGAGCAATCCTGTGCATCACCTTTATTCTTAAAAATATGAATTAACACACTCATTCTCCACTCGTCTGGCATCTTTTTAGTCTTCGAAATAGTATTAAAAAGTTTAGTAAGCCAAGAAATTCTTTCATCTTCTAAGCATTTTCACACCTCTATTAAGATATCATCAGGTCCAACAGTTTTTCCACATTTCATTTTCTTTAAAGCCTCTCTAACTTATGTTTTACTAATACGCCGATACAAACATAAATCTTTATTTTCATTTAGGGTGTTAAGGTTACTATAGTCAATCTTACTTTCACAATTTTTATTAAAAAGTTTAGCAAAATATCTCATCCACCTTTGTTGAATGTTATCTTCTAAAAAAAGTATTTTTTGATCTTCATTCTTAATACACTTCACTTGAACTAAATCTTTACTACTCCTATCTCTTTGTTTGACTAATTTATACATATATTAGAAAAATATTAACAACATTAAACATAATGATGCCTTATGCTTTTAAAAATTGCAAACCTATTTTCAAATAGTTTTTATGAGATAATTAAAAGTCTCTTTAGTTCATCTTTTTAACTATTTTACATGGTTTCATTTGGGGCGGCTTTCTTACTATTTTATAAAACTATTTGTTAATACAAAAAAATTTAGTTGAAAAAATTTGAATACAAAAAAAATTATTTTAAAAAATAGTAAAAAAGTCGTTCCAAACAAAGCATTTTCTGATAAAAAAAAACCTCCTTCTATGTATTACTTTCTCGTTGCTATCTTATTACTTTATAAAATTTTTTATAATTAAATCTACTTATAACTATTGTCTATTCTTTTAAAAAGGAATATATTTATAATATACACAATCGCTTTAAAAAAAGAATATATTTATAATTTACAAAATATTTTAAAAAATATATTTAGTATATACATAATCGCTTAAAAATATTGAGTAATTTCAAATGTGATAACCATGGGGACACATTCCCTCTTATGAAAATTAGAAAAGCCTACATCGGGCGATTCTTGTGAGAGGTTTAAAAAAAAAACCTTATTTTCTTTGCTCTCGTGACTACGTCGCTATAAGAACTTTTTTTTTCCGTCACGATTCCCTAATCTTGCATTTATCTATTCCGCTCCACTCCACTCTTCTTCAATGTAAATCCATCGTGATTCCCTGCTCCGCTCGATTACATTTACTTCCACATGCTATTCTCCTAAGGTCGCCTCTACAAAAATAGTTTGACAACAGCTTTGGCACCGGTGTCGCGTTTGACCGCGGCATTCCCCTTTTCTCGTCTTGTCTCACCCTTCTCTATCTTCCTCGATATCTCCTTGACTTCTTCCTCTTATATAAAAATCAGTTAAAACAATATTAAAGTTGGACCCCCATAAAATAGAACTCAGCTGAAATTTTTAAGAATAATAATATGCCGATTAAGAAAAGAATTCATAATAAATATTAATATAATTTAGTAGGTTCAGCGGATATGAAGATTATTTTCAGATCTAACTTTTTTTTTTATTTTTCAGATCTACCTTTTGATTTTTTTTTTAACTTTGCGTCAAATTAGTACAAAGAATTTAACACGCGGAAGAAGGAAAAAAAGGGGGGAAAAGCTAAATTTTAATATTAACAAAAAATATTAATTTGTTGACTGTGTCAGTCTTACATTTGTCCCAATTTTGAAATGGTGAATAATAAAATAATTAAAAGCACCAAAATGCTAAATAAACTATGATACGAGAATGTGAAATATAGAGATGTTCTAATCTTTTAAATTAAGATTTGTTTGGGGCGATTTTTTCGTTATTTTTTAAAGTAATTTTTTAGTATAAAAACTTTAATTTTATATTAAGAATTTGTTTTATAAAATAATAGTCCCATACAAAGTTTAAGTTTGGGTCAATTTAAACTTTTTAGTTTTGTTTTTAAAAGTTTCTTTCTAGATAATACTTTTAAAAATATTCCATCAAAAACAAGTTTTTAAAGGAAAATTTTTTAAATTGCATTGAAAAATTTGTCTTCTTCGGGCTTATGGGATGACTAAAATTTTTTATAAATGTAACTTTATAAAAAATAATGTAAAAAAAAGCTTCTTCATATATATTTTTTGAAAGCAATGAAGAAATAGTAGTAAAAAAGAATTTTGATTGTGATATAAAAAATAAAATAGTGAGAAAATTGTTTCAAACAAATCTTAAACAAATTATTTTTTACTAATTATTTTTACCATAAAAGTAATAAAGAAGCTATTCAAAACTATGTCTTAACATATTTTATCATATGTTTAATGTATTAATTAAAATTGGGTACTTTAAATATTTTAGAAGCTTTTGGTATGTCCTTAAAAGCAAAGTAATTAAAAGCAAGAAAATCATATATCACAATCAACATCAAACAATCAACTAAATAATTAAATTAATTAAATACATAAAATGTTCATAAGCAAGTGCCTTATAATATTACTGTCTAGGTCTATAGAAAAGTAAAATGGTTGGGTACCACTGACAAAAAGCCCGTATTTCTAATCCTAAGACTCAAGTGACTTTGAAAATGGTCTTCTCGTTATTCTCTTCTTCTTCCTTCTACGGGCTCCTTGGATTGTCAGGTCCGAATATCCAAACGAAAAAACTCCCCCTCGAGAGGGGTGTTATATTTTCCCTTTAGATATCTTAAAATCATCCTAATTTGGATTTCCAAATGGAGAGGGACTCTCCCATAACAGATGTTCATTCCTCTTTGAATTACAAATTGAATGTTATCTCATCTCAGATTATCACTTTTAAATTACAACTCAAATTACATTAAATTATATTTGCATCTAAAAGAAAATATAGACTCAACAACATGAAGAGTTATCTTAATAAATCAACAGTTAATTCAACATCCCAAACATTTATAGTTAAAATTAAAATACTCAAATCACAGCCACATATGACCATGCTTTTTTTATTTTAAAGGAGAACTTAACAATTTCTGAAACACATCCAGAAAATATCATTAATTTTGAAAGCTTGAATTATTTATTTGTCCCATAATTTTTATATCTTGTTTGAGCATGGCCACCTGTATAAGATTGAATTAACAAATTAATCATTTCTAACATAGGGGTAAATCTAACGTAAAATTAATCACATTACATATTGTATAAATTAAATAAATAATCACATAAATATTAACAAACAATATGCTGTGAAAACTCAAAAAATCAAGCACACAACAGTAAAGTAAACACCGACCTAGGCTAGATATAGAGTCAGTTGTCCTAGCAAATCATCTAAAGTGTGTGAGATAGATTGTGTGGCTTAGATATATCCTATATAGGAATACATCCGTTGGGCAATCATTACTGGTGGCACAATCATTACGTCGTCAACAATGATTGCCTAATCGATACCACAGACACGGTATCGACTTATCCATGCTAGTGAATCACAGGCACCGTCGGATTTCTGTGGTTTTGAAATGAACGTCTAGGATGAAGTGAAATGAAACAAATGACCATATAATCAGATTTGCAGTCAAAAGAAGCCACATAACAGCTTGATATGAATTGTTGATCGTGTGATCAATGACCTAGAAAATGTACACTAACGGTACGTTTCAAACGAACCCTAGAATGAGTTTTAGAGCTCGTTCGTGTGATCCGGTAAATAAAATTCAATGAAAATTTAAATATGCATTGAGAAACTAAACATAAATCATATGGAATTGATTTTATAGCCTAAGATGTATTGAATCAAAAGTTATTTAGCCTAAGTATCTTATGCTATATTTAAGCTTTTTACCTTGATTTAAGGAAGGATTGAACCGTATGAGCTAGTTCTAAACTTGTAGTTTGTCCACGCTCAAATTAGTAGAGACTCCTCAAGCTTGGGGGGGGGGGGGGGGGGGGGGGGGGGTTCACTTAGGAAGTGTGGAGGACGACCTTGAAAGCTCAAAAGAACTGAGATTTGGCTATGGGAAAGGTTGAGTGGAGAGAGAGTATAGGGTATAGAGTGATAGGTGTTTCTGATGTATTGGCCTATTCAAATGTCCCTTGACCCATTAGATGGTCTTGATTGCTTTGGAGGCTTGACAAGATGTTGCCACATGTCCTTGGGGTGGTTGCGAGCAAGAGGAATCAATGACACCAAAGAAGTTATGTATAAAGGTCCTTTGTCCTTTCAAGCACATGGGAGGATTAAGGGCCATTGGATCTTGATCAAAGGGTTATGAATAGCTCTAGGAATGTTCTAGAGTCTATTAGAGTTGCTTAGATGGTTTGGATTAGAGTGGGTTAGGTTTAAATGGGGTTTTGACTAAGTTTGACCCATTTAGGAGCTTTGTTTGACTGTTTGACCAGTCAAACAGTAAACATGACTTCAGAGGAGGAAACCAAGTGTCAATGCCAGCTGCTTGGAGTAGTTTCGAGGAAGTATAAGACCATAGGTTGAAGCTTAAGTGAATACGAGGGATTTTCTATTGGTTTGATTAAGTCAAAATGAATTGACTATCAAATTGACCATGGCCAAACTCCAAACAAATTTTATTATGTTTGAATCATGAATTAGAGTGGGTTTGAGAGATTGAATGATTTGAAATAGTTAAATGGGTTCGAATGACCCATTTAAACCCTTAAGGGGTGATTAGGTCAACTTAGGTTGATTTGGTCAAGCAGGTTGACTAAGGACCTGAGTTTGGGCTCAATATATTTAAAATGATATTTTGATACTATGGGAGGTGGTTCGAGGGATTAGAATGGCCATCTGGGTCAAATCACTTATTTGGACTCTTAATGGGTCATTAGGTCAACCTAGATTGATTTGGTAAACCAGATTGACCCAAGAGTTAGAAATGGGCTCAACAATTTTGATTTGATATTAGGAGTTAAATGGAAGTGGTTTTATGCAAAGATTAAGTTATTTGATTTAAAATGTCAATTCACACCCATAAAGGGTATTTTGATCATTTTGAGTTGCTGGTCAAGCATGTATGGATAAATCCGAGGGTATGGATTGACCTAGGGCTAAATAGCTCCTAGGGCCTGGATTGGTCCTAGTGACCTTATACGAAAATGAGGTCAATAGTAGGCCAATGGGTTTTCTTTTAAAGATAATTTATGATGTTATTCAGGTTGTAGCCTATAATTGATGTATGATTACGCTGACATGTAGATGATGACAACTCTTAATAATTTATTAAAAGTCACCTACAATAATAGTGATAAAGATGATGCAATGATAATGATGATGCTATAATGATACAATGAATACAAATGAATGAGAATAAAAACATCACATTAAAGCTGGAAGTACTGCCTTGCTAAATCATATTGATACGACATCACAAAATCATCTTGATCAGGCACGAATCTCAAGGCAAAAACTAGTTAGAAACTTCAAAAATTAAATTTCGGGAGCATATGAACTCCGATTTCAGCAATCTTATAGTCAAACTGAGCGTCTCGGAAATACGAACCCAACGACACCAAGATCAACCCAATCCGAGCCCAAACGAGTCCGAATCAAGGGTTCAAAGCGCTGTTGGAAAGTTCAAATTGCAATTTGAGTTACCAAACGGTCTCCGATTTTGACGAACTTATACTCGAATCGAGCGGCTCGACGAGACGAATCCAACAAGCCCAAGATCATCGAATTCCGACATCATTAAGGCCATCAAATGTCCAACGAACGGTGCATGATCAAAGGATTCGATATCGGCCGTCCATTCAAACCACTCCCTGTTCGCCCTTGATCTCACGCCTATTTACAGGCTATGCCACTCCAGAAAAACTATAAATAGAGCCCTCATTCTACACCAAAGGGAAAAAAAGGAAGAGAGAGAAGAAGAAGAGAAGGAGAAGGAGAAAGGGGAATAGGAGATTCCTCACCTCCTCGACCAACGCCACCGGAGTTTTTCCTGCCGCCTGAAGACGCTGGAACTCTGCCCGATTTTCAGGAAACGCAGGGAATTCGCAGGATTTTGTAAATTTCGTGGAAGAAACAAATTGTATTTGGATTATCCCGACTTGTGGGACGAAATCCGCCATTTGTAACCTACGAAAATACTAGTGGAAATTTGCAACTGGGCGAGGCCCCGTGGTTTTTCCCATTTTTGGGTTTTCCACGTAAAAACTCTTGGTATTCACTCCTCTTTTCTGTTTGTGTGTTAAACTTATGTGCAACGCTCGGACGCGAATTTACAAACTCTACCGCCGCGTATTTTCTAACACGCAACAGTTTGGCGCTGTCTGTGGGAAACACAATCCCACTACTTCGAGTACTGCTACGATGGTGAATAGGCGCAGCAGTCGTTTAGTTGGAGCTTCTCGCTCCAGCTCTCATCAGTCCAGAAATTCGTCTATTAACCATAAACAAACAATGTCAGCATCTTTTCACCCTGGGGGGCAAAATGCTGCCGAAGAAGGGACTTTGGGACCTTCTTTAGAAGAAAGAATCCAGAAGATGGAAGAATCGTAAAACGAGATCCTCCAACTCCTACGAGATGATCGACAGCCGACGTTGGAGGAGATCCTTCTCCCTCGGGATCCACCAAGGGTTGAAAATATTCAATACGAGCATCGTCAAGAAGAAATTCGTCTTCCTCCACCTAGGAGACATCCTCAATCACAACAGGAAGATGAACTTGCCGATACAGCGAGTTCAACACATCCTCGCATTTTTTTCGGATCTCCCCGAAGGCTCTCCCCAACCACACATTGTGAGACTCCCTCACAATGTCCTGCGTCACGAACTACAAAAATTGGTACGGGAAGAGTTCCCCCGAGGAGATGTGAGGCATAATCTCCGACAGAGGAATTTCCAGGAATCATCACCTCTAACGGAAGCCATTCTTCAGCACCCCATTCCGGTCGGATTCAAAGTGCCAAACGTTGAATCCTACGACGGGACAACCGACCCGTATGAGCATGTTGACTACTATAGAACCATCATGCATATTCAACGAGCATCAGACGCGCTCCTCTGCCAGGTCTTTCCCGCCACCCTTAAAGGACAGGCCCGAACGTGGTTCTACTCGCTTCCACCGGGAACGATCCCCTCTTTTGTCAAATTGGCCAAAATATTCGTCGAACAATTTGTGGCAAATCGACGAATTGCTAAGGATTCTTCCCACCTCTCCGGGATTCGCCAAAATGAGGGAGAATCATTGAAGGAGTATTTTCAACGGTTTTCCACTGAAGCACGACAGATTCCAGGAGTAGACCCTGAATTACTCAGAGGGGTCTTTCTTGGAGGTCTTTGTCCTGGACTCTTCTATTCGGCCCTTATGCGAGACACCGTCCATTCATATGCTGACTTAATCCATCGCGTGGAGGCACAAATCTCTGCGGATGAAGCTATAAATGCTCACAGGAAACAGTTTGAGCAAATCAGCGGGAAGCGCAAAGGTGCACCTGGGATGAATAATTCTTTCTCACAGCAGAAAAAGCATAGGAAGAATAATCTACCTCATAGGTCTCCGTCACCATGACGAGAACCTCGCCAAGAAAAGGAGTACACACCACTTAATACATCCCAAACAAATGTATTAATGGCTATCCGGGATCAGGAGAATGTGAAATGGCCACACCCTTTGAAACCCAATGTCAGAAACCAGGAGCAATATTGCCACTTTCACCGTAGCCGTGGGCACACTACTGAAGCATATTGGCAGCTCAAGGAAGAAGTTGAGAGACTGATCTGACAGGGATATCTCCGACAATTCATCAAAGATACACCAACCCGAGATGAAGTTGGTCCGACTGGGGGGCAGAATCAACAACAAAGACAACCATTGAATACTATTCAAATGGTTGGAGAGATTGAATGATCACGCACTTCGTGTATTTGTATTAGCAAATATTACTTGTCTTGTTGTCGCTTTTATGTTGAGTTGAGTGTCACTTTGATATCTCTAATATCTTCTTCCAAGTTAAATGTTATCATATTATCACCGTGCGTAGATCTTGTGTGTTGAGTACTTTGTAATTTGTAAGTCATACTAGGGAACTATTGTACTATCTTACGTAATGCAGTAATAGAATGTTCATGTTATTGTGATATGATTTTTCCTCTTATGAAAGAAGAAAAAAAACTTCTCAAACTCTTTCTCCGTGATTCGAGAAATACACAATCCATATTGTATCTCAATCACCGGACGATCAATCCCAGGGGGATTTGATCCTGGCCTCATCCACACAGGTTAACGTCGTCGAGCAGGGCTCCGACATACAACCTCGGATAGGTCTTACATCCTTGGTGGATTCTCACGACCTCTTCCACACAGGTTAATATCATCGAACAAATGTTCTGACATACAACCTCGGATAGGTCTTACATCCTTTGTGGATTCTCCTGACCTCATCCACACAGGTTAACGTTGTCGAGCAGGGCTCCGACATACAACCTCGGATAGGTCTTACATCCTTGGTGGATTCTCTCGATCTCTTCCACACAGGTTAATGTAATCGAACAAATGTTCTGACATACAACCTCGGATAGGTCTTACATTCTTGATGGATTCTCCTGACCTCATCCACACAGGTTAACGTCGTCGAGCAGGACTCCGACATACAACCTCAGATAGGTCTTACATCCTTGGTAAATTCTCTCTACCTCTTCCACACAGGTTAATGTCATCGAACAAATGTTCTGACATATAACCTCAGAGAGGACCTCTACTCGACGTCGGACTTCTTCCTGTTGTCAAACTTATGCTCGTCAGAGGACTCCTACTCGTCGTCGGACTTCTTCCCGTAGACGAATCTTCGTCGGACTTCTGCCCGTCGACGAATCTTCGTCGGTCTTCTACCCGACGTTGAACTTCTACCCGACGTCAGCAGACTTCTGCTCGTCTTCGGACTTCTTCTCGTCGACGAACTTTCGTCGGTCTTCTACCCGACGTCGAACTTCTACCCGACGTCGGACTTCTACTCGACGTCAGACTTCTGCTCGTTGACGAAATTTCGTCGGTCTTCTAGCCGACGTTGAACTTCTACCCGACGTCGGACTTCTCCCTGTCGTCGGACTTCTGCTCGTCAGAAGACTCCTACTCGCTGTCGGACTTCTGCTCATCAGCGAACTCCTACCCGTCGTCGGACTTCTGCTCGTCGACGAATCTTCGTCGGTCTTCTATCCGACGTTGAACTTCTACCCGACGTTGAACTTCTACCCGACGTCAGCAGACTTCTGCTCGTCTTCAGACTTCTTCTCGTCGACGAACTTTCGTCGGTCTTCTACCCGACGTCGAACTTCTACCCGACGTCGGACTTCTACTCGACGTCAGACTTCTACTCGTCGACGAAATTTCGTCGGTCTTCTAGCCGACGTTGAACTTCTACCCGACGTCGGACTTCTCCCTGTCGTCGAACTTCTGCTCGTCAGAAGACTCCTACTCGCCGTCGGACTTCTGCTCATCAGCGGACTCCTACTCGTCGTCGGACTTCTGCTCGTCGACGAATCTTCGTCGGTCTTCTACCCGATGTTGAACTTCTACCCGACGTCAGCAAACTTCTGCTCGTCGTCGGACTTCTGCTCGTCGACGAACTTTCATCGGTCTTCTACCCGACGACGGACTTCTCCCTGTCGTCGGACTTCTGCTCGTCAGCGGACTTCTACCCGACGTCAGACTTCTCCCTGTCGTCGGACTTTTGCTCATCAGCGGACTCCTACTCTTTGTCGGACTTCTGCTCGTCGACGAATTTTCGTCGATCTTCTACCCGATGACGGACTTCTCCCTGTCGTCAGACTTCTGCTCGTCAGCGGACTTCTACCCGACGTCGGAATTCTCCCTGGCGTCGGACTTCTGCTCGTCAGCGGACTTCTGCTCATCGTCAGACTTTTGCTCGTCGACGAACTTTCGTCAAGCTTCTACCAGACGACGGACTTCTCCTCGCCGTCGGACTTCTATCTTTCTTCTACTCGTCGTCGGAATTCTGACAGTTGATGGAATTTCGTTGGTCTTCTGCCTGACGCCGTACTTCTACTCGTCGTCAGAATTCTGACTGTCGTAGAAATTTCGTCGGTCTTCTGCCCAATGACGTATTTCTACCTGACGCCGTATTTCAGCAGTTCAACAAATCTCTCAAAGAACTGAGGGGAGAAAGAAATCCCGTAGACTTCTGCACGCGAGGAGGAGCGCTAATTCGAGCATGAAAAAATTCCAACTCGTAAATAGCGGAAGCCTCAACCGCCAGTAAGCCGGAGGGAGAGGAAGAAATCCCGTAGGCTTCTGCACGCGAGAAGGGGTGCTAAGTCGAGCAGGAATAAATTCCAACTCGCAAATAGCGGAAGCCTCAACCGCCAGTAAGCCGGAGAGAGAGAAAGAAATCCCGTGGGCTTCTGCACGCGAGGAGGGGCGCTATTCGAGTGGGAAAAAATTCCAACTCGCAAATAACGAAAGCCTCAAGCCATCAGTAAGCCGGAGGGGGAGATCCCGTAGGTTTCTGCGCGCGAAGAGGGGCGCTATTCGAGTATCCCAACTCGCAAATAGCGGAAGCCTCAGCCGCCAGAGAATCGGAGGGAGAAAGAAAGAAAAGTTGCAAATTTTCTAAAGGCCTAGGAGGCCTATTTATAGGTTTTGGAGAAAAAGGGGAGAAGTTACTGCAAATTTCGTAACTATCTTTTTTTGAAAATTTTTTAACAATTTTTTGCAATTTTTTGGGATTTTTTTGACCAAAAAATAGCCAAAAACGTCATTTTTCGAGAAATGGGGCTCACTAGGTCGGTGCAGCCATCGGCCGCACCTCTTGAGCGCGGCCAGCGGAGCAATCCGCGGCTCCCACGCGTGGATCGCGGCCAGCCACGCGCGGTTGGCAAAGCAGCGCAGCGGAACGGTCCAGGCAGACCGCGGAGCGGTCCAGGCGGACCGCGGCATGGCCGGCAGGCGCCGGCGGCAGCTGCCGCGGAGCGGCTGGGGGAGACCGCGGAGCAGTCCAGGCGAACCGCAGGGGGCCTCCCGCGCAGGCGAATCACGCACGCCCGCGCGAGCGGACCGCGTGGGGTGACCGGCGGCCGCTGTTCCGCACCGCCGTCGGCGGCGGCGGCGGCCGGCCGGCCGGTCCAGCCGGTTCGGCCGCCCGGTCCATTTTGGGGCCCGTTTTTCGTCCTGACAAGCCCGAATTCGACATTTTTGGGGTCCCCGGACACGTTTTCTGACATCCCGGATTCAATTTTGACACTATCGAGACTGTTCGAGGCCCCCACACGCAAGAATAATTCCGACTCGCTCGAGAAAATTCTTTATAATTTGTGGCGCATATTTTCGGACTCCTGGAGCTTCGACGTCCGAAAATAGGGGGGCAACTGATACGACATCACAAAATCATCTTGATCGGGCACGAATCTCAAGGCAAAAACTAGTTGGAAACTTCAAAAATTAAATTTCGGGAGCATATGAACTCCGATTTCAGCAATCTTATAGTCAAACTGAGCGTCTCGGAAATACGAACCCAACGACACCAAGATCAACCCAATCCAAGTCCAAACGAGTCCGAATCAAGGGTTCAAAGCTCTGTTGGAAAGTTCAAACCACAATTTGAGTTACCAAACGGTCTCCGATTTTGACTAGCTTATACTCGAATCGAGCGGCTCGACGAGACGAATCCAACAAGCCCAAGATCATCGAATTCCGACATCATTAAGGCCATCAAATGTCCAACGAACGGTGCATGATCAAAGGATTCGATATCGGCCGTCCATTCAAACCACTCCCTATTCGCCCTTGATATCACGCCTATTTACAGGCTATGCCACTCCAGAAAAACTGTAAATAGAGCCCTCATTCTACACCAAAGGGAAAAAAAGGAAGAGAGAGAAGAAGAAGAGAAGGAGAAGGAGAAAGGGGAATAGGAGATTCCTCACCTCCTCGACCACCGCCGCCGGAGTTTTTCCTGCCGCCTGAAGACGCCGGAACTCTGCCGGATTTTCAGGAAACGCAGGGAATTCGCAGGATTTTGTAAATTTCGTGGAAGAAACAAATTGTATTTGGATTATCCCGACTTGTGGGACGAAATCCGCCATTTGTAACCTACGAAAACACTAGTGGAAATTTGCAACTGGGCGAGGCCCCGTGGTTTTTCCCATTTTTGGGTTTTCCACGTAAAAACTCTTGGTATTCACTCCTCTTTTCTGTTTGTGTGTTAAACTTACGTGCAACGCTCGGACGCGAATTTACAAACTTTACCGCCGCGTATTTTCTAACACGCAACACATATAATGATGCATATATTGATAGATATATTAGTAATGTGTGTGTATATATAACAAATGAATGGTTATATGTACTAATTTTATATAAATGATACTTGATAAAGATGGAGAAGATTGATGATATTGGCACATGCATGTTCATGATCGATAGTGTTGATTTATTGATAAAAAAAATTTATAGATTATTGATATATTTATGTTCTCACACCTATTGTTGATTTATGAATTTGAGGGTGATAATTTTTACTTGTGGTTCTTGATCATATTGAATTGTACAAGTGATGACTGATCGTTGATGATATTCAATGCTACTAATTATATTGATTAAGATGAACATGCATATTGATTCCTTAAATCATGTATTGAAAGCTTTATTAAGTTTTTTTATTTTTTATGAGATTTGTAAGCTCCTTATTTGATTTTGTTTATTTCAGGTCAGGGAATGGTTCATGACTGTGAGATGATATTAAATGCTATTATTTCTATTGATTGAGTTGAACATTCATATTACTTCCTTAAATCATGTATTGAAAGTTTAGTGAGTTTTGGATTTCTGATGAAATTTGTAAGCTCATTATTTGATTTTGTTTATTTCATGTGACGTAATGGTTCACGACTTTGTGGATTGAGATTTTCATGTTTCTTCATTTATTTTGTATTTTTATTTTATTCTTTTATAGTTAAGAGCTATTAATAGACTATTTGATTGTTAGTGATTTCATGACTATTGTAAATATGATTTTTGACAATGAATATTATGAAATATTGCAAAGTGAATGTCTGAATGATATTCAATTACTTTTGCTGAATAGATTGATTTATAATGATAATTTATATAAGCTATGGCGGAAGATTTAAAAAGATAAAATAGATATTTTTTTCAATGTAGATCTTGGAGCATGGCATATATAACCCATCAAGTTCATTTTCCTTCTTACCATAGCCTAAACCCTAAACCCAACCAACTCTTGTTGTTGGTTGCCACAATTGGCCATTTCTCACTAAGCCTCTGTTACTGATGCTGTCACAATTTGTCGTCGTTATTGAAGTCGTGCATTGGCTACTGGGCACCATCGTCATTAGACTTTGCACTATATTTAATTTATTTTAAGCAAAATAAAATAGTAATCATTTGAAATTATTTTATGATCATAAAAACAAATTTAAATATTTCAAATATACGATATTATATTTCAAAATTTTCATCCCACTGAATAAGGGTGTAGTCGTGTAGAAGAAGGACTCGACACGTTAACCCGATCTTGATACGAAATGATTCATTTAAATTATTTTTTGATATGATTGTTTTATTTTTTTATTAATAAATTTAAATTTTATTGTTAAAGATAATAATTTTTTTTAAATAAAAAATTTTTACTGAGTCAGATTCAAGTCATTCAACTTGTCTGCGGATCACATGAGTCGCATTTGGTTTGGAATTTAAAATTTTGACCCCTTTATTAAACATATTAGCTTTGAATTGAATCGGACCATCCAACGGCCCTAATAAAAACTAGGTTAAAAGAAAACATAAGGAGAAATTTGACGCGAAAGGATGTTTTGACTTTTGATTCTCAGGCAAGTCAACATTCTCCTTCACAACAAATACATGTGAGAGCATGTGCAGTAATTGCAGTGTCTCCCGCTTCTGAGAGTGTCCAACCACGCTACTTAGAACTCACATCAATGGCCGCTGTCTTTGTTCACGCGCCGCCATTCCCGGCGGCGAAGACCCTTTTTCGAGCGCGTCGTGAAATGAGCTTCAGTCTAGGTCATTCGAGAACAGTAGATCTATCCTTGGCCGCCATTGGGTCGATGTCCAGGCCCAGGGTTTTGAAGGTCCGAGCCGCAGGTGCAGAGACTCCTTTCGGACAGACAGCGGGATCCATTGATGATTCTGTCCGTGCTAGGGCTAGAAACCCGTGTGTATTTAGAAACCAATGCGGGTTTTATTTTATTTTATTTTATTTTTTTCTGTTTTGCATTTTGCGCTCGTGTGACTTTTTTGAAATGATTGTTGTTTAGAAGTTTATTGCTTCAATACTGCGCTCTTTACAACGGCTTGTAGCCTTTAATGAGCTTTTTGCTATGCATTGTGCTTGAAGCTTATTTTCCTAGAAGTTCATTTTTATTTTAGTTGCCGTAAATTAGCTACTGTTTTGTTTTCGATCGGTTCATCTTCATTCTTCCACACTCCGCATTGTTAATTCTTACAGTTGTTTTATCATTTGGCTTTACATTTAAAAGATTATTGGCCTTGCCAGCTGAGCTAAACAATGATTTTTTGTTTTTGTAACGAGCAAAGGGAGCATCAAGACTCAGAACTGAGACTTCTGGCTCTAGTAACATGTCAAACAGTGAAATCTCTTGATAAAAAAGGCGTACTATCCAAGAACAGTTTTTATTTTTGAATTCCAAGTTAGAAGTAGTTTAGAAGTGATATGGCTATGAGAAATAGATCCTTACTAATTTCAAGCACTCTTTCAAGGGCGTCACATTTTGAGCTTTGAGGATCTTCAAACTACAAGATTTTGACAAAATGAAGTTCCTTTTTGCCTCTCTATATTAATTGATCTTATCAAGATTCCTAGCCTCCAATCAAATCGTCAACCCATATGAAATATATGTTCATCATAATCTCATCTTTCGGTCACTTCATAAATCCGACAATCCAATCTTGATCTTTAGTAGTACCAATCTCGAAATTATCATAATAGATTTAGTTGAACAAGCTTTCCGTGCTCACTTCATGAATGGTTGAAAATTTGCTTTATTCATCACTCAAATACCTCTACTCTCTTCTAAGTAAGAAACCTCAACATCCTTCATTGACAAGGGAATAATGGTCTAACATGGATCTCAAAGTTGACATAACTCATCTACCTTGAATCTCGCCAAATTACCAAACTTCCATTCATCTAATTGCCTTTAGATACCCTCAAAGTGGAAAGAAAAAGTTCTATATCCTCTGAGCTCTTACTCTTTTACCCCAAAAGGGAAACTATTGATTTAGCATTTACTCAACATTACGCGCAGTCACTTGAGCTTTCGAGGGTCCTCCCAGAAAAAAAATCCTTAGATTTACCTTTTTTGATTTCTTATTTTAAATTGCTTGTGTGCAGGACACTGTATCAAACTCAAAAACATCCATCCATCCAAACAATATTAGCATTGAAGGTCATTTCCAAAACACAATAAGAATAAAGAATTTAGTTGCTATGGACTTACACAAAACCTGTTATTGTTAAAAATAGTGTGTATTAGCTAGTATAGGAAAATGTCTAAGTTAGGAATGCATTCTTTTTTTGACGCCCGATTTATATTTTTTTTGACTGTACCTTAGAATTTTATATTAGCTTCTCTATTTATGATAGAGGTTCCTCTGGTGAATAAGCCACATAAAAGAGCTTTTTCCTCTATTATGGTTACATCTTAATTACACTCCCTTCTTTCTGCAACTAGACTCTCTGTGGGCTCCGAAAATTCGGCCCCGGCCTCCGCTCGCTTTTCTTATTCGGCGAGGGAGTTTTAACTGAATAAGTTCCGAGGTAAATTTTGGAAGGCAGATGGGTTTGTAGATAAGACACTACCCAGAGATTTCGCCCTCATTTTGCGAGGACTTTATGATCTGAGTTCTGGTTTCCTATAGGCGCAAGCCCCTATAGTTAATTACCCCTCTCGATCACGAGAGAGAACTTTCGATTAAGGCTAGTCGTCAATCAGATTCGTATAAAGATACGTGCATCTGGCATATAGTAGCAACAATAGGTATGGATTGGAAGATTTGATATTTAAAAATAGAAATTTCACCATCTCACACTTAAAGCGGATGGTGGGGGAATGGATGATGAGCCCGATCAAGATCCCATGGTTCCGTCGTCCCGGGCCATCGTGGTCCCTGGTCTACTTAGTCAGAGGAGGTAGTCGACCCAACCTGACAGAAGGATCCTTGTCGGCAGCCATGGGTTGCTTCGTCCAAGGGGACCTTGTAGACCGGGGGTGAATGTTTGTTTAAGGGGACAAATTTGAATCCACCTTAGCTTACAGAGGGCTTTGTGCCCTATCGATCATATCCTATTGATTCATATCTCAAGGATTTGATGCCAATAAGGAGCGTATTGGCTATGGCCATAACCGGTATTTCGTGGTGCCATTTGACGGCAAAACCACTCGGTTCAGAGGGCCCCGGGTCATAACCGTTTATCCTGCGGTGCCATTTGGCGGCAAAATCGCCGGTTAGAGGACACGTACCACGTCCTTACTGACAAGAGATTGTTTGAGAATGGATCATAGTGATATTTTCGACCAGGCATTTAGCTCTTTTGTGAGCTAGAGTAATATTTCAGATTTGTCCACCCCGGCAAACTGTTGCGGAGGGTGGATGGGCTTTGCTTTAAGTGTTGATGGATTTATTTCAATTTAAATATATGAAATTGGGATTTGTAGAATTTTGGATTTTGGATTTTATGGAGTTTGGATTCTGATAGACATTTGAGTGGAGCTTGAAATATTTGTGGACCCCTCCGGTTGAGATCTTCATGCAACACGGCCATCATCGGGGTGTTTGGGGGTCATTTCCATTTGATTGAACCTTGTCGACCCTATCAACTTATCGATAGAGGATCGGGTTTCTCGTAGGCTTTGTGTCTTTGTTTATGAATTTTCTTGATTTTAGGCCTTGAAGGCCTAAAAAAAAGTATTTAAACAAATACATCGGTCGCTACAACCGTGTATTTTGTTAGGTAGTTCGAATCTTGTCGACTTCTATTGATCCGTATCGGATTCGAACTTGAATTCACTTGTCAACCCGCGTAGCATCCATAGGCGTCACGTGTGTACCAATAACACGCTCGCCAGGGCCCATGCGGGTTGAGATTGTATTTACCCCTTATGTACCTATGTGTATACAAACTACGGTGCACGTGTAGGGGTATTTTGAAATATTTGTAGTCGTGCATGTATTTGTTATTTGAACGCACAGCATTTTCTTGAAAAGCTTATACACGCCTTCTGTCTGCTTTCATAAGTGTTGCAGATCCGGTGGCGTTGGATTTTGATATTGACTTCCCCTTTCTCAATCACTGGGGAAGGACTTTCTAAACCTTGAAGTCCGTTAATTTGCAAAGGACTCTTTTTAAGATCATCACTGTAATGGATTTATTATTTCCGGTGTTTGTGGGTACCAGAGCTGTTTTCTTCTTGAATATAGAACTAAGAAGAGACTTTGGAACACCAGGAAGTTTGGTTCTAATTTGTTCAAACATTTCCTCCCTTCCACCAGGGGTGTCCTTTTTCGTACATCGGGTTGCCTTTGTACCCGGCGTGCTGGAAGATCTTGACCACCAATGTCGTAGGTGATATCTGTACTTGTGTCCACAGTGATTCGTTATACAATGCACTGTTGTTATTCACAAGTATTCATTGCATTTGTAAGGAATTCGTACTTGTGCCCACAGTGGTTCGTTGTGAATACGACATACACATTGTTGTTATCCATAAGTATCCATTTGTGCAGGACTGCTATATCAACTACGACCTCCTGAAGGTATTTGCAGAAGACCCATTGTTTTCGCACCTTATCCACCCTTTCACCAATCTTGAGTGGTTTGATGTCTAGATTTGTTTATAGAGAACGGGTCTTTGACTATCTAGTAGTAGTGTTGCCTTCTCAATCAACAGGCATTGGTAGGGATTGTTGTAGGAATTAACACATCTTTCGTGTACATCGGGATTTCATCCCCCGCTAGTAACTTGCTGTTAATTTAGAGAACTTTGCATTTAGACTCTGATTGGTTCATTCACCCAAAGTCCCAATTCTATGTATTCCATTAGACCCGACTTCAAAGTTCAACTCATGCTTGAGTCTCCCTCATTGTCCTTGAAAGTGTGGTGCATTTAATCTCGTAGGAACTATTGTAGGAGTTCATTGTATTCAAGCTCCACTTGATACTGCCCAACTCAAATTCAATGTTCACACGCTTCTGCTTTGAGTTCAGATCTGTTGTATTTCACTTGAGTTCAGGTTCTGTTTCAATGAAGTTCTCATTTGAGTTCAGGCCTTCTAAAATCTTGTTCAATTCATGTTAGAGCTCACTTGAGTTTGAGTTCTATGTTCGGGTCCTTGTATTTCGTATTGCATTTTATTCAAGTTTAAATTTGAACTTTTTAGAAATCATTTGGAGTTTGTTCAGGTTCAAATCCTCTGTTGTTCATATAAGTCCTCTGCACATTTAGTCCAAGTTCTATGCATTCAGGTCCAAGTACGAGTCTTCTGTTGTTTATACAAGTCCTCTGCATGTTTCAGTTCAAGTTTTGTGCATTTCTGTTCAAGTACAGGTCTTCTGCATTGTTGCCCAAGAAGGTCTTTAAATTGTTCAAGTCTTTGTATATTTCAGTGAAAATTTCGGCAGCACCCCAGCATATCCCCCGTTTAGGGGAAAATTGGGGAGCTGGGCCTTCCCACCACGCTACTCGAGCGTGTATGGTAGGTGTCCTGAGACACCGCGGCCGTAGAAATTTCATCCCACCACGCTACAAGAGCGTGTATGGGGCCTTCAGCAGTACCCGTACCAGAACAGCAGTGACGTACCAGAACAACAGTGACTCCCCACCACGCTACAAGAGCGTGTATAGGGCTCTCCCGCCTCGTCGTATGCTTCGCACCGGGCTCCCTCCTACCGTGCTACAAGAGCGCGTATAGGTGGTTCTCCGGTCCGCTGCAAACGTCGAGAATGGGATTTTGGAACATCATACCTTTCGTAGCAGTGTCGGCGGTGTCGGTGTCGAGGTCGAGGCCGAGGCCGAGGACCGTCCCCACCACGCTACAAGAGCGTGTATAGGGCTTACCCGCCTCGCCGTATGCTTTGCACCGGGCTCCCTCCTACCGTGCTACAAGAGCGCGTATAGGTGGTTCCCCGGTCCGCCACAAACGTCGAGGACGGGATTTAAGTTAGAAATATATACCTTGAAGTCCAGCGAGGTAGCAGTGGTCGGTGGCTGTCGACTCAAGGATCGAGGCAAGGAAAGAAGGTATTTTTTTCTTTTTTATTAATCATAATTAACTATAATTAATTATAACTAACCATAATTAATTATAATCAATTAAAAATAATAATAATTATTATCCTTAATTAGTTATAAATGATTTAATTAATTATAAATAATTAATATTAATTATTTATATTTAAAAATAATAATCAATCATAATTAATTAAAATTAACTTTAATTAAAATTAATCATAATTGATTAAAACTAATCATAATTAATTACTTAAAATTAATTATGATTAATTATAATAATTATAATTAATTAAATAACTATAGTTAATTAAAATTAAATATAACTAATTAAAATTATTTTTAAATAAAACTAATTAAAATTAATTATTTTTAATTAATTAAGATTTATTATAATGAATTAGAATAATTGTAATTATTATCATTTTTTAATAATTATAATTAATCAAAATTAATTATAACTAATTAACTAAAATTAATTATAATTAATCTCTTTGCTTCGGCTGGCTTACGGGTTCTAACCGAAGAAGCATGCGAAAGGTTGAAAGTTACCTACACAGCAAGCTCCCGTTGTTGCTTCGGATCAAAATGTCGTAACTCCCGATCCGGTGGGAAGGGAAAGTCGTGGAAGTGCGAAGTCGAACGACGACAAAGGAGCCGGAGAGGCCGCTCTACAGCGAGCGAGTTCCGCTCTTGCTTCCGATCAAAATGTCGGAATCTCCGATCCGACAGGCAGAGAAAGTCGTTGAAGGAACGAAGTCGACCAACCCTGAAGGAACCGGAGGTGTCGGAGAGGCCACGGGGAAGGGAGGAAGCTGTCTTCACAGCCGCGAGCTCCAGTTATTGCTTCCGATCAAAGTTCCGTAACTTCCGATCCAACAGGGAAAGGAAAGTCGTCGAAGGAGCAGTCGAACGTCCTCGAAGGAGCCAGAGAAGCGACGCCAAAGGGAGAAAGTTCCTTTAGAGTAAGCGAGTGAGCTCCGGTTCTCGCCTCCGATCAAAATGCCGTTACTTCCGATCTGCAGGAAGAGAAAGTCGCTGGAGAAGCGAAGTCGAACAGCGTCGAGAGAGAGCGATTGCGAGAGTCAGAGTGGGATCGGGAGAATGAGCGGAAGAGAGCAGTTAACACGATGTAGAGGGACATCCGATCGTGCGAGGTCGTGGGCGACGACGTGCTGAATTCGGCGCTCGAACGTGGCCGGACAGGTAGGTAGGATTTTATTTTATTTTATTTTTTTGTTTTCTCGATACAGAGGTCAACACTCTCCCATATTGGAATATACTCCTCCTTTGTGCTGCTCTTCGATCGCGTCCCTATCTATACTTGTACACCTCCCTTACACCACTTACACTTTTGTACATCGTATCTTGTCTGCACGCTTGAGCATCGTGTCACACATGCATGCTTCACCTGTATGAATGTTCCAGTTATATGCTACTTGTTGCGCCCATGCCTCCATCCCTTGTTGTAGGCTTTATTGTCGACCAATGCTCCACGTGATTGATAGCTTGTTCCTACCACACATGATTCATTGCCACCCAATCCTTGGACACAACCACATCCTCTATCAACCGTCCTTCCTCCTAAATAATCCGAGTTAACATTCAATTTCCTCAATTATCTCTTAGATGGATTCATAGCCTCTTAATCTTCTCTTAATGGCTTGAAAAACTCTATCAGTGGTATAACAATCAAGTTTAATGATATAAATTATCTCCTATGATAGATGATGCTTTACTTTTTTTGGTTTACATGACAAGTTTCACCACCTTGATGCATTTCCTTCAAATTGCCATGACACCATCAAGTTTGCAAACTGACAAGCCTTTGACAATGTTGTTCTTACCCAACTCCTTAACAAATTTGAACCTTCCATTGATTCATCATCATACTTGAAAACTCCGTTTTAACTATATGTGATTTTTTTTGTTCTACCTACTTTTAAGAAAATAATATCTCTAATTTCTATACTCTCTAATCTAATTTCTAACTTATTTTTCTCTTGAACAAAATAAAATGTTGATATATGAATATTATATTTGTAATAAGCCAAACTCTCAACCATAGTGATATTATCCGATTTGGCCTCATTGCCTGACAATTTTGTTCTCTTAGTATAACTTCCGAAGCGGTCACCTATCATAGGAGCACTCCTATATAAGCATGCTTAATGTTTGAGTTTCTTATGAAATTCTAACCGGTATGCCAAAAGGTGCCTCTATATTTAAGAGTTTAACTTTATTTTTTTAGAGGTTTCAGAATTTCCCTCACTTAAGAAATTGATGTCCTCATTAGTATTTGCAGCAAAGAATCAACTACCAGGCATATAGGGGCACTTCGTTCCCATCTTCTGATTGGTATGACTTACTATTTCTAACAGCTGAAGATTTTAACAATCGAGATATTACCCGTTTTTGCTAATGGCCTCATAGTTTTGTCCTCTTGGTGTAACTTCCTAGGAGGTCACCCATCATAGGAGCGCTCCTTTATAAGCACACTTAACTTTGTAATTTCTAACAAAATTCTAACTATTGCACCAAACTATGCCTCGTTGCTTAAGAGTTTAGCTTTGATGCTATTTTGTAACAACTGAAATGATAGGAAACATCCCAAAATACTGGAAAATAGAGCAAAAATCTGCACTAAACATCATTTTTTCCCACAAAACTGTCGGAAATATGAGAGAAAACACTAGAAATTCACTAGTAGAAGAAGAAAAACCGCAAGATACAATTGATCCTCTATTCGAGAGGAGGATCGATCTCTCCCAAATCTCTAGACGCCCTAGAGCCCAAAAGAAATTCTAAATCTAAGATATCTCAAATTTCAGCCAAATTCAAGATGCTCTAACCCTAGGAAAACAAACTATTTAATACATACAATTCAAAAGGAAATTTCTTAACAATCCTTACATTCAAATTTCCCTCTTAACTCCCTAAAAAATCCTTCTTAAATTGCTTCGTGGGATTTGCGGTTCGGTCGGCAGCACAGATAGGCGGAAAACGTTCGCCTGTTTCGTGTGATTCGGTCCATCGGGACCGGCAGGATCGGTCTAATGGACCGATCTAACATGAAACTCTTAACCACCAAGATATTGTCCATTTTAGCCTAATAGGGCGTGTAATATCAATTGATGATCGTTTTCTTAGTTTCTAACATTGTGATTTCTCTCTCTCTTTCTCTTTTTCTCTTATTCTTTACATTATAGAGCTCTCAATTCCTAAACTTTTCACTCTTAAATAACCCGCCTTGGATGGCTCTAGGGATTTTCATGGTAGTCATGGATGTGGTGGTTTGACTAATGATAATTGCTACTGAAGTTATACTTTCTTTTCTACCTGGTATTCTTGCAGTCGAACCAATAATCCCTTGAATGTTGTTGGGAAAAGTTTGGTTATTTGTCCACTACCAAGCATGCTTTCATAAACGTTCTATGCATGTCTACTCCTTATGTTGCTTTGTCCTTTGTGTATGTTATGATATATCAAGAAGACTATTGAAAGTATGAATGACTACAAAAATCTCGAACGTCTCTTTGATCTTCTAATGCCATATTTTCATATGAATCTAATGTAATTGCCTTTATTGCACGTCTTGGGTTTTAGAGTTAGGTGCTTCGTCACATATGATTTATAATCACCATCTATTATATTCTCTTTACACGCATTCCATATCATATCATTATTCTTGATGGTTCACATGCTTCACACGCTCCTATTTCAAGAAAGGGCATTATTCATCTTTCTAAACCCGTCTCTAGTTGATGTTTAATATATACCACAATTTTTTATAAACCAATCGTCTAATTGTTATCTTCCTAATTCATAATTGTATCATATTCTTTTATCCCTCTCATTATGTTTTTAATGATCTTAGCTCGAGGAAGGCGATTGGTAGAGGTATAAAGGTTGTTATATTCGATTATTTGATTATGAATGAATCTTTCACCCTCTCTTCTACCATTATTATGTGTCAATGGCATTGTTGGTGGGATCATCCTCCTAATAGACTTTTAGGATTTTGCTTCCTATTCTCCCTCCAATTTCAATTGTCTTGCCTACGAGTTGGTAACACCATCTTGCATCTTATGTTTTTTCTTCCACTAGCATCATAATCTTCCATTTGAATGCATTCTCAGACTGCCAATTTTGCTTATTGATTACATAGCAAGAAATCAACATATGGATATTTTATTTTTGTTGAGTTAGCTTGATCACCTTGAAAACTAAGAAACAAGCTGTTGAGGCCAAATCCAATGCTGAGGTTGAATACTAAGCTATAACCTATTTGGCAGGTGAACTGAAGTGGTAAAGATTCTCTTAGGTGAATTTTATTATTTCAATTACTTATCTTACTGTAACTCATCTTATGGTTTATACATTGCTAATAACCATGTATTCCATACATGAATTTACATTGAGGTTGATTGCCATTTCATTTGGAATATGATAGGAAACACTTGGATTTCCAAGTGTTTCTCACCAAAACCAAGTAGATCCAATGTAAAATTGCTGTCCACAGCAGAAAAACAGCCCGTGAACCGGTCCCGCCTGGACCGGCTGGACCGGTCCAGTGGACCGGTCTAACAGAATATTGTGCTTTCTAAGGAGATTCTCACCCCTCATATCTCTACTTCAGGAGAAATAATTGATATTTTTATAAAAGCTTAGGGTCTCCTTCCTTTCTTTTGATTATATAACAAGTTGGAGGTAATTGTTATATGTGCTCTAGCTTGAAGGGGAGTTCTAGCACAAGGAAAATATAAAATTTGGAATGCATTCATACTTTTGATGAGTAGTGCGTGTTTATTTGATTATACCTTTAAGCATCTTACTTTCTACTCTATAATAGGTAGACACTCTAGTGAATGAAACACACAAAAGTGCTATCCCCTCTATCATGCACTAAAGTTGACGAGACAATGTATAGCAAGCTCTGTGTTTTTCCTGTGTGCAACTTGTTTGGCATTTTGACCTCCTGACATTGAAGTGGTTTAAAAGAATTGTTTGCTACAGTGTTACTTGATGACATCATGCTAGTGATGTAATGGAGAAATTATTTTGTGCGGACACTAGATTGTCCGGAGGCAAATCAGAATACGGCACGTCACCTGGTACGGCCGCGGTACACAGAAAAAAGTAACGTGTCGCATTCTGATTCGCTTTTGGACAATGTCCGTATCCGCACAGAATAATTTTACGATATAATGTGTACTATAGTTGATGCAAAAAACTGAAAATGGTCGGCAGCTTAATATTTTTAACTTGAGTATGTGTTGAATGCATCTATTTCATGAGTGTTGTCCCTTTGATTCTTGATATGCAGTACAAGCCAATCTTATAATTACAAATGTAAAACAATTACGTGTTTCATTGTTTCTTAGGGGATTTTATTTTAGCGGACATATTTCTTGGAAACAATTTCTTTACCTCAGGTTTAAATATTGATAAGCAAGTATAATATATATTTGCAGAAATAATTGATGTGCAAGTTTATTTTATGGAGGAAAAAAACTATATATGGTGCTTGTTATTTACTCGGGAAATTATTATATGCTCAATTTTCACCATTAACGAGAAGTTGCACGTGTAGAACCTGAATGTGTCCTTGGAAAAGGAGGCAAATGTATTTATGGGCAGTTACAACTTACAACATATTGAAACTTTAATAAATTTGATTTGTTGTAGCAATAATAGTTACTTTTGTGCCCTTCTCCTTCGGCAGGATAGAAATCTCTTTGTATTCATGTTTTTTCCCATTGTCGGTGCTTATCTATTTGTCATTCAATAATGGAAGAAGTATAATTTCTTCTATCTCTGAATATTGGATTAGTCAAAATAGTCATGCTTGGATATTGTGAATGACAAGTTGATAAATAGAATGTGAGCATATTTGATTCAGGAGGCTTATCAAAGATGTTATATGCGTGCATTGATTGAATTCTTATTGGTGCATGAGTGGCCATTCACTTCTACATGTTTCCAGGCGTGATACAAGCCAGTCTTGCTTGAGCTTTACTTTTTTCCAGCACTTTCTATGAACTTATGTTAGACTGGCCCAGGATGGGCCGGTTGGACCGGTCCAGCAGGGACCGGTCCGCGTCTACGCGAGACAGACGCGAGACGGAGCCCGCTTGGGCGGAAACGGCTCTGCCGTGAGCCGTGAATCCACGTAGGCTTGAGAGGGGGAGTTTAGGAGGGAAATTTTGAACGTGAAAGGCTGTTTTAGGAAGTTTATGATTGTCCTTTATGATTAATTTTGTATAATTAGGAGTTTGGGGGGAATTAGCTTCTCATCTTGAATTTGAGTTTTCTCTTTGAGATCTAGGTTTTGTTTTGGGCTCTTGGCTTCGCCGGAGACTTTGGAGAGTACGTTCTTCCTCTCGAATCGAAGAACAAATTGTATCTTTGCAATTTTATTCGTCTACTAATAAAATACTAGCCTTTGCTTACATTGGATCTTAGTTTTCTCGCGTTTCCTCACTGTTTTCCTGTGTAAAACTGCTGTCCACTGCTGGAGACAGCAGTTTTTCCCTGGTTCCGCTTCAGTTTTGGCTAGGAAATACTTGATTTCCTATCAAATTGGTATCAGAGCAAGATTTTCGGAACCACCGGCGGCTGAAATCCTGAATTTCAGCAAGATCTTTGTCTCCGGAAGAAGATTTTTGTGGATCCGATAGAAGAAAAAAATGGCCGGAAAGAAGATGGACGTTTTGGAAGGAGAAACCGATCAATTGAAAACCGATCTGGAGGAGAGATTCTTCGACTTTCAGAATCAGATCACTACCAACAACGAAAGGTTGGAGGGAAAGTTTATGGCCATAGAAGAGATGATGAAGAAATTGTTGGAGATGAAGACAAATCCGACAACGTCAGAAGCAAGAGAGAATACCGGAGACCATGGTGTAGGAGGAAATCCGAACCCGCGTAGGGGGAGGAGGAATCAAGATGTGGAGATCCTTAAAGGAGACGATGACATGCCACCTCTAGAGCCACTTTCTAGAGAGGAGATGAGCATGGGAAATGACCGCCGAGGTGCTGATTTTCAGCGTCGATGTGCTGATTTCTAGCGTCAAGGCGTGGATTTTGAAGGCAGGAGGGGAGAATATGAGGGAAGTGCAGATTTTGGCGAGAGAAGAGGAGAATATCAGCGTCGAGGTGCTGAATTTCAGCGTCGAGGTGCTGATTTTGAAAGGGGAAGAGGGGATTATGACGAAGGACTCGGATACCAACGACGGAGGGAGGACCGGGACACTTGGGGAGCACCTCCTCTTCGAGGAATGGGAGGTTATGGAGAGTTCCGGGGTAACAGAAGGGATCCGAAGGTGAGGAAGTTGAAGATGCCCATCTTTGAGGGCGAAGATGGCCATGGTTGGATCTACAAGGTGGAGCGTTACTTTGCTGTCAACGGGTTGACAGATGATGAGAAGCTGACGGCGGCAGGATTGTGTCTGGAAGGGAAGGCGTTGGCATGGTATCAATGGCGAGACAGGAGAGAGCCTATCAGGACTTGGAGAGAGTTTAAGGATTGTTTATTAGAACGTTTCCGAGCCGATGGGGGAGGAGACTTCTATGAGCAGTTCTTTGCTCTAACTCAGGAGGGGACCGTGGCCGACTACCGAGACAAATTTGAGTACTTAGCGAGCCGTTTGGATCATATCTCAGAATCAGCCCTGGAGGGAAATTTCATGAAGGGGCTCAAACCTGAGATAAGAACAGCGGTCAGAGTGCTGGAGCCAAGGAATTTAGACAAGGCGATGGAGCTTGCACAACTGGTGGAAGATCAAAAGAAGTCAGAAAGAGGAGCTCGAGGCAACTACTCTGGGGGATCATACAAGATGACTACTGCTGTGTTACCCTCAAAAGGGGTAGCCACAGGAAACCAGAGGGAGATGCCCAAGGAGAGATCCGGTGGTGGTGGAAGTGGGGGACAATTCAAGAGGCTGACAGAGAAGGAGATGCAAGAAAAGAGGGCCAAAGGGGTGTGCTTCCGTTGTGACGGGAAGTACATGCCTGGGTATAGATGCATGGACCGAACTCTTCAGGTTCTCCTTATTTGTGATAACGAGGAAGACGAGGAGGAAGGTGGGAGCCGAATTGAGGAGGAAGAGGAAGAGAAATTGCACTGGATGTGGCAGAAGTCTCTCTGAACTCGGTAGTGGGATTCACTCCGAGTCACACTATGAAGGTGAGAGGAGAGATAGCTGACCGTGAGGTGGTGGTGTTGATCGATAGTGGGGCAACCCATAATTTCATTTCCACCCAGATAGTGGAGTTGCTGGGAATGGAGCTGGTGGATACGGGCGGCTATGGGGTGATGATGGGCACGGGGAAGGTGGAAATGGGTAGGGGAGTTTGTAGAGGGGTGGTGCTGAAGATTCAGGAAATCCAGGTGAAAGAAGACTTCCTTCCATTGGAATTGGGAAGTACTGACGTCATCCTAGGGATGAAATGGCTACGTACCTTGGGGGAAACGAAGATCAACTGGGGGACATTGAGGATGGAACTGGTGATAGGGGAGAGAAGGAGGACGATTCAGGGGGACGCGGGGTTGACCAAAGCTGGGGTTTCTCTCAAATCCCTAATCCGAACCATTCAGCAGGAGGGAGGAGGCTACCTGGTGGAATTGCATAGTTTGGAGGGGGCAGGAGTGGAGGAGGGAGGAGCTATACCCCTCTTCGTTCAGCCGTTGATTCAACAGTTCCAAGAGGTGTTTCAGCCGCCTCAGGGATTACCACCGCAGAGGGAGCATGAGCATGCTATTGTATTGAGGGAAGGAGTATCATCCATCAGTGTACGTCCTTACCGCTACCCTCAGTTCCAGAAAGATGAAATTGAACGGTTGATCAGAGAGATGCTGGAGGCAGAGATCATCAGACCCAGCATCAGCCCTTTCTCTAGTCCCGTTCTGTTGATGAAAAAGAAGGACGGCAGCTGGCGTTTTTGTGTAGATTACAGAGCACTCAACAAGGAGACTGTACCTGATAAGTTTCCTATACCAGTTATCGATGAGCTCTTGGATGAGTTAAGTGGGACCGTGATTTTCAGCAAGATAGATTTGAAATCGGGCTACCACCAGATTCGAATGAGGAAGGAAGATGTTCCCAAAACATCTTTTAGAACTCATGAGGGCCATTATGAGTTCTTGGTGATGCCCTTTGGCCTCACCAATGCACCTGCTACTTTCCAGGCCCTGATGAATAAGGTCTTCAAACCTTATCTCAAACGGTTTGTGTTAGTATTTTTTGACGACATCCTGATATACAACAAGTCAGAGGTCGAACATTGGGAACACTTGAAGAAGGTGTTAGAGGTATTGCAGGAGCACTAGTTGAGGGCAAATTTAAAGAAATGCTGCTTTGCACAAGTCAGTGTAGAGTACTTGGGTCATGTGGTGTCCAAGGAAGGGGTGGCAGCTGATTACTCCAAAATTGAGGCAATGCTAAAGTGGCCACTACCAAAGAATTTGAAAGCGATGAGAGGATTTCTGGGATTGACAGGGTATTACAGAAGATTTGTAAAGGGATATAGCACCATAACATGGCCACTTACGGAGTAATTGAAGAAGGATGGTTTCCTGTGGGGGGAAGCAGCCACATCCGCGTTCGAGGGCCTGAAGAAGGCAATGACTACAGTGCCGGTCCTAGCTTTGCCGGATTTTACTCAAACATTCATTGTGGAGACCGATGCATCGAGATATGGATTGGGTGCAGTACTTATGCAGAACCGGAGACCCATCGCTTATTTCAGCCAGGTATTGACTGCTCGAGCAAGGATGAAATCAGTATATGAGAGGGAATTGATGGCCATCGTGTTGGTCATTCAGAAATGGCGGCCTTACCTACTTGGAAGACACTTCGTTGTCAGGACTGATCAGCGGAGCCTGAAATTTCTCTTAGAACAGCGGATGGTGACGGAAGAGCATCAGAGGTGGTTGTCCAAGTAACTGGGGTACGATTTTGAGATTCAGTACAGGCCAGGGGTGGAGAACAAGGCGGCCGATGCCTTATCCAGATGTATGGAGGAATTGCAGACAGTTGCTCTATTCGTGCCTTGGATGCTTGATTGGGAGGCCATCAGAGAAGAAAGCGCTAAAGATGAGAGTTTGGGAAAGATCAGGACGGATTTACTGAAGGAACCAGATAGCCACCCAGGATACTCCATGGAGGGAGACAAGCTGCTGTATCAAGGGAGGTTTGTGATGCCCCGGACGTCCATCCACATCCCAAACCTACTTCAGGAGTTTCATGGGAGTGCAATAGGGGGCCATTCAGGCGTACAAAAGACATACAGGAGGCTAGCTGGGGAGCTATACTGGAAGGTGATGCATAAAGATGTAGAGGAGATGGTAGCCATATGTGAGGTCTGTCAAAGGAGTAAGTACCTAGCTATGTCACTAGGAGGATTACTACAGCCTTTAGCCTTGCCGGGTAGAGTATGGGAGGAAATCTCTATGGATTTTATAGATGGGCTGCCCCGTTCAGAGGGGTTCACAGTGATCTTAGTAGTGGTGGACAGGTTGAGCAAGTATGCCCATTTCATTCCCCTCCGACATCCCTACACCGCAATAACAGTAGCATCAGCCTTTATCAGAGAAGTGGTCAGATTACACGGGGTGCCAGAGGCGATCGTATCAGATAGGGACAAGGTGTTCCTCAGTCATTTCTGGAAGGAGCTATTCAGATTGCAGGGAACAGTGCTCAAGAGAAGTACAGCCTACCACCCACAGACGGATGGACAGACGGAAGTAGTCAACAGGAGCTTGGAAACGTACCTCAGATGCTTTGTTTCAGAGACACCAAAGCTATGGGCGAAGTGGTTATCCTGGGCTGAGTACTGGTACAACACGTCATTTCACTCGGCTTCACAAATGACCCCATTCAAAGTGTTGTACGGACGGGACCCCCCACACTTGGTACACTTTGGGAGCAGTAGTACTCCTGTTTCATCAGTAGATGAGTATTTGGAGGAAAGGGACCGAGTGTTAGAGGAGTTAAAAAGGCACTTGCTGAGGGCGCATCAAATCATGAAGAAGCAAGCAGATGGGCATAGAAAAGATATCCATTTTGAGGCAGGGGATAAGGTGTTCTTGAAGCTCCGCCCATACAGACAGAAGACAATCGCTAACCGGAGGAATGAAAAGCTAGCTCCAAGGTACTTTGGTCCTTATGAAGTGATAGAAAAGATCGGGGCAGTAGCATATCGACTGAAACTACCCCCATCGGCGACTATACACCCAGTTTTTCACGTCTCACAGCTGAGAAGGGTCATTGGTGATCACATCGCCATTCCCGAGCTACCGCCGACAGTTACGGAGTAGTTAGAGGTGATCCTGGAACCTTTGGAGCCGAAGGGTGTTCGCCAGAAAGAAGATGAAACTAAGGAAGTGTTGATCCAGTGGAAGAACCTTCCTGACTACGAGGCCACGTGGGAGCCATACGAGATGGCGAAACAGCAGTTTCCAGATTTTCACCTTGAGGACAAGGTGATTCTTTGGGAGGGCGGTAATGTTAGACCGGCCCAGGATGGGCCGGTTGGACCGGTTCAGCAGGGACCGGTCCGCGTCTACGCGAGACGGACGCGAGACGGAGCCCGCCTGGGCGGAAACGGCTCTGCCGTGAGCCGTGAATCCACTTAGGCTTGAGAGGGGGAGTTTAGGAGGGAAATTTTGAACGTGAAAGGCTGTTTTAGGAAGTTTATGATTAATTTTGTATAATTAGGAGTTTGGGGGGAATTAGCTTCTCATCTTGAATTTGAGTTTTCTCTTTGAGATCTAGGTTTTGTTTTGGGCTCTTGGCTTCGCCGGAGACTTTGGAGAGTACTTTCTTCCTCTCGAATCGAAGAACAAATTGTATCTTTGCAATTTTATTCGTCTACTAATAAAATACTAGCCTTTGCTTACATTGGATCTCAGTTTTCTCGCGTTTCCTCACTGTTTTCCTGTGTAAAACTGCTGTCCACTGCTGGAGACAGCAGTTTTTCCCTGGTTCCGCTTCAGTTTTGGCTAGGAAATACTTGATTTTAAGTATTTCCTATCAACTTACAACCTTATTTCCGTTGTTTACAAATTTTAATTGATTTAATTTTTTTTTTAGCCTTTTTAGTCATCTTAATTTCATTCCTCTGCTTGATCCTAAACGTTTTCCTAATTATGTAAAATTTTTTAGTTCTTTTTTTGTGTTTCTATTTTGATTGTTATTCAAGAGGTTTACAAGACTTCTCCAACTCCAAGTGATTTGAAGTCATTCACATTCTTGTGGTTCAACCAACAGTACTTGTCTTAAACTCTTTGCAAAGGCTGTACTATCTATAAGGAGCTCAAGTGGGCTTCAGGAAATCGTAAGCTCTTCCAATATCAACTTCTTAGGGGCCATGCAGATCTGCAAGCTATACTTGCTTGCTAATTAGCCATTTAGTTCACCTTAAATTTGAGACATAAAAGGCAGCCTTTATCCATTCTATGCCATGTATTTCACAAGATGAGTCTACTTGTTTTATGTGGTCTTCATACTTTGTATGTTCCTATCTATTTTCTGTGATTGTTATCATAACACGTTTTTTTTTTCTTTTTTTTTTAATTTTTAATTTTTAATTTTATTTTACAAGTTTAGGGTGAAAAGTCATACCATTTCAGTGTTTGTTGGGGATGAAAGCGGAATGATCAACAGAATTGCTGGAGTCTTTGCTAGAAGGGGATATAACATAGAGTCACTTGCAGTTGGTTTAAATAAGGACAAGGCCTTGTTCACCATAGTTGTCTCCGGCACTGAAAAAGTTCTGCAACAGGTTGTTGAGCAGCTTCATAAACTTGTAAATGTGTTGAAGGCAAGTTCATAGCCAAACTTTTTTTTGCGTGGTCAAGGCTTTATTCTTTTAATGCCATATACTTGAGATCTGTTCATTTTGTTTGATGTTTTGACCAATAATTAGTATGGTTTTTCTTCTTTATGTGCTCGTGAGATATCATTGATTATTTAGAAGTTCCTTACTAAACGGTGTGATTCGCTGTTTACACCATAAAAATGTACAGATAGGCATACAGGATCAACAAACGTGGTTGCTTGCGAAGTAGTTGAAGTGGGACATCAACTCTAGATTGTTAAAAATGCATTTTTGTACCCTCTGCTATCTATTGCATCAATTAAATAAGGTTTTTATTTAATCCTTGATTGATGCATGCAATTTTAGTATTTTAGTATATATATCTTAAGAACCAAAAGGCTTCAATTTCCTATCACTCAATAGGTGATTTGAATTGCATCCCTCATATTCTAATGACTAGCTGGAGGTTCTTATGATAAATTAGTTATGGTTCTTCACCTTTGTTCTTCAAGTGCACTGAATTATGCCATATTCCGTTTGATCCTTGCCCCACGATCTTTTGTATTGAGCTGCAATCAAAGGTTTACTTGGATGCTACTGTAAATTACATAAAATTAAATAGATTGCGGTAAGAAGTAGGTAAGGATTGGTAGAGACGTCAACCGTAAGCGTTTGGACACAATTTGATTCTATTATAACATGAAGAGGGCAAGTGGTGACTAGTACTAATTTGGTGCCTTAAATAAGATTGTTGGAGAGTTTGTATTCACAAATATTTTAAGAATAAACATCGAATGTTTGCAAGAAATTAAATGCAAGGGAGAAAATGCGTTAGGGATAATAATAGATAGAAAATTGCAAGATATAATTGTTGACATATATATGATTACTTATCAAGAGTAAGATAATGGTAAATTTTAAAGAAGTTGAATTAAACCCACTATACTTTATGGATTGAAGTGTTAGGCAATAAGAAATCATTGATATTTAAGTTTACTGTATCATATGTAAAAATATTAAGATGGATGTACGGTAAAAGTAGGAAGAATATAAGGGAGGTGTAGGATGTCTTAAGGTTTAGTTATTCTGTTATTGCTAATGCAAATCTTGGATTAGATATGCAAATAAACACACAAAAACCAACAATTTGTAGGTTCTCATCTTTTAATTTAAGAAAAGATTAATCTGTTTTGATGTAAAATTAGAAAAAAAAAAACACTTTATTCATTCCAAATAATGATTTAAAAGTTGCCAAAATCTAAAATTCCACAAGAAATCTGATAATGAATATAAAATTCTACAATGATTAAGATTCTCTCCATGAAAATGAAAAACCAGTGTATAATTGATGAGGACATCCGACCGTGGAGAGTTTACAAGAGACGGGGTCGACGATCGATGGCTACGATTACACTGGTTTATTTTTGAGTTATTTATTGTATTTGATTTATTGTTGTTTATTTTCCTATTTTATCCTCACTTGAGGGAATAGGTGTTTGTGACCCCAAGGGGACACTATTGTCTTTTGTTATGTTATTGTATTTGGGGGCTATTTATAGCCTCATATGCTTATGATATGTAATGAATATTATTACAAGAAATTTTTGCACTTATGTGTTTTGGGAGAGCTTGAGAGTTCTTGGAGAGATTGAAGTCCCTAGGCGAGGGTATCGCAATACCCACCAACCGCAGGAAGCGTCCGGGTTCGTGGTCGACCTCCCCTTTCCCCTTCCTCCTCCCTCTCGTGGCCGAACCCCACCACCAGCACAACCTCGGCCGGCCTCCCATCTCCCACCCCCATGCCGCCGGCCATAAGGCCCCTCCCCTCAAATCGTCGGCATCAAGGCTCCCTCCCTCCTCCAAACCGCCGGCCCCAACTCTAACCTAACCCTAGCTGTCGGCCTCATTCCCTTCCCTGTGCCTCCAAAAATTCAAATCCCTATTTAGTACTTTCCATTTATTACACATCTCACTTTGGGAAAGTTATTGATTTCAATTTCCAATCAATTTTGAATTTGAATTTATTTTCTAAAATACGATGACTTATTTTAAGAAAGTTACTTAAATCAAATCTAATTAAATTTCAACTTGGATTTGTTTAAATCAATTATTCCCAATTTGAGGTTCTTGATAAGGCAAACCATAATTCCCTTTCCCCAAGCCCCACCCTACCTATGCATGTCGCCAGCCCCTCCCTTCTTCCTCCTCTCTTTTCCACATTAAATTCCTTCCTCCTTAGAGCCTCAATCAATTCTCTCTTCAAGGAGTATCTTTCCTTTCCCTCCCCTTACTTGAAATTCAAAATTCAAAACCCTAATCCCCTCTTACTCAAATATGAAATTCATCTTCAGATTTTGTGAAAAGAACTTCCCCTCTTAGTGATGTGAAACATTCTCATGCGAAAATGATTTGCTTATAGAAGTTTGCACGCTTAGATTTAGAGGCAATAGTAAGTAAGATCTTATGCGGAATTTAACGATAAGATAAATATTAAGTGGTACTTAGCTTAGGTTAATTTTCATGCATAGAAATTAAGTTCAAAAGATAGCCATCTTAATCCAACATTGCATACGTAGATTGTTCCAACAATAAATTCCAATACTAACAATAAGATTAGGCTATGAAAGATCCCTCACACAACTCTTCTAATTACTAGGCTTTAGCGGAGAATGATTAATCATGATTCTCATGACTCCAAACATAACCACAAGCAAGAAATGAACTAGGAAGAACAAGACATAAGAGAGGAGTTCCCAAGAAGAGTTTTACCCAATGAAAAGAAAATGTAAACCTCCAATGTGAAGGTCTGGATGCTTGAAAGATGGTTGGCAGCAGCATTCAACTCTTAGTTGACTGTGGATAGTCGTTTGGCAACTTCTGAGGGGAGAACAGCCCCCAAACTTGGTCTGGAATCCTTGGGCAGCGGGTGGGAATCCTTCACAGCGGCTGGACAGCTTTTGATCTTCGATGGACTGCAACTAGGAGGTCTTCAGGTTGGCGAAACATCACGTGAAGCCTGCTGGAGTCTATGGATGGTAGATGGGCACCTTCAGGATTGCAAAATAGGGAATTCGAAAGGGCCAAAACAGTGGCAAGGCCGGCGGTTGCAAGGGAAGAGGAGCTTGGTTTGGAAGAGAGTAGGAGTTAGTAAAAAGAGCAAGAGGATTTAACCCAAACCTGAAATTAATTTCAGGTTTAAGTGGGTTTGGAGGGAAATCCCCATTGAAATTAACTTCAAATTTCAAATGGATTAAAGGAGGAATTAATGGGCATTTAGGGGGCAATTAAGGGTGTATTACGTGGATGCTTAGGTGGCAAGAGAGAGAGAAAACCATGCATGAAAGGGCCGACCAAGCAAGGAGGAAAGAGAGGGAGGTTTGATTATTTGGTGGGCCCCATGAATTAATTAAAATCTGAGATTTAATTTTCAGATTACAATTAATTAAGGAGTTACAAGGAGAATAGGAGGGGAAATTTGAATTTGAATTTAGTAATTAATCCTCCATCAATTTCTCCCTAATTTGAGGAGCCAAATTAGGAAGGTAATAATGGAGCTTTGAGGGCTGAATTCAAACTCCTCCTAGCATTGAATCCGGCGGGATTAGCCAAGGAGAAGGGGAAAATCGGGCTGCTGGGTTAGCAAGGAGGAGATGGTGGCTGGGCAGGAGCCGGCGGCTGGTCTGGCCGGCGGCAAGAGGGAGACGGAGCCAAGGGGGACGGGTGGATGGCCGGCGGGTGGTGTCTGTTTGGGCGCCGGCGGCTTGTGGGGGCCAATGGGGCGGCGACAAGGTTGAGGGGAGGGAGAACGGAAACTGAAAGAGATCTTTCGGAGGGGGAAAAAGGAGAGAAAAAGAATAGATATGGGGTAGAAAACCAAGAGCTCCACCAAGGGGCTGTTGGGTATTGCTTTGAGCCTCTCCTAGGCTTTCCTCACTTGAGAACTCACAAAGAGAACTCTAGAACTCACAAAGAGATCCAAAACCAAAATTTTCATTAACAATAATCATCATCCCTTTCCAAGAGAAAGAGGAGGGCTTAAATAGCCAAATACATGAAGGAAAATAAAAGACACAATTGCCCCTAGGGCAAAATAAAACAAAGCCCTCAAGTGAGAGAATAAATGGAAAAGTACAAATAACAAATAAAATATATGAAAATAAATAGACACGATCGTAGCCGTTGATCTTCGATGTCCTCATCACTTAGTCTTGGTCGACCACCCAATTCCTCCCACCACCATTGTACTTGGTTTGATATGTTACCTAAGGAAGAAAGGAGAGAACAATCAAACACCACTCCCTCTCCAATATTTTAATAAACTTCTCTACCCATGTACGGTGGATCCGGAACTTGATCACGGGTTTGTTTACGACGATCAAGGCCAAGTTGATACCCTCAAATCATTCTTCGACCTCAACTTGGATATTGATAAGACTGTAGAAGACTATGTTGAAAGGATTACCTTCACCCTCGCCGACGCTATCGACGAACAACTCCTGTTCCATTCAGTGGCAGTTCGTATCCAAATCTTGATCAAGGTGAATTTCTCCTCCAAGTCTTGCTTTTCTAAGAATTTCCTTTCTTTGTGGCATCATGAAGGTTGTGTAACCTATCTCTGTTTAGCCTATATCAAGAGTGTGATTGAGAAGGATCCAAATAGTGCCCAATCTTATTTTTAACTCAGGGATTTCCTTTGAAAATCCCTCATGCTATGCAAATCTTGATTGTAATTGATTATTCAGGATTCTAACGCTTACATGTAATTTGGTCTAAGCTTTAATCATCTGATGTAGAACGGGTAGGAGCTCCAAAAATCTTAGTACAAATTTCTGCTTTTGGTTTCCCAAAAACTTGAGAGAATTCAATGATTCTTTCTAGAGAAGAAGAACCTGAAATTGTGCTCAGGTTTTGCTCTAGAAATCTGAGAGAATCTCAGATTATTTGGTGTAGAAGATGGGGCTTGGAAGAAGAGGACTCAAAGCATCCAAAGACTTAGCCTAAGGAGAGAAGGTGGAGGTTGGAGAAGTGGGGAGGCGTTCAGATTTTCTAGCCAAAATCTGAGAGGAAATCTCAGGTTTCTCTAATCAGAAAGTAGAACTCTTTGGACAATTGCTTATGCCAAGAGTTCAAGAGAGGGTTTCATGAGAGGGGAGAGAGTTTGGAAAGAATAGAGAGCACGGGTGAGGAGTTTGGGAGGCGGCAGTGAAGGGTGGATAGGGAAAATCTTTCCAAAACAAAAGAAGTGGAATAGGAAAGAAATAAAGAGGTCTTGAAGCTTGGAAAATTCGGCCAGAGAGAAAACAGAAATAATTTGAATTATTTCCCAAATGAGTTTAGGTAGTAATTAAGAAATAAATCCCAAATTTATTCATAGAGGAGTCGGCAGCCTGCATGGACTAGGGAAGTTTGGGATGAGGTGTCATGTTTGCCTAATTGATATTTGATTTTAGGAAAGTAATCAAATCCAAGTGAATTTAAAATTTAAATGAAATTGATTTAGAAACTTTCCAAAAATAGAATTGTAATTTAGGAAAGTTTTCAAATTTCAAATTGATGAATTTGAAGTTTGAAAATCTGCCCCAAAATCAGTCCATCCAAATTAGGCAAGAGTTTTAATGGAGATGAGGGAGTGATTTAATGAGAGCAAATCATGATTCCTAATTTATGGTTTAGATTTAGGAAAGATTTAATTTAAATCCTCTTGAATTTAAAATTCAAAATAGATCTAAATCAAATACTTTCCTAAAATAGATGAGTTAAATTAGGAAATAATTTGAAATTTGAATTTGAATAATTTCAAATTCAAATCAATCCCTAAATTAATCCAACCAAATTAGGAAATCCCAAAGAGGGTGGGAGGAGGAGCTCGGCCGGCGGCTAATGAGGTGGAGCCGGCGGCATGGGTTCGGGTATGGGGGAATTTCGGGTGGAGGTGAATTCGGAGGCCAAACGAAGATGGGAGGAGGAAGAAGATGAAAATGACTACTATGAGCAATAAGAAGGAACAAACAAAAACAAGAGACAAAATATTAAAGATACAACCGCGAGCCCGGACACATCCTGCGGTTGACGGGTACTACGTTGCCCTTCTCCAAGGGACTTCACGCCACGAGCCCGGACCCATCCTGCGGCTGGTGGAAACTCCGACTCCCTTCCATAGGGATTTCACTAACGTTCTTCCCAAAGAACCCAAGTGCAAAACACATTTTTTTTATTAATAATCCATCCTCCCTAATACATGAGAAAGGGCCTCTATATATAGGCCTCCAAAGAAATTAAAAGACACATTTGCCCCTTGGGCTTACATAAGAAAAAAGGGTAAAAAAGGGAAATTGCAAAACTAAATTAAAATACACTTAATAAACGAAAATAAAACAAAGTGATCTCAGTCGTCGATCTTTAGCTCCTCCTCGGATAGGCATGGATGGTTGGATGTCCGCATCATCATCTCTCTATTGTTTTAATACTTGTTTAAATCACTAGAAGCCAACATAATTATTATTGCTCTGAATTCAAAAGGCGTGTAATTTCAACCTCGCTTAATTTCACATACATTTAGTTCTACATCAATAACTTAACAAAATATCAATCACACCCAAAACAATCGCTATGTAGTTTAGTAGAAAGACCCAGGATACAAATTATCAATTGAAAGATTTGGACATCATGCTAGTACAAGGATAACCATCCCCCAACAATCCTCATTATGACTTACAAGTGCTTAAAGCATCCACACCCACACCCAATAATGCATACAAGCATTGAGAAAACATAAATTTATTCAGCCATCAATGTTGACTTATGTCTTAGGGCTCCTATTTATAGCTCCAAAAGGCCCAAAATATTTAATTTCTCAAAATCCTACAAAATGTGACTTAATTTGCAAGTTTTAACTCTTCACCCTTGAATTACAATAAGAACAAATCTTCAACCTTTGCTTCAGCGAGACAGCGAGATTCCAACTTTAAAACCAGTTCTAGCAATTCCAAAAATTATCAGTTTCCAGCTACAGAACAATACCGAGAAATAAATGAACTAAATAGTTTAACACAACTAAGTGTCGAAGGAAAATTGCAGAAGGAAAGTTGCATTGGATAATATTGCATAATATGGATGGAGTCGAACAACGGTCGAATACTTCAACAACTACAACACCAATGAAAGAAATCCACGGAAGCAAAATTTCATATAGAAGCACTCCAACAATAATAGCTTGTAATATAGTAGCATGCATATGAGTCTTGCGATCTCAGGCTACATTTAAACTGCAAATTGATAGAGCAATATAAGGAAGAAGCACAATGATAATAGTCGTGAATTTCCAAATTAGTGGATGGAAATTACAAATGGACTGTATAATTTTTGAAAAAAAAATCAGATTAAGTTGAGCTAGGGAGTATTAGAGCTGAATTTAAACTACTTACAATGTTAAATCAAACCTATTAAGATAATCAAAATGTTAGAGAACACATTTTGATTTTGCACCAACCTACATCATATGCATGATTTCATTGAACTAAAAAATAGAAAATAAAAGACAATTCCTTATATTATTCATTTCAATGCTCATTTTTTGTATTTTCTACCAGTATGCACTTTCAGGTTTCCATTAATTTTGCTCAGCTTAGTAAAATTCTGCTCCAGAAATTGAGCAGCTGCTATTTTTCTGTCTGGGTATAATTGTTGTGCTTTCTTGGAGGTAATCCATACAGTATCAGTAGCTGGTCCATCATTCCAAACTGTAAGATACTTTTGATGTTCACTATTAGTGGTAAACCCGTTCTCATCTTTTATAATAGCTTTAGAAACAAGATGCGTAGATTGGTTTGGTAAGATGCTGAATGTGAATATACAAAGAGAAGACAGAGAATAATCTATGGCATTGATAGCAGGTTGTAAATTTAAGTCAAATCTGAGACTTGAAAACTGAATTGATATTGATGCTTTTTGAAATTTCCGGTATATAAGCATTCATCCCATCGTAAGACATTATGTAGTCTATTCTAGTATTCTTGTTATTAAATGCTTGAGGCCCATAGGAAATCTTTCTGATTCAGATGCACCATTACCTTATCATATAGTTTTAATTCCAGGTGCCTCATATTCACATCATCCATATTCTTATAATTTTCTTAACTAATAATTGGTTATCAACTAGTATACTTATGAAAATCATGGCTATGCAGTGTGAATGATTGTGCAAATTCATTAGACTTGAACTCAATATGAATTTCAACAAGATTTGTAGGTTTTATTGGTTTATACCCTATTTCAAATGGACTTATGCTTGTAGATTTATTTATAATTGAACTGTATGCAAACTCAGTCATAACCAATATAGAATCCCAACTTAATGTGTATTCTTCAATCATATAATGTAAGATCGCCAAAACTCTTAGTGAATGTGCTAAGCTTCTTGAAATCTAAGAAGGGTAGACACCTTTAGAGTAGGTGTAGACTCCAAGAGATGAAGAGGGAAAAGAGAGAAATTAGAATTTTTCATTCCATAACCTTTTCTTACAATAAGAGGGGTATTTATAATGCTTTTGCAGACCAAATTTACAATATAGAACCGGTCTACCTAACAAAAATTTAAAATAGAATAGTAAAAATAAATTAGTGCTTATTATATATGTATAGACTATTTAATTTGTGCTTTATTTGGCTAAAGATATATTGATGTCCTTTGCTTGTTAAAGTGTCAATGTTGAATGTTTTTTTATTCCTTCTTCTTTGGTAAACTTTTATGTTTGTAGGTTGGTCTACCATGTTTGTAGCCTATGCTTCACAATTTGATTGCACCATTTTACGATCCAATAACATTTGTTGATGTCTAACACCCCCTTTGCCTTGAAAATAACCTTATCGTCAAGGTTGAGAGAAGGAAAAGACGAAGGGAGGACTGCAAATTTTTTTCACGTGTGAGTTTGGCAAGGTAATCGTCGAGAAGATCAACAGATGACATATGATTTTCATATAATTCTTGTGATTGAATGATAAAGATTTGAACGGTGGGTGTATGAAATATCAAGACACGTAATTGATTAATAGATATAGGATCAGGTGTTAATTGAGATTTGCCTGAAAGTGTGATAGTTTGATTTTGATAGGTAAATTGCATGATAGTTATATAAAACAACCCCTCAGGATTGAAGCCATTGCATGCCGAAAACTATATAAACACCATGAGAGAACAGATAAATCTAGAAGAATCTGATAGTCTTGCATAGTAATATTGACTTTGGGACATTTAACCTTACATAATAATAAGTTGCCTTTTCTGATAAAAACTTTGAATTCTTTAATAGGTTTATGGCGAGGACTTAATTTTTGAATTAAATTGTTCTGAATGAAATTATGCGTACTACCATTGTCAATTCATATATGTACTCTATGATTGTTAATTAAGTCGATTAATCAGAAAGAACGAGGATTGCATTGGTTGGCTAAATAATTTAGGCTAATTTTAGGGTACAGATCTTGGTTAACCTTGTTATAGCTAAAGGAGGGGAGGGGTCATTTGCTACATCTTTGTTGTCCGTGTCAAGTGAAATGTAATATTTATTTGAACAACGATGTTGAGGATCAAATTTAGCATCACAATTGAAACAAAGACATTTTTTCACGGTGAAATTAAATTTCAGTTGGCGAGAGTTTGCGGATTTGAAGGTTTAGGGTTGTGGAGATTTGATGGGTTGAAGGGGATGGAGGATTGGTAAAAGACTGTATCGGAGTAGATGTTTGTATAGGATATTTGTGATTGCGAGGAAAAGTTTTGTGCCAACCGGGTGATTCCATGGCATACATAAGGGTATCAAGTCTTGCATGTAAAAGCTTACGATGCAATTAAGTCCGAAAATGAGATAACTGATGAGAGTGGAATCAATTAAATTTGGAATTTTAAAAGCATGGTTTTTAAATGAAGTTTGATATTTTAGAATTGATTTTTTTTTAGTTCATTTGAAAAGATTACCATGTAAATCTTTATAGGGAGAAGTACCAATACGTTGTTGCAAAGATAAAATAAATTCAGGCCAAGAGAGTAAATGACCTATTATGCATAACCATTGATAACAAATAACCGCCAGACAGATGAAATAAGGCAATTCTAATGCTTTGATGATCAGAATTATTGTGAAAATAGAAGTATTCTTGTACTTTAAAGGTCTATGTTTAGACGTCAGATCCATTGAAGCGAGGAAGTTCAATTTTCATTGATTTAAGAAAAGAAAAACTTGTAGGGGAAGGTGGCGGTTATATAGAAAGAATTCGTCTGGTGGAACTAAGGATGCCTGCGAAAGAAAAAGGATCTTGATGTAGTGGAGGAGGTGTGCAATCGAGGCATAAACTTTCAAGCCTTTTGTCAACAGAATCCATGAAAGTATGGAGTTGTTGAAGGGATGAGCCAATGGAAGCAAATTGAATATAAGCTTGTTGGAGAGATTTTTGTATTTCAGCAAATTGTAAATCTTGATTATTGTGCATTAATCATTGAGCTTCCGTCAAATTTGCATTCTTCATGTTAGCAAGAATTGGTATTTGGAACAGAGAATGACAAGAACTAGTAAAAATATGTATTTGGAAATGCAAAATTAGTTTGGAAATCATAGGAATGGAGAACCTGATGCATTTGAAAAGAAAAAGATCGAAAATTACAAGAGGTGTAGGGCCGGCTGATGGGAAGAATCCTCAGGCTTGAAAACTACAGTTCTTTAAGAGGAAGATCAGGTTGCTGAACCAGAATTGGGTAGATTTGCGGGTTTGGAATGTTTTGCTTCAATATGCTAAGCTGAAATTCAAAGGAAACCTTTCAGATGGGATGTAATATGCTGGAATATTTGCAATCAGCTGAGACGGAATCAGCTGGGACAAAATCTGATGGAGCGAGTGACTGAACAGGCGGAAATCTGATGCATGCGGATGGTAGGAATGATTGTCGGATGAGAAAGAACTTGTGGTGACTTAAGCTTAGTGCAACGAGAGCACCATTTGTTAATCTTCTTGGAAATCCAAGAAGGGTAGACACCTTCAGAGTAGTTGTAGACTCCAAGAGAAAAAGAGGGAAAAGAGAGAAACCAAAAATTTTCATTCTATAACTTTTTCTTACAATAGTAGAGGTATTTATAATGTTTAAGTATGTCACGACCCGGCCCGAATTTTCGATTTAACGAGGCGGGAACTAAGTTGGACGGTAGGATTAAATCACTTCAATTTAAAAGTAATTCAATATTTAAAACATTAATTTTTCTCCTGTAATGTCTGAAGAGCCACTAGTACACAATCATAAATTACATGTTGTCATTTGCACGCCGCCTTCTGTAGACAAATTCTTCTCTTTCAGCCATTTTTAAATCAGTGAAAACTTACCTGAAATATTTAAATTCATGGTTTGAGTTTACTAAGTAAACTTAGTGGATAACTAACAATAATTGACATGCATAATGTACAATATATATATATATATATATATATATATATGTCCATATTTTATTTCTTTCTTTCATTTCATACCATTAATTCCTTTGTACAAGTTATATCATATTCCTTTTATTCTTTATATGTATATCATATATATTGATTTAAAGCCTTTACTTCAACATGTTTTCCTTTTCCCATTTCTTTTGAACAGGAGCACCGTCTATATGTACCCAAAGGTACATCCTTTTCTATTTTCTTTTTCCTTTTCCATATCCTTTTCCTTTTAATGTGCACGAGCACGGCGTCCCCAGCCAGTACCATAAGGGGGTGAACTCTTGTAGTTTGCATGCATAGTCTTTTTCCTTGTTACATTTATATGTTTGTTTATCTTTTGACTTTACTTTTCTTTTTCCATCCTCCATTTCTTTTTCATTTAATCATTTTTATACATTTGCATATCTTACATAAATTCAACCTTTTTACTTTAAGGAAACATTCAAACAATAATAGCTTTCAAACATTATTTATTCATTTGCATAACTTTCAAACCGTAATAACAAATGCAATTGATAAGAAGACTATATAGCAAACTATGTAATCATGTAAATTTTTTTTTATATTTTTAACATTTGTAATTTATGCTAAGAAATCAAATATTTACAGAAATAACATAAAATGTAATCATAAAGTAACATAAATTTACCCACTTGAATGTCTTGGCTTCAATACTTTCCAAATTTCAACTCTTGCAACAATCTTACTTGCTACATTCAAATCTCCAAGAAATTTTCTTATTAGCGTCGATCCTTCACCTCGCACACAAGATTAGTCAAATTCTTTTTAATCCAATTGATATTAACATTAAGAATTTTTCGTAACATGCAAACCAATAGAGGGATGGAGGGAACATATCCAAATTAGTGACAATAATCATGAATTTCCAAATTAGTGGAAATAGGGGATGCATATGGTAAAACTAATAATTTTATATAACTGAATTAGGGAAGTTCAAGAATTAACAGAAAAAAAAACTTTTACAAAAATAAGCCAAAGTTATCAGTGTAAACACAATGCTTGAGAACACATCCAGTGATGCGGACATCCAACCGTCCATGTCAATCCGAGGAGCTGAAGATCAACGGCTGTCATCGTCCCACGTTATTTTATATTTTATTTGTAATTTTTAAATTTTTATTATAGATTTTCCATTTTTACCCTCACTTAAGAGGGTCGTCCTATGTAAGCCTTAGGGGCATATCTGTCTTGTTTTAGTTTCTTAGGCCTATATATAGAGGCCCTTTCTTGTGTAATGAGATGATGAATTGTTAATGAAATTTTATTCTACTTATTTGATCTCTTAGTGAGTTCATGAGAGGAGAAGGATCTCTTTGTGAGTTTCGAGATTCTCAAGATCTCTTTGTGAGTTCTTGAGGAAGTGTCAGGATCTCTTTGTAAGTTCCGAGATTCCTAAGATCTCTTTGTGAGTTCTTGAGGATGTGGCGCTTGTAGATCTCTTTGTGAGTTCTATTAGAGGTGTTGCTCAAGGCAAGTAAATGGCATTCACGTTTTACACCAGTTAATGATGCGGACATCCAACCGTCCATGCCAATCCGAGGAGGAGCTGAAGATCGACGACCGAGATCACTTTGCTTTATTTTCGTTTATTAAGTGTATTTTAATTTAGTTTTGCAATTTCTCATTTTACCCTCTTGTTTTATGTAAGCCCAAGGGGCGAATGTGCCTTTTAATTTCTCTTGAGGCCTATATATAGAGGCCCCTTCTCTTGTATTTGGAGGATGGATTATTGATAATGGAAAATTTTATTTTCGTGTTGATCTCTTAGTGAGTTCAGAAGGATCTCTTTGTGAGTTCTTGAGGAGAGTTTCGCGGATCTCTTTGTGAGTTCCAAGATTCTCAATATCTCTTTGTGAGTTCTTGAGGAGAGTTTCGTGGATCTCTGTGTGAGTTCCGACATCCCTACAATCTCCTTTGAGATCTTCAAGTTTAAGAGCGTGAGGTTAGTAATTCCTAGATTTCCCCAAACTTCTCATCCTCTACCAAGCTCGGGCTCATCCTCCCCAAGTCCTCCTTGACGCCGGCCCTGTTGGCCCGTCCAGAAATTCACCCGCCGGCCAATTCCATCCCTCCCGCAAACAGCTCCTTTGCCGACGCCCACCAAGCCCCACCTCCCCCTCTCTTCCTCCTTGGAATAAAGAAATTTCTTAATTCGTAGAGGCTCACAATTAATGACAATTCAAATTCAAAATTTGAATTTGAATTAGCATTAATTACTCCTTAAATTCGTCCCTTCAATTAAGCCAATAACCATTAATTTAAATCTGAAATTTAATTTCAGATTTAAATCAATTAATCATTTAATCCTCACAATTAATGACAATTCAAATTTAAATTTTGAATTTGAATTAGCATTAATTACTCCTTAAATTCGTCCATCCAATTAAGCCAATAACCATTAATTTAAATCTGAAATTTAATTTCAGATTTAAATCAATTAGTCATTTAATCCTCCCAATTAATGACAATTCAAATTCAAAATTTGAATTTAAATTAGCTTTAATTACTCCTTAATTTCAGATTTCCATTCCCTTTCCCCAAAATGATTTGGTCTTTAATTAATCTTGCCACCTAGGCAAGTACATGACATTTACGTTTCACATCATCCAGCTTTCATAGGTGCTAACATCGTAAGAATGATTACTTTAAAATAAACTAGGTCTAGAAGTAGAAAATAAAATACCAAGCCTTGTAATATTCATCCCCATGCATACTTTTTGAGCTTCCAACAAGTACACACCTCTAGATTTCTATTAAAGGTGACAGTAGAATATATTGAAGATAACTTGTGAAAAATAGACCTATAAGCATCGGCTGGTGTAACTTTTCTCTAACTTTTCATTTCAAAAGCTTTACAGATGAGATCATAAATTTGTATTAGAAACATAAGTAAAAAACTACAACTTCATGCGAGCTCTTTTTTCGGTAGCTTTAGGCGATACATCTTTAGCCGCTCATTAATTTTCTTAAGAGCAACAATGAATTTATTTTGTACAACACGGCACATTTCAATATTACCAAGCTAAGTTTTTGGTTGATTGTGCATGCATAATCTGTATATACTATATACCGTGTAAATTGTAAGGGGGCTGCAATGACTTTACCGTTAGCTGATCTTCAATATTGCAGCAGATTTGCATTACATTTATAACAAACAAAAAGGAAATAAGAAGCTTTGCGTGGCAGTTTTGTATGAGGACAGAAAATCTGTTAAACAAATATTCTTAAATGTATATAAATAAACTTGTATTAGTATGTTAAATGTTTCATCCCTTCGGTCCTCCTTTTAGCATTGAAAGCAAATTTAAAATTTTGTAACTTGATTTCTGATTTTATTTGTGAAGATTTAATGCTGCTACAGCCTAGAGGAAATCTATTTTTGCATCCAGATGCATATGATTTTGATGCAACCAAAATATTAGGAAACTAAGGTTGCAAAAAAAAAAAAAAAAAAAAAAAAAAAAAACTATACGTCTTCCTTAAAAACATAAACATAACAAAACTTACAACCATATAACTTATATTAATTTAGAGAAGAAGGATACAAGTGAGGCGGGAACCATGGATAGAGAAGAAGGGATTAGAAGTTCGAGACAAAATATAAGAGGAGAAAGGGAAAGGGTACTTAGCTCGCAAGCTAAAAAAACCCTCAGGTTTTTGCTCCAAAAATCATCACATTTTTCACTTCCAAAAACTGTAGAAAACAGTCCAAAACACTTCCATAAATAGGAAAGAAAAGGAGTCTAACAACCAAACACAGCCACCCATTACAACCAACCAAAAAGGGGAAGAAAAAGGAGTAATAAAAGCACGACAGAAGCCCAAACAGCCAGGAATTTGGGAAAGTTTTATTTTTAAGTGACGGTAAAATTGCTATGAGAAACAGAAGATTGTTGTATAATTTACAGTTTTGCTCTGTTTTTTCCAAAGATCTCTCTAGCAGCTCAAACTTCTCCTGTCCAATTCTTTCGATGGCTTAATTTTCTCCAAATGAACTTTGCGGATAATGGGAGAGAAAAATATCACGTTTGCTAAGCCTGTTGTTCTGGTTGGTTGATTGACTGCGAAAAATCTTTTAACCAAATGAAATTCATTGATGCTTGAATAGTTCAATAATTAGCCATTATAGATAAGCACTAGGTTGCTGACTTTAATACTCATTTTCTATGCTAAAACTAGCACTTTGTAGGCTATTCATCAGTTCTAGTTTATCATAAAATTTAACTGGATGGTGTTGAAATGTTGTGTTTCTTATTACTTCTTAGCAGATGTTTTTTTATCTTTGGTTCGCTTATTAGGTTGAAGATTTGTCAAGGGAACCTCAAGTAGAACGAGAGCTGATGTTAGTAAAACTCAAAGTGGAACCTGAAAGGCGTCAAGAGGTAGATGATGAGATTATTCTTATTTTTAGCTATTCAGCTTGTTTGTATACATGCCAATGGGGACTATTTCTAGTTATCACGTACGTCATGAATTGTACCTTTTTTGTTTCTTATGATTCAAAATTTCCAACTTTATATATTGACAATAAAAAAGATAGAATCATTTGTTGAAATGCTATACTGATCTTGATATTCTTGTTGGTTAAATGGTGACTCAGCAGTTGCTAAATGTTTGCTTTGCTTTAAGTGGATTATAAGAAATTGTTTTAATAAGTTTTGGTATTTTTTTAATTCTCAAATAATGCCTATTATAATCTAAATTGGCTTGTATTTCATAAGTCCCACTAAATCATAGTAAACTTTTGTTCCCCAGGTTATGGGTTTGGTAGATATCTTCAGAGCAAAAGTGGTTGATGTTTCAGAACATTCATTAACCATCGAGGTGAGGCGACTTCCTTGTAATGTTTTGGCATTTTTCATCTCTTAATTCTTTTTTCTTTTAAGTTTTCATTGTTTCATATAAAGGATGAGTAATGCAGGTGGCTGGTGATCCTGGGAAAATGGTTGCGGTCCTTCGGAATTTGAGGAAGTTTGGAATAAGAGAAATTGCTAGGACAGGCAAGGTATTTAATATTTTCAGACATTTATAATCAATGCATTTGAATTTTCTTGTATAATATCAAAATTTTTATTATCAGATTGCTTTGAGACGTGAAAAGATGGGAGAGAATGCCCCATTTTGGAGGTTTTCTGCGGCATCTTACCCAGATCTTGAGGGGATGATACCATCAAGATCTTTTCTTGCATCAAGGAAGCAAACTTTCAATGTTGATACAGATCTTTCATCTAGGGTATGATCCTACTATTTTCATCAGCCATGCAAGCTATTTTGCAATTTTTTGTTGTTAAAATCACTCTAGGAAAAAGGATAAATTCTATAAGATGACCTTCAGTATATCTTGTCAGTAAGTCCTGATTTAGTTGGGTTGACATGTGTTGCACTACTTTTTTTTTTTTTAAGAAAAAGCCAAAGCTTAATATATTAAAAGAAGAGGAAAAGCAACTACAAAGATGATTCCTCCTTCAATTTGTTAAAAAAAGGAGGAACCTTATTCAAAGAGAACTCATCCCAACTAAAACTACTAAATAAAGCATAGTTAGCACATATGTTTGCTAACTCATTGTTACCACGACCTATACAATTAAAAATGACAAAGTTGAAATTTTGTAAAAAATCCATACTCTTATCCGTTTGAGCATTTTGAAGATAAGAAATGACATTTGAGTTGTCTCCTTCAATGATGATGCCTTTGTATTTGAACATCCAATCCTTTATCTCATCCTTTAGAGAATGAATAGCTAATAGTTCCAGCTTATGTCCCAATGAGTGCATGATCTACCATAAGCATAAAGAAATCTCCCTTTGCAGTCCCGGAAAACAGCTGCTATCCCTGCTTGTCGGAAGAAAGTAGAGAAGCATCTACATTTACCTTTAGCCATTTGGGTGGGGGAGGATGCCAATTATTGGACAGTCTTGATGACTGGTTGACATCCCAAATGCCCAAATTATATTGACTAAAGCTGTTAGAAACCGAAGCTTGGCAAATGGCATTAGAAGCTATAAGACTTGGACTTTCCTCCACTCCTTCGTGTGTGAATCTATTTCTGCTTTTCCAAGACAAGAACACTGTGTTGCAATACAAGCTGTGTTGCACTACTTATGATAACTTTTTTTTTGGGAAATGTGTGATGACAATAACCGGTTTTATCACATCAATTTTCAATTGTCATTGTGGAAGAAAGTTGCCATGATAAAAACTTAATGTTTTTAATGTTTTCAACATACAATGAAATTATGTTTATGCTACTGAATCTGATTTCTGTTCATTTCTTTTCTAATTTCTTCAAGATAATAACTCAATCTGTTGAAGTTTTTTTTTTTTTTTCATCCTGTGTGCATTGTGCTCTGGATGATCACTGCTTATCATCTTGACGTCTAGCTCTAGTGAAAGCTCCTTTCTACTCACTCTAAATTTTAAACTGGCACAATAACAAGTTAATAACTAGTAACGTCATGATTCTATATGAAAAATTTTCATGGTTTATGTTCAGAGCAACTTTACTTTTTCTTTTCATGCCGTTTTCCCGTAAATGCATTTTTACTTCATCATTGTGTTTTGTAAGCAGACTTACCTATTCTTTCCTCCCATTGAATCCCTTCATCCTTTTCCCTAGGATTTTTTGTCAATAGTCTGGTTCGGATAGGCGTTTGTTGCCAATAGTCTGCTTTATTAAGATCCCCTTTTTTTCTCCCTTAAATGAAGGGATCATCCACTTATGCTGCCATGTGAAGTCAAATTCTCTGCGCTGTCATTTTCCAGTTGAAATATTTGGTTATTTATGAGGATATTATTGCTGTGCTTTTTTGCTTTCACCTATGATGTTAAATCTATGAGCATTGCTTAGTTTTTGATTGCATGAAGGGAGACGTCTATCCGGTGGAGCCCTTTGATAACTTGCAAGTAAATCAAGTTCTTGATGCACACTGGGGAGTTCTTGATGATGAAGATGTAAGTCTATTGTTTCCTTGCATTTTTAGTTTTTTTCTGGATTTTCTACCACCAATTTTGTAGAGTGCTCCGTTGGACATTATCTAAGTTGATCGCATTTTTGTTGTTGTTATTTTTTTTTTCTATTCTATTTCCTTGAAAAAAAGGGTCTTTATTATAAGGTTGAGATTCACCGAGGCACCGTCCTGAACCTCTCTTGAGAAATTTACAAAAGCATCAAAGTTTAATAGGCGCTGATATATATTGAAAAGACTAGGCGCTGGAATATGCAGGGAACATCCTTACCAGCTAACAAAATCATTATATGAGTATTGTTGTAAGGGGTGTGTACTAGGGGCGATGGCATCCTTTGTTCTGTGACAATTTTCGCCACTATTGCTGGTATTTAAAATACTTTTTAAGTCGTTGCCGGGTTCAAATTTATGGTCAACTGTGTTAATGTTTGATCAAGTGACAAATGTCATTATTTTGAAACTGTTATTTAGTTAAGCTAAAGACGATTGATGACAACAAGGGCGTTATAATCTATTGTAGATTATCACCTAATACTTATTATTTGATGATGCTAAGTTAATCATTAGATGCAATCATCTCTACAATATCCTCTTTCCCTTACAAGGCGCTTGAATGTGAGCTAGATTCTGAAAGAAAAGATGAGCTGGGTGGGTTTGCCCAACGTTGACCCTAATTTTTTTTCTTTTCAAGTTTTGAAGCCCGTGAAACAAAATATATGTTAATGCTGGAATTTTCATGATTATGATGCTATCCTTGACTGCTTTTGATTACTTTGTTGGACAAATTGAGTGGTCTTTTCTCTCAATGTCAGAGCACCAGCCTTTGATTTGTTTACTAAGAAATATGTCTCTTTTTACAGGAGTTGAAGCCTACTTGGCTTGTTTGAAGAAGACCCACACTTTTCTAGAACTTATCGGATATTTAAGAACTACCCCCTAAGGTGGAAACTACATAGCTGTGAATGTAGTTAAATTGCTCCCCTTACTTTTTTTTCCCTAAAAGAATTCATCTAGATTTTTTATGGCTTTTATAAAACTTCTACTCATCATAAAGTTAATGAATGGAAAAATAGTTTTTGGCAGTCCCTTGGACCCCTTCTTCATTTGTAACAAAAGCATGCAGGCATGTGCTAACACTATAATTAGTGAGCTGAAAAAGGAATTGCATCTCACAAATCACCTATATTGAATTAATCATTGTTACATAGCCTCATGGAGATTATTTTACACACTGGGGCGATATATTAGTGTAGGCACTGATAGAGCGACTTCCTTGTGAACATCTATTGTATTGATGGTTGAACATCTATTGGTAGTTTGAAGGAAGGAAATGACTTCTTAACTTTTGTTTCATCTGACACCAACTATTCACATTGCCTCGACCCTCTCCAACAAGATTGCATTTGTTAGATCCACCATGCACTTGCTCCCTCATTTAGTTTGCACACAACATATTTGACTTGCTTTTCAATAGGAGTTTCTATACACTTGAAGAATGTTTCCACCAATTGATTGTCAATCCAAGTAATCTTCATTGGGTAAATGTTCGTCAAAAAGCAAATATTGATTTTTATCTTAAAGTCACTATATTATCTCTTCAAAAAATATCGCCTTCATTGCGGGTGCTCCTAAAAGGCTTCTTTAATATCTAAATTCGAGCCGAAATACATGGCTTGTCGGTGAGCAACTATATCGTCATTAAAAGCAAGAAGCTCTAGATAAGACAAGGTATAAGTCGATGTGGGGTACAACAGAACTCAATTTATTGCAACGGCTTTGCCTATCAGTAGTATGGTTATCGAATCTATCGATGTGGTTACTGGGGAAAATTACTACTATTTTTGAAGCCGTGAATTTCATGTTGATCTTTGCAACAAAGCACTTAACTCGATTGACAATGCATCGAGCTTATGCATTTAAGAGGAATGAGCTTCACTAAATAGTAAATACTTTCCAATCATAAGCGTAGTCACCAAGTTGCTAGTTGTCATTTACCATGGGCTTTAATACTAAAATAGCATAGCCTATGGGAGAATGGGAAAGGAAATTGAAATTCACTTTTATTTCTATAAAAAAATGACTTGCTTTTAGCAAGAAAAATGGTGCATATAAAGCTATTTTTCACTATAATTAGCACCTTGACCGAGAACACTACCTGCTACAAAACAATCAATAAAACTAAAATAGATTAGTTTTTATTACAATTGTTTAACTATTTAGGACATTAAACGTAGGAAGGTATAAAATTTAGTACATGAGCATCGTCTAAAATTTTATACTAATGAAGGTTTAACCATTTACATTTAACGTGCACGGGTACATTGCGTCCTCAACTAGTATCAAAATTCAAAATTGGGTGAACTCCTGTATTTGTATGCATGCACCTTTTCCCTTTTTATTCTTTTAATTTTCATATTAATATTCATTTTGTTTATTTCATTTTTCATCAAATATCATTGAAATTTGTAAATACATTTTTCTCATTATGAATTTCAATTATTCAGTCATTCTCTAATTTGTTACATATTAAACATTTAGCTATGGAAATACTTGAGCATGATATAATGTTTAACAATAAAATAAAGAAAATAAATTTGCTATAAGCCTATAACTAACATAATCATCAACTTTATTTTTCTTAATTGATTCATTTTATATATTAAATATTTGGTCAAAATATATGCTACGGCATACAATAATTGCAATAAAAAAATTATAATTGCTATAAAATAATTGTAATTACCTACTTTATTTATTTTCTTTATAACATATCCTTCCATATCCTTGATCTTTAAAACGGCCTTCCTTAGTGCAATCTAAAGTCATGTACACAATTATATGAATAATACAGTTACCTTAAAACTACATTTTCCATTAAATTTAAATAAATTTGCATTAACATTTAATTCTCTTACCAATTCGTTTCCTAGAAATTTTGTTGGAAATCAGTACTTTATCTCAGCGCAATGGTCAATTATTCACTCAATTGGTCTTCCTTTTTGTCGAATAAAAAATTTCACCTTCTATATTAATCCCAAAATCTTAATTCAATAAACAAGACATGAAATTCCTTTCTTTTAAAAGAAAGTAAAATAACTTACCTTTCACCAATTAATAAAGTAGTTGGACACTCTTCATTTTTTCTTCTTTACTGCATTCAACTCCCGTAAATTAAATAAACAAATATATCTTAAATAAGAATTTACATCGATCTACGGTTAATTTCTAAAAATTATTGAAAGTTAACTATTCTTAATTTAAATCAAATTAAATCAAAATATTTCGGTGATCTTTCTTTCAAATTTTCTTCTCTTTCCCTAGACTTTCCTTCACCTAAGGAATTATAAAATAAAGTAATAAATTACTTACCTAATTTGAGCAATGGAGAAAGAAAATAAACTTCTTACAAATTCCATATTCTTTTTCCTTACCCAATTTTTTTTTCTCACCCAATATCCTTTTCTTTCTTCTCTATTGCTACCTCCTCTCGTTCAGATATTTCCTTTGGTTGTATGGTTCACTTGAGTAAGCGAAATGGGCTTATCTCACTTCAGGAGTCACCTTCTTTCATTCTTGAACGTGTTTTCTCACTCATTTGTGTGATCCGGTCCCACTATCTGCTTTTGCACTCGCGCTTGGCTCGCTTACTTCCCCAGCTCAACTCCACTTCTTGCACATGCTTTAGTTGGGTCCGGTTCATCCAACTGGTTATGACACCCATGATGTTATATTCATTAAGTACGATGATTATCAATATCTTTCCCACCCAAAACAGAGATATCATTACTCTGTTACTCCTAATTCTACTTTTGCTTCTTATGCAATTCTATCTCGAAAGAAGCAGCCGACACTTGTGAAGTTCAAGGGATGAAATCCAAAATAGGGCATCTTGCTAAAAACATAGGTACAAAAGGTGCTTGTGCCAGAAGATCATCTGGATCCTTGGAAAGATAGGATGTGACCAATTGAGGAATGAAGTGACCTTGGTTCTACTGATGAGTATCTTCGAATAAATGATGATGATAGTAATCAGCCTGTAGTTTATCAAGTAATTGGGATTTTGCCTTTACCTAAGAAGTTTGTTTATTTTAGACTATATTAGAGGTTTATGATGCATTTGAGTCTATATCACCTTTGTTGCTCCCTAACCTTTACAGATCGAGATACAGGTCATACCTCAGCTTCCTGTACTGTGGCTTGCTTTATTACATATTAGCTTTGTTTTGGAAGACCTAGCCTTGACATGCTACAAGAATGTGGTATGAATGTTGACTTTCAGATGGAATTTTTGTATGGTTTGGAGCTTCAGGGTCTACTGCATTGGACGAGAATATGCTCTGCTTGGTCCTGGAAAGCTATATAATATGATAATCCCGACATTTTCTGATATGGTAAAAGAGCAGCACTGGAAAAGTTATATAAGAAACAAAACGCAGAGATATTGATATACTCACTGTTTGTTTGACCTTGCAGAGAAAAATCATCATCCTTTTAGCAATTATATAGAAACGGATCATATTCCTATGATAAGACTTAAAATATATATGACAAATTGGACTTAATACATTACAAGAACAATTCATATTTACTTACTGAACTTGATAACGATAAATTTCTGGACTTGGTGGTTACAAATTTAAACAACCTTCAGAATGGCTGAATATCATGTCTAAAAACATTTATTCTTGCATTATATAATTTTGTTAAAGTGACAACTGTATTTTGGAATTTAAATTAGGAGATCTAATTTATGTTGCTTGCTTTGAACTAAGTGTTGTAGAGATGAGGATGCTTAGGTAGATGAGTGGCTTTACCCTTAAAGATAGGAAACGAAATGAGCATATACGAGATAAGGTTGGAGTAGCTCCAGTGGAAGATAAGATTAGAGAGAGTCGCCTTAGATGGTTTGGTCACATTAAATAGAGGCTTTCCGATGACCCGGTTAGGAAAGTTGAGGTATTAAATTTGACTTATGTTAAGAAAGGTAGAGGTAGAGCTAAAAAGACTTGGTTAAAAAATATTAGAAATGATCTTTCTTTATTAGATTTAAATTAAAAATTGACTTTTAACAGGAAACAATGGCGAAAAGTATTCATGTAGCTGACCCCACGTAGTAGGACAAAGGCTTGATGTTGTAGTTTGACCCAACAATGAACTCATGTGTTTCTGATGCTTAAGAAAGATGAGAGATCATCTGCTTTCAGTTGACCGTGAATATGCAATTACTTTTTGTGATCTATTTTTCTTACATAACCATATGTGGCGTGTGACTTCACACGATATGTTTCTTTTATCATTGAAAGTCAATTCTAAAACTTGTTTTTTTTTCTTCTTCTAGTCAAGTGGTTTTTGTTCCCATACTTTGTCCATTCTAGTGAATAATTATCCCGGTGTTCTGAACATTGTGACTGGTATCTTCTCTCGCAGGGGTTACAATATTCAGGTTTTTTCTGCTACAACTTTCTTGTTTCTTATTGTTTCTCTATTTAATGGTTTCTATCTAATGTGCATGACGACCTTCTTTGTTCAGAGTCTTGCTGTTGGTCCAGCTGAGAAAGAAGGGACATCTCGAATCACTACTGTTGTACCTGGAACTGATGAATCCATCAGCAAGTTGGTTCAACAGCTCTACAAGCTCGTAGATGTTTATGAAGTAAATCACAGAAGCTATTATGCTTTTATCATTCCTCTGTTGACTACAATTTCAGTGTCTTTATGAAGCTGTTTGGTCCTATTAGGTTCAGGATATCACTCATTTACCATTTGCTGAAAGAGAACTGATGTTGATAAAAGTTTCTGTTAATTCCACTGCACGGAGGGACATCCTTGACATTGCTGACATTTTCCGCGCAAAAGCAGTTGATGTATCTGACCATACAATCACGCTCCAGGTATCCTTGAATTCAAAGTTTAGAAAAAGTGGAAAAATAATTGAAGTTACGCGTTTTCCATATTTTCACTCACTTGCATGCAGCCAAAGACACTAGCATTATTATTAGCTTGTGAAATTAGCAAGATTCTTTCTCTGAACTCGATTACATCAATCATACAAGAAAGTAATCTCATGCAATTCATGGGATAAGAATTTATTAAATAATTGTCAGGTGTTTTGTAACTTTTTTAAAAATATAATATTTTTTTCTTACTTTTATTATATGATTTTTTCTTATAGGGTTGTTAATGATTCGATCTAGCGCTTATTTGCTTGATTTAGCTCAGCTCGAACTTGATTGATTCAATATTAAATTGAGCTTAGCCCATAGGCTAAAACATGATTTGATTTTTCAGGACAACGGAGAAAAAAACATTCATGTAGCCAATTAAGGCTTGATGTTGTTGTTCTGGTTGTTAATGTTTTAGCCTAATTTAGAAGCATAAATTAATAAATTTGATGATTGAAATTGTCTTTATATAGTAATTTGTTTAAGTTTTGATTAATGTTATAAGATTTAGTAATCAAACTTAAATTATAAATAAATATGTGAAAATGATCTTTTTAAGCTATTTAGTTATATAAACTGATGGAAAAAGAAATGAATAAAAATAAAACATGCTATATAAATTATATTAGTTAAATTAAATAGGTTAACAATGCTCATTCTAAAATTGAGCTCTCAACTTATTTTTAGCTTTTAAGATGGTAAACTCTCTCTTTATTTTTTATAATGATGATAATAATATTATTACTATATTAATTTATATATTTTAAAGTGAGTTTTTATGTGTATAATGATCTCTCGCAAATTTTCATCGTTTGCTTGAATCAATTTCATGTCCTCTCCTCGCATTCCGATAATATTTCATCTTTATTCTCATGCAGCGATCCATGGAATATTGATCCCATTTGATCGGGTATTTTCAAAGTTTTGAGCTTATTTATGTAGTCTGTTTCGTGAAATGGATGACGATTTGATGACTTTGATTGTGATTGAAGCTTTTTAATTTAGATTTGCATGATGCCAAGTCGGTTGTATGCCGTTTTTATTGTACTGGACCAAATCGGTTGCTGGGGTCTTTCTTGGTAATTCCAGTGCTCTTGACGGATGGGAGCAATCTATTTTATGAAATGATGTACTACTTAGTGATTTTTTTGCTTTAGTCGATATGTTTTGAACAAGATTGGCGTGAAATTGCATTTATTGTCTACTGTCTCTGGCGTTGTCATCTAATTTGATCAGTTTGGGTTGCTGGGCAGGTATTGAGGTCAACAGAATTATTTTTGGGATATATTATTTGTTTTCTATTTTGATTCAGGCTATGTACCTAAAGTCTTTTCATCTTTTATTTTTTGTTTATCCATCAATTTACACCAAATCAAGTGCATTGAGCTAATAAATGGCTTAGATATCTATTCATTAATGAACATATTCAGCTTTGATTATGGCATAATATTATGTTTCCATCACAAGCAAGTTAAACTCTTGGTTCAGGTATTTCTCGTATCCTTATTAAGACATTTTGAGATTTTGGTCGGTTTGAATACATTGATTTGATATTTGGCTAGCTTTGTGAGCTTTAGTTAGCTTTTATTTCTATGCCCTCAACAAGTTTGAAGCTGGAGGTGGGCTGATCATTGGATTGGCAAAATAATATAGGCATTTCCGGGTATGATGCTCTAGGCTATCATCAGAGTAGTGGTTCCTTTTGGTATTTTTTTTGGGATTTTAAGGACATTTTATATTTGGTATGTAATTGTGGTATTAGTATCCCATCCAATTTTTACTTGTGGATAATTATATCCATCATTGGGGGAGAACTTTTGACATTATTTATTGGAGGTGGTGATCACAGTGGGGTTAAGCGGTTCCCTTCCCTCTGATAGTAATTTCCATAGCCACGCCCTTCATCAAGAAGGGAAGGCAAGTTATATATGACTGAAACATGATGGACCTATTGGAGATGGATGGTTGGTAAACTCTTATGTGGACAAGTCATGATTGGTCTTTATGGAGGTTGATGGGCTCTACTAAGGAATGAAGATTGAGTGCTAGCAGATTCTATTGGAGAGTTATTTGATTTCTATTGCAACTAAGATTGTCACATGATCAATGAGTTAGATTTAGTCCCCTCTAGGATTCAACCTGATTAATTTGTAGATAGACCCAAGATTAAGAATTTCATCAATGTTTTGGAGTCTCATGATAGATGGTGGCTTTTCGCGCGCATCAAGCTAGTGTCACCTATGCGCGGTCAAATAAGTTTTGTATTTAATGTTGAGCTCATTAGTGACTGATCGGATGGGTCGTCATTGGGAATGACATATTTGACCGAATCAATGGTGGGTTCAATTTGGATTTAAGGACCATTGTACTTCTAGATTATGCTAACTTTTCTCTTAGGAGTGAATTTATCATTGGTTCACATGACATGACAATTTTCCAGAAGTTTTCCTCATTGTTGTCTTTTGTTGAAAAAGCCAAAGGGGTGTAGCGCTTGGTGACTTGGTGTAGCTATGGATTTACTTGATTTGAGTGGGTTGTTTACATGATCAAGATTGACCACGGATGCTTGGGGTTGATTGTAATTGACTCAATTGGTTTGTTGGAGGCTTTGGATTGTTGTTGTAGTGGAATGACTAGTGAGACATCTCAACACCTTTGATTGTTTTCACTCTCAGAAGCACTTATGAGGGACCTCCTCTTGGGACAACAGGTCAGATCGAACCCACTACCATAACTGTCATAGTTATTTGGAACTTTTATTGGTCAACATAAGGTTAGTTCTTTCTTACATAGGTAGGTTATAGGCGATCTAAGAAATTCTTTCCCATAAACGAAGTTATTGGTAAAACTTGCTTTTTTTGCAATGCTTCAAGGATGATTTTACCCTTGGTTTAAAGTTTCCACTGAGGCCAATCCAAAACTGCCTTAATTAGTTGGTTTTGGTCGAGATTTATTGGGAATTAAATAAAATTTTAGGTTTTGATCAAGTTAAGCTAATTTTGATTAAAAAAAAATGAAACTAAGGCCAAAACTGTCAAATTGTGAAACCACTAAAACTAGGTTGAAGCAACTTGAGCTCCATTTTAACCATTGGAATTCTCCCCAAACTCATCCAAGATATTATCTTTATGATTTTAAAATTTATTTTAAGAAAAACAAGGATAATTTACCAAATCTAAATTCTGAGATGCATTACCGTCCAAAATATGACCAATCAAACTATAGAGAGGGAGAGAGCTTAAAATTTACCAAAAAAATGGAAAAAAAATCAAGGAAAATTTACTAAACAAAATTTGAGATCCCTCCAAAATATGACCAATCAAACTATAGAGAGGGATAGAGCTTAAAATTTATCAAAAAAATGGAAAAAACAATCAAGGAAAATTTACCAAACCTAAATTTTGAGATGCATTACCTTCCAAAAATATGGCCATTCAAACTAGAGAGAGAGAGAGAGAGAGAGAGAGAGAGCTTTTGGAACTCTTAGTGATTATTGTTAGATGATTTTTTGAATTTCAACTTGCCTGCCTGTCATATGGCACGAGTTTTTGTAATTACCTTGATGAATAACTTGAGCATTTCTTGACCATCTCCATACTGTGCACCTAAATATATTGTCCTTTAATATTTCCTATTTATAATATTATAATTCACCTTTTTCCATTGTAAAATTTCTTGTGAACATGCGCATGAAATTCACTCATGAAAACCCCTGAAATATACCTTTTGTCCTTACATGCAGATTAGTGGAGATTTTGACAAGATGGTAGCATTGCAGAGATTATTGGAGCCCTATGGTATTTGTGAGGTTTGTAGTTTGTACCGGGCATTTCCCTTGCTAAATTTCTCAATAGTATAAAGCTATTTCTGGACTGCTATTAAGTGATAAAATTGGTAATATATCAGCGCCACGTGGATTCTGATATCTTGTTTCTCTTGAACCACAATTGATAGTGTTTTTGAATGTAAAGCTTAACTTCTCATATTATGCATCTTCATCAACATTAGCCTTAACCCATTATTACTTCAAGCTGTACGTTGATTTAAATTTAAATTTTCAAATATCAAATTCTGCTGCTACTATAAGCCATATACTATATGTATGTTTGATGACTAGCCTTAATCGAAAGTTTTCTCTAGTTACTGGGGGGGTAATTAACCATAAGAGTGTACGCCTATAGGAAACCATAACTTAGATCATAAAATCCTCGCAAAATAAGGGCGAAATCTCATGGTAATGTCTTATTCAAAACTCAATTTGGCTTTTAAAAATTTGCCTTGGAATATACTCGTTAAAACTCTCATCGCCTACGCAAAGAAAGAAAGGGGCTACGGAGAGGCTGGGCTCAAATTTTTGAGCCACAAACATATATACTGTCACACCTCGGGTCTGGAAGGTGGTACACCCCAGTAGTATGGGACAAGATGGAGAGATAGGTAGAACTGCTTTGTGTTTACAAAGAGAAGCATACATATAGAAGAGATACAACATTATAGAGGAAGTGAAATAAATGGCCAATTCATTAATAGGAGTTTAAATAAACAATACATTCAAATAACAAGAATTCTGATACAAGCCAATATAAATATAAATAGAATGAAAAACAAGAAAGAAATTGTCCAACCCACAGAAATCATAAACATAGCTACTATCAAATAATAAATACAAAAAAAGTCTACTATTGGTAACCCTGCTCCTGAGGTGACAGTTCACCAAACATGCCTATAGGATCTACTGAAAAAGACAACGGGTGAGTTAGTTTGATAAATCAAACTCAACAAGTAACTTCTATCTATCAAAGTATAAACAACAAAGGAGTGGGGCATGCAGTATGAACGACCAAAAGGGAGTAGTAGTCATTTATAATCCCAATATCAAAAACAACCATGAGATATGCGAGGTATATGTCAATTTGTTATTGATGCCAAATCACTTCAATATTTACAAATGCACCACACTAAGTATCCTTATACCTCACAAAAGTCATTTTTCGTTTTCAATTCATATCTATTTTTCTTACTTATAAATTTCTTGTCGGTTTATCATATGCCCATACCGAGAAGGTTAACACCAACCCAAGGAAATCCAGTGATTTCCTGTAGAGTCGTCATTCTGGGGGCCCGTCGATCTCGGCTAGCCAAAAACCAATAGGGTTCTCCCGACATACAAACAATTATGCAGGACAAATGCTTTTATGAATAATCAACATATATTATATAAATCAACATGTCATGTATGATTTGCGGGAATGAGATTCATTTTCTTTAACCAAGTAAATTGCATAAATCAAATTTTCCAACATACAAATTTAACTTGCATGATTAAGAATTAATGAGCAATAAATCAAGTGAAGTTCTGATTATCACATGCTGATTCAATGTGAACAATAACAAAGATTTATTACATGTGATTATGCTAAATAATTCAAAATAGAACTGACAATATAAATAGTTATAAGGGAACCTTCTACAGTTGACACAGATTATACTCCTAACTAAGAATGATATGTTTACACAGAAATAGATAATAGTACTTACCTCTAAGAGAGTGACACAAAGCACCAAGCCTCCAAGATAATCAATCGATAGTACTACGAGGGCAATGACTCAAATGTCCTATAAACAATGAAGTCAAACTGTTAGAAACCCACACTTCAAAGCATATGATAAAATTCTAAAAATCTTTAGTCACACCAAAAATACCAAAAAAAAAGCGCCAAATAATACAATCGACTCTATGTCTTAACAAAACACCTTATGGAGACCAAACCTAAAAGAAGCTCGGCAACAAAACTTGGATTAATGATACTACTAATATATGTAAGATAATATAGAATTTTGATTATTCAAGTATCAACTTAAACAAGATTTCCTTCCCAACTCATCATATTAGTATTTCAACATAATGCAATTAAATAACATAAACTCTGCAAAAGAGAGAACATCCAACCTACACATTGGCATAGAAAAAGGACAAGGAAGGTGAGGGGAAAAGAAAAAGTTTGAACTCACTATTGAAGGAAGGACTCATTGTTGGAGGCTATTGATGGAAAGAAATGTGGAAGGAGGAGAATGCGGCTGCTGCGAAAGAGAAAGGGAATTTTGATGCCTTAGGTCTCTATTAGGTTTAAATGACATGAGAGGGATACGACATGTTGGAGAATCCAATTAATTAGGGAAATAATTGAGTACTCCACGCGATTGGAGGGAGAGACAACGGGTGAGGGATGTTGTTCGGTCCGCATTTGCGTGAAGGAGGGGAGCACATAGTTCTACGATTAGGAGGAAAGCCGGCTCGGCTTTTGTTTGAGCAAAAGACCTGGTCCGAACCGGTCCAGATTATAACATATACTGGTTTGTTCTACTTTCCAGAAAAAAAGATCATAATAACTTTTATTTCCTAACAAATGTTTCGCCAATTTGATCTATCCTTGCTGGAATAAAATTGGACGATTTTTATTGGAAAACCAAAATGAAAAATTTCATTATATTTTAATGTAAATGATAACTTATGCAACCTTTTAAATAAACTAATTGTTAAATGAACTACAAATAGTTTAATACAATAATAGGTGAGGGTGATGTTTTTCAAATTAACATGTTCAATTTGATTCATCGACTCCTCATATATGATTCAAGCTAATCTCTATGTTATATTATTTTCGATTGTTTTTAAAGAGTCAAAGAGAAGTGCTATGGAGAGTTCTTGAAAAGAAAGGAGTCAATAATGCTTATATTCAAATCATTAAAGATATGCATGCAGGAGTTATTACTTGTGTTCAAACACAAGGTGGTTTGACCAAGTATTTCCTTATTTTGACTAGGTTACATCAAGGATCAGTCTTAAGCCCATATCTTTTTGCTTTAGTTATGGTTGTTCTCACTAGACATTTGCAAGAGGATGTACCTTGGTGTATGCTTTTTGTTGATGATATTCTTCTTGTTGATAAGACTAGAGGAGTTGAAGGTAAACTTGAATTATGGAGGTCAACTTTAGAGTCTGAAGGTTTTCGCTTGAGTAGATCTAAAACAGAATATATGGAGTGTAATTTTAGTAGTAATAGACCTAGTGAGAGGATTGTGACTTTGGACGATCAGGTCATTAATAAGAGTACACGTTTTAGATATCTTGGATCTATTGTTTAGAGTGATGGTGAAATAGATGGGGATATTATCAGCAAAATTCAAGTTGGATGGTTGAAGTGGAGGAATGCATCGGGCTTGTTATGTGATAGAAAAGTACCCCTCAAACTTAAGGGAAAATTCTATAAGATAGTAGTGAGGACTGCAATGCTTTATGGTGCCGAATGTTGGCCATTAAAAGAGAAGCATAATACTAAGTTAAGTGTAGCAGAGATGAGGATACTCAGGTGGATGAGTGGCTTTACCCTTAGAGATAGGATACGAAATGAGCATCTACGTGAAAAGGTTGGAGTAGCTCCAGTAGAAGATAAGATTAGAGAGAGTCGCCTTAGATGGTTTGGTCATATAAAACGGCGGCCTTCCAATGACCTAGTTAGGAGAGTAGAGGTATTAGATTTGACTTATGTTAAGAAAGGTAGAGGTAGACCTAAAAAGATTTGATTAGAAAATATTAGGAATGACCTTTCTTTATTAGATTTAAACGAGAAATTGACTTTTAATAAGACACAATGGTGAACTATTTGAAATCTTAATAATATGATGAACAGTTGATGGGAAAATTACTTAATTTCTTCTGTATTCTTCATTGACTGTTGGAACTTATTTTTTTATTCTTCATCCTGTTTATGTTTCTAGGTGGCAAGAACTGGCCGGGTTGCTTTAGTACGCGAATCTGGAGTGGATTCCAAGTATCTTCGTGGCTTCTCTCTTGCGTTATAGTAAAAGTTGTCAACGTTAGAAAACAAAAAAGTGAATGCCATAACCTATTTTAAACTGGAGGATATTTATGTAACTTGTTTTTTTACAACTTACTACCAAACTTTATTGCTATTAGAATTGATAGGCTGCAAGCTTTCACCCCCTGCTAACAAATTGGATGAGAAAATCTTAAATTTAATTATGAGGTGTTTTAAAATTTTTGGATTTAGTTTGAGATAGTTTAATACATGAAGAATCAATCAATATTTGTGTTGCATTTTATGAACTTTTATTCAATTTCTCCCTCTCTTATAAATTTTTATTTTTCATTAGGAGATTTACAAGTACACCACAAAATTTTTATGTATTTACATATCTGACACCTAGAGCAGAAACAACAATGAACTTTTATTTCACTACATGGAGTTGGCTACATAATTTTTTTTTCATTGTATTTTGTCATGTATTTGCATATCTAATATTTAAATTATTATATAAGTTATATCAAAAGCATATACATGTAAGTTAATATTTATGATATTTTTTGTGATGTAGAGATTTATTTATTATGTAAATGAATATAAAAAATTATGTGTTAGATATGTAAATCTCTTATATTTAGGCTTCGTTTAAGATGAATTTATTATTGCTTTTTAAAATAATCTTTTTAGTATGAAAAATTTATAAATTAAAAAAATTTTGTACTAAAAAAGTATTTTAAAAAGTAATAAGATAGCTATTCCAAACGAAGTCTTATTTTCCTCTTAATAATGCATTGGCAATTGATGAACAGCATGCTTTTAACTTAGAATTCGTTTGGGGTGGTTTTTTTATTGCTTCTTAAAATAATTTTTTAATATAAAAATTAAAATATATATATTAAAAAATTATTTTAAGAAATAGTAAAAAACCGTTTCAAATTTAAATAGAGAATTTTAAAATTGAAGCTCAACAGAATAAAAAATTTTCATAATTTTTTATGTAGGTCGAATGTTGACTAACAATAGAAATTTGATGAGATATCTTCTTATTAATCATTTGATACAATTGATCTTAACCTTACTTATTTCAATTGCAACAATTTAACATGCATTTTCAAAAACTAAGTGTTAAGATACAATTTTGAAATAAGATGATTGATGATTCTCATGATAGTTTATTGATTATATGTATATTGAGAAGAATAGTGCAATAAGTTTTGGGGTATAATTAATTATTGATGATTTTGATGTGAGTTTATTAATAATATGTTTTAAGAAAGATAGCGCATAGGTTTTGAGGTGCAATTAACGGTTGATGGTTTTGATATAGGGGATGTTTGGTTAGTTGTAAAGTGAATGCAATATAAAATAAATACAGTGTAAAGTAATTATTTCAAGAATGTTTGGTTGTATGTAAATTAAATGTAGGAGAACTATTTTTTTCTATTTGTTTAGGTGCGTGCAAAATAAAGTAAAATATATCTATTCCTCTCTAGATTAGAATCTTGCTTCCGATCAAAATGTCGCCACTTCTGATCTGAAAGAAAAATGAACATTGTCGTAGGAAATTGTAGAGTTAAAAGAACAACAAAAACTAGACGAACACTGAGTCGAGCAACAAGTGTTCAAAAGAACAACGAAGAAGAACATTCGATGTTGATTAATGAAGTCTAATAGCAATGATGAAATTGAGAAATGCAAGGCAATATTTAGAAGCCTCATAATCTAATTGAACAAAAGTGAGGTTCCGAAGATAATGTGCCTTTCGATCTGACAAGAAGAGGACGCCGTTGAAGGAAAGAGGTCGATTAGCAATGAAGGGAACCAAAGAAGATATAGGTGCACAACTTGACTTCACTCAATGCACCAAAGTTCAAATGTTGAAGAATAAGGAAATAAACGGAGATGTCATTGCAGGGTTCTTCCTCTCATGCTTGCAAATTCCTTTTTGCTCGTTTACATGTAAAATGAGTTGCAACGGGGAGTTCCAAATACTTTATGATTTTATTTTACTTTATATTTTGTCTAACCAAGTAACAAAAAAGTAAAAAAAAAACAATGCATTTTTTACATTACATTCTTTTTTTTTCCAACCAAACAACCCAATAATAAATATGCATTGGACATAATTTAAGATATCTAATCATAATAATTAGATCTTTTTTTTTAATTTTGTCATTTGCTTTTATAGACAAATATTTTTATTTAATTTTTATCTATTTATGTTAATTTAAAAAGTAGAACTTCTATTTTTAATTTATTTTATTTGATTTTTGCCACGTTACCCCTTTATTTAAATCTTGACTCTGTTATCGTATGTATGTGTATTTGTATGTGGTGTGTATACAGGGGCGGAACCAGCCTCAATTTTGAGGGCGGGGGAGGGGGGAGCAAATACAACAAAAAAATAATATTATATATCTATATATTACAAAAAGTTTTTTTTAAAAAAAATTAAGCAATAAAAATAAAGAAAAAAAATGTAATTAAAATGTCATGAAAAACATGAAAGAGAATATTAGAACTAAATGTGAAAAAACATATAGATAATTTAGGGCAAATTGGACAGAAGATTTTTTTAGGGGGGGGGCAAAAAAAATTTTTTAGGAGGATTTTTTTTTTACTCCTATAAATTTTTTTTTGAGGGGGCAATTACCCCCCTAAGCTAGATGTGGTTCCATCCCTGTGTATATAAATAAAAGAGCTGGCAAAAAATTAAAAAAAGAAAAAATACATGTATTTCACTAAAAAATTATCTATTTACAAAATTAATATTCATCCTATTTTAAAATTGTTGAACCTTTTCCAATCAAACAATTATGTTTAAAAATAATGTACATTTGCACGCAGAAGACAATTACATACGCAGTGCAAATAAATATCACCCAAATTTTAAATTTTACCGCAAAACCCGTCGCCCGCAAGCTTCTCGAACTCCTCCTTCCGGCTTCTGCTCTGTCTAGGCTCCCTCCCATCAGGACGTTTCGCCTTTCCTTTCGCATTGTGCAGGTCGCAGCTTCTAATCCTTCACGTACGGTTAGCCTGCCCACCCCCTTCACTTACTGCAACCTGTAGGTTGTAGCTCCTAACCCTATTTTCTGCAGGCTGAAACTTGCAGCTCTTGGACTCTTTCAACCTTGGATTATTTTTATTTACAGTTTTTTCTTCCATTTCGCACTTGCATGTGAGACGCATACTTATTTTTCTGGATGAAAGCATGGTGCAAAGATCTTTTTTTTTCATTGTTTTTCATCTATTTTTAACTGTCATTACAGCAACACTTCCATTTTATTAGCCTTATTTCTACTTTATGGTTCCGGATGGAAGCATGGTCTCTGTAACAATGATTTTTCCCTTTTTATGATTTTTTTTTTCTTCCCAGAAAAAGATGAACGGTTATGATTTTTTTTTTTTAATTCTTTTCATTTGCTAATCTTAGCTCGCCTTTACATGTGAGCTGTATACTCACTTTTGGCTCTGGTTGAAATAACTGATCATATATTTGCCTTACTTCTGCACTTTTGCTTATTTACTGTGTGTGATCAGACCTCTCGCATGTGAGATTTGTACTCATTTCTCGATCAGAGATTCACTAGTTGCGACTCAGTTAACTTAATTTCTTTTCAGGCTTGTTTTGTTTGGTTTATGCCGGACAAAGTTTCAACTTTGCTGGAAAGCAGGGCTTGAACGAAGAAATATCTGATATTAATGAACACAAACAATGAAAGAAAAGACATACGAGTCTTGCTTGAACATGTTTTCGTTTGTTTTTGTGCAGCTTGTTTGTATCGTTAAATGTGATGGTGGGATCCGTCGTTGCAAAATTTTTTGGACATTAGTATCCTGTGAGACTATTTGATAGCAGGATTTGAGTATTCTTTAAGCAGGTTTTAACTTATATCCTGCCAAAAACATGGGGACTATTTGGTAGCAGGATTTAGCCTAAATCCTACCAAACAACAAAAATAACAACTTTAAATTCTATAGAATCTTAAATCCCATTTCTTCCTCATAAAATTTTAGATTTAGCAAGCATCAAGTGTATTTAACTTAAATCCTCAAATCTCTTATTTCATTGGGCAGCAACTCCACAAGCAACTCCTCGCATGTTTGGTCTTGTCATTGCCTTCTCCAGCAAGCCCCTGTCATAGCTTTCATACTATCATCAAGGGTTTTTGATTTTAGTGATTGGAAATTGGGGGAGAAAGATGGGGATTTAATGTTGAATTGAATTTATTATTATTTATATATATATTTTTGATAATTTTAAAAATTAGAAATATTTATTGGTATTAATCAAATAATATTTATTAATTATAATTTTAAACTAAATTAATATCATTTACTATTTAATTTGATTGAATAGAAATAATAATATTTAATATTAATCTTTAATATTAATTAATGAAAAGATATTAATTAAAATAAATTTATATTATTTATGATTTAATTTGATCAAATTTATCAACAACAACAACAACAACAACATCAAGCCTTTATCCCACTACGTGGGGTCGGCTACATGAATCATTTTTCTCCATTGTGTCCTATTAAAAGTCAAATTCTCGTTTAAATCTAATAAAGAAAGGTCATTCCTAATATTTTATAACCAAGTCTTTTTAGGTCTACCCCTACCTTTCTTAACATAAGTCAAATCTAATACCTCTACTCTCCTAATCGGGTCATCGGAAGGCCGCCGTTTTATGTGACCAAACCATCTAAGGCGACTCTCTCTAATCTTATCTTCTACTGGAGCTACTCCAACATTTTCATGTATATGCTCATTTCGTATCCTATCTCTAAGGGTAAAGCCACTCATCCACCTGAGCATCCTCATCTCTGCTACACTTAACTTAGTATTATGCTTCTCTTTTAATGGCCAACATTCGGCACCATAAAGCATTGCAGGCCTCACTACCATCTTATAGAATTTTCCCTTAAGTTTGAGGGGTACATTTCTATCACATAACAAGCCCGATGCATTCCTCCACTTCAACCATCCAACTTGAATTCTGCTGATAATATCCCCATCTATTTCACCATCACTCTGAACAATAGATCCAAGATATCTAAAATGTGTACTCTTATTAATGACTTGATTGCCCAAAGTCTTAATCCCCTCACTAGGTCTATTACTACTAAAATTTCACTCCATATTAAATTAATTTAATAAACTATTTATGAATGATTAATTTGAACATTAGCCTCAATAAATTATAAATTAATTAGCAGAAGTATATTTGATTAAAATTTTATTGATTAAAATTATTTTTATTAAATGATTTTGTGTATGTGTTAACTTAATCAAGAAATTAATTTAATCTTAATAATTAATATTAATTAATTAACAAATTATTATCGTACAACAATAATAATAAAAACAACAAGCCTTTATCCTGCTACGCGGGGTCAGCTACATGAATCCTTTTTCTCCATTGTGTTCTGTTAAGAGTCAAATTCTCATTTAAATCTAATAAAGAAAGGTCATTTTTAATATTTTTTAACCAAGTTTTTTTAGGTCTACCTCTACCTTTCTTAATATAGGTCAAATCTAATACATCTACTCTCTTAACAGGGTCATCGGAAGGCCGACGTTTTACATGACCAAACCATCTAAGGCGACTCTCTCTAATCTTATTTGTCATTGGAACTGCTCCAACCTTTTCTCGGATATGCTCGTTTCGTATCCTGTCTCTAAGAGTAAGTTCACTCATCCACATGAGCATCCTCATCTGAGTAACACTTAACTTAATATTTATGCTTCTCTTTTATTGGCCAACATTCTACGCTATAAAGCATTGCAAGTCTCACCACCATCTTTCAAAAATTTCCCTTAAGATTGAGTACATTTCTATCACACAATAATCCCGAAGCATTCCTCCACTTCAACCATCCAACTTGAATTCTACTAATAATATCCCCATTTATTTCTCCATCACTTTAAATAATAAACCAAATATATCTAGAACGAGTACACTTATTAATGACTTGATCGCTCAAAGTCACAAACCCCCCACTAGGTCAATTACTACTAAAATTATACTCCATGTATTCATTTTTAGATATACTCAAACGAAAACCTTTGACTCTAAGATTGATCTCCATAATTCGAATTTACCTTCAACTCCCTCTCTGGTCTTATCAACAAGAAAAATATCATCAACAAAAAACATACACCAAAGTACATCTTCTTGCAAATGTCTAGTGAGAATATCCATGACTAGAGCAAAAAGACAAGGGCTTAAAGTTGATCCTTGATGTAATTCAACTAAAATTGGAAAATACTTGGTCAAACCACCTTATATTTGAACACAAGTAACATCTCCTGCATACATATCCATAATGACTTGAATATAAGCATTATTAACCCCTTCCTTTTTTAGAACTCTCCATAACACTCTCTTGGAACTTTATCTTATGCTTTCTCTAAATCAATAAATATCATATGTAGATCCTACTTAGTCTCTCTAAACTCTATATCAACCCTCTCAATAAATGAATAACTTCCATAGTAGACTTACCCAGCATGAATCCAAATTGATTTTGAGAAACATTAATATCACAGCACCTATGAGCCATAACTCTTCCCAAAGTTTTAAAGTATGATGCATCAACTTAATTCCTCTATAATTCGCACAATTTTGTGCATGTCCTTTATTCTTAAAAATAGTAATCAACACGCTCATTCTCCACTCATATGGCATCTTTTTACTCTTCAAAGTAATATTTAAAAGTTTAGTAAGCTAAGAAATTCTTTCATCTCCTATGCTTTCCACACCTTTATTGGAATATCATTAGGTCCACTAGTTTTTCCACGCTTCATTTTCTTTAAAGCCTCTTTAACTTCAGTTTTATTAATACGAGATAAAATAAAAATATCTATTTTCATTTAGAGTACTAAGGTCACTAAAGTCAATCGTATTATTACAATCTTCATTGAAAAACTTAGCAAAATTTATCATATACCTTTGTTGAATATCCTCTTCTAAAAAAAACACTTTTTGATCTTCATCCTTAATTTATTTCATTTGGACTAAATCCTTACGACTCCTATCTATTTATTTGGCTAACTTATATATATATATATATATATATATATATATATATATATATATATATATATATATATATATATATATATATATATATATATATAAATCATTAAAAACTAAAATCTTTGTATCACAGATTGCTTTTTAGACACCTTACAAGTTTCTTTATATCTTTCCCAATTTTCAAAGTTTTTATATCTAAATCAATTATTATAACAAAGCTTCTTATTTTTTATCTTTCTTTCACATTTTGATTCCACCACCAACTATTTTTATTATTAGGAGCTTTTCCTTTTAAAACTCTAAGCACATCATTTGTAACATTCTTAATATTACTAGCTAATTTATCCTACTTAACTTTTGCTTCCTCATGCACAGACAAAATCTTAAGATCTCGAATCTCACTCTTAAAAATATTTTTTTTTAGTGTTTTTTATCTTAATTAGTATTACTTTTACTTTTAATTCTATTTGTCTAAATGTAAGTTATTATTTAATTAATTTAATAATCACTAATTAATTATTATTTGAGATGTTTAATTAGGATAAGTATTATTTAATTAGCCTAATTAAGGTTATATAAGCAAAATAAAATCATATAAATCCCTAAATCTTAAAACAACTAGATTTAACACTTATCATACTAAATAATTTTCAGGATTTAACCCACATAGCATTTAGTAAATCCAAATTTACAATATTTATTAAATCCTACTTGAATTAATTCCTACTTGCAGCCAAACACCATCTAAAACTTCCAATGAGTAGCTTCCAACGAGCAGCTTCTTGTGATGGTTGTCCATTCCCCATCTTCACAATGGTAGATCGGTCTGAATACAAAGAAAGAATCCTTACTCTCTTTCAGTTGAGCCTGCCTGAGAGTAAGAGAAGTTATTATTGTTTCTTTGGTTTTTTTTTTTTTGTGCACATACATTTTGTGTGTTTGTTTATGCACTTGAGTTCTGTGTTGATTTTCTTAGAGGTCCATAATTTCTGAGATTTTTTTCAATGCAGGATAATTGAAAATTATCGATCTGGTAATTTTTTTCTATCTATTCTTTAGTATTTTATTAGCCTCCAATACAATACCACAAAAATTTGAATTCATTTTGTTTTCTTAAACCATTGTAAAGGCTTGAATACTGTCAGAATCATTCACATTATTTTGAAATTCTTGCATGCTCATTAATGATCTCCTTATAGGGTCTGAATTATGTTGCACTATTTAAAATATTGCTTTCCATTCTTAACAATTATAGCACATTTATAGTTTCCATTGTGCAAGTACAACTTCTATGCACAAAGTACAACTTCATATGTCATAGGGTACATGAGTTTTGTATCAATTTAATATTTTCTATACATAAAATATTTAATTACATAGTATTTCTATTTCCATAGCCATAATAAGTTATTTACATGTTATTTTTTGTTTGTATAAATAATATTATATTTATTTGTTGGTACTTTTATCTTTTTGGCCTTTCCCTGCACTTATAAGATGTTACAACTTACAACCTAACATGTAATATCATAACCTTGTTTGCAACAATAGAAGTTTTTGTTATTCCAAATATACATCAAACAATTTTTTGTAGTGATTTTTTAATACACAATTTCCATCAATAACTTTTCACCTAAATTTTCAAATTACAACCATATCAAGTGAAGCTTTAAACGATATTTTTGTCCACTCAGAGTATCATTATGTTGCGCCTCCTTGTCTCCCGCACCTCTCGTCGTTGTGTTGGCATCGGGGTCATTGCTTTCATCGCCGCCTCTGACTTCTTGGATGATAATAACTCTTCTCTTTCAAGTATTATGGCTCCCTCCTACCTAAGTTTTTATTAGTTAGATTTTTTTTTCTTTGATCCTACTCTCTATTTTTTTCCTCAGGAGCACCGATTTCCCATTCCCCCCTTCTTCATCAGTTCCTCTTCCATCCATCAGATTTTGTCTTGCAGGGCTTTGCTTCTTCATTGCTCTTCTCTAATCCTATTGGAGGTTCTTATATTTTTCCTTTCTGTTTATTATTTTCTTAATTTCTTTTGAAAACTAGGCATTTAATTGTTGTGCTAATAATTCATATCCAGGCTTATTTCCTTTCGTGGATGCTGCTGTTTCACCCGATAATTTAAAGAAGGAAAAACCTCAAGGGGATGAGAATAATGATAAGTGTGGCCCTGGATGTTTGGGGAGGAATGCTATCGCCAATGCTGCTGCCGCCGCAGGCCCATCAGTTGTTAATATATCTGTTTCAAGAGGTGACTTATCATTGCTTAATTTGACTTTTTAATTATTGTTACCTCTGCAATGTATTGTTTTTTATTGTTGAGTGCTACCATAATAGGCATTCACGGTTTGATTCTTGGGAAGAGTATGGGTTCAGGAACTATCATTGATTCAGATGGCACTATCTTGACATGCGCTCATGTTGTTGTAGATTTTGAGGGCATGAAAAGCATCTCTAAAGGAAAGGTTAGCTTTTAATTTTGTTTTTACTTGTGTTTTTGACTTAGGCTTCGTTTGGGATGGCTTTTTTGCTACTTCTTAAAGCAGTTTTTTAGTACACAAAATTTAATTTTTTACTAAAAAGCCAGCAAAAAAGCCGTCCCAAACGAAGCCTTATTCTTGCTTCTTTCAGCTTAAATATTGGAGTAAACGATGAGTGATAAAAAGACAAGTTTTTAGAGTTCTTTCTAGCAGCTCATTTATTGTCTTTTTGCATCATTTAAGCTTTCCCGATTGAATAATGCTTAGAAAGTAACTGTATACAATGCATGTTTTATTGTTATAATAATTCCAATGATCAGGCGTTATACTAGATTTCGGTAATTTTAGATATTAGACTTTTTTTTTTATGGGCTGATTTTAGAAGGATAGTAAGTGATGATTACTCTCTTCTTATTGAATGAGCTTTTTTATTTTATTTTAAAAGAGAGAGCCTCATTTTGAGTGATGATTACTCTCTTCTTATTGAATGAGCTTTTTTATTTTATTTTAAAAGAGAGAGCCTCATTTTGAAATTTTTGGTTTAATGAGGAAGTGCTTTATTTTTTTCCTTTTCCATTAAATTTTAAAAATTCTGAATAAAGTTTTAAAATAGCTTAAATCTGTTAATCATTAAAAAGGATTTTTTTCAATTAAATCTATAGTAATTAAGGACAAAATGTTTTACTTGTAAAAGAATATGATATGCATATTACCTTAGACATTAAATAGATTTGATAAATGAAACTTGCCCCTTTTTAAAACAGAATATATATTTTTCTCCCATTAAAAAAAATTAAACTTACAAAAAAAAAAGAAGCGTAATTTTGTAAATGGAGTATTCCCATTGTTAATTTTGAATTATTTTGAATAAGATTTTGTTTCTCTCATTCCAACTTAATATTAAGTATTTAAATTTGCCTTGAAAAAGGGAATGGAAAGGATTTAAGATTGTTTTGCTTGCTTGTTATCCATGAGCCAACCAATCATTCATTTAATTATAGTATATTTAAAAAATAAAAATTCTTTTAATCTTGGGAGAGCTCCAAGAGCTCCATTTTTTATGTAGTCAAGAATTTACATTTTATGTATTTTAATTTTTATTGGACTCTATGTTTTATTTTATAGTTTTAATGCCCTATGATGGAAAACAACCCATGATAATGCTGGGTTCGATGTTCTCAGGTTGATTCACTCCATCGTCTTTCCACTTGTGTTGATCTTGCTGCTTAGTTGTTGGGTAATTATTTGTGGGTTGTTTCTTTTCCTTATTGGGCTTGGCCCATTTCTTCTCTTCTATTAATGTCTGCTTGAGTTTTTCCCTTATGTCCATTCTGTTTCCCTGCTGGTTGCTTGGTTTCCCTGTCATCCACTCGGTTTCTCTACTAGCTGTTTGGTTTACTGCTATTGGCTGCTCGGTTTTCTCTTTGCTGATTCCTCTGCAAGAAGTTTTAATGTGGGCTGAATTTGGTGGTTTTGATTTATTGTTTTGGTGGCACATTTATGTGATATTGTAAATGCTATTCCCCCCTCTTTCTCCTATAAATTGGGGCCGGATCCCTTTGAGAAAAAAAAAGAGTTTTTGGAATGTGAACAATTAAAAAACTTGAGGGTTTTTTTAGCTTGCGAGCTGGTCTTCTCCCTATCCCCTGTTACTTCGTCTCAGTTTTCTTTCTACTTCTTCTCTCCCCGATTTCCCTTCCACCTGTATTTTTTTCACTAAACTATTGTGAGTTAATCATTTTAAACATGAGGGAAGCTTGTGAGCTATCTTCTACCTTCGTTCTACTTCTTTGTCTCAGGCTTCTTTCTACTTAATCTCTCCACGGTTTTACTTTCACCTATATCTTTTTTCTCTAAACTATTATGAATAGAAAGTGGTGATGTGCCCTGTTCTTTTGGTATTTGCCGGAGCAGCAAAGTATTGTGTTGGATCATAATTTTTGTGGTTGTTAGCTGTTTTGTCTTTTCCTTTGAGCACCTTCCCTAATTTGTATTTGCATATGAGGTGGCCTTCTTTTAATTTAAGTAAAACGACTAAGAAATTGAACTAAAATACCAAATATGATTAACTTAAATAGCAATTAATCATCAGAACTTTAAAATTAATTAAAACTTGAAACTAACTAATAATTTAAAACTTAAATTTAAGTTTGAAACTGAGTTTCTTTTTACTAACTAATTAGAACTCAATTAAAAATCAAATTTAATTAAATAACATTTGATTAAAGAAATATTCAATTCAACTTAAAACTTTTTAACATTAATTAGGCTAACTGATCAACCAACTTAATTAATAGTTGAAACAAAAATAATAAACTTTTAAATTAATGAGCAATTAAATTTAATTAATAATATAATTAATTGAGTTTTTTTATAATAGATTTAAAATTTAAAATTTAACGGACTGAGCAATTAATTTTAAATTTTAAATTCAAACTTTAATTAAAATTTAATTTAATTAATTAACTCAATTAATTAATGCAATTAAATAAAAAAAAGAAAGCATAAATAAATATTTTTCCACTAATCCAACTTAAGTAACAAACTCTCATAATTATAAGCTCTCTAACAGCTCTCAAATGACACCACTCAACACACTCTCTGCCCTCAACAGTAGCCTCAATTGCAGCTACCATAGATCTCTCTAAATTGCTGCGTGTACAATGTACCTTCAAGCAAACAAATATAGCATTAATACTGTGTATTTAAATATAACCTGCAATGTAGAACTAGTGCTAAACAGTGAAAACACCTAGTGCTGAAGTCAAAACAACAAACACACTACCGAAAGTTAGAGTAGAAAACAATTACTGGCTAGTAAGTGAAAACAAATACTGCAGGATAGTATTGAAGCAAAACTAACAAAACAAGACTTTGACGCTGGTGTCAAATCCGTGAAGTGTTGGTAGACTAAATGTTACGATATTCCCGGGATGATGGAACCAGGAGATCTTGATCGGGTCTATTTTCATCCCCCACAACCAGGGTTTAGAACATTTACACGCTGTTGCACACACATTTGTACTTAATGCACATACTAAATATAATTTCATTCTTAATCGAGAGTGCTCTTCTACGTGTTAGAAGGAGTAATTAATTGTGAGGGCTTGCGCTCATAGGAAGTAGGACTCATATTTAAATAAACCCTGACACTACTCTTAGTGGAAATCTAGTTAATTTAAAATTCAATCTACCTTGAGAAAATAAGGACCTTAAGCTTGTGAAAGCGATGTTCGCTTATTTTTCTTGGGCAAATATCCATTTATTCAGTACATGTAATTGTCAGTGAATGTTTAATACAATTATTCAAATGATAAAAAGTATATTATGTTGAGAATGATTGTTATTTTTATTTCCGTGACCCTCTACATTATTGGTAAGGGGTATTGTGGAGTGTTACAAACCTTTCTCAAAACAGAGGTCAACATGCTGTTACTTCACTGTACTTGTGATTATTTGTAACTTAATGAGCCCAAAACAAATTTATTCAGCAAAAAGGGGAAAAAAAGAGTTGTTTAATCTGCTTTATCTTTGGTAAATTATTCAGGTTGATGTAACTTTGCAAGATGGAAGAGAATTTGAGGGCACTGTTGTTAGTGCTGATATCCATTCTGACATTGCTGTTGTGAAGATTAATTCTAAAACTCCACTACCGTCAGCAAAGCTTGGTTCTTCTAGCAAACTTCGTCCAGGTGATTGGGTGCTAGCTATGGGTTGTCCACTTTCCCTTCAGAACACAGTTACTGCTGGCATTGTTAGGTATTAATGATTAATATACGAGCTCTTTTGTTTGATATATCCAACAGTCTGAGTTCATTTTGCCACTCATTATGCTCTGAAGGTTTTTGCTAAGCGTTTTATGTACGAGAAATTTATTTTCATTTATGAAGATTTATTTTGTTCACCTTTTCCTTTCTTAATTTTTTGAAGTGCTAGTTTGATTTATATAAAAAATATGCTTAATCTATCACCATTTTGCTTGTGCACCTTTCCTTAGCTTTATTAGTGCATGAGTGAATCATGGATCAACTCATATTTCTATGTGAGAATATGAGTTTGTTTCACTCAACATAAATAAAAGCAAAATATACTAAGCAGTGACTCCTATATCAACATTTTTTTATATTTCTTCACAGGGAAAGAATAAAGAAAAGAAAATAACTTGCATGCCAATGCACACAAAAAGTTTAACTAACACATGTTTTGAAGTATGACTCATATATCAACACTCTATATTTCTTCTCAGGGAAAGAATAAAGAAAAGAAATTGCATCCCAATGCACCCAAAAAAGTTAAAATAACACAGGTTTTGTTTAACAATATTTTTTTTCTCAGCTGTGTTGATCGTAAAAGCAGTGATTTAGGAATTGGTGGGATTCGACAAGAATTTTTACAGACAGATTGTGCCGTCAATGAGGTAGGTAGTGTTATTTTGTTTATAAATGAGTTTATTATGTTTGTCACATTTATTTGATTTCAATATCCACCCCTCATGCTAGTTTGGTTGATGAGCACCTTGGAAGTTGTTGCTAAGGTTTTGGATTCGATCCTTGCTTAGCCATAATAAATTTCTATCTTATAGGCTTAAGAACCTCCACCCCTACGCCCAAACTATCATATTGTTGATCACGGAAAAGTGGATTAAAATTTTATTTCATTTTTAGTTGAAACATTTAAATTTTAAGCCAAATGTTTGCTTACCATTTTTCTAATCATTATCTTAGAGTATATAACTATAAATGAACCTTTTGGTGTTAAATTTATTAATTATCATTATTTATTGAGTATAGCATGAGGTGTCAACTCTTAAATATCAATGCTCAATTCCTCACTTTTTATCTTAATTTTATCTTTTTCTTTTCTTTTTTTAATATAATTCTTCTACATTAATTTTATCTCCCTGCCTTATTCTTACCTTTTCCAACTGTTACAATTTCATATTTGTTATATTTTGCTTTATCAAGTAGAATTTATTTTGCTAAGTCGATATGCTAATCTTGACTCCAAAGCATCATAGTTTTGTAATTAGTGCAGCTTTAAATTCTCTCTCTCTCTCTCTCTCTCTCTCTCTTTCTCTCTATTTCTCTATATCTCTCTCTTTCCCTTAGTTTTTATTTTAAGATAGTCAACATTTATATATGCGGACAAACAAAGCATTATGTTTATTTATATATGAGAAAGATGAATTTGTACCATTTACGATTTCCTTGAAAGAGGGTTAAGTTTATAATATTTTGATAAGTGGGATGATAACAATATTTGTAAGTAATATGCACAAAATAAATTATTTCATTAATCTTTTATTTTTCTTAACTTTAGGTTAGTTAATGCAAATACTTATTATGTAGAGATGGTGATCGCCAATTATAGTGGAACATATAGCAATTTTAAAACTCTTGATGCATATTCAAATTCTAAGCTGGGTTATCAGCCATTAGAGAGGAAGGAAAACATTGTTGTATAGATTTTACAAATATCTTTTGAAAAAAATTTGACCCTTTTATAGTTTTGATTCAGCCAAGATATAAAAATTGTGTTTTTAGAGCTCAGACAGAATGACAAGATTTGATGAGTGGTAAATTAGGAATGTTAGAGTACAAATGATTACAACAAAGAGATGATTGCAGCATTACCTGGTAAATTAAAAATATAAGTAGTGGAATTTGGGGATTTATAATGGAGGATAAAATATCACTAATAAAATGCGGTAGAGAATTAATGTTGCATAAATGGGAAGTAAAACGGCTAGGACTAAAGTAACATTACTAAAAGTTTTTTTATTAGAGTGCAAAAGGATAGTTCTGTGTGGAATCGATTGTGTCAATTAATCGGGATGTATTGTTGCCTTGGACCTCAATTCCATCAGTCGAGTTCATCGGGGTCCTACCCCTACTTGGTTTCGAATGTTTTGCACCTAAATTTTTTTTTTCATGCAACTTTATAATGCTACGACGTTGTATATTTGTTGACCACCAGATAATGAACAACAATCAACAAAAAAAAAGAGAGAAAATCAAAATAAATAAAAATCCACGTAATCGCGGAATTTTGCAAGAAATCCCGTTACCTGACTGTTCGGCGCCGCTAGCATCGCTTCTCCGCAATTCCTGCAGAACTTCTGTGGGATCGTACCATTTTCGTGTCGTTACGAAGCCAAGGCAATGGCTGCTCCTTCCACGCTCGACTTCTCCTCCCAAAATCCACGAGCTCCTCTCCCACTCGACCGAAGCTCTCGGTTCTTCTGTTCGAATCCACGATCTTCTCCCAAGACCGAACTCCTTCCCGATTCCTCTCTCGACTCCAAGCCTCGGACAACATCTTCCCCAGGCCGACCTCCCTGTCCGACGCCGATCCCCACTCAGCCTTAGCTCCGACCGAGGCCTCCTCTCTTCCACGATCGCAAGCAGCTCCCTCCTCTTCCTGATCCCAACCCCCGTCGCCACTTCCGACCGAACTCCCTCTCCTACGACACTTCCCCATTCACGAACTCCTCTAAGAGCTCCACCTTCCGCCTCCTTTCAGTTTGCACAGAGAGTGAGAGAGAGAGAGATCCCTTACCTCCTTCGACGCTTCCCCCAAATCGGACCGGAAGCTACGCCAGTTTTGATCGGGAGCAACACAGGGAGCTCACTTGCTGTGAAGGGTAACTTTCTCCCTTCAACCTGCTACTTCGGCCAAATCCAGTAAATCCTCTAAAAAAAAAGGGGGTGGAAGGGTTAGTATTAGGTTTAATTAGTATTAATGTTAATTAATTATAATTAATTTTAATTGTAATTATTCTAATTAATTATATTTATTGTAATTAATTATATTTAATTTTGATTCAATAATTATAATTACTTTTAATTAGAATTAACTTTAATTAATAATTTTTAATTATTATTAATTAGTTATCATTTATTAAAGTTAATTAATATGAGTTAGTTATAATTAATTAAATTTAATTATAACCAATTATTTTTAATTAATTTTAATAAATGTAATTAATTATTTTTAATTACTTATAATTAATTATGAATAAATATGATTAATTAAAGATAATTGTAATTAATTATAATTAATTAATGTTTGAAAAGAAAATGCAAATGCCTTCTCCTTCCCTCAATCCTCGTGCCGACCCCGCGCAGGTATAACCGTTCTAAACCCTAAAACTCCGAGAACCCGATTTCAATGCATGCGTCGAGACAAAACGACCACCTATACACACTTTTCTTAGCGTGGTGGGAGGATGTGCGTCCCGAGGCTTGCGAAGAAGCGGGTAATCACCTAAAGTCCCTTCTTCGAAGTTCGTATCGCCTTGGAAACCCCGCCTATACACGCTTTTCTTAGCGTGGTGGGATGGGAGTCCGATGAGATGCGTACGACGAAGCGGGGATACTCATAAGTACCCGCTTGCAGGGAAATAACTGCTTTTCTTGCAAAATATTTTCAAAATACCCATACACACTTTTCTTAGTGTGGTGGGGGATCAAAATACACGGCCGCGATGTCCTCGAAAGAGGGCACCTATCATACACGCTTTTCTTAGTGTGATGGGAAAGGCCCAGTTTTCCGTAGTTTTCCCCTAAACGGGGGAGGCACCGGGGGGTTGCCGAAATTTCGGGTGAACATAATGTGCATTTGGACTTGCTTGAACTCAAAGGGCAATCAAAATTGAACTCAACTTGAACCAAATGGACCTAAATGAACTTAAAACTGAAGTGAATTTGAATAATACAAGAGGACTTGATTCAACTCAGAAAGAACGAATGCAACGAACTTGTACTTGAGATTGTAGTTTGGGACAACTACAAGGATCACTTGATTTTCAAGGATCACTTGAACTCAAATCAGAAAACAACCAAGGACTTGTGGACATTAAACTTGAACCGAACAAGACTACAGAGGACTTGGATTGAACTTGCATGTTGATTTGAACTTAAGTGAACGATCAAAAAGGACTTAAGTTGGACCTAATGACATAAAATTAAATTTGCAAACTCAAGTATATAATACTTGAAAATAAGCATCGACACAAAATTGGTTTGGACCACAAGAGATTTTGGCTCAAACTTGAACATTGACTTGAGCTAATCTGGACATTAATCAAGCATTAGATTCAAGTGAAAATTTGATTTGAGTCTATATTGAATCCAAATTGGAGCCTCAATAAACCATGCTTTGAGTATAAAATCACACTTAAGTCAAGCTTAAGCGGTTGATTTTGAACTGGACTCAGATTTGGATTTGCCTTGGGTTGCAAGGAGTCTTGCTTGAATGCAAATAAGAAGATTTGAGCTTGGACTGAATTAGAGCATATGGGACTTGAACTCAAACTAATGACAGAAGACTCGAATCAAATTCAACCAAGAAGAATTTGAATTCTAATAGAAAATGAGTTTCTTTCAAACCACAAGAAACATGCCACAAGCCACTAAGCAATGAATTGGATCTCAGAATGATAAATGCAAACATGTGATGCTGATTGCTAGCAAACATCAATTATATTAGTCTACTATACACACTACATGTCATTTATAAGGAGAAATGTATAAAGGATTGCAACAAATACAAAGGAGATCCGGGAAGATGTAATGTCCTACAGTCATCATCAATCAGCGAATGAACATAGTGATACTCACAAGCAAAAATACACCGATCCGTTGTAAGAAAGGGTGGAGAACATACATCAAATGTGGATATCTACAAGTCATTATAGGAGATCCACCATACACTCAACATACCACTCATAGGAAAATACAAAAAAAATTGTGCCAAAGACGAACTCCTACGAGTTACTACAAAAGCTCATTACGTCGTGCAACTAACATTTTGTCCAAAAGGAAATATAGGAGAGTCCTCATTCATACAACAGTCCATTCACAGTCAGAAGCAGGTAGTTTGTAGCAAATTCAAATACCTATGAACCATCATAGGGAGCCTCTCATGTAAAGTACCATCTACGAGCCATCACAGAAGCTCATGATAAACACAATGCCTACGACCAAAGGAAGGAGATTAGTTAATGCACTATGATCCACCTACAGAAAGCAACGAATAGTGCACAACAGTCTACCTGTACGAAGCAACGAATAACTCTATTCAGAAGCTGCTACGCCACGCCATCGGATCCACAACTTCTATGCAAGCGGACAGAAGGCATCCACAAATACTTTCAAAGTACCCCCGCACGTGCACTATAGTTTGTATATACATAGGTACACTAAAAGGGGTAAAAGCAATCATAAAACCCGCTTGGGCCCTGACGAGCGTGTTATTGGTACACACGTGACGTCTAAGGATGCTGCGCGGGTTATTAAACTTGAACCCGATCCTTCTAAGTAGATAAAAGGAGTTGACATTGTTCAATTATAAAATGCCCCCAAACACCCGCATGGGCCCCGGCGAGCGTGTTATTGGTATACACATGACGTCTAGAGATGCTGCGCGGGTCAATAAGTGAATTCAAATTCGAACTCGATCCTTCTATACAGATCAATAGGAGTCGACAAGGTTCGAACCAACAAACAAATATGTGGCTGTGGCGACCAGAATATTTGTTTTAATACATTCATATTAGGCCTTCAAAGCCTAAAATCAAGAGAATTCACTCTCAAAGGCATAAAGCCTATGAAACCCGATCCTTTGTCGACCAGTAGACAGAGTCGAAAAGGTTCAATCTAGAAAGTGGAAATGCCCCCCTAAACACCTCGATGATGGCCGTGCTTAATGCAGATCTCAACCGGAGGGGTTCAAAAATACTTTTAAATGCCTCCCAAAAGCCCATTCAAAATCCAAAACTTCAAACTATCCAAAATCCAAGATCATTCCAAATCCGGATATTTAATAATAAATCAATCCATGAAATACTTAAAGCAAAATCCATCCACCCTCCGCAATAGTTTGTCGGGGTGAACAAATGAAATTTACTTCAGCTCACATAGAGCCAAATGCCTAGTCAAAAATATCACTAGGATCCATTCTCAAACAATCTCCTGCCAGTAAGGATGTGGTACGTGTCCTCTTTCATGATGGGTGATGGGTGACGGTCAGCCAGAAGCAGCTACCGACTGTTGGCTATGGCAACTGCTGATGGCTTGGCGATCAGCTGGAGTTTGGGCAGTGATCAAGCGATGGCGGCGGATAGTAGTGTTCGAAGGTGTCAAGCAGCAACAACACAATTGGCTTGTGGTGAAAAAATGAATTCAGCCAAATATGGGTGAACTTACAATTTATAAAAAATGGATTATTGAGTGGAAAAAGAAATCACTGGAATTTGACCTTGCATTTCTTTTTCATCGAACCAAACGCTCAAATTCTATTTTACATTGAATTTCTTTTACTCTGCATTATTTTTCAGGAAACCAAACAGCCTTCTGACATGTCAGTATCATTTTAGTATCTTATTGCTTTGGAGTATATGCTTATTATTCTTTCAGTGTTGTTTGTTGGATCATGAGGTGTTTATGTTTTTCTACATGTATTAGGGTTTGTTCAGAAACATTCTTGCACTAAGTAAGCATTTATAAGTAACATTTATTCTATGAAATGATCTTAACTTTGTACTAATATTTGTTACATTATTCTCAGTTCATTTTTTTGTCATCATGGCTGCATCTACACTGAATTCCTGCCTAGTTCTTTATCTATTGTGAACTTTAAAATGCCTTTCCATATTTCAAGTATGAGTATTACTGTACTTGTAATCATTTCTAGCTTCTTTGTTCAAACCATTATGGCAAATATTTATTTTGGAAATGTCTTTTCCAAATTGGAAGTTTGAGTGTTAACAGTCTTTTTAATCATCTTTAGCTTTCTTGTTCAAACCATTGGGACAACATTTATTTTGCCATGTTTAATGAGCATGTAGGGCAACTCTGGTGGGCCTCTTGTGAATCTTGATGGTGAGGTTGTAGGAATAAATATTTTGAAAGTATTGAATGCAGATGGAGTGAGCTTTGCAGTTCCTATTGATGTAGCTGTTAAAATAATGGATAACTTGTTGAAAAGAGGGTATGCTTTCTTTCTTTCTTCTCCTTTATTAGTTTTCATTTGAATTAATAAAAGTATTCTTGCTCTAATGTACTATAGCTCTTTTGGCACTTAATACATATGATTTTTATGTTATTTTTTATTACCATTTAGAATATAGGTAGTTGAATAATACCAATGGACTTATTTTAACGTATTGCTTTTAAGTGGTAATGCTTTTATAAAAGCACAAGAGGTTTTTTTTTGCTTAAAAGAGAGAGCTTGAGTATAGCTTCAAATAATTGAAATTAGTACACCCTTTTTATAATGTATATTCTGTTATGTACATGCCTTGGATTTCTTCGATTAATAGGACATCCATTTTATTGAGTGGAACAAGGTGCAATTAATACATAAACTAAGTGCTATGTAAAGGTTTATAGCGGCCATTGACAATGAAGCACTAGCATTGGCATAAAATGTAAGAAGATACTAAATAACAATGAAGCATCTGGTTTTATCGGCACAATAAATGAAACCAGAAATTAACTTTCTAGTGCAAGTATCCAACACCTTCAAGTAAATAATGTTTACTAGTTTATTGCAATAGAAAATATTGTAAAACAGAGCTCTATCTAGGACCATACAAACTTGAGAAAAAGTACTCCATAAAATGTTAGAGCAATAGGAAGATCAATTCACACCTATATTATAAGGAATCAAGAGAAATAATGAAAAGAAAAGAGTTAATAATAAGATTTCAGAAGGAAGGAAAAAATTATGCTTACCTCATTTTGGGTGTGAGCAAGCATGCACTCGAGGGCCATAACGCTTGCTTCTGGCTTTTGACAACACTTCTTTTATTTGTCTCAATAGACAATTGTTATGCAAGTTGATCATAATAATAACCGAACTCTCATCCATCAATATACTATCTATTTTGACTTAAGAAGCCTCATGATTTTATCCCCTTAAAGCTACTTCTGTAGAGGTCGCCTATCGTTGAAGTTCTTCAACATGAACACGCTTAAATGTTGCAATGTAGGAGCTAGCTCTTGAACCTATTTGAGACAAAGTGCTTATAATTGGGGGCAACTCTTTGTTTACTGTAAAACGCAGAATCGGCTCCCACTCACCCAAACGACGTTCACACACGATCTCATAACCGTCAATCACATAACTCATCTCGACAAAAAATTCACGCAGAACTGTTCTGTCTCTCAGCTATTCGAACTCATGCACGCTCCAAATCTCTCTCTCTCTCTCTCTCTCTCTCTCTCTCTCTCTCTCTCTCTCTCTCTCTCTCTCTCTCTCTTCTCTCTGTTCAAAGAGCTCGCCCAGCCCCTACCCAGCCGCTATCCTTCCGCGATCCAGCTCGATCCTCTTCGATCTTAGACCACCCGCACTCCAGCTCGCTTGATCTCGATCTTCGCCGTAACCAGAGCCAATCAAGACTAATACTTGACGCAATCAAATCGACCCAGCCCGCACTGACCGGACCTTGTCACCTCATCTCGGTCTGCTTTCATCTGAAGGGAGTATTGGAGTGTGTGTGTGTGTGTGTGTGTGTGTGTGTATATATATATATATAAAGGTGCTACGACAGGGATGATTGAAGGCTGATACTAGTACCAATCAACATTCCGAAGCCCTCGACCGTCGAATCATATTCGACTAGGTGGATTTGAAAGACCAAGTGCCCTCTCAACCTCCTTTCATGGGGACGGGGCATCAAAAGATTGATGTGTTTTCATGAGAAATGAAAAAGAATATTTTTAAATTAAAGCATATTTAAACAACAGGCACTGCAAGCAAATTGGGGACTCGAAGACTTATACCTAGACCGATGAATATCCCGAAGCCCTTAGCCGACGAATCCTATTCGGCTGGGCGGATTGAAAAAGCAAGTGCCCTCCTAACCTTCCTTTGCAGGGATGGGACATTAGGAGGATGCAGGATTTTTATCTAAACGCTAATTGGACTTAGAAATTTAAAATTGACATGCACAATTAAAATGTAATGAAAATAAAGACTTAAATGAATGAATTTACAGTGAACTTTAATCTAAGTCAAAGTAGTTAATATCTCCATTACTGAAGTGCTGCAATACTGAGTAAATACACAAGTGTCTGACTTTTTTCAGCGGCACAAAAAATACATTTTTTCATTCTGCTGCTAAGTGGCAACACGTGAATTAGTGACGGGAGAAGAAAGATGTAGTTTGGGATATTCTTATTTCAATTAGAACTCTTTGTTTTATCTTCTTCCAGGCTATCTTTAATGAAAACCTTGATTTGGTAGCAGTTTCCATAATAATAGAGTATCCAGAACCGTCATTTGAGGATGAACATCCAAAATTGCTTCAATCACTGACTAACAGTGAAAGGAAGACAATTCAGAAATAAATAAGCACTCCATCCACCATCAAGTATAAAATGCTGCACTTGAAACAAGTAATGTGGAACGTAAAACAAAACAGCTTACCCACTCCTACATCCTTCCAAATGTCAATCCATGCAGCATCTGTAATAGAATTCAATCATTTCATAATGGTTGAATCACCAACTTTATACTCTCAACAAAGATAGGCTAATTACCTTCACAATATTTCTGGAATGTAAAAGCTACCCACAAGATATTTTGAGATGAGAAAATACACCATACTCTATGAAAATTCTTTAACTCAGTCCTCTTTGCTACCTATACCCATGTCCTTTCTCCTCATGTGGATAGCAGCTTTCGCTCACTTCAGGTTATACTATGTTGATGCACTTGACTAGCTCAAAGAAATTCATTGGAAATTCTTTTCTAATTTTTAACGACTCCTGGCGGATGGATATACTGAATGTAAATTGGCATAACACTTAGCATTTTCTTGGGAAGTGTTAAGTTTATCTCTTTGAGATAATATTCTTTCTTCCCAACCAGAAATGCTTCATCTTCACTTCAATGATCATTCACTATTGCAAAATCAAATTTTCAGGATCACTATATAGTGGAGCGACTAGCTTTTAATCCTGTACATCAGCTATCCTGAAATGTACTCTTCAAATTTATGTTTTGGTGGATCCATTTCTCCGTTTACTCTTCCTTGCAACATCCATATTCCTAAAAATATTGATCAAAGCGGTGAATACCCCATTAAGGATAATGAGAAAGTGAAACTAGAGTTGTTTAAATTCGAAGATTAGGATATTTCCTTTCAGTTTTATTTGCATTGAAATAGATTCGATTGTTTGTTGCTTACAAATATCCTCTGGGTAAAAGCTTCTTGATGCTAGCATAAAAAATCTCTGTTTTAGGATATATGAAACTTAAGGTTCTTTTATGATATAGTGTCGGACAAAGACTCTACAATTATTAGATTACTTCATCATATGCCTCACAAGATACAACCAGTTTAAACAACATTGCTCATAGTTCAAATGGGTTCTAATTCATTTAACAATTTTATTCTACAGAACCAACCTTCAATGTCTTGAATGTCCCACGCTTTATCCATTCAACTTTGCTAATTGGCCGACATAATCAAGTTGACAATAAGAAATCTCAAATATTGAAACTTTTGGATTGTTAAAAAAATATACTTTGTCCATTATTGATGGCCTCTTGTATGTGTCCAATAGAACTCTCACTATTCTATTTTGTCCCGTATGTGCTCCGATTGTCATATTTGATTCTTAGATCCAACAGTCCAAGAATGTTGCGCGGGTCAAATAATCAAGTTTCATCATCCTCCTTGAAAGGATTGAAATTGACCTAACTTGAATTATAAAATGCCTCCTAAATTTCTACCAAATATAAATATTTTTCAAATGACAGTCATGTCATTCGGATGATGGCCGTGTTGAATGTAAATTTCAACTAGAGGGGAATCTATGTTTCAAGATAACTCATGAACATCACCCTGGGGATAGCCGTTCTGAATGCAAATCTCAGTTGGAGGGGAATCTTTCTTAATGGAACTACAAATCTTTTAAAGCGATTACAAAACTTTCCCAATGATGGTCATTTTCAAAGTGAATCCGAATCGAAGGGGTTAATTGTCAAAGCCTATCAAAATTTTAAAATCTAATATCTATTAAACTTTAAACATTTAAATGAAACTTGAGTCAGCAAAAAATTAAAATTAAAACCCATTCACCTTCTATAACCGTTTGTTGGGGTGATAAATTTGAATTAACATCAGCTCACAAAGAACAAATGTCATGTCGGGTGTATTACTAACATTCATCCTCAAATAATCTCTCGCAAGCAGGGACATGGCACATGCCCTTTGATTGTGTGATTTTGCATCAAAATGGTGCTACTATATTACAATCAGGGCCAAAGTCCATATGCTCCCTAATGGTTTCAAATCTTGGAGTAATGAATCATAGGATATACTTGATTGGCATAAAGTCTCTTTGTCAGCTAAGGTGAACTCAAGTGTATCTCCTTAGACAAACATCACCTCAGGTCTACAAGGTATCATTGGACGAAGCAAACCATGGTTGCCGATAAAGCGCCTTCTGTCAGGTTGGATCGACTACCTCTTATGACTAAGTAGACCAGGGACCATGACAACCCGGGATGACGAAATCATAGGATCTTGATCGGGCTCATCTCAATTCCCCTCATTATCCGTTTTAAGTATGTGATGATAAATTTCAAATCTTAAAAATCCCCAAAACTCCAAAATTCAATCCCTAAAGTTGCTGCTACTATATGCTAGGTACTTAGCACCTATCTCACGACTATCCTTAATCGAAAGTTCTTTCTCGTTATTGGGAGGGGTAATTAACTATAGGGGCTTGCGCTTATAAGAAACGAGAACTCAGATCATAAAGTCTTCGTGAGGGCGAAATCTCTAGGTAGTGTCTTATCTAAAACCTAATCTGCCTTATAAAAATTTAAGCCGGAATTTATATCCATTAAAATGCTTCTCATAAAAAAAAAAAAGAATTGTGCGGAGAGGACGGGGTGTGAATTTTCGAAGCCCACACTCTTGAACTTTATGTGCATAGTTGATGATGTTGGGTTGTGCAAGATCATTGATGAAGACAATAATTATTTGAATGAGAGAGATTGTGAAACCCTTTAAATATGGTGAAGTTGAACTTTTAAAGTTCAATGCATCAGTTGGTTTAACGATCAATGAGTTTCATTGGGAGCTCTGCAAACATGTTCAGGCTAGATCACGTATAGGATTGGCGACATCTTGGGAAGTTGCATCAAGCTAATAAAATCATGAGACATGTTACGCCTGAGCGGACAATATCTTTATAGATGAGAGTTTGTGCTATTAGATCGTTGTATGAACTTTTCAATATAGTAAAGCTAAATAGCATCAAGGCATAACAATTAGAGTTTTGTTTGGAATTTCAAAGTTAATTGTGCTCATGTTGAATGACTCCTAGGATGTGACTTTTTGATAAGTAACATGGGGATAAAATCGTGAGACATGTTAGGTGACAACAAGCAACATCTCAATTGATTAGAGTTCGGAATGTAATACATTGTGAATTGTACACATTGTGATGTGTTGAATTTAGTTTTTAATTTTATTGTCCTTTTTATTATGGTGTGCCCATTTAAATAGGAAGGGGTTCTTCAATTAACAAGGCATCTTATATGATGAAATAAGAAATCAGCCTCTCGCATGAGCTCTCTCCTCACTTCTTCCTCTCTCTTCCTCCCTTGACTAACGGCCATTATTATTCTCTTCTAATCTCCTATCTTTCTTCCTCTCCTAATTTCTTACCGGTTGACAGATTCATCGGCGATTACCAGGAATAGCCCTAATGGCAGAAATCTTTCTAGTGTCTTAAAGCCTTTTTTCTACTTCCATGGAGATTGGCAAATGAAAATGATCATAAATATCTTTGAGACCTCCCACTTTCCAATCTTATGGTTGATTGCTCCATCTTATGAGCCAAAGAATATGCAAATATACAGCCCATGCCTTTGATCTTTTGTTTCTTTTGATTTTTGATTCAATTCAAGATGTTTATTGGCTTAACACATCAAATGTTTACTGGTTTGCTGCTACTGTTATCAGACTAATTGTTTGTGCTTGGTACTCAACTGCTGGATCAACTGCCGCAGCAATCTCTCTGAAGTGTTTTGAATTTTTCGCCCTGCTGTTGCTTGAAACTGTTGCTACATCTTACTATTGTCCACAAATCTTGTAAAATGTACCACGCTTTAAGAAGTGATGATTCTATGTATTATTATAATAATACTCTTCATGATTACTCGAGCACCTCATGTAAATTTTAAATTGTGTCAAATGGATGGAGTATTAAGAGCTAAATGATTACCATACAAATCATCCCATACTTAATCATTGATATACTTATGATCACACTTCCTATGAGAATTACTTGATAGATCATTTCAATAACATATGCTGAAACCTTTAACAGATAACCAGCCAACTGACACCATCACATTCTTGAGCTTAAGCTTTATGATTTGCTGCGAGGATTACTTGATAGATTATTTCAATAACATATGAGAATTTTTTGACCTGCTCAAGCTTTATGATTTGCTGCAAGGAGCTCGTCCTAGAGCTTAAGTCTTACAGTTTACTCCTTGATCAAATAAGAGACTAAAGAATTTTGGGAGAGGTTATCGCCTTATACAAGAGACATGTTTTGATCATTTTTTTCCTACTTCTATTTATTTTCTTGAGAAATTTTTATTGGTTTGAGTGCATAATTAATTTATTTCAAGTCCGATGGAATATGACTTTCTATGAGCGGTTAATTTTCAAGATCTTTATGATTTTTAATTGTTTCTAGTTGAAAATCATTTGTTTATGTTTTGCATTGATTCTTGTTTTATTTTTTATCAAAAGTAAAATAGTTATTAAAATTATAATTTTAACCTCCAAATTTATAGGTTTGGATAATTCTGTGCAGCTCATTGTAGATTTGTATTAAAAAAAAAATCTTGGACCACTCATTGTCACTTTTTGTAACTATTATGCTTAATAAGGGTTAGCAGAACAATCTCACTTATGGTTCAATGCAAAAAAATGGTGATTAGATGTTCTTTATTATTCAGTTTGCAAAATTGATTTATTTATCCATGTCAATTTTTGTTTAGTACTTTCATTGCTAGCAAATAGCACTGAAGTATCTCGTTTGTTTAAGCAATTGATATCTATTGTGCTAAGCAAGTTAAGCAAGTTAACCTAATCATTCTTTATGTTTTCTTCAGATTATTTAACTAGTAATCGAGTAACCAAACAAGCTAAAGATTTTTTTAAGCGGTGTCTTCTTTCATGGTTTTGCTTTGTTCATGTTGACTGATTGTGAAACTAGTATTCCCGTGTATTGAATCTGGTTTTCATTGGTTCATAACTTCACTTATACATTGGATCAAGATCTTGTTTTTAAAAAATATTTTTGGAATATTAATCTCAGTAACCCATCTATACCTTGCAGAAGAGTTATCCGACCTTGGCTAGGGTTGAAAATGCTTGACCTTAATAGCATGGTCATTACACAGCTTAAAGAAAGAGATTCTTCATTTCCAAATGTCGTCAGAGGTGTTCTTATACTTATGGTATGCTTTCTTTTCTTTGGTATTTCTTAAAGCAATCTTGTGGTATCATCTGCTAAGGGAATGAAATCTGAAATATTATTATTATTTTTTTAATCTTTTTTGAATGGTTGTCAATTCTTTGCGGGCATTTTGGTTATTTTATATAAAGGTTTGGTAATGATTTGTAGACCGTTAAGGGATTAATGATGCCTTAACATGCAAGATTTGATCCAATTAGCGCCTTTTTGACAAATTGGTACACTTCATTATCCTTAAAGAAGTTTGTGAATGCATTGACATGTCTAGCGAAACATACCTCCTTGATACTCCATTTTTTATTTTTAAAGGCTTTTGAACCCCTTTCCCACTTATTAAAGATTATGGACTTTTGACGAATTAGCAGTTGCAACTTGATTGAATATTGTTGTTTAAATGTAATGTTGAGGATACTAGTGTTCTTTAAATGAAATTGCTCCATAATTGTGCCATCTAATTAAATATAAGGAAAATTTCTCATTATTTAGTCTTTTTAAGTGTAGTTTTCTAACTTTCCAAGGGTGTTCTTTTAGTGGAGTGAAGTGTGAACTACTGCAATATAACAGCTTGCAGTTGAGCAGCTGTGATGCAAGTGTATAATTCGGTTCATTTTATTGTGTTGGCATTGGTTTGATGACATTTCAATGTATTTTTCTTGCAAGCTATCTAAATTTTCATGAAGGTGCTTGTATTTTAAGAGGGAAATAAGGCTCATCTTTTTGCATCTTGGCATAATGTGTCTAATGGTCTGTATGGGAAATGATACTATTTTTCAGACATTTCTATGGTGATGATAT